>CM053030.1:426847842-427458342 GCA_028564925.1 Lithobates sylvaticus
TAGCCACATATTATAATCAGTTTAGGCCCCGTTTCACACTGACACGACTTCAAAGTTGTGCGATTTTACTGCGTTTTTGCAGCAATTTTAGGGAATGCCGGTGTAAACTTAAGCTCTATGGACCTCAACTCGCAAGTCGGACCAAAGTAGTACAGGGACTACTTTGAAGTTTGTGCGACTTCAAGTCGCACAAATATGAATGGTTATCATTGTGAATCATGGGATACAACTTGTCATGTGACTCTGATGTCCAAAGTCGCACAAGTGTGAAAGTGGCCCAAATACAGATTTGTACCAAGCCCACAAAAAAAACCCCCAGAAATTAGACATCTGTAAATTCATGTAAATTTTCCCACCCCAGGATAGCTTCTCTGAATACCGGCATTACTCAATTTGGTTGCCAAGCTGACAGCATAACTAGTGTACTTGTTTTCCTCAAGGGAATTCACGAAAAGTACTTTATGTGAAAGTGGCCACTTTAACCACTTGCCGACCATCCGCCGCAGTTGTACTTCGGCAGAATGGCACGGCAGGGCAAAACGACGTTATGCAACGTTGCTTCGCCCTGTGTCCACCCAGAACTGGAAAAAAAAAACTGTAGCCATCTTTTGGCTATATCGCGGTCGGGAAGTGGTTAAATCATCTGAGCAAACTTTAATGACCATACTTACTTCAATACTGGATAAATATTTTGAGCTGACAGCTTCAATAAGACAAATCTCTTCATTGATCAGCTTTACAACACTGTTAAATGTGTTTTTTATTATTTCCTGTTCTTTCTGATTCGGTTCCTGCATTAAATAAAAAATTATATATATATTTAACATTTTTGATAGAAAAAAATAAAAAATAAATAAATCGGAATTTCACAAACCGTTGCTATTAATATATACAAATATATATATTTACAAATAAAAACAATTACAAATGAGGAATATTTAAAGTGTTACTAAACCCAAAACAGTAAAATCTGTTTATATATGCAGTAAAGCATGCTTCTTATACTCACTGTGCAACCTAAGGGGTTAATCATCCGCATTGTGTGTAAAGGCTGTGAGATCCATTCTCTGTCATCCTCTTTAACTGACTCCAACTCATCTCATGATAGAACAGAGCATTTGGAGTCAGGCTGCACATGCTCAGTTTGCAGTGTATTGCTAGAGAGTTAATTTCTTCTTTGGAGGGTGCATGTGATCAGCACAGGGCCAACCAGCACTCTCCAGAATGAAAACTCCTCCTACAAGCTTTAAGCAGAGACTGATGCAGGTCACAAGATTGCTTTATATTGCAGATGAGAAAAGGTATTTAGCCATTTATATTTCCTAAAACTATTGTATTTCCATGTTCTGTGCACTATGTACTGTGGGAGACCAGATCTAGTGAATGCAGGTTCTGGGTTTAGTATCACTACACACGAGCTGTATGTACTAACCTTGAGGGAGACTTCCAGCTCCATTGAAACGTTAGTGTCCACCCTTTCTATTATGCTGTCAATACCCTCCACATTGTCAGAAGACACCAGGGATTCAGTTGAGGCCAAATCAAACAGCTGAAGCAAAAAGGGATGACCAAAAAAAATATATAATAAATGTCAGATTAGAACAGTGACACATAGGTATGGCCTGCATACTCAAATGGCTGAAAGAACACACATTAGTATTATGAACTGGCAGTTGTCTTTTAGTCAGTCAAATTTCATTACGTATACAACGGTTAAGTGCCACCTGTAACCACTTCAGCTCTCACACCCATTTACCCCTATTGACCAGACTATATTTTCACATTTCTGCAATGTCTGTTCACGAATCTATAAATTTGTAATTACTTATGATAAAGAATGGATACATATATTGTTTTTTGGTGGGACATACAGGACTGTCTTGTGACAAAGTCCGAAAACTTTTTTAAATGTATTTGCATTTTAAGGGGAAATAAATTAAAAATCTGAAAAAAAAATTTTCTTCAAGTTTGATCAATAATTTTATTCTGCTGCTTGTTCCATTTACTGCAACATTAAAATTTTATTTTTGGTACAAAGCATGTTACATTTTTTTAAATAAATAAAGTTTTCTTTTTTTTCCAGTAATAGATTATATTTTTCTCATAACGCATCAGTAATTTAACCACTTGACCACTGGGCACTTAAACCCTCTTCTTAACCAGACCAATTTTCAGCTTTCGGCGCTCTCACACTTTGAATGACAATTACTCAATCATGCAACATTGTACCTATATGAAACTTTTTTGTCCTTTTTTTCACACAAATAGAGCTTTCTTTTGGTGGTATTTAATCACCGGTTAATTTTTGCGCCAAAGATCAAAAAAGACTGAAAATTCGGACCCGGCGATCATGGATGTTTGCTGGAGCGTGCCCCAGGGGGTGCGCGAGAGTAAGATTCTGGGAGGACGTCCATGGACGCCCTCCCAGAAAAACACGACCGCGCTGTACCCGTCTTTTGGCTATGGCCCGGTCGGCAAGTGGTTAAAGTCCTTAAGGATTTAAAATAAAACAGTAAAACCCTAAAGATAACATTTTTGTAAATATTTTTATTATACTTTTCATGTGACAACACTGAAAAAATGACACTTTGCTAGAACATAAAGTAGCGAGTGTACAGCTTGTATAACAGTGTCAATTTGCTGTCCCCCCAAAATCACACACAGCCATCAATGTCTAAACCGCTGGCAACAAAAGCGAGTATACCCCTAAGTGAAAATGTCCAAATTGGGCCCAATTAACCATTTTCCCTCCCTGGTGTCATGTGACTCGTTAGTGTTGCCAGCTCAGGTGTGAATAGGGAGCAGGTGTGTTAAATTTGGTGTCATCACTCTCACTCTCTCATACTGGTCACTGGAAGTTCAACATGGCACCTCATGGCAAAGAACTCTGAACAAATTTTTTTTGCTCTACATAAAGATGGCCTGGGCTATAAGAAAATTGCCAAGACCCTGAAACTGAGCTGCAGCACGGTGGCCAAGACCATACAGCGGTTTAACAGGACAGGTTCCACTCAGAACAGTCTCAGTGTCATGACTCTACAGTAATACTGTCATGCCCTGTCTGTCTCTTATCTAGTCTGTGTATCAGCCTTAGGGCTTGCACTCTCACACCTGCATGGTTAAGTAATCTTTCCTCAGTGTGGCTTCACCCTAGCCTAAAGAGGAACCACTATTTAACACTGTGTTCTCCAAGCCTGCCTTGCCAAGCAATATTGTGCGTTTGGTTTCCTGTCTCCTGCTTGCCGTGTGCTCCAAGTCTGTCTCTGTTATCGATCTTGGCTCGTTCTTCGAATATCCCTGCCTGCTTGTTACCCTGACCTTTGGCGTGTTCTCTGTCTATCGTTGTCTGCTAGTTGTTCCGACCTTTGGCTTATCTCCTGACTATCCCTTGTTGTCCTGGGCTGCTGCTTCCATCTCTATCCTCCTGCAGCCTACTGTGAGCATAAGCTGGGAGACCCTGGGGGCCGCGACCTGGAGCCAGTTGCTGCGCAGTCCATCCTCACCACTAGATGCTCTGGTGAACACCTGCTGGCTCTTAGACTCTGCACCCTGGGGAATCTATGCTCTAGCTCCCAGTGGGATCCATGTTGGTGCTCCAGTGGACCTGCCTTCCTGAACCTCCCAGAGTTCCATCCGCATCAGTCAGTCATAGGGTCCACTACCTTAGCGGTGCACTCCTGATGCCAATGGTGTGCATCTGTCACCTAAACTCAGGTGACCTGACCAAGTGCTCAGCGACATATCCAAAGGTTGTCTTTGGGATATAGATGTATGAGTCCTACCAGCATTGCTGCAGAGTTTGAAGGGGTGGGGGGGTCAGCCTGTCAGTGCTCAGACCATGTGCCGCAGACAGCATCAAATTGGTCTGCATGGCTGTCTTCCCAGAAGGAAGCCTCTTCTAAAGATGATGCACAAGAGAGCTTGCAAACAGTTTGCTGAAGACAAGCAGACTAAGGACATGGATTACTGGAACCATGTTCTGTGGTGTGATGTGACCAAGATAAACGTATTTGGTGCAGATGGTGTCAAGCGTGTGTGGCGGCAACCAGGAGAGGAGTTCAAAGACAAGTGTGTCTTGCCTACAGTCAAGCATGGTAGTGGGAGTGTCATGGCCTGGGGCTGCATGAGTACTGCCGGCACTGGGGCGCTACAGTTCATTGAGGGAACCATGAATGCCAACATGTACTGTGACATACTGATGCAGAGCATGATTCCCTCCCTTCTGAGACTGGGCCACAGGGCAGTATTCCAACATAACGACCCCAAACACACCTCCAAGACGACCACTGCCTTGCTAAAGAAGCCGAGGATAAAGGTGATGAACTGGCCAAGGGATGTCTCCAGACCTAAACTCTATTGAGCATCTGTGGTGCATTCTCAAAACAGAAGGTGGAGAAGAGCAAGGTCTCCAACATCCACCAGCTCCGTGATGTCGTCATGGAGGAGGACTCCAGTGGCAACCTGTGAATCTCTGGTGAACTCCATGCCCAAGAGGGTTAAGGCAGTGCTGGAAAATAATAGTGGCCAAACAAAATATTGACACTTTGGGTCCAAATTGGACATTTTCACTTAGGGGTGTACGCACTTTTGTTGCCAACTGTTTAGTCATTAATAGCTGTGTGTTGAGTTATTTTAATGGAGACAGCAAATTTACAGAGTTATACAAGCTGTACACTCACTATGTTACATTGAAGCAAAATGTCATTTCTTTAGTGTTGTCACATGAAAAGATGTAATAAAATATTTACAAAGGTGTGAGGTGTGTACTCACTTTTGTGAGATACTGTATGTGCTTTATAATTTTTTTCCCCAATAATTTAAAATCGAAACATAGAACAAGATACGAAACTGTTAAATAGTGCTTATACAGGTTGATCTAATGAAATGAATGGGTTTAGTAAAATAAGGGCATGTCCTGGTTAATTAAGAGTTAATTCCCTGTGCACACAAACATTCTTCTGTGTCAGCTGCAGCTCTCTCACTCACAGATCACTGGTCTGACAGGAAACTGAGGCGATAAGACAGCTAGTGTTACTTTTGTTTTGGTTTACATATGTTACACCGAATGCTAACTGTAATTGGCTGTCACAGTGATCATTCAATAAGGAAAAGTGTGAGTATAAGCAGTCCACGTCAGAACTGTTTATAAAATGGAAAAACGTTTATGTTACTCATAACTTAACATAAAAAGTAAAGTGATACAAAAATGTGTACAAACACTAAGGTATCGTGATATTCAGAGAATTGATATCATGCAATGTATTACAATTACTATTTAACACTGTAATCATATCCTCAGTTTAAATGAGCATAATGTGATCATAATCCGATATATCTGTGTGGTAGGAGGAAATGTCCTTCATGAAAATAATAAAATAATAAATACAATTATGACATGTGCAAATAATGAAAATTGGAATCAAGCAAGTGCTGTTGAAACACGTATTGAATTAGCTTGATATATGAATTCAAGAGTCCCAGGTGGTAAAACTCATAAATGATGGTGTACTGATATTCCCAAAATGTTGTATAATGTTCATCAACGTAACATCCTCATACAATTTGGACGGCGTCTAGAACTCTATGGTGTAAGAATGGGATCTGGTACGCTTACCGTCAAGGGTGGACCCACTGACCTTTGGTGAGGGGTCGGACAAGGCTTGAGTGTGCCGGTAGGTGATGTTTGCAGGATGGTGAGTCCGGATCCGGAAGTTGGAAAGGCGAGACTGGGCCGGCACCACAGTCTATACTCACCAAATCTCCGATCACAATGTGGGGACCACACTTCGGAGGGTTGCACTGGAACACGGTTGTTTACCCCGAAACACCCCAGTGGGTCAGGATCATAGGAATAAAAGAGATAAGGAGAACCTCCTCATAGTGTAAATCAATCCGGTAACGGAATAAATTTATTTAAAAAATCTTGTTTGTCAAGTAAAAATGGTCAAGATAAAAACAAAGACAAATCAAGAAATGTATAAGGCAAAACGCAGTGGTAGTGGGTATAGCGTATCCGCCCTACGCGTTTCGTCTTACAAGACTTCAACAGGGGCATAGGCCACTGGGGTGTTTCGGGGTAAACAACCGTGTTCCAGTGCAACCCTCCGAAGTGTGGTCCCCACATTGTGATCGGAGATTTGGTGAGTATAGACTGTGGTGCCGGCCCAGTCTCGCCTTTCCAACTTCCGGATCCGGACTCACCATCCTGCAAACATCACCTACCGGCACACTCAAGCCTTGTCCGACCCCTCACCAAAGGTCAGTGGGTCCACCCTTGACGGTAAGCGTACCAGATCCCATTCTTACACCATAGAGTTCTAGACGCCGTCCAAATTGTATGAGGATGTTACGTTGATGAACATTATACAACATTTTGGGAATATCAGTACACCATCATTTATGAGTTTTACCACCTGGGACTCTTGAATTCATATATCAAGCTAACTCAATACGTGTTTCAACAGCACTTGCTTGATTCCAATTTTCATTATTTGCACATGTCATAATTGTATTTATTATTTTATTATTTTCATGAAGGACATTTCCTCCTACCACACAGATATATCGGATTATGATCACATTATGCTCATTTAAACTGAGGATATGATTACAGTGTTAAATAGTAATTGTAATACATTGCATGATATCAATTCTCTGAATATCACGATACCTTAGTGTTTGTACACATTTTTGTATCACTTTACTTTTTATGTTAAGTTATGAGTAACATAAACGTTTTTCCATTTTATAAACAGTTCTGACGTGGACTGCTTATACTCACACTTTTTCACCATTTTTTATGTATGGTGGTTAGTCACTAAAAATCTGGATGATGGCAGTGTAATAGGGATTTGATTCTCATTTACAGCTACCGATCAGATACAAATTCTTTTTAGCGCCACACTTTCTCACTTTTATACCCTTTTCACAATCTGTCATATTGTTGTGTCGGCAGCTTTTCACAGGGGAAGCGCAGCTGCATCCACATATATATTTCATTCAATAAGGAAGGCTTCCGACTGGCTCCCAATCGTAGGATCGGTAGCTCATCTTTCTACAGACACCAGGTCTCATGGAGCTGTGCACGGAAGGGAGCATAGGAGATTAGAGCGTACAGAAGACGCCTTGTGTACAGAGGAGGGGGGTTTATGGACACTTGTAACACGCCGAAGATAGGCAACTGGTTAATCATGCTATACTATATTTCGAGGGAGGCTTTTCCAGTTTACACATCATCCCCTACCCACACTTTTTGTGCATTATATTTTTACCTTATGCTGCCACAGTAGTAATCATTCCAAGATTATACCCTTTCATAACCAGCATAATTGTCCGTTGACAATAACTAACTATTTTTTTCAGATTGACAGTGGGTCTGAGAACTTGGACAGCGTTGCACATTCATAGTTCTCTGCTGCAAGGTCAAAAAATAGGGCAATTTTTTTCACTTTTTACAAACATTGAAATCTGAATTTTTGGCCTAATATAACTTAAAACCCCAGAACATTATATATTTTATAAAAGCAGAGGCTTTGTAGAAATAAAAAAAATTCTAGTATTGCAATTTTTTATTTTCAGGAAAAAATACACAAAAAATAATATTATTGCCCACAAGCAAAACTGATTGTAAACGATCACCTTGTAAAACAACCCATTCAGTTTAACCACTTGACAACTGGGCACTTAAACCCCCCTCATGACCAGACCAATTTTCAGCTTTCGGTGCTCTAACACTTTGAATGACAATTACTCAGTCATGCAACACTGTACCCAAATTTTTTTTTGTCTTTTTTAACCACTTCAGCCCCGGACCATTTGGCAGCCAAAGGATCAGAGGTCTTTTTTCAATTTCGCACTGCACTACTTTAACTGGTAATTGCGCGGTCATGCAATTTTGTAACCAAACGAAATTTGCGTCCTTTTCTTCCCACAAATAGAGCTTTCTTTTGATGGTATTTGATTGCCTCTGTGATTTTTATTTTTTGCGATATAAACGGAAAAAGAGCGAAAATTTTGAAAAAAAAAGAGATTTTCTACTTTTTGTTATAAAAAAAATCTAATAAACTCAATTTTAGTCAAACATTTGGGCCAAAATGTATTCAGCCACATGTCTTTAGTAAAAAAAATGCCAATAAGCGTATATTTATTGGTTTGCGCAAAAGTTATAGCGTCTACAAACTAGAGTACATTTTCTGGAATTTACACCGCTTTTAATTTATGACTGCCTATTTCATTTCTTGAGGTGCTAAAATGGCAGAGAAGTACAAAACCCCCCCAAATGACCCCATTTTGGAAAGTAGACACCCCAAGCTATTTGCTGAGAGGCATGTTGAGCCCATTGAATATTTTTTTTTTTAGTCCCAAGTGATTGAATAAAGACAAAAATAAAAAAAGATTTTTTTTTTTTTTCAAAAAGTTGTCACTAAATGATATATTGCTCACACATGCCATAGTTATATGTGGAATTGCACCCCAAAATACATTTTGCTGCTTCTCCTGAGTATGGGGATACCACATGTGTGGGACTTTTTGGGAGCCTAGCCGCGTACGGGGCCCCGAAACCCAAGCACCGCCTTCAGGATTTCTAAGGGTGCAAATTTTTGATTTCACTCCTCACTACCTATCACCGTTTCGAAGGCCATAAAATGCCAAAATAGCACAAAACCCCCCCAAATGACCCCATTTTGGAAAGTAGACACCCCAAGCTATTTGTTGAGAGGCATGGTGAGTATTTTACAGCTCTCATTTGTTTTTGAAAATGAAGAAAGTAAAGAAAAAAACATTTTTTTTTCTTTTTTTAAATTTTCAAAACTTTGTGACAAAAAGCGAGATCTGCAAAATACTCACCATACCTCTCAGCAAATAGCTTGGGGTGTCTACTTTCCAAAATGGGGTCATTTTGGGGGGGTTTTATGCCATCTGGGCATTCCATGGCATCCGAAACTGTGATTGGCAGTGAGAAGTGAAATAAAAAAATTACACCCTTAGAAAGCCTGAAGGCGGTGATTGGTTTTTGGGGTTCCGTACGCAGCTAGGCTCCAAAAAGTCCCACACATGTGGTATCCCCGTACTCAGGAGAAGCAACAGAATGTATTTTGGGGTGTATTTCCACATATGCCCATGACATGTTTGAGCAATATATCATTTAGTGACAACTTTTTGTAAAAAAAAAATATATATATTTTTTTTTTCATTATTCAATCTCTTGGGACAAAAAAAAAAATATTTAATGGGCTCAACATTGCTCTCATCAAATAGCTTGGGGTGTCTACTTTCCAAAATGGGGTCATTTGGGGGGGGGTTTGAACTGTCCTGGCATTTTATGCACAACATTTAGAAGCCTATGTCACACGTCACCCACTCTTCTAACCACTTGTAGACAAAGCCCTTTCTGACACTTTTTGTTTACATGAAAACATTTTTTTTTTTTTTGCAAGAAAATTACGTTGAACCCCCAAACACTATATATAATGTTAAAGCAAAGGCCCTACAGATTAAAATGGTGGGTGTTGCATTTTTTTTTTTCCACACAGTATTTGCGCAGCGATTTTTCAAACGCATTTTTTGTGGAAAAAATACACTTTTTTTTATTTTAATGCACTAAAACACACTATATTGCTCAAATTTTTGATGAAATAAAAAATATGATCTTAGGCCGAGTACATGGATACCAAACACGACATGCTTTAAATTGCGCACAAACACGCAGTGGCGACAAACTACATACATTTTTAAAAGCCTTTAAAAGCCTTTACATGATACCACATTAGATTCACGGAGGAGGTCTACTGCTAAAATTACTGCCCTCGATCTGACCTTCGCGGTGATACCTCACATGCATGGTGCAATTGCTGTTTACATATGACGCCAGACCAACGCTTGTGTACGCCTTTGCGCAAGAGAAGGGGGGGCAGGGGTGCTTTTTTTTTTTTTTTTTTTTGTTTTTTTTTTTTATTTATTTAGCTTTTTTATTTTATTTTTTAAACTGTTCCTTCCATTTTTTTTCTTTGTTATGATTTTTATTGTTATCTCAGGGAATGTAAATATCCCCTATGATAGCAATAGGCAGTGACAGGTACTCTTTTTTTGAAAAAAATTGGGGTCTATTAGACCCTAGATCTTTCCTCTGCCCTCAAAGCATCTGACCACACCAAGATTGGTGTGATAAAATGCTTTCCCAATTTCCCAATGGCGCGGTTTATATCCGGGAGGGGGGGACATTCCCTCCCACTGCTTGTAAAAGCAGTCTAGAGGCTAATTACCCGCTAGAATTGCTTTTACATGAAAGCCGATCACTGGCTGAAAAGAATGATACCAAGATGATACCTAAACCTGCAGGCATCATTCTGGTATAACCATTCAAAGTCCAGCAACATACTGGACATATATTGTAATCTTTTTTTTTTCATGCAGCCTCTTGGCTGAACGAAAAAAAGAGATTGATTGGTGGGTATGCCCACCATTAGAATATCTCCCTTCATCCACCCACTTCTAATGATGGGCATACATGCACCATTTATATATGCCGATGCATGGGGGCATCCTCCCGCAAAAGTTATGCCGTGTACACACGGTCGGAATTTCGACCGTATGTACGTGGCATTAGGAGCCAATCGCTCCTCCCCCCCCCTGCTGCCCCCATGCTTCGGCATATATGCTCTTTTTTTTAACTGTGGTGGTGAAATCACCTCCTACAGCGTTGGAGTCGCGGCTTTATGTATCGTGGGAGCAAACGCTGTTGCTGTCAAGATAAATAAATCCGCGTTGCAACTGAATGGCGCACCTGAAAACAAAAAAATGCTTAACACTAAAACACAGTAAACAAAATTACATACCTGAAAAGCAAGCATGATAAAACATAATAAAACATTGCAGAATAGAATGGAGTAAAAAAAGAGCAACAATAGAGAGAGAATAGAGTGAGAGAGAGAACAATAAAACGACAACTATTTTTATTTTTTTTTTATTTTTTTGAGATTCACAGGTAAAAAAGCTCCTGACTGAAGCGACTGAATCAAAACGCTACCACAAAAAAAATGTTAGCGATCGCAGGGATCAGGCCTGACTCTGCGAACGCTGCAGTTATGTGTGCTTAGTGTTTTGTAAGTGACAGTGATCGATCGATACTGCACTTGGGTGGGCTGGGCTGGGCGGAGGGGGAAAACGCAGGTGCTAGCAGGTATCTGGGCTGATCCCGCTAACAATGCGGTTTTTTTTGGAACCCTAAACTGCTGGGACGCTAGTATAGATCTGATCAGATCAGATATTGATCTGTTCAGATACTGTGCCACTAAGGGAGGTGTATGCTTTGCGCGTGGGTGTTTGCGGTACTGGCACTAACCTGGGGCGACGCAGACCTTATTTGACCCTAAAACCTAATTGATATCACCCGCCGGGCGATCAGGGGGTTAAACCGTTATTGGGTAATAAATGGCGGGTGCCCTGACAGTATAAAAAACAAGCTAACTAACCAGCGTCACCCGTAACAGTAATACAAAAAAAAACTGGTTACCTAGCGACACTAATGCAGCGATCAGAAAAACGATCGCTTAGTGACACTGGCAAAAGGGGGTGAAAGGGTTAACTAGGGGCAATCAGGGGGTTAAAACCTTTATTAGGTAATATATGGGGGTACCTGACGCTATATAAAAACCTGACGGGGAACCTAAATAACGAAATAACTAACTGGCTAACCAGCGTCACCAGTGAGTTATACAGTGATCACTGGTGAAAGGGTTAACTCTAGGGGCAATCAGGGGGTTAAAACCTTTATTTAGGTTGTAATATGGGGGTACCTGACCTATAAACCTATTTATGAACCTATATAAACATGGCGGTTACCTAAAAAAAAAAAATGGTTACCTAGCGACACTAATGCAGCGATCAGAAAAACGATCGCTTAGTGACACTGGCAAAAGGGGGTGAAAGGGTTAACTAGGGGCAATCAGGGGGTTAAAACCTTTATTAGGTAATATATGGGGGTACCTGACGCTATATAAAAACCTGACGGGGAACCTAAATAACGAAATAACTAACTGGCTAACCAGCGTCACCAGTGACAGTTATACAGTGATCACTGGTGAAAGGGTTAACTCTAGGGGCAATCAAGGGGTTAAAACCTTTATTTAGGTTGTAATATGGGGGTACCTGACCTATAAACCTATTTATGAACCTATATAAACATGGCGGTTACCTAAAAAAAAAAAATGGTTACCTAGCGACAGCAGTGACACTAATACAGCGATCAGAAAAACGATCGCTTAGTGACACTGGCAAAAGGGGGTGAAAGGGTTACCTGGGGGGCAATCAAGGGGTTAAACCTTTATTAGGGGGGGGTAGGGGGCTACCTTGGACCTAAAACTAACTGCACTGACAGTTATTACAGTCACACTGACACTAAATGCAGTGATCAGTAAAAAAATGATCACTGCAATTAGTGACACTGTGACTGGGGGGGGGAGGGGGTGATCTGGGGGGTGATCTGGGGGTGACAGGGGGGTGGATTGTGTGCCTATGTGTACTGGTGTCAGTGTACTGTTGGTGCACTAACCTGTACATGTTGACAGCTCGGCGTTCCGGTCACATAGACCAGCGCACCGAGCGTGACATCACTTCCTCTGCCTGTGTTTTGATTGACACAGACAGAGGAAGCATCTGATTCGCCAGGAGCGATCGCGAGGGGGTGGCCAGAAACCACTGGCCGTCCCCTCATCCCGGATCGCTCCTGAAGCGATCCCGACCGTCCCCGCCGGCCGGGGGGGGGTCCGATCGGACCCCCCACGCGCCTGAAGAATGGCACGTACAGGTACGTGGTTCTGCCTGTACGTGCCATTCTGCCGACGTATATGTACATGGGGCGGTCGGGAAGTGGTTAATACACAGAGTAGGGTTGCACGATAAATCGCAGAGCATCTTTATCGCGATTCTCAGCCCGCCACGATCGCAACTCGGGATTTGTGCGATTCTTACCATTCTGACCATCAAGCTGTTTTGATATGAAAAGCGTGTGCCGCACCACAGCTCGTTGTATCATCTGGCATATTTCCTGTTTCAGAGCGGAGGGGAAGCCGTGTGTGCTGAGCCAGCGTGCTGATGTCACTCAGCAGAAGAATGTGATTGGTGTCCCGGTGTCCAGCCGAAAATCGTCCCCCCGGTGGATAACGTCCCCCTTGTACTGTGCAGGCGCAGCGCTTGCGCAGTACGAGGAAGAAGGGAGCTGAGCCTCCGAAAATAGCCGAAGCTGAAGAGCTGTGAGTGAGTTTAAGATGGCGCCTGCGCAGTACAAAGGGGACATTATCTGCCGAGGGGACGTTTTTCAGCAGAACACCGTGGACAAACTGCAGCACTAAGGAAACGTGAGCAGCTTTACTTTTTTTTGTATTATCTACAGTGCTCCCCCCTCTCTATTATCTACAGTGCTCCCCCCTCTCTATTATCTACAGTGCTCCCCCCTCTCTATTATCTACAGTGCTCCCCCCTCTCTATTATCTACAGTGCTCCCCCCTCTCTATTATCTACAGTGCTCCCCCCCCCCCCCTCTCTATTATCTACAGTGCTCCCCCTCTCTATTATCTACAGTGCTCCCCCCTCTCTATTATCTACAGTGCTCCCCCCTCTCTATTATCTACAGTGCTCCCCCCTCTCTATTATCTACAGTGCTCCCCCCTCTCTATTATCTACAGTGCTCCCCCCTCTCTATTATCTACAGTGCTCCCCTCTCTCTATATATTATCTACAGTGCTCCCCCTCTCTATATATATTATCTACAGTGCTGTCTCGCAAAAAATTGTTAAAGTAATAAAAAAATAAAATAAAAAAAATTAAAGTGCCCCCCCATCCCCGCAGAAGTGAACGCATACGCAAGTCTCGCCGTGTAAACAACGTCCAAACCACACATTGTGAGGTATCACCGCAAACGTTAGAGCGAGAACAATAATTCTAGCACTAGACATTCCTCTAACTCTAAACAGGTAGACTGTAAAAAAAAATATGCAACCCGTCACAGCGTCGCCTATGGAGGGTTATAAGTACCGAAGTTTGGCGCCATACCACGAGTGTCGCAATAATAAAAGTGTGACATGTGGGGTATCTATTTACTCGGCAACGGCGTAACATCATACAAAAAAAAAAAAAAAATGGGCTAACTTTACTGTTTTTTTTTAAAAACACACCGCCAGGTTTATTAGGTGACTTATAAAAACACACTGTTTGTTTTATTGCCTTTTAAATGACAATGCATTAGCTGCAAGTGTTTTTACATGAAGGCGGGTGACAGTGTGCACTCTCGTTTTGTTTTCTTTTTAGGTATATGACTGTGCCCACTAGAGGTCGACCGATATGGGTTTTTCTCTGGCCGATGCCGATATTTAGAAATTGGGGCGGCCAATGGCCGATATATGATGTCGATTTTTTTTGTCTTCATCTCATAAAATCTAACACTTAAAACCTTTCACACTGAGGCGTTTTTCAGGTGCTTTTGGGCTAAAAATAGCGCCTGTAAAGCGCCTGCAAAACGGCTCCCCTGCAGTCACACTGAGGCGATGCGCTGGCAGGACGTTAAAAAAAAGACCCGCAAGCAGCATCTTTGGAGCGGTGTATACCGCTCCAACGCCACTCCTGCACATTGAAATGAATGTGCACCACTGCCGAAGCGCCTGCAATGCGATTTTAAATGCGCTTCATGGGCGCATTTAACCCCTTCCTTGGCCGATAGCTGGGTTATAAGCACCCTGCTAGCAGCTGAATAGCGCCGCTAAAATTACGGTAAATCGCCACTAAAACTAGCAGTGTTTTACCGTCAATGCCTGCGCGCTCCAGTGTGTAAGCAGCCTTAAGTACTAAGTGATACAGAAAATTTCTTACATTTTATTAAACAAAACAAACCTCCAATCAGTTCACTTTTATGTATAATTTAGATAAAAAAAAAAAAAAAAAAGATATCTTAAATATTAAATACACAAAAACAGGTAATCAAAACTTTTGGACAAAAAAAATAAATAAATAAATGGGCTAACTTTACTGTTTTTTTTTTTTAAATGAAATCATAAGTGTATTTTTTCCAAAGAAATTGCATTTGAAAGACCGCTGCGCAAATACCGTGTGACATAAAATATTGCAACAACCGCTATTTTATTCCCTAGAGTCTATGCTAAAAATATATATATAATTTTTGGGGGCTCTAAGTGATTTTCTAGCAGAAAATACAGGATTTTTACTTGTAAGCAACAAGTGTCAGAAAAGATTTAGTCTTTAAATGGTTAAACTGAGAACTTCTCCACACAGAGTTCAGTCTATTGATAAGAAACATTGTATCTTTTTAGACTTTTCTTGGCAGAATGCCCAGAGAGGAGACAAGTCGCTTCAGGGGAGGACTGAGGCAATTTGCAAGTCGCGGCTGAAGTTATAATCGGCTTTTTTTTATCAGCACAATCGGCCGATGCCGATTAAATAAAAAACACCAAATATCGGCCGGCCGATATATCGGTCGACCTCTAGTGTCCACCGCACCCAGCTGAATACTACCGCTCCCAGTTGAATACGAAGAGAGAGAGCTAAAAGAGCAGAATAATGAGTGAGGCAGAGCAATGCGCAAGTCAGTCTGATAAAAACACGGACCTTGTTTTTGTATGGAAAAAATGATCTTATTCCGAAGTGTGGGCTTATTTTGGTTTCAAACCAGATGATGATACTCAGAAAACCATATCCTGCAAGCAATGTTTAGCCATTGTTTCTACACCAAAGGCTAACACCACCAATCTGTTTAATCACCTGAAACGTAACCATGTACAACTGTATGAGATACAGAAAAAATAAATAAAAATCAGCGATCACAAGGTACCTGCAACCAGACAAAACAAACATAATTTAAAGCAACAATATTCAATGCAACACCATACCCAACAACCTCTCCCAGGTACAAAGAAATAACGGACACAATCACATTTCACCTGGCTAAAGATATGGCTCCCATGACCACTGTTGAAAAAGACAGATTTAAAAAAACTAATCTGTACCCTTGATAAGCGCTATTGCGTGCCCTCTCGTAATTATTTTTCACACGTTGGAATCCCTGCTCTGTACAACAAATGTCATGAAACTGTTGAAACAGAATTGCACAGTGTACTTAACCACTTACCCACTGGGCACTTAAACCCCCTTCC
Source organism: Lithobates sylvaticus (assembly GCA_028564925.1). NCBI lineage: Eukaryota > Metazoa > Chordata > Amphibia > Anura > Ranidae > Lithobates > Lithobates sylvaticus. The sequence goes on from CM053030.1 coordinate 426,864,003, forward strand.
TAACCAGACCAATTTTCATCTTTTAAAATGCAGGATAAAAAGGAAAGAAATTGGCGCTACCTCTAATGAGAAATGCAGGGTTACCAAGGGTTAGTGAGCGAGGGGGGGGGGGGGGGGGCGGTGTGAGTGTGCGTTTGTGAAGCAAGTGGCCCCACCTATTATCCTCCCCTCCTATAAGTACATAAACTTGTGAGAGATTGGGGAGGATTTTTAGGGGAACAGGGGGCCCACCCTTAAAAATGGGGTAGCAGCCCCAATTATCCAAACCCCAATCTCAGTGAGTGGTAAATATAAATAAAAGTATATATATGTATATAAAGTGACAAATAAGATAAAGACCAAAAAATGTGTGACAAATCAATATAAGTTGATTAAATGACAGTCCCAGTGATTCACCCAGGTTCCTTGGGAGGTGTTGAAGGGCCTCAAAGAATGAGGGGTAATGGCATCCAGCGTACCCCACCGGGTGTGGGGGGTAAAACTCCCAAAAAAAAAAAGGAAGGAAAGAGGAAGATCCCTTGTGTGATATCAGGTGGCAATTTTTTTTTTTATTTAAAATAGATAAAAAACAAATAATATAAAAAACTTAAAAATGTAAGGCCAGGGTATCTCGCAGGATACACCTGGTCCGCCTCACACAGTAGACAAGCTAGAGGGAATAGGATCGGTGTACAGCTTGCGCTCCAGCTGCGTACCAGACCTCTAGTTCCCACACCGGAAGTGACGTCAGCGCGCCTTACTCGTTTCGTCGTCAGACGTTCTCAAAGGCCTTTTTTTTTTTTTTTTTTGGGGAGTTTTACCCCCACACCCGGTGGGGTACGCTGGATGCCATTACCCCTCATTCTTTGAGGCCCTTCAACACCTCCCAAGGAACCTGGGTGAATCCATCGGAGGGAATAACTGGCCAGGATACCTTCCAGAAACGGGATGAGATAAAGATATCTGAAAAAGCTGTTTACCCCTGCAGGGGTACATCAATCTGGTGAGTGAGGGAGCCAGAGGGGGCAACCCCAAAGTCACCATCACTGCTGGAGCACAAAAGTCACTTTTGAACCACTTCTGGAAGAAAGTGTTTTTTTGACACAGTGTTTTTTATTGTTATTTTTTCTTTTTCCACTTGAAACTGGACTTGTTTTTGTGTCTTACCCAGGACTTTTATTTAATCAACCACTTTCACTTTATGTTTCACTGGGACTGTCATTTAATCAATTTTAAATATTTTTTTTTTCATTTAATCAACTTATATTGATTTGTCACACATTTTTTGGTCTTTATCTTATTTGTCACTTTATATACACACATATATATATATATATATATATATATATATATACTTTTATTTACCACTCACTGAGATTGGGGTTTGGATAATTGGGGCTGCTACCCCATTTTTAAGGGTGGGCCCCCTGTTCCCCTAAAAATCCTCCCCAATCTCTCACAAGTTTATGTACTTATAGGAGGGGAGGATAATAGGTGGGGCCACTTGCTTCACAAACGCACACTCACACCGCCCCCCCTCGCTCACTAACCCTTGGTAACCCTGCATTTCTCATGAGAGGTAGCGCCAATTTCTTTCCTTTTATCCTGCATTTTACATTTAAATAGCCCTCCAGGGGGCTATTTTTTGGAAAGGCTGCACACCTATACTACTTGCTCCTAAGCGCGGAGTTGTCTGTTGTATTATTCTAATTTTCATCTTTTGGTGCTCTCACATTTTGAATGACAATTAGTCAGTCATGCAACACTGTACCCAAATGAATTTTTTGTACTTTTTTTCACACAAATAGAGCTTTCTTTTGGTGGTATTTAATCACCGCTAGGTTTTTTATTTTTTGCTCTATGAATCAAAAAATACTGAAAATTCGGTAAACAAAAATAGGATTTTTTGTACTCACCGTAAAATCCTTTTCTCTGTAATTCACCGACCGACACAGCTCCTCTCTTAGCCATTGGGTTGTTATGCCACCTTTAGGAGAATACTAGGCATTACTTGTTATGTAACACACAGAACTTTCCAGTTCCGCCCAGGGGGCGGTCCCTTGGGTAACAAACCCCCAGCCTGCCCTGCAGCCATAAGTACGTCAACAAGCAGTATAACGTAAAAAAAAAAAAAAAATAGGAGGGGCAGGTGCTGTGTCGGTCGGTGAATTACAGAGAAAAGGATTTTACGGTGAGTACAAAAAAATCCTATTTTCTCTTATATTCACCGACCGACACAGCTCCTCTCTTAGCCATTGGGACGTCCCCAAGCAGTGCCAAACGAGGGGTGGGAAAAACAGCATAAAAAAACTTCATCCACCAGGCCAGTGGGAACTAGTGAAACTTCACCCACCAAAAAAAAACCACAGTGCGGGGATAACCACCACAAAAACAGGGTACCCTCAACAGGAGTGACTACCCACAACCGCACCAAACTGCGGAATGTAATGCAACAGTGCATTAACTTAACGGTACTGTGTTTTTCATCGGAAAACCAGGAAAATAAAAGTATTGCATACTCATTGCAACTATACGGCCGCCTGCAAAACTTTGCGTCCAAAACAGGCATCAGCGGATGCACTGACGTCTACCTTGTAGAACTTAGTAAACGTGTGGACAGACGACCAGGTCGCCGCTTTACACACTTGAGCGACAGACGCTTGGTGTCGGAAAGCCCAAGACGTTCCGATTGCCCTCGTGGAGTGGGCCGTGACCGGAAAGGGGGGCACCTGCCCCTTCAAGGCGTAGACTTGTACTACGATCTGTCTGATCCACCTGGAAATGGTGGCCGACGAGACCGCCATGCCTTTCTTTGGACCAGCCACCGAAACAAACAGTGAGTCTGACTTCCGGAAGGGAGCTGTGGCAGACAAATACACCTTCAGAGCCCGAACCACATCCAACGCATGAAGGGCCACCTCCTTAGGATGTGTCGGCTTAGGACACAGGGATGGTAACACAATGTCCTCATTGATGTGAAACGCCGAGACCACCTTCGGCAGAAAAGATGGTTCCGGACACAACCCCACCTTATCCTTGTGGATAACCATTTGGGGAGACTTGCAGGACAAGGCCGCCAGTTCCGAAACCCTCCTGGCTGATGTGATAGCCACTAGAAAAAACACTTTCTGGGAAAGGGTCAACAGAGGAATCTCCCTGATATTTTCAAACGGCGGTTTTTGAAGCGCCGATAACACCAGGTTCAGATCCCATGGAGGCAACGGTGGACGCACCGGAGGGACCACATGTCGCACCCCCTGAACAAAGGTACTCACTAACGAGTGAGACGCCAGGGGTCGCTGGAAAAAAACAGCCAGGGCTGATATTTGTCCTTTAAATGGTGCTTAATGCCAACCTCTGGTCTACTCCTTGCTGAAGAAAAAGCAGGATTCTGGATATAGAAAAAGAGCGCGGATGCCACCCTTTCTCTTCACACATGGAGATGTAAGCCTTCCAGGTGCGATGATATATCTTCCGAGAAGAAGATTTCCGTGCTCCCAACATAGTGGGGATCACCGAGTCCGACAGTCCCCGGTCCCTCAGTACCTGGCTCTCAACAGCCATGCCGTTAAAGCCAGCGATTGTAAAGCAGGATGGAGAATCGGGCCCTGAGACTGATGGCTGCAGGGCAGGCTGGGGGGTTATTACCCAAGGGACCGCCCCCTGGGCGGAACTGGAAAGTTCTGTGTGTTACATAACAAGTAATGCCTAGTATTCTCCTAAAGGTGGCATAACAACCCAATGGCTAAGAGAGGAGCTGTGTCGGTCGGTGAATATAAGAGAAATATAATTATTCTTTGTTTCTTTTAAAATTTATTGGCGCGTATTGGCAGAGTATTGCACAGTGGTGGCAGAGTATTGCACAGTGCTGTCACTGACCAGTGCTGTGGGCACTACACATCCAGTCCACAGCGCTGGTCCCATCTCTCCCCCTCTCCCCTCTCACTGTACCGATCGGTACAGCTAGGGGAGGGAGGAACCGGTGTCATGACGTGATGCCGGTTTGTGTACATGTGATCACTCCGTCATTTGACGGAGCGATCACCTGGTAAACGGCCACTATCAGCGGCCGTTTACCGTGATGCGCAGGGTCCTCCGGACCGGGTGGTCATGGATGTTCCCAAGTGTGCGCCCCAGGGGGCACGCGGGAGCAAGGTTCTGGGAGGACGTCCGTAGGACGTCCACCCAGAATAAGCCGACCACGCTGTAGCCGTCTTTCGGCTATGGCCCGGTCGGCATGTGGTTAATTTTGGAGCAGCTTCAGATTTATGGTCCAGCAGAGCAATGGAACCAAACATGAGCTTAGCGATCCATTTCATTACTGATAATTTTGAGATGAAAAGTCGGTGCCTACAAACTGGGTTTTTCCCCGAGGTTCACACTAGTGAAGCTTTGGAGCAGGGATTAAAGGATGCTCTCAAACCGGAAATTAGAGGAGGAAAATCTTGTGTACATAACTACAATAAAACCAACATAGTAAAGGCCATAGCCATAAATCACTGGACACGACTGCAGTGTTTTGGCCATAGGCGTCATCTCGCAATAGAGAATGCAATGAAGGACCCACGAATTGAGCGTGCTATGGGTTTGTGCAAAAAGCTTGTCGGGTGTTTCACCTACAGTTGGAAGAGGGAGCTTTCTACGGCACAAAAACAACTCCGTTTACCAGACCACAAGCTCAAGACAGAGTGTCCGACAAGGTGGGGATCTAGGCAGGCTATGGTGAGAAGGATACTTGAGCAGCAAGCTGCCATCACCCATGTCCTCTCTTCTGACCGCAAGGCTAGACACCTCTTGCCAACCTGGCAAGACCTAGAGGTCATAGAGGCTGTGGACAAGACTCTCACCCCACTGGCAGACTTCAAAGATGCTCTTTCAGGAGAGCAGTATGTCAGTGTCTCTTCTGTGAAACCTGCTCTCCACCTAGTTTAGTCTTCTGTTTTGACTGTTAAGGAAGAGGACTCTGATCTTATTCGGAAAATGAAATCAAAAATCATGGGGTATCTGGAGCAAAAATATAATGACCAAAGAACTCAATACCTCCTTGACATAGCCATAATCCTTGATCCCAGGTTTAAGATGACTTACGTCAATAAGGATAACCAAACTGCTGTCTGGAGCAGACTAAAAGATGAAATGTCAAAGCTAGCAGTTAAGGAAAGTCTCCCTACAACAGCTACTACTAGTAGCAGTCCTGCAAAGAAGACTCGAAAGACCTTGGGTAGCTTTTTTAAAGCAGCCCAAAGAAATGAAGGGCCACCACCAAATCCAGCCTCACACACACAGCAACAACAATCCATCACCTTGGACTTGGAGCTAAAGACTTACCTGTTCTTAGGCAACACTGACAGTGAAGATGATCCATTAGTCTGGTGGAAGACTCACAAGGAGCAGTATCCAAGATTGTCTGCATTGGCCAGAAAATACCTGTGCATTCCTGCAACCAGTTCCCCTTCTAAAAGGGTTTTTAGCACAATGGGCAACATTGTCTCTTGTCGCCGTTCTGCACTGAAGCCACAAAATGTTGATAGGCTCTTGTTTCTAGCTAAGAATCTTTAAAATGGTTTCTCTGACATAATACCTGAATGTTTTTTTGAATGTAATGGTCATTTCTTTATTTCACATTACATTGTTTACATTTCTTTAAATTTGACTGAAGCAAAGAGTATTATGGCTTATGTTATAGCCATCTTGTTTGTTCAGAGGTTGTAAATCCTTAAAATAAAACGTTTGAGAATCGTGATCTTTATTCTCTAAGCAAAAAAATTGTGATTCTCATTTTTCCCAGAATCGTGCAGCTCTAACAGAGCTTTCTTTTGGCGGTATTTGATCACCTCTGGGTTTTTTATTTTTTGCGCTATAAATGAAAGACCGAAAATTTTGATAAAAAAAACACAAAATTTTCTTTGTTTCTGTGATAGAATTTAGCAAATTATTAATTTTTCTTCATACATTTTGGCCACAATTTATACCGCTACATATCTTTGGTAAAAATAACCCAAATTAGTGGATATTATTTGGTCTTTGTGAAAGTTAGAGAGTCTATGATTTGCGGTGCAAATCATAAAAAATGTATCACATCTGCAGTACTGGTGACCTATCTCATTTCTTCCGACCCCAACAAGCAAGGACAATACAAATACCCCCCAAATGACCCCAAATGTTTTGAAAGTAGACATTCCAATGTATTTAGTAAGAGGCATTGTGAGTTTTTTGATGTTGTAATTTTTTCCCACAATTCTTTGCAAAATGAAGATTCACCCCCCCCCCCCCCCCCCCACACACAAAATTGTCATTGTAATAGGTTATTTCTCTTACATGGCATGTGTATACCACATATGACACCCCAAAATACATTCTGCTACTCCTCCTGAGTATTACGATACCACATGTGTGGGACTTTTCCACAACCCAGCCACTTACAGAGACCCAACATGCAGGGAGCGCCATCACGTGTTCTAGGAGCATAAATTACACATCTAACTTGTTGACAACCTTTTACACTTTTGAAGGCCCTGGAGCACCAGGACAATGACAAGTGACACCGACGTGGCACTGATGACAGATGGCACTAATACGTGGCACTGATGACAGATGGCATTGATAACAGATGGCACATGACACTGACAGACGGCACTAATATGTGGCACTGATGACAGATGGCACTTATACTTGACACTGGGGACAGATGGCACTTATACATGGCACTGGCAGGTACTATGGGCACTTTATTTACACTTTTTTTTTTCACTCACCGCTGCAGCCATTCATCTCTCCCTCCTCACATGCTGTCTCTGTGTGAGGAGGGAGAGCCGACAATGAGAGATGATCTCATACGTTTACATGATTATCTTTCATTGGACATGCCGATCGCGCTGTAAACAGCAGCTGTAATTGGCCATTTACAGCAATCTGCGAATGGCTGTGTCCAAGCACAGAATCTCCCTGATGCGCGCTTGCGGGAGCGTGCATTGAGGAAGTAAAAAGAAAGACGTCCAGGGACGCCCTCCCGGCAATTGGCGTCCACGCTATAGCAGTCTTTCGGCTATAGCGCGGACGCCTAGTGGTTAAAACTGAATTGAAAGTAAAAACATTTGTGTATAGATATACAGAGAAACCATTATAAATACCTTTTCCCCTTTTGTGTAAGTGATCACTTTCCCTCTGTTCTCAACTGCACAAGAGCTAGGGGGCAGGAGAAGCAGCAGCACGTTGAACTTTCCAGTGAATGGCTGTGCAGGGGGGGGGCGGACGTGTGTCAGGACAAGTCTGATCATTGGAGAGCACACACAGAGTTCCCAGCATAGCTACAGAACTGACCACGGTGTGTTCTCCTGCTTAGTGTGGTCAGATTTTAATAGCAAAGCAGAGGGACTGACAGGAACACCAGAGATTTCACACAAAGGAAGCAATACAAATAACAGGATTGTTTTTCATACAAGTACATGGTACAGCAGGCACATATAAATATGAAATTCTGGGTTAACAAACACTTTAATTCACAATTTTTTTCCACTTAATAAAAAATTAGGTAGTGTAGAGTGAATTATTACCAAATGCTTCAGGCCTCAAAACTATTTGTCAGCAAAATGGCATAAACTATGGTACATCATAATATCAATAAGCGCCGCTTTAAAGTCAAACTTCACATTTAACAGTTCTTTAACCACTTTCAGACCGGACCAATTTGCAGCCAAAGGACCAGGCCCCTTTTTGCGATTCGGCACTGCGTCGCTTTAACTGACAATTGCGCGGTCATGCGACGTGGCTCCCAAACAAAATTGACGTCCTTTTTTCCCCACAAATAGAGCTATCTTTTGGTGGTATTTGATCGCCCCTGCGGTTTTTATTTTTTGCGCTATAAACAAAAAAGAGCGTTCATTTTGAAAAAAAAAAAACGCATTATTTTTTGCTATAATAAATATCCCCCAAAAATATATAAAAAAACTTTTTTTTTCCTCAGTTTAGGCCGATACGTATTCTTCTACATATTTTTGGTAAAAAAAAAAAATCGCAATAAGCGATTATTGATTGGTTTGCGCAGAAGTTATAGCGTTTACAAGATAGGGGATAGTTTTATAGCATTTTTATTAATAATTTTTTTTTTTAGTAGTAATGGCGGCGATCAGTGATTTTTATTGTGACTGCGACATTATGGCGGACACATCGGACATTTTTGACACATTTTTGGGAACATTGTCATTTATACAGCAATCAATGCTATTTAAATGCATTGATTCCTGTATAAATGACACTGGCAGTGAAGGGGTTAACCATAAGGGGGCAGTGTAGGGGTTAAGTATGCCTAGGGGTGTGTTTCTTACTGTGGGGGGGGGGGGGGGTGGGGGGGGGGGGGGGGGGGCGTGGTTGTCAGCTAGTGAATGCTGATCTCTGCTCCAATCAAAGGGAGCAGAGATCGGCGTCACTAGTTGCTAGGCAGAACGGGGAGATGCTGTGTACTTTCGCATCTCCCCGTTCAGTCTTCCCGTGAGACGATCGCGGGTGTCCCCGCGGCGATCGAGTCCGCGGGACCCGCGACCGGCCTCACGGGGGTCCCAACCGGGGGTCCGCTCCCGATGGCACGGCAGGCATTAAGGAGGGACTTGTATATACGCCCTCCTGCCTGTACGTTCCATTCTGCCGACGTATATCGTCGTGCGCCGGTCGGGAACCGGTTAACCACTTCCCGCCCGCCCACTGTCATATGACCGTGGGACGAAGAACCTATTGTTCCAGGCCGCCGCCATATGACGTGATTTCGTTTGCGGCCACTAGGGGGTGCATGCCCACCACGTCGCTGGGGACCCGATGCGCGCGCCCGGAGGGCCGCGATGTCCACCGGGCACCCGCGATTGCCCAGTAACTGAGCAGGACGTGGATCTGTGTGTGTAAACACACAGATCCACGTGCTGTCAATCTAATGTATTTATGGTGTGTCCCTTGTACATAGGAACACCGATCGGTCTCCTCCCCCAGTCAGTCCCCTCCCCCACAGTTAGAATCACTCCCATAGGGAACATATTAACGCCTCAATCGGCCCCTAGTGTTAACCCCTTCCCTGCCAGTCACATTTATACAGTAATCAATGCATTTTTATAGCACGGATCGTTGTATAAATGTTAATGGTCCCAAAAATGTGTCAAAAGTGTCCGATCTGTCCGCCGCAGTCACGATAAAAATCGCAGATCGCCGCCATTACTAGTAAAAAGAACAAAATTATTAAAAATGCTAAAAATCTATCCCCTATTTTGTAGATGCTATAACTTTTGCGCAAACCAATATTCGCTTATTGCAATTTTTTTTTTTAACCAAAATAATGTAGAATACGTATCGGCCTAAATTGAGGAAAAAATTTGTTTAAAAAAAAAAAAAAAATTGGATATTTATTATAGCAAAAAGTAAAAAATTGAGTTTTTTTCAAACTTGTCCCTCTTCTTTTGTTTATAGTGCAAGAAATAAAAAACGCAGAGGTGATCAAATACCACCAAAAGAAAGCTCTATCTGTGGGGAACATTTTTTATTGGGGTACATCGTTGCATGACCGCGCAATTTTCATTCAAAATGCAACAGCGCTGAAAGCTGAAAAATGGCTTGGAAGGGGGTGTTCATGCCTGGTAGGCAAGTGGTTAACCACTTCCCGCCCTGTCGATAGTAGATTGACATCCGGGAAGTGGTTCTGTTATCCTGACTGGGCATCATATGACATCCTTCAGGATAACATAACGCTGCGTGCCCGTGGGGGCATGCATCGCCAAGATCGGTGGAGCAGTGTGTCAGTCTGACACACCGCTACACCGATCTCGGTAAAGAGCCTCCGGACAGGAAAAGCCATTGATCACTTTTCCTCACTTGCGTCCGACAGAAGCGAGTGGAGGAGAGCCAATCGGCAGCTCTCCTGACGAGGGGGGGTCAACAATCAGCGCAGCCCCCCCTCAGATGACCACACTGGACCACCAGGGAAGGGGGAAACATGTGGATGGCCAGGTATGTACCCCTGGCCATCCACATGTTCAAATGAATGCCCAGTGCCCACAAATGGGCACTGATTGGCACCAGTATGTAATAAAAGAGAACAGTGATGCCAATCAGGGCCGCCCACGAGTGCCAATCAGGGCCGCCCACGAGTGCCAATCAGGGCCGCCCACGAGTGCCAATCAGGGCCGCCCACGAGTGCCAATCAGGGCCGCCTACGAGTGCCAATCAGGGCCGCCTACGAGTGCCAATCAGGGCCGCCTACGAGTGCCAATCAGGGCCGCCTACGAGTGCCAATCAGGGCCGCCTACGAGTGCTAATCAGGGGCGCCTACGAGTGCCAATCAGGGGCGCCTACGAGTGCCACCTATCAATGCTGCATACGAGTGCCACCTATCAATGCCGCATACGAGTGCCACCTATCAATGAATGAAGTGGTTAAATTGTTTATTTAGGCCAAGCTGGCCCATAAGTATTTACTGCACTGTATTGACTGCATGTAGCCTCGGCTACAAAGAGTATACAATGCTTTGTTGTGGAAGTGGAAGAACTTCCACTCCGACTCGTATAGCAACACAGAGTTGGGATGAGCGTTGCACAGCCATTCATGGCAAGCTTTGTATTCTATGAATAAAAACAAAGCTGCCTCCGATTGGCTGAGATGGAGATAATCTGCATCAGCTCACCAGTTTAGAGTAAACCATAAACAATTCTTCTCATCCAAAGGTCATGGTAATATATAACAAATGTGGTATAATCGCTGCATACAAACATGTGTAAACATTTGCATTTGTGGGTGTGCAGGGCAATGGAGTTACTTTTCCCCTAATTATTATAATTAGATTTTTAAACTTCCTTTTAATATATTTATACAATTGTGCGGTCGTGTGAGGTTGCACCCAAACAAAACTGACGTCCTTTTATCCCACAAATGGAGCTTTCTTTTGGTGGTATTTGATCCCAGTTTGATGCGGTTTTTATTTTTTACGCTATAAACAAAAAAAGAGCGACAATTTTGAAAAAAAAAGCAATATGTTTTTTAATTCTTGCTATAATAAATATCCCCCCAAAAAATATATATATATATATATATAAAAAAAATTCTACTCAGTTTAGACAAATATGTATTGTACATATTGATAAAAAAAAATAAAAAAATCACAATAAGCAAGTTATATTGATTGGTTTGCACAAAATTTATACTGTCTACTAAATAGGGGATATATTTATAGCATTTGTATTATTTTTTTTTGCATTAGTAATGGCGGCAACTTTTGACACCATTGTCATTTATACAGTGATCAGTGCTATAAAAATGCAATGATTACTGTGTAAATGACAATGGCAGGGAAGGGGTTAAACACTAGTGGGGGATCAAGAGGTTAAGTGTGTCCTAGGGAGGTGTTCTAACTGTGGGTGGGGGGGGGGGTGGGCTTCCATTAACATGACTGCGATCACTGCTCCCGATGACAGGGAGCAGTAGATCCCTGTCATGTCACTAGGCAGAACGGGGAAATGCCTTGTTTACAATTCCAGTCCATTTTTTTTTAATTTTGCATTAGGTTGTATTGTGGTCACAAAAGCACAAAGGAGGTAAAACAGATTTCCCCTGGTCATTATTAGTCATCACGAGAGCCAGCAAAGTCTTACTATTATAAGCCATTATACTAAGGAAATGACCATAAAAATGGTTTGTCTATGTGTTCTATCCAGTCCGTTTTCTACTGGCTGCCATGTCTTATACAGCAAGAGTAAAATCAGTAGTAAAATCAGTAAAGTTCCAGGAAACCATGCTTTAATGAGATTACCAAATCAGCCACTGTTATACCTTTTGAACATCAGAGAACCATGTGCCGATAACATCAAGAGAACTATTTGTGTCATTCCTCAACGCATTAAAGGTCATCAGTCTTGCTTCCTTCCAGTCATAAAATTCTTGAAACACAGAATCTGAATCCTCACAATCAACAGAGGTTCCATATACAGTTTTGAGGGAATGCTTTAGTATCTTAAAGAAAAAAAAAAAAAAAAAACACAAACATGATTACAAATTTAATTATTAAAGACACGTTCCTCTCTTCAAATTCTAACCATCATACAGTATGTAAAATACCCTGATCTAGTGTAATGACATTTTGTAAAAAGTAAATAAAACCTACAGTTAGATTTGCTGGCAAGGTTATATCCAAGAGTCTTAAAGGACAGCTGCCATCAACAGGAAACATACTGAATAGAGGTTAAAAGCCCCTCCCTCACCCTCTGTTTCATAAAACAAAGAATTGCCCCCCTTTGTGCACAAGGGTAAATCGGTGATAATTTAAAGTGGCTGTAAACCTCAAACATGAAAAAAAAAAAATTTTTTCCTATAGTGTACAAATTTGGCAAATATCCTCTATGTGTTGGTTTTTGATTTGTTTTAAAGGGGTGGTGAGGTCAAATGGCAAGTGATAAGAAAGTTGCCGAATTTGAGACGTGGTTAAAGTGGTAGCAAAGTAATTCTTTTAACTTTTTCCTACAGGTAAGCTTATAATAAGGCTTACAGGTAGGTTAAAAGAATATCTCCTAAACCTGTACAGTTTAGGAGATATTCCCCTTGCAAAGAGCCGCTGACTTCAGCAGCGCATGCGCTCCGGGGTTTCTCGGCTGAAAGTTCGGCAGACGCCGGACCTTGCCGGAAAGAAGTCTCCCGCGTGAATGCGCGGAAGTGACAACATTGCGGCTCCGGCCACTCACAGCGCCGGAGCCGCGATACCCAGAAGACACACTGAGGGAAAATGTCAGCTACTATAGCTCATTATGCCTTTTCCCTTACAGGTGTAGGAAAAAAAAAAAAAAAGTCAGCAGGTTTACTACTGCTTTAAAGCGGTGTGTCAGCTTAAAAAAATTTTTTTTAATAAGTCAGCAGCTAAAAAAAAAGTCGCTGCTGACTTTTAATAAGTACACTTACCCTCCCAGGGCGCCCGCGATGCTGTTCGTGGAGGCCGAGATGTCCCTCGGCGTTCCGGATCCAGCGCCGCCATCCTCAGTAAGGGAAACGGCTTCGCGCGGCCTACTGCGCATGCGCGAGTCGGCGCGCGGCCTACTGCGCATGCGCGAGTGGGATTTGTGAATGGGGAACGCAATGTGTTGTGGGACACAGTTCCCATAACACACTGCGCCCCATTCGATAGAAGACGGAAGGAGAGAAGATCACCGCGGAGCTGGAGGAGGCAGATTAGGACAATCTGCCTAGCAACAGCCATTTCTGGTAAGTAAAAAAATATATATATTTTTTTTTTCATTTGAAATTGTTACTAACATTTTTAAAAGTTTTTGTTTTCAGGGTGTCCCACCACTTTAAGTGTTGGTGCAGTTTTTGATGACTCAGTGCCCCATGCTCATCTGTTCCCTGGCTTATTGTACCCCTGGTCCAGTTTCCTGGCTTATTAGTACCCTCGGTCAACAGACCCCTAGCTCATTAGCTTACCAACTCAGTAAATCTCCTGTTCAGTGGTACCTGGCTCAGTAGTACCCAGGTTTAGTAACCCCCCCCAGCGTTTCACTGACTCAGTAGTACATTCCCCAAACCCGCCTCAACCCCAACCCCCCTCCACTCAATAGTATCCCCTATATTGCGCCAGTCTCTCCGCTCAGTCGCACATTCTGACCCCCCACAACCCCCTCGGTCCTTGTTTACCTTCCTGCTGTACACCATGTGTGATATCTGCTGATCCCCTGCGTACCTTCCTGCTGAGTCACACTTAACACCACAGCCTGCACGTGAACCCAAAGCACAGCTTGCATTTGAATATATGCCCCTCAACAGCTGCAGATGCATTTAGGGAGCATTATCATGGGCCTCGTTTACACTTGTGATTGAGGGGCAATAAAAACCCCACAGTTCAGCCTGTAAGATATTGTGGTGATTCAGCTCAAGTGGTGTATGCGATTTGAAGAAACACATGTCAGTCCAGACTGCATTTTCAATCTAAACTAAGATTTCCTAAGATTTCAGCCAGTATAAATCTGCCCCCAAAAAATACAATTCCAGCCTCCTCACTGCCAAGCAGACCTATTTCATCACTCTCATTAAAAACTTATCATCTCGTTCCTGTCAACTCTGCTCTACCTTCAACTCTCTACTTCGCCCTCCACTGCCTCCACCCACCAACTCACTGCTCAGGAGATTGCCAATAACTTCAAACAGAAGATTGATACAATTCGCAAGGAGATCTCTACTGTTCAGACACCCTCCATGCCTTACACCTCATGCCCACAGGTACAATCATTACTTCCCTCTTTCAACCCCACCACTATAGAAGAGGTTGCTAAATTACTTGCAAACGTCCATCTTACCACCTGCCCTCTGGATCCTGTTCCCTCGCAAATGCTACAGTCACCCTCTAGCTCTATTCTACACTCTCTAACCTACATCTTCAATCTCTCCCTCTCTTCTGGCATCTTCCCCAATTCCTTAAAACATGCACTTGTCCGCCCCATACTTAAAAAGCCCTCACTGGGCCCATCCAATCTTAACAACCTACGCCCCATCTCCTTGCTCCCCTTTTTATCCAAACTCCTTGAACGCCTAGTCTACAACCAACTGAGCATCCACCTTGCTGATAATGGCCTTCTTTACCCCCTTCAGTCTGGATTTCGTCCTCAACATTCCACAGAATCTGCTCTCCTAAAATTAACAAACGATCTACTAACGGCCAAAACTAAGGGACACTATTCTGTACTCCTACTTCTGGACCTCTCTGCTGCCTTCAATACGGTTAACCACCCCCTCCTCCTCAAAAAAATCCATGCCTTTGGTCTCCGTGACTGTACCCTTCGCTGGTTTTTTACCTACTTATTTAACCGCACCTTCAGCGTTACCTACAATTCCACTGCCTCCTCGCCTCTTCCTTTCTCTGTTGGGGTCCCCCAAGGTTCTGTTCTTGGACCTCTCCTATTTTCAATCTACACCTCCTCCCACGGCTTCCAATACCATCTCTACGCCGATGACCCTCAAATCTATTTCTCTACCCCTCAACTCACTCCTTCAGTCTCCTCACGTATAACTATTTTACTATCAGATATACCAGTCTGGATGTCACACCACTTCCACAAACTTAATCTATCCAAAATCGAGCTTATAATTTTTCCTCCCCCACGTGGCTCTTCCCCTGATCTCTCGGTCAAAATTGATGGCACAACTATCAGCCTATCCCCACATGCCAAGGTACTACCGTGTTTCCCCGAAAGTAAGACAGTGTCTTACTTTCTTTTTATCCCTAAAAGCCCCACTATGTCTTACTTTCGGGGTATGTCTTATATTGGGAAAAAATTGTCGAATTATGGGGCACATAGCACATTATGGGGCAGATAGCACATCAGGGCACATCATGGGGCACATAGCAGATCAGGGCACATTATGGCACATTATGGGGCACATAGCACATCAGGGCACATTATGGGGGACACAGCACATCTGGGCACATTAGGGGGCACATAGCACATCTGGGCACATTATGGGGCATGGGGCACATTAGGGCATCAGGGCATGGGGCACATTAGGGCATCAGGGCATGGGGCACATTAGGGCATCAGGGCATGGGGCACATTACAGGGCACATCTGGGGATCTTACTTGCGAGCATGCAGAGTAGCGCAGGAAGCGTCTATCTGTCATATGTTTTCTCTCATGTCACGCTGCTCGCTCCCTGGCGGCCCCTCCTCTCTTCTCGTCTATCCCAGATGATGTCTCAAGCCAATGGGGATTGACGAGAAGAGAGGAGGGGCCGCCGGGGAGCGAGCAGCGCTGAGTGATATGAGAGACAACGTATGACAGTAGACGCTTCCTGCGCTACTCTGCATTCATCTCATTCGGCTCTGGCGGCGGCTCTGGTCTCTGCAGGCAAATCCCCCGTGTTTCCCCGATAGTAAGACATACGTCTTACTTTCGGGGTACGGCTTACATTAGCTGTCCCCTCTGACACTCCCGATACGTCTTACTATCGGGGGTGTCTTACTATCGGGGAAACACGGTAGGAGTAGTCCTGGACTCTGAACTCTCCTTTAAGCCCCATGTCCAATCACTGTCCAAATCTTGCCGCCTCAACCCCTGAAAAATCTCCAAAATACGCTCCTTTCTAACCAACGACGCAAGAAAGCTCTTGATTCACTCCCTGGTCATCTCCCGCCTTGATTACTGCAACTCCCTCCTCATTGGCCTCTGCATACTCTAACCCCCCTTCAGTCCATCATGAATGCTGCTGCCAGACTGATCCACCTTACCAACCGCTCTGTCTCTGCTACTCCTCTCTGTCAATCCCTCCACTGGCTTACGCTCACCCAACAAAATACATTTAAAATACTAACCACCTACAAAGCAATCCACAAGTCTGCCCCCAGCTACATCACTGACCTAGTCTCAAAATACTAACCTAATCGTTCTCTTCGTTCTTCTCAAGACCTCCTGCTCTCTAGCTCTCTCATCACTTCCTCCCATGCTCGTCTCTAGGACTTTTCCAGAGCCTCTCCAAGCCTATGAAACTCATTATCCCAATCGGTCCGTCTATCTCCTACTCTATTAGCTTTTAGACGATCCCTGAAAACTCTCCTCTTCAGGGAAGCCTATCCTACCAACTGTATTTTAATTTTTTCCATCTGATCATCCCCCACAGTTATTACCTTTTGTTTCCACTTGACCTTCCCTTCTAGATTGTAAGCTTTAACGAGCAGGGCCCTCTGATCCCTCCTGTATTGAATTGTATTGTAATTGTACTGTCTCCCCTGATGTTGTAAAGCACTGCGCAAACTGCTGGCGCTATATAAATCCTGTATAATAATAACCACTTCAATACTGAGCACTTTTACCCCCTTCCTGCTCAGGTAAATTTTCAACTTTCAGCTCTGTCACATTTTGACAATAACGCAGTCATGCAACACTGTAGCCAAAATTTATTTTTGTAAATTTGTTAATGCAACTAGAGCTTTCTTTCCGTGATATTTAAATCACCACTGGGTTTTTATCTTTTGCTAAATAAATGGAAAAAGATTGAACATTTCAAAAAAGAAAAGAAAAAAAAAAAACTCAGTTTCGGTTATAAAAGTTTGCAAAAAATAATTATTCATAAGTTTAAGCCAACATTTATTCTGCTACAATTCTTTGGTGGAAATAACCTAAAAATGTGTGTATTACTTAGTCTGTAGAAAAGTTATAGGGTCCAAAAACTATTGTATATACCTGAAAATTGAACATTCCTGATAATTAAACATTCCTGATGTACTGGTGGACTAATCTAATTTCATGAGGCCCTAAAATGCCAGTACAGTACAAATACCCCTCAAATTACCCTTGTTTGGAAAGTAGACCGTCCAGGGTATTTAGTAAGAGGTATAGGAGGTTTTTTGAAGCTGTAATTTTTTTTTCAGAACTTTTTGGAAAATTAAGAAATTAAAAAACAAAAAATTTTACACACAATACGATTGCTTTTAGCAATGAATTACATCGCTATACGCAAGCATTATATTCAATGAAACTGAATCAGTTGTTTTTTCTGTGATTAGCTGTGATTGGTCAAAGGTAATCACATGGTACTGATGAGCTGTGATTGGTCCTGTCTGTACCATGTGATCACATTGACCAACCACAGCTAGCAACACATTTGTACACAATGGATGGCATGAAAGGACGCCATCCATTGTGTACAACTGTCATGTGACCTGCTATGATTGGTCACAGTGGTCACATGGGACTGATAGCAAGTCAGTATACTGATCAGTCATAGAACATCCACTTAGAATGGTAAAGCCACTGCCTGGCCCTTATTCTGCTATAGGCCGGGCGGAAAGGTGATAAAGTAAAACTATAGGTAAAACATTTTTTTTCCATTTTGGATAAACCAAGAGAGGGTTATAAAACCAGGGCTCAAGTCCTGCGGGAATACATGGGAACGAAGTTCCTGTACTTTTTCCACAACAGGAACTCAGTTCCTGTTAGCAGCCGTGTCCTGCAAGACTTTGAAGAAGTATGCAAGCTGTGTGGCAGGGGCTACACACCAGCATCTGCCGACACAGCTCGCAATAGTAAGTGCTGCACACCTGACCATTTAGGCATTGCCAGTAGGGGGCCCCATGACAGCTTCCGCTTTGATCTACCTGTCAATCACAGCTAGCTGACAGGTAGATCAGGTCCCTGCTGCTAAGAGATTGTATATAGTCAGACCTCTCGTGATGCGCTCCTCCCCCTCCTGATTTTCTGTCTCCTCAACCCCCCCCAGTCTCCTTCATACTAGCTCTGTGTGTCCCGCTGACCCCCCCCCCCCTCCTCTAATCTTCAGTGCCATATGATGAGAGAACCCAGGAGGAGCACAGCTATTCTGCTCACAGGACATGCAGGGAGAGAGGTGAGCTGAGGGAGGAAAATCAGTTTGGGGTGGTAAGCTGAGCACAATACATGGCAAAGTTTGATGCCAGGAGGGAAGTTTATGTGGAAATATGTTAAGGGTTGGAATAGCAGCGAGTGTGTGTTGGAGCCCTGCAGAGTTTGCAGCCCCCCAAGCTAACATACATCTCCTAAGCAGGAACACATCTCTATGTCTCCAAGCATTCTGTCCAGATAATGTGCAGTTAATTTATGACCTTTCCCTTTAACCCTGTGTTATCCAAACTCTGTTCAAAGAAAAGTGTAAACTCACCACATAAACACTATATACAAAATAAAATTCCCCAATAAAGATCAGAACATGATGTTCACATTTACATGGAAGCACATTTGAATGAATGCTGATTATTCAGAGAATTACCATATATATGTTTATTGAGGATTGTTTTTTTCTTTATGTACTAACAGTTAAGCTTCATACACACAATACGAAAATTGGATGAAAAATACCACTTTTGAAGCATTCGGGCATATGAGCGTTTTTTTTTTTTTTTTGGTGGGCGAGTGGATCTTGGGTGGGAGTTTCCTCACTTTTTCCCCAGGACTTGACCCCTGGTTATAACCCATCAGGTTTTTTTCAACAGCTCTGTTCTATTGTAGAGATTTCCCTTCACTTCCTGTCCCATAGCCAAACAGGAAGTGAGAGGAAATCCATGCAAACTAAGGGCATTCCTTGGGGACCCTCAGGTCACCAGAACTAGCGTCCCCATTGGAAGATTTTTCCACTATTACGTTTCTGGGGACAACCCAAAATTTACTATTTTCTTTTACTTTAACTTTCAATGATAATGGTAAACAGGACAAGTAGAGGGTGAATGTCCTTAAAGAGGAAGTAAACCCTGATGGGTTTTACTTCCTCTGTTTCCCTGCAAAGGTAAAGCATAGTAGCCCATTATGTGTCATTTACCTGACACAGGAGCTTGAGATGTCACCGCTGTCCCCTCTTCCACGAGTCGTCCATCTTCCTTCCGGGTATCGCGGCTCCGGTGCTGTGATTGGCCGGAGCCGCGATGACGCATGCACGCGGGAGCTGCTGCTAACGGCATGATTGCCGTTAGCAACGGCGCGCTCAGTCATCAGTCAAGGCTCAGACATCAGCGCCTTTCTTTTGCAAAGATCTCCTAAACCGTGTAGGTTTAGGAGATATTTCTTGCACCTACAGGTAAGCATTAATCTAGGCTTACCTCTAGGTAAAAGTGGTCTGTAAGTGTTTATAACCACTTTAAAGTGAACACAGACATCAATGAAAAATTGACAGGTGTGCTATTCCCGCTCCACTCCATCCAAAAAGATACTTTAACCACTTGCCGACTGCTGCATGTACATACATGTTGGCAGAATGGCACGGCTGGGCAAAATGGGGCGTACAGGTATGACCCTTTGAGTTTGCCACCGCGTGGTCACGTGCGCGCTACCCGTGATCGTCTCACGGAGCTGAAGAACAGGGAGATGCTAATGTAAGCAAGCATCTCCCTGTTCTGCATAGTGACACTGTCACTGATCATAGCTCCCTGTGATCGGGAGCTATGATCAGTGAAGTGTCATTCGTAGCCCACCCCCCTAAAAGTTAGAAAAACTCCCCAGGACACACTTAACCCTTCCCTAGCCCCCTAGTGGTTAACCTCTTCACTGCCAGTGTCATTTTTACAGTAATCAATGCAATTTTATAGAACTGATCGCTGTAAAAATGACAATGGTCCCAAAAATGTGTCAAAATTGTCCGATGTGTCCAAAAGCACCTGCGTTTAGCCTCTCAGCCCAGCCCACCTAAGTGCAGTATCAATCGATCATTGACACTTACAAAACACTAAAACACATAACTGCAGCGATAACAGAGTCATGCCTGATCCCTGCGAAACAGTTTTTTTTCCTGGGAGTCTCACTAGTTGTACCAGTAAATTTAGAGGCCACAATATCCAAATCGAAGGTACACTAGTGAAGAGGCCTACACGTTTCTGAGCATGACAGATGAGAGTGAAGAGGAAGTCACCCATCTGTCAGATTCTGGCTCGGAATATGTACCCGTAGACAGATGCGGTACCCTGACAGATAGCTCTGACGATGGAGTAGTGGTCCCTGCCAAGGTCAGGCGTACGCGACTCCGTTCTTCTGTTGTTGAGGTGCAAGAACCACAGGGCTCTTGTATGGAGCAGAGAAGCCAGTACTTGTGCAGCTCATCCTTTTGGTGAACTGGCAAGCACCAGCGGCCTAGTACATCCTGGTCGTACATCCAGCACTGCAGTATCACATGGTGACGTGGCGAGTCTCATAAGTGCAGTTCAAGCTGGTGAAGTGGCTAGCACAAGTAGTGTCCCGCAGCCACCAAGAAGACAAAGACAGGCGTGGAGCCCATAGTGCCCTTCCTGCTGCATTTGCCAATCCGAATTTGGAGCCCACCACTTTTGCAGCACCCGTACTTCCCCCATTCACTGGCCAACCCGGAATTCAGGTGGAAAGAGTTGATTTAACGTCACTTGATTTTTATTCACTGTTTTTCACGGAAGATCTCTATACATCCATTGTGGACCAAAGCAATTTGTATGCTGGTCAATTCATCGCCACTAATCCCCAGTTGCCAGAGATTGGAGACCTATTTACGGTCTCTGAATTTGCAGTCATATTGGTCCACTGACCCAATTCACCATATGCCCGTGTTCTCTGCCTCCATGACCAGGACACGATACGAGCAGATCTTGCGGTTTATGCATTTTAATGGCAATGAACTCTGTCGTCCTCAGGGTGACCCTAAATACAATCGGCTCTACAAAATTCAGCCCCTCGTAAACCACTTTAACCAACAGTTTGCAGCCTTGTTTACTCCCGATCAATTGTCTGCGTTGAGTCCCTGATTAAGTTTTCAAACAGTATCTTCCCAGCAAGTTTGCCAGATATGGGGTCAATATGTATAAGCTCTGTGACAGGGCAACAGGCTATACATATAGCCTTATGGTTTACGAAGGAAGAGGTAGTTACATAGAGCCGGAGAACTGCCCAGACTACAGAGGGAGCGCTGGAAAGATTGTGTGGGACTTAGTGTCACACTTATTTGGAAAGGAGTACCACTTGTACGTGGACAATTATAAACACAAGCGTGTCACTTTTTAGTCACTTGTTTAATCATGGAATTGGCATAACTTTTTAGCCACTTGTTTAATCATGAAATTGGTGCATGTGGCACCGTGCGATCTAATGGCCGAGGCTTACCCCAGCGGCTTGTAGATTCCAGTCTTAGGCTGGGGGAGAGAGCCTGCATGAGATGTAATATATTGCTCGCAGTGAAGTGGAGGAATAATAAGAATGTTTTTGTTCTGTCCTCTCTTCACGCAGATACAACAGTCCAAATTCCAACGGCGACTGGTGTTGTGGAAAAACCCCTCTGTCCACGAATACAACCTTAATATGGGAGGGGTGGACCTCAAAGACCAGTTGATGGCGCCATACTTAATTGCCCATAAGGCCAGACGCTGGTACAAAAAAGTGTCTGTATACTTATTCCAATTGGCTCTGGAGGCATCAGGATGAACTGGATCCTTCCTTAAAATCCAGGAAGAGATCACAGCCCTTCTGTTTCCAGGCGGTGCTGTGGTCCAACTGCCCAACGCAAATGCAGTGAGTCGGCTGCATGAGAGGCATTTTCCGTATGCCCTCGCTGGTACCCCTAACCAAAGAGGGCCCCAAAAGAAGATGTTGTGTTTGTAGAAAACGCTGATATAGGCGTGACAGCCGCTATTCTTGTCCCTCCTGTCCTAACTAACCTGGTCTTTGCATCAGTGAATGTTTTGAACGCTAGCACACACTAATAGAGTATTAGCATAGGGTACAGCACCGCACAGACTAGGACACACTTTCACAGGGTCTCCAAAGATGCCATCGCATTTTGAGAGACCCGAACCTGGAACCGAACCATTACAGTTACAAATAAAAGTGTAAAAAAATTTAAATAAAAAAGTAAAAAAAATACAAAAAAATATATAAAATAAAAAAAGCCCCAAATAGTTATTTTATTGTTCTGCTTTGTGTTACTGTATTTTATAACTGCAAAGCTTTATTGTTACTATGTTTTATCATGTTTGCTTTTCAGGTATGTAATTCTTTTATACTTTACCGTTTACTGTGTTTTATTGTTAACCATTATTTTCTTTTTAGGTACGCCATGCAGCTGCAGCACTGATTTATATATCTTGACAGCAACAGCGTTTGCTCTTACTATACGTAAACCAGCAACTCCAGCGCTGTAGGAGGTGATTTCACCACCACAGCCCACAAGCTGCATGAAAAAAATCAGAACATTACAATATATGCCAAACAAAAACCAGCAAATTACTGGTATGTTGCTGGACTTTGAGTGGTCATACCAGAGTGATGCCTGAAGGTTTAGGTATCATCTTGGTAGCGTTATTTTCAGCCAGTGGTCGGCTTTCATGTAAAAGGTTATCCTAGCGGCTAATTAGCCGCTAGACTGCTTTAACAAGCAGTGGGAACGTCCCCCCCCTCCCGCCATCTTCCATGATTTTCTCGGGCTCTCCTGTCCCACCAAGGAACCTGAGAATGCATCTGTTGGTTCTGCCAGCTGACCATAGAGCTGATCGAAGACCAGAACGGCTCCAGTGATCTCTATGGCCTAAGAAACCGGAAGCTATGAGCATTTCATGACTTCGGTTTTGCCGGATATAGACAGCTCCATTGGGAAAGGGGGGAGGGCAGAGGAGAGATCTAGAGTCTAATAAACCCAAATTTTTTGTACCTGTCAGCACGTACTTGAGACCCAGCGTCGTCCCGTTGCTGATACTGAGGTTTCTATACCAACGGACGGAATGAATAGGAAGTGAACACTTAACCTCCGGACGTTTGAAGCTTATTGGATGGCACACGCCTTAGGGGGTGGAGTGTATAGGTGCAATTACATAGGTAGCTTACTATATTAAAAGGATAGACATACGGGCCTCCATTATCGCTGAGGAAGTCCCGCTTAGGGACGATACGCATGCAAGAGGACTTTGTGACGTCACTGCAGCCACCTTATCCACCGACAATACTACATGCCATTTATCCTAGCACTGGGGTTACAGTGCTTTTTATGTGAGTACCTGATTTTTATGAATAAAAAGAAAGTATTTTAGCCACACAGTGTGCACTATATATTTTTTCATTGCTTTTTTCATGGTACTACGATTGGAATTTAAGAGTGACAATGTGCAGTTGTGGTTGGACATTGTATCTTATTCATCTGTACATTCAAGCTTCCATCTGTGACCACTTTAAGTGGCGAACGCCTGTTTGACCCATTCTGTTAGCTCAGGGGTCCATTGATTGAGGTGAGCGGTTTGGCTAGCTGGTGGAGGAATCACTGGATTAGGAGATATCACATGAATGTCTATGAACACCCTTATCACCGCTGAGGAGATCTTTTCTGTCAACTTTTATATCCATCTTTTATACCAAAGGGGACTTTTTAACATTTTGTTATGAGCAATCTGTTATTTTGCTTCTGTATATATTCTTAAAGCTGCACTGTTATTTACCTATTAAATAGTAGAAAATATTGCAAAAAAATAAAAACCATAGAGGTGATCAAATACTACCAAAAGAAAGCTATTTGTGGGGAAAAAAGGACGCAAGGATGCATGACCGCGCAATTACCAGTTAAAGCAGCGCAGTGCCAAATTGTAAAAAGTGCTCTGGTCAGGAAGGGGGCAAAACCTTCCGGGGCTGAAGTGGTTAAGGAGGGGTGGCTCCTTCCATGCTCACCTGTCCCATACCTATCCATTATAAATGCATGTGCTTCCAAGATGGAGACTTTCAGTAGTTAGGGACTGCCGGCAACAGGGTGCCTTGGCGGGGCCTACAGCTTACGCATGTATTTGCAAATGTGTGCAACTAAACCCCTGTTCTTAACGCATATTGTTAGGCAGGTCAATTTGGTTGGTCGTTGGCTGGTAAGTTTGAGCTTGGAAATACCTATATATTTGTCTGAATGAGCAAAAGCCTGAACCAGGGAAGATATGCATTCTTAAAGCGCAACTCCACTTTTGTTGAGCAAATAAAACTTTGTTGTAGATTCCTACCTTTTGTTATTCTGAATAAATCCCTGTGTGTTTGTCTGTGCCCATGTGGGAAAGTGAGTCTAAAGGAAGGGGTTTCATAAATATCAAACAGCTGTGCACCTGCAGGGCTCTAATGAGGAAAGCGGCTGAGCCTGCATCCCTTTAGTCATGATTTCCTATTGGAAATATCTCACCAAAAATTACAATTTTTGTTGCAGGAGATGCCTGAAATCCGACTTGTATCTTAGGACAGACTAACTGAAAAATTGTTAAGCCAATCACACAAGCACTAATGAGGTTCCTGGGGGGCATTCTGTACACAACTCTAGGTAGCCATATTGCATTTTCAGAAAAATTACAGTGCTACAGATTGAAAAAGGGTAGGTCATCTTTAATAACATTCAATTACAATATGACTTGTGTCGCATTTGTATAGACTACATACAGTGCCTTGCGAAAGTATTCGGCCCCCTTGAACTTTTCAACTTTTTGCCACATTTCAGGCTTCAAACATAAAAAGATATAAAATTTTAATTTTTTGTGAAGAATCGCCAACAAGTAGGACACAATTGTGAAGTGGAACGAAATCTATTGGATATTTTAAACTTTTTTAGCAAATAAAAAACTGAAAAGTGGTGCGTGCAAAATTATTCGGCCCCTTTACTTTCAGTGCAGCAAACTCACTCCAGAAGTTCAGCGAGGATCTCTGAATGATCCAATGTTGTCCAAAATGACTGATGGTGATAAATAGAATCCACCTGTGTGTAATCAAGTCTCTGTATAAATGCACCTGCGCTGTGATAGTCTCAGGGTTCTGTTGAAAGCGCAGAGATCATGAAGACCAAGGAACACACCAGGCAGGTCCTTAAGACTGTTGTGGAGAAATTTAAAGCCGGATTTGGATACAAAAAGATTTCCCAAGCTTTAAACATCCCAAGGAGCACTGTGCTAGCGATCATTTTGAAATGGAAGGAGTATCAGACCACTGCAAATCTACCAAGACCTGACTGTCCCTCTAAACTTTCAGCTCAGACAAGGAGAAGACTGATCAGAGATGCAGCCAAGAGGCCCATGATCACTCTGGATGAACTGCAGAGAACTACAGCTGAGGTGGGAGAGTCTGTCCATAGGACAACAATCAGTCGTACACTGCACAAATATGGCCTTTATGGAAGAGTGGCAAGAATAAAGCCATTTCTCAAAGATATCCATAAAAAGTCTTGTCTAAAGTTTGCCACAAGCCACCTGGGAGACACACCAAACATGTGGAAGAAGGTGCTCTGGTCCGATGAAACCAAAATCAAACTTTTTGGCCACAATGCAAAACGATATGTTTGGCGTTAAAGCAACACAGCTCATCACCCTCAACACACCATCCCCACTGTCAAACATGGTGGTGGCAGCATCATGGTTTGGGCCTGCTTTTCTTCAGCAGGGACAGGGAAGATGGTTAAAATTGAGGGGAAGATGGATGCAGCCAAATACAGAACCATTCTGGATGAAAATCTGTTGGAGTCTGCAAAAGACCTGAAACTGGGACGGAGATTTATCTTCCAACAAGACAATGATCCCAAACATACAGCAAAATCTACAAAGGTATAGTTCACAAATAAACGTATCCAGGTGTTAGAATAGCCAAGTCAAAGTCCAGACCTGAATCCAATCGAGAATCTGTGGAAAGAGCTGAAAACTGCTGTTCACAAACGCTCTCCATCCAACCTCACTGAGCTCGAGCTGTTTTGCAAGGAAGAATGGGCAAGAATTTCAGTCTCTCGATGTGCAAAACTGATAGAGACATACCCCAAGCGACTTGCAGCTGTAATCGCAGCAAAAGGTGGCTCTACAAAGTATTAACGCAAGGGGGCTGAATAATTTTGCACGCCCCACTTTTCATTTTTTTATTAGTTAAAAAAGTTTCAAAAATCCAATAGATTTCGTTCCACTTCACAATTGTGTCCCACTTGTTGGTGATTCTTCACAAAAAATAAAAATTTTATATCTTTATGTTTGAAGCCTGAAATGTGGCAAAAGGTTGAAAAGTTCAAGGGGCCAAATACTTTCGCAAGGCACTGTATATACATTTTTCTTTATTTGCTATTTTTTTACCCACAAAAGTGGAGTTGTTCTTTAACCACTTCAATACCCGCGTATTGTCATATGACGCCCGCAGATGGCGTCATATGAGGCGGGCATGACGTCCTCTCATTCATAGGGGGCGCGCGTGCCCACGGCCTCGCTCGGGACCCGGTGCATGTACCCGGCGGCCGCGATGTTCGCCGGGCACCCGCGATTGCCCGGGAACACAGCAGGACTGTGGATCTGTGTGTAAACACACAGATTCACATCCTGTCAGAGGAGACCGATGGTGTGTTCTCAGTACAGATAAACACCGATCGGTCTCCACCCCTTGTCAGTCTTCTCCCCCCCACATTTAGAATCACTCCCAGGGAACATAATTAACCCCTGCAGCGCCCCCTAGTGTTAACCCCTTCCCTGCCAGTCACATTTACACAGTAATCAGTGCAATTGTTTAGCACCGATCCCTGTGTAAATGTGAATGGTCCCAAAAATGTGTCAAAAGTGTCCAATGTGTCCGTCATAATGTCGCAGTCACAAAAGAAAACGCAGATCGCCGCCATTACTGGTAAAAAAAAAAAAAAAGCCATAAATCTATCCCCTATTTTGTAGACGCTATAACTTTTGCACAAACCAATCAATATACGCTTATTGCGATTTTTTTTTTTTTTTTTACCAAAAATATGTAGAAGAATACGTATTGGCCTAAACTGAGGAAAAAAATTGTGTTTTTTCTAAAATGGGATATTTATTATAGCAAAAAGTAAAAAAGTGTTTTTTTCAAAATTGTCGCTCTTTTGTTTATAGCGCAAAAAATAAAAACCGCAGGGGTGATTAAATACCACCAAAAGAAAGCTCTATTTGTGGGAAAAAAAGGACGTCAATTTTGTTTTGGTGCAATGTCGCACGACCGTGCAATTGTCAGTTAAAGCGACACAGTGCCTGAAAAGTGCTCTGGTAAGGAAGGGGGTAAATTCTTCCGGGGCTGAAGTGGTTAAACCAAGCACAAGCCAAAAACGGTCCACAGGCGAGCCCAAAATACACTGAAAAAGCCAAGGGCTTACCTCAGCTAGCAAAGATCTAGCAGCTAAGAACCAGATTTTGCTTGTTTGGAGTGCAGGGAGACCAGTGCTGCAGTACAGCATGAGTGAGAGCACAAGGCAGATAGAAGGCTCAAGGGCAGACAGAACAGCTACCCCCCCCACTCCTTCCACATAGATATTCTGTAGACTGACCAGGAAGAGAAGGGCCGCCTCTCTACTTAAAGCTGAAGCAAACCCATGAATATAAAAAGTTTAAAAAAACATTTAAATTCCCGGCATGCCGGAAATGCTAACTGTCACATTGGTTGTGCTCTCAAACAAACTGTCAAAACCTCCAATGGCTGAATTCATAACAGATCACATGCGCAGCATCATGGCAGTTGAAGTTTAAAGACCAAGATGGCAGCTTCCTTGGCTGAAAACAATAGGAGGGTTTACGTCCTTACGTATGGACGATATCTTGGCTCACTCCGGTCAGCACCCTATGCCAAACTTACTAAACCACTAAACCACCGACCAGCAGCACCAAAGACATACTACCTTGTTCCCCTGTCCACTGCATTATAGGCTAGAGGAAATATGCAGGGCACAGCCGGCAAAGCTACTGGAGTTGACCCCAACACTTCACAAGGGGACAAAGTCTAGCTTAGTAGATCTCATCTCTCAGGTAGCTATAAATTAGGAAAAGCCAAGTTGTAAAAATGGTTTCAAAGGATAAGGTCACCTTTAGTAACATGCTACACCTATATTTAGGGTGTAACATGGAACAGGCTTCTATGCAGCACCCCTGTTGACCCCCCTCAACCACCCCCATAAAAGTCGGTGGGGGGGGGGATCTTCTCCCCAACCCCGCTATTGGATTTTAAAAAAACAGCACAACTGTGCAGAGTACTGTCTGCCACTGCGGCAGATGGCTTTTAGTTCTCGATTAACTATGGGGATTCACATCCGTGCCCTTGTGGTTCACTGACACTTACTGCTTTGGTGTAACTGTAAGCAATACGAAGGTACAGACAGAGCTGTCAGAAGTGTCTGCAGGAGCCTTACATTTCACTCACAATCCATTGATCGTGGGTGCAATGCTTTGCAGGTTCCAAGGTAAAAAGATAATAACTGCATTTTATTACCTGCAAAAATCATGTAGATTATTTTTTTACTAAAATATCAATGGAGGTGTATATTTGAGTTGTGGCTGCAATTTTCCTGTCTTAGTGCACTGAACACTTTCAGGCACCTGTTTTGACCTGCTCCCACTTCTGGCTCTGTTCGCCCGGGCAAATGGAGCCGGAAGTTCGCCCCCTCCCCCACAACCGGCCCATTCTGCACATACGCAGTGGTTAACTGGCTACAAAGCCGCAAGGCTTCACTGACAGTTTCCCTTTATCAAGATGATGGCACCAGTACCCGACTGACTCGGGTGAAAACACCACTGGATCCCTGGACAGGTAAGTGCCACACAATTGACCAACCCCAGCAGATGACATGGCTCCCCAAATCACCACGGACTGTGGTATAATGTGCATTTCATTTGGAAATCAATGTCCCAGAGTCTGGAGGAAGAGTGGAGAGGCACAGAATCCAAGTTGCATTAGGTCCAGTGTGAAGTTTCCAATCAGTGATGATTTGGGGGGCCATATAATCTGCTGCCGTTGGTCCACTGTGTTTTATCAAGTCCAAAGTCCGCGCAACCTTCTACCAGGAAATTCTAGAGCACTTCATGCTTCCTCTGCTGACCAGCTTTATGAAGCGGATTCCATTTTCCAGCAGGACTTTTCACCTGCCCACACTGCCAAAAGTACCAATACCTGGTTTAATGATCATGGCATCACTGTGCTTGATTGGCCATCAAACTCGCCTGACCTAAACCCCATAGAGAATCTGTGGGGTATTATCAAGAGGAAGCTGAGACACCAGACCCAACAATGCAGAAGAGCTGAATGCCACTATCAAATCAACCTGGGCTTCAATAACACCTCAACAGTGCCACAGGATGACCGCCTCCATGCCATGCCGCATTGATGCAGTAATTCACGCAAAAGGAGTCCCGACCAAGTATTGGTATAGTGTGCATACTATACTGTACATGGACATAGTTTTCAGTAAGCCAACACTTCTGTATTAAATATCCTTTTTTTATTGGTCTTATGTAATATTCAAATTTTCTAATACTGAATTTTGGGTTTTCACTAGCTGTAAGCCATAATCAAATAAAAAAAAAAAATGCTTGAAATATATCACTGAGTGTAACACATCTGTATAAAATAATAGTTTCATTTTTTTAATTGAAATATTGAATACTACATTTTTTGATATGCACCTGTACAACAACAGAGAGTTGAAATAGCTAGCCCAGACAGACAGTGTTACAAACCCTGAAAACTATACACGTTTCAGTTAAGTTGAGAGGACAAGACAACACAGACATTCAACCATGGTTGCCATACACTTCTATATTAATTTAAATTTAGGCAGATCCCCATTCACCACACAGTCGAAATTTTGAGCTGTGGGTAGAGTAGCATCTTTCCAAGGAAACAAGATCACTTTACATGCATAAAATAATAACATAGGTAACAGAACTTGAGCATGAGTCCTAGGAGCGAAGTCATTCAGAATACCTAAAAGTCCAACTTCCGGGGTCTGAGGTGTTGGAAGATTAATGGTATGTTCAAAAAAATGTAATAAATCCTGCCAAAAAAAAGTTAGTCCTGGACAAGTCCCAAACATATGGAGCAGATCCGCTTCAGCGAGTCCACGTCGAGAACAAATAGCAACAGATCCAAATCCTATTTGAGACAGTTTGGCTGGGGTGTAGGGCAAACCAAGGGTTCTATTTAGAAAACTTTCCACTCAAAAAGTCACACATTTTTTAAATAGGATGCAATTAAAAAATGCGTGGATCCTGGATGAAAGTTATGTGTATCTAGTATAAAAACATAAATAGACCCCCTTAGTGTCCAAAAGGGACCACACCCAAGAGAATGCATACAAACAGGCCATGCTGTATCACCCAATACAAGACAAAGGCAAGTTTCACATTTGTACCTCCAGCTTTGTAAGGCGTTCATCTAGTGGCAGTTGCTCAACCTCAACAATGAAGTCGTCAATTGAAGAACTTAGGGTTTTCTGGATTTTGTTCCGTTTGTCAATAAGAAGGTCAAGGTCTACCTGAAAACAGAAAAAGGTGAAAAAGTACTGGATAAGCTTTCCATCATTAAATATTTTTAGAAAATAACATCCTAAAAAACGAATTTAACCAAGCATCACTGTTATCTTTGCTACTTTTAATAGATGGCCCACAGTACAGCTCTTCATAAAAACTGTGTCAATAGGTTTGCTAATGGCCAAAAACAGTGCACCAGTATGTTTTGTTAGCAAACAGATTACAGTGCTTTTCAGTCTTAAAACTAAACACCAGCCAAATATAAAAGACCCAAACATAGTTCTGTAGCTATTAATACATCATTTAATATATTTTCTTAAAAAAAAAAAAAAAAATGGATGTAAACCCGAAAACATTTTTTTAATTAAGGCTTGCACCTTGCCCAGTATTAAATTTCATGTCATCTGTGCCCAGTCTTGTCACGAAGAGGTAATCCAGCTCTCTTATCTTTATTCAGTGAGATAAAAACAGTCAGACAGAGAAATAGGAGTCTGTTTCTTCCCCTTGCTGTGAGTGACAGGTAATTTAAATATCTCATGCAGGAGCCTGAGAGACATTGTGTACTTCAGCTCCCCACCACCACCTCCTTTTCTTCTCCAGCTCTCCCAGGACTGGCTGCTTCACACCTCAGCATGATTGGGCATGCTGAAGTCACGTGGTTACTTTTCTGTGTTTTGACTGGATGTTAGTGATCGTAGCAGAAGTTCAGTGTAAGAAATACACGGGAGGGGGGGGCGTGGCCTGACCTTGCGGGAAAATGGATGCTTAGAAGATTAACTCCCGCTACCTCATAGCCTCTACGCTCCAGGAAAGCCTCATCTCGCACTGCCGGTCACACAATGATGGGGACTGCCTTGCAGACATCCTCCACCTCACGCTCCTGCTCACCGAGAAGACAGCAGAGCGGTATTAGCCAGAGTATCCCACAGCTATTCCACACTCAGAGACCCAATATGGCGGCGTCCTGACAGAACACCACACAGGCCTCAACACCACCACTGCTTGGAGCGTCATCCAGTCTCCTCTACTCAGAACCAGGCGCCAACACGGCACACACTCAGCAACACCCGAGCCTCATGGACCTCAGAGCGGTGGCAGCAGACATCAAGGATGACAGAGTACAGGATGTGGAGAATACTACAGCCCAGCACCACACGGTCCTCTGCAGAGTGACCGACAAGGTAGCTACCCACAAACTACAACTGAGGGACCTCCAGAGACATGTGGAGGATTTGGATAATAGAGGCAGAAGACACAATCTACGGGTCAGGGGTCTGCCAGAAACAGTAGATACAGAACAGCTACCTGCCACCATTACAGCTATGTTCAACAATCTGTTAGACAGACCAGCGCATACCAACATAGAAATGGAGGTTGATTTTCTCTGCCAGGAGCGGTAACCCCGAGTCACGCTCGGGGTAACATTGCAGAGCTGCCAGCGGAGCCCCCTACCTTCTCCTGGCGATCCAGCGATGTCCTCCGCTGTGATTGCCGGCGAGATCGCTAGCGAGATCACCGGCATCCGACTTCCTGGTTCCGTTCCCTGCAAGCAGCAGCTGCGCATGGGAGCGGAACTGGGCGGGAAATTTAAAAAGTGAAACACACATAAAAGAGGTGATACATTGTAATCTGAGAGGATTACACTGCATCACCTCAGATCTGACACTTCATCACTGTACAGTGCCCCTTGCCTGCCATTTTACTGTAATTTGTGGCCATAAAATATTTCTAACAAGGCATCAAAAAAGCCCCACTTTGCTACAAAAGCGCTTTTGGACCAGTTGAGTGACAGCGACATGGAGTTGCTCGCAGAACTGAGCGATAGTGAGTTGTGGAGAAATTTGTTGTCTGACACTGACACGGCAAGTGAAAACTGATGATCCTGCACCTGGCCTCAGCGATGTGCGCACTTGGTGCCCTATTGACTGCGATACGAACCAGGTAGTGCCCCCAAGATTCCCCTTCACTGGATCACCTGGGATGAAGGTAGATGTTGAGCGTGACGACCCTCTGGCATACCTGCAATTATTCCTCATTGAGGAGGTAATTGAAAAAATTGTCACAAAGACAAATCGCTACCAAGAGCAGCAATCCGCTACGCTGCATGCCAGGTTTTCCAGAAGCAGAAAGTGGGAACCAGTGACCAAAGAGGACATCTGGCAGTTTCTGTGACTCATCATTCTTCAGGGAGTGGTGGGGAAACCGCTCCAGAAATAGTACTGGACCACCAATAAGTTACTGGCCACTCAGTTTTTTGGCACCGTGATGTCAAAATACCGGTTTTCCCTCATCAAGAAGTATTTCCACTTCACGAACAATGAAGAATTTGATGAGGCCACGCCTCCTGCGCCCAAATTAAAAAAAAATCTGGGAGGTATGCCACATTATTGTGACCAATTTCCAGCATACCTACGTGCCAGAAAGGGACGTCAGCGTGGATGAAAGTTTGATGGCCTACAAGGGACGCCTAAGCTGGATACAAATGTTATTGGCATCAAATCCTACATGCTCTGCGAGTCATTCACTGGGTACAGCTGGAATTCGGTCATTTACACTGGTAAAGGCACAAAGTTCAACCCCAGGTACAGTGGCTATGGCCACATCATCTGTCCTTACACTGCTGGAGCCATTGCTGAACCAGGGATATTGTGTGACCATGGACAATTTCGACACGTCTCCGGAACTGTTTGAGGTTTTGCTACAAAACAAGACTGATGCGTATGGTACCGTTAGGCCTAACCGACGTGACATGCCATCTATGTTTGCGGAGAAAAAAACTAAAAACCGGAGAAATAGTTGCCTGGCAGAAGGGTAAGATTATGGTAATGTGATGGTGAGACAAGAAGGATGTGTCTCATGAGTACTGTGCACAATACGTCCACTGCCATGGTCCACACAAAAGGTGGGAAAGATTTGCTGAAGCCGCAAGTCGTGATAGATTATAATAACACTATGGAAGGTGTCGACAGAGCCGATCAGGCAATGACAATTTATCCAGCTATGCGCAAACAGCAAAAAAAATTTTATAAAAAGATTCAGGCATCTTCTGGAACAATGCCTTTGGATTGCATATATCCTGTACAGAGCAAAGAGTGACAAGCCTCTTGTTCATTCAGATTTAATCTAGAAGGTGGCTGAGCAGATTTTTGTCAAACACCAGACGCCATCAGTAGCTGTGAACAGACCTGGACGACGTGCTGTTGACGTTGCCAACCCAGAACGCCTGACTAGTCGTCACTTTATGGACTACATACCGCCAACTGCAAAAAAGGCAGCACCTACCAGGATGTGCGTGGTTTGCTGTTCAGAAAGAGATGACAATGGAAAGAAAGTCAGAAAAGAAAGCAGGTTCCATTGTCCTGATTGTGACGTTGGACTGTGTGCTGTACCTTGTTTCAAAATTTATCACACTCAGGATGTTTATTTAATTTTCTTTGTTTGACAAATTTCATTATTTTGTATTACATTATTGAATAAAATTATATTATTTATTAGATTATAATTCATAATTTTGTCACATCTGACTTTATCACATCTGGGATGTCTACTAGAGTCTTGTTTGGTCAGGTTTAAGTAATTACTAAGAATACATAACACCAAATTTCTATGAAAAAAATTGTACCGCTTTTTGGTTCAAAATTCCTGACATAATCATACCGCCAGGGAGGTAAAATATGATCCAGCTAAACCCTAGCATTAAGCAGTTTCGGGTGGGGACGATGGAACATAAGCTATCAGCCTATGCGGACGATGTACTATTCTATGTAGCTGATCCGCTGATCTCCCTTCCCAATATCATTGCTGAGCTACGGAGAATCCATTCCCAACGTTAAAATAAACTATAGCAAGTCAAAGATTCTCCCTCTTGCCATTCCCCCTGATATGCACTCCCAACTGCATGCCTTCTTTTCTTTTACATGATGTAGTTCGTCTTTGAAATATTTGGGTACTTTTCTCCCAGACATATTTACAGTTATACACCTGCAACTATGCCCCTTTGCTTTCCACAATTAAAGCTCACCTACTGCGATGGGATTGTACCACTTTAATGGATGGGCTAAGTCAGGATCCTGAAGATGAACGCACTGCCAAGAGTCCTCTTATCTTCAGATGGTGCCTATATTACTACCCAGATCTTTTTTCTCGTCCCGCAACACTCTGTTCTTTAAGTCTATCTGGGATGGCCGGAGCCCCCGTATAGCCATATGCACTCTGCAGCATCCTAAGAGGTTGGGAGGACTAGGTGTTCCTTCCATGCGGAGGTATTACGAGGTGATTGCTTTACAACAGATATTAGACTGGTAACATCACACTACTACCAAATCCTGGGACCCCCTTGAGAAATTTATAGCAGGACGTAATTTGTCTCATGCTCTGTGGCTCCCCTGGGATTGCAGAGGCCTTTCAAACTTCGTGTCTCCGGTCTCTGTCCATGTGCTGCGGTTGTGGGACACCTTAAATGCTCCCACTTGCACCCCTTGGGGGCTTCCCCTGGTTCATTTCAGAGGAACTCCTCTCCTACTTCCGCACGTGGGCAAGGGATGGAGAGGCACGGTGTGGAAGGTTCATACATGAGCAGGGCCTAGTCTTATTGGAATGGCTCCATTTCCAGTTTGGCCGATTCCCGATGGATGAGTGGCGCTACAGACAGTTGCATCATTTTGTTCATAGTTTACCCCATATCATTAGGCCCCCATCCTCACTGACTCAGTTTAAGAAGCTGTGCATGTCTGCAGACCCAGTCCCCCTCTCTATCTCAGTGCTCTATGAGATGCTGCAGTCTGTCAAGTTTTGGAGCAGGCCAGAATATGTGCAGGAGTGGGAGAGAGACCTGCGGCATACGTTTACAGAGACTCAATTGGATCACTTATACAACCTTACCAACAAGAGTTCTGTGGAGACAAAGATGCAAGAAAATAGAAACTGCTTGCTGCCTGCCCACCGTCAAACAACGGCAGGGCGGTGCGGCACTCGCTCTGAACGTCCGCTATTGCTAGGACATGGCGCGCCCCGATCTCTGTAAAGAACCACGTCCGCGGCTCTTTAACCATGTGATCAGTCACAGCCGGTCACATGTAAACAAGGAGATGCCGGTAATCGGCTGAGGAGAGCCAATCAACGGCATCTCCTCACAAGGGGACATCTAGGGATGTAATCAGGGCACTGATAATCAGTGCCTTGATTACAATAAATAGTGTCACAAAACAGTACCTAAAAATGCCAGCATACAGTGCCCACCAGTGGCAGCAATCAGTGCCCATTAGCGATGCCAGTCAGTGCTGGCAATCAGTGCCGCCAATAAATGCCCATCACTGCTGTCGATCAATGCCCATCAGTGTCCATCTGTACCACCTATCCGTGCCCACGGGTGCCGCCTATCAGTGCCCACAGGTGCCGCCTATCACTGCCACCTATCAGTGCCCCCTCATCAGTGCCCATAAGTGCCACCTCATCAATGCCCACCAGTTCAGCCTATCAGTGCCCATCAGTGCCGCCTCATCAGCGCACATCAGTCAAGGTGAAAAATTAAAAATTTACTGACAGGAAAAAAAAGTAAAAAAAAAAACATTTTTTTTCAAAATTGTTTGACTTTTTTTTGTAAAAAAAAAAAAAAAGTCAAACCAAGAGGCGATTAAATACCACCAAAAGAAAGCTCTATTTGTGTGAAGAAAATGAAAAAAAAAATGTGTTTGGGTACAGTGTAGCATGACCACGCAATTGTCATTCAAAGTGCGACAGCGCTGAAAGCTGAAAAATGGCTTGGCAAGTGGTTAAGCTACTGACCCAGTGGTACAGAGTTCTGGCCAATTTGGCCAGAATTTATCCGGCAGGCCCGAATGTCTGTTGGAGGGGCTGCAGGCTTCACGCTACCTACTTACACATATAGTGGGAGTGCCCAAGGCAAGATACCAGATAAAGGTTATACTGGATATTGAGATGAATGACTCCCCATTGGAGTTTCTACTTCACATGCCATACATTCCTCTTAGCCACTACCATAGATCGGTTCTGCCCCACCATTTAAATGCTGCCAGGCACCTAATTCCCGTACATTGGCAGTCAACACATATTCCTGTCAGGTCACCCAAGTCCAGGTGACAGACACACCCCGTTGGGGTCAGAAGTGCACCACAAGGGAGTGGACCCTATGGCTGACTGCTGCGGATGGAGCTCTAGGTGATTCAGGAGAGCAGGTATTCTGGAGCACCAACACAAATCTCACTGGGAGCGAGAGCATGAGATTTCCCAGGGCACGGAATCTAAGAGCCAGCGGGTGTTCACCAGAGGCCCCTAGTGGTGGGGATGGATTAAGCTGCAGTCTGGCTCCAGGTTGCGACCCCAAGGGCCTCCCAGCTCATGGTAGACTACAGGAAGAAGAGTAGAGAGGAAGCAGCAGACTGCAATAACCAAAAATAATCAAGAGATAGCCAAAGGTCGGGGCAACAATCAGGTAAGTATAGTCAAGGAACATGCCATGGTCAGGATATGAAGCAGACAAGGACAGTCAAGAACAAGCCAAGATCGGTAACTTTAACCACTAGCTGACCGCCCACTGTCAAATGACGGCGGGACGGTGCAGCTCTTGTGGCGGGCCGCCGTCATACGACGGTGCTCGCTTTTTGGCCACTAAAGGGCGCGCGCACGCCGCGGGAGGCCAGGCCCCCGCGATTGCCCGGTAAGTGAGCAGGACGTGGATCGGTGTGTGTAAACACACCGATCCACGTCCTGTCAGAGGAGAGGAGAGGAGACCGATGGTGTGTACATAGGGACACCGATCGGTCCCCTCCCCCAGTCAGTCCCCTCCCCCCACAGTTAGAATCACTCATATAGGGTACATTTTAACCCCTGCAGCGCCCCCTAGTGTTAACCCCTTCCCTGCCAGTCACATTTATACAGTAATCAATGCATTTTTATAGCACGGATCGCTGTATAAATGTGAATGGTCCCAAAAATGTGTCAAAAGTGTCCGATATGTCCGCCGCAATGTCGCAGTCATGATAAAAATCGCAGATCGCCGCCATTACTAGTAAAAAAAAAATAATAAAAATGCTATAAATCTATCCCCTATTTTGAAGACGCTATAACTTTTGCGCAAACCAATCAATATACGCTTATTGCGATTTTTTTTTACCAAAAATATGTAGAAGAATACGTATCGGCCTAAACTGAGGAAAAAATTTGTTTAAAAAATAAATTGGATATTAAATTATAATAAAAAGTAAAAAATATTATGTTTTTTCAAACTTGTTGCTCTTCTTTTGTTTATAGCGCAAGAAATAAAAACCGCAGAGGTGATCAAATACCACCAAAATAAAGCTCTATTTGTGGGGAAAAAATGATAAAAATGTTATTTGGGTACAGCGTTGTATGACCGCGCAATTGTCATTCAAAATGCGACAGCGCTGAAAGCTGAAAAATGGCTTGGTCAGGAAGGGGGTGTTCGTGCCTGGTAGGCAAGTAGATAATCAGACGTAGAACACACAGCAAAGAGCACACGGAAACCAAACACACAATATTGATTACAAATTAAATATACGCTCCGCTGGAATGGCTTTGCACTAAAAAATTTGTATCTTAATCTATAGTTATAGATCCACAAGAATATAACAATGTGCATAAAATAGTAAACATACAACTGGTGTTAAGTGCAAGTGAAAAATATAGCAAAACAAATAATGTGCACAAAATCTGTAAACGCACAACTAAAAAACACACAACTAAATATAAAGTGCACAAGTGCCAAAAAAACTCTGTGGGGTTATATGGACCTTTTAGAGTTACAAGGTGCCATGCACAATAACACACCAGGAAATCAAATTTCAATAATAATAATATTAGATGAAAAAAGTGCTAAATGCATACATATGTTATTGCAAACATGTATAAATTAAAGACTTATAAAAAAAGGTGCAAATGCATAAACCATACAAGTGTCTCTATATTATTAAAACACAGTTCTTTGTGGCAGCCTGTCTTGGGCTGTGATAGGAAACACAAAATGTTGATTGATGAGAGACTAGATGCAGGTGACGTGATCTCCGGTGATCATACTATTGACATGCTTGTTACATCCAACCGTGGCTCTGAATCATGCATAGGTGAAATCCGGAACCCCTTATGGTAATAAGCTCACCTCAGGAGGATTTGCTCACCTGAGGAAGATACGCCACACCCTGAGTATCGAAATGCGTAAGGGAGGGGCCAGGACGGAGCGAGAGTCAGTACACCTGCCTAGAGGAGATACAAACCATACATATACTGTTTACAGTATTCTATTTAGCCTTATGAAGTAGGGTGCACTGAAGCACCTTATACATGCGAGTACCCCGGCGGGGGAATGTTTAACGTGTCTATTCAATTTTGAAAAAGGGTATTGCACTATTAGTCTTTTTCCTTTTTTCATGCGCCTCTGAGATCATTGCATTGAGGATACTACTAATCCAGTGAAACAGCTGAGAACCCAATAGTGGTTCATATGCGTGTTTTGACTCAGTGTAAAAGTTGGTCACATGCTCTGAGGTGAGCTCATTACCTTAAGGGGTTCACGGATTTCACCTATGCATGATTCAGAGCCACGGTTGGATGTAACAAGAATGTCAATAGTATGATCACCAGAGATCACGTCACCTGCATCTAGTATCACATCAATCAACATTTTGTGTTTCTTATCAATGCCCAAGACAGGCTGCCACAAAGAAAGTTTTTTTTTAATAATATAGAGACACTTGCATGGTTTATGCACTTGCACCTTTTTTTTTATAAATCTTTTATTTATACATTTTTGCTATCACATATGTATGCATTTAGCACTTTTTTCATCTAATATTATTATTGATATTTTATTTCCTGGTGTGTTATTGTGCATGGCACCTTGTAACTCTAAGGGGGTCCATATAACCTCACAGAGTTTTTTTGGCACACTTGGCACTTTACAGATTTTGTGCACATTATTTGATTTGCTATATTTTGCACTTTACACCAGTTGTATGTTTACTATTTTATGCACATTATTATATTCTTGTGGATCTATAACTATAGATTAAGATACAGATTATTTAGTGCATAGCCATTCCAGTGCAGCGTATATTCAATTTTGTTTTTAATGTGCATGAACGTATGAGACGTGTTCAGCGTTTGCTGCTTGATAGTGGCAGATTGATAGGGGGTTCTTTAAGGCTCGCAGGATTTTGTTATTTTGTTACACAATATTGATTAGCAGGGCTGGCTTGCAGTGCACAGGTTAATATAGTGTTCCTTGACAGGGCCTGGGGTGGAGCCACGCTTTGAGGAGAGATTACAGTACCTGCCCGCGAGAATGCGTTTCCAGCGCGATCCCATCGCTCTGGTTCTCGGCGACAGGATACTGTACATCTCACACTGGCTGCAAGCGAGTGTGAGAAAGAAGCAATAATGTCACCTCTCTAATAATAAAACATTATCCATACCAGACCCTTATCCGAGCATGCCGAGCGAGCGCCCCCACCCCCCCCACCCTGAACCGTACCAGGCTGCATGTACTCAACATGGGGGGTGGGTGCTTTGGGGAAGGGGGGTGCCCGGCGGCCCCCCCACTCCAAAGCACCTTATCCCCATGTTGATGAGAACAAGGGCATCTTTCCGACAACCCTGGCCATTGGTTGTCGGGGTCTGTGGGCGGGGGGGCATATCGGAATCCGGTAGCCCCCTTTATTAAGATCCCGGCCCCCCACCCTATGTGAATGAGTATGGGGTACATCATACCCTTACCCATTCACCTAGGGGAAAAAAGTGTCAATAAAAAAACACACTAGACAGGTTTTTAAAGTAACTTATTAGGCAGCTCCGGGGGTCTCTTCAGACATCGGGGGTCTCTTCTTCGCGCTCTCCTCCACTATCTTTTCCAGCTCTTTTACTAGCGTTGGCCCGGTCTTCTCCGTCCTCCTTCCCTCTTCACTTCTTCCGATGTTGACACAACGCTCTCTCCCGCTGCAATACTGTGTGCGAGGTGCGCAACGACTTACATAGGCATGGGGCGTGGTCACTGGGTGATGTCACACGGTGACCCCACCCCTTATGGCGTCAAGTCCCGAGGAATACTGAGAGGAGCCCGGGGGAAGAACCAGAGAGCGGGGGAAGAGGCCGGAGAGCGGGGGAAGAGGCCGGAGAGCGGGGGAAGAGGCCGGAGAAGAACCAGAGAGCGGGGGAAGAGGCCGGAGAGCGCAAAGGAGTCGGAAGAGACCCCCGAAGCTACAAAAATTACTTTAAAACCTGTCTAGTGTGTTTTTTTTTTTCCCCATGTAAATGGGTAGGGGTATGATGTACCCCATACTCATTCACATAGGGTGGGGGGCCGGGATCTGGGGCGAGATTGACACAATATTGCAGTCACCTACTGTACTTAAGCAGCCAGGTGAAGGGCGGCTGGTCTATTAAGCTAAACACATGAAGAGTTAAGCTGACAAACATTACTGCAGATCCATGACAATTCCTGGACGACCTGATTGGATTTGTCTAGTTAATAATATCATGGCGGCAGAAGAATGGGTGGCAAAGTGCTAGGACAAATACGAAAAGTTTTATAGTGTCTGGACCATCTGGATACATTACACCTCTTGTGCTGTACAGGTGCCAGATTTTTTTTACTTCTAGATCCTGTCTGCCTCTGTCTTTGGTGCCGGAGACCCGTATGGTAATAATTTAATATAACGTTACTGAGACTGGGACCTGCATGCTACGGACCCCAAGAATATTTGTGCTAATACAACTTACCATATAGTGCTGACTGTTTTTTATTTTTGTTCTATTGAACGTTTGGGTTTTTA
The DNA here is from genome assembly GCA_028564925.1 of Lithobates sylvaticus. Taxonomy (NCBI): domain Eukaryota; kingdom Metazoa; phylum Chordata; class Amphibia; order Anura; family Ranidae; genus Lithobates; species Lithobates sylvaticus. Next base: position 426,905,493 of record CM053030.1, read on the forward strand.
GTATTCATAGGGTCTATGACCCTCCCACTCCCCCTTCTTTTCCCCCCATCTCCTCTTTTTGCCCTTTCTCCTATTTCCTATACCCTCACTTCCCTTTTTCTCATTGCAGGTCACAATAGGTTCACAGTTTACAGTACTGTATATGGGTGCATAGCCCTGGCTTGGTGCACTGGTTTATAAGCACAACCCCCCACGTTGTTTGGGTATAAAAAAGATAGAGTCATATGATGTTTGCAACTGTATGTACCAAATAGTTTTCTGAAACTAATGTCGCAAGTTTGTGATCCATGGTCCATTGCTTTTTTGTATGCTTTTTCTTTTTGTTGGCTTGATTACTGTATGTCATCCCTTTCTTTTAGAAAAATTAACCACTTTCAGACCGGACCATTTTGCTGGCTTAAGACCAGAGCACTTTTTGCGATTCGGTACTGCGTCGCTTTAACTGACAATTGCGCGTTTGTGTGACGTGGCTCCCAAACAAAATTGACGTCCTTTTTTTCCCACAAATAGAGCTTTCTTTTGGTGGTATTTGATCACCTCTGCGGTTTTTATTTTTTGCGCTATAAACAAAAAAAGTGTCAATTTTGAAAAAAACACATTTTTAACTTTTTGCCATAATAAATATCCACAAAAAAATATATAAAAAAACGTTTTTTTTTCAGTTTAGACCGATACGTATTAAAAAAAAAAAAAAAAATGCGCAAAAGTTATAGCGTTTACAAAATAGGGGATAGTTTTATAGCATTTTTATTATTTTTTTTTTTTTTTTTTTACTAGTAATGGCGGCAATCAACGATTTTTATTGTGACTAAGACATTATGGCTGACACATCGGACATTTTTGGGACCATTGTCATTTATACAGCAATCAGTGCTATACAAATGCAGATTCCTGTGTAAATGACACTGGCAGTGAAGGGGTTAACCAGGGGGTGGCAGTGTAGGGGTTGAGTATTAGGGGCGTGTTACTAACTGGGGGGGGTGTGGCTGTGTGTTACTGATCTCTGCTTCAATCACAGGGAGCAGAGATCAGTGTCACTTGTTGCTAGGCAGAATGGGGAGATGCTGTTTACTTCCGCATCTCCCCATTCGTCCTCTCCGTTCGACGATCGCGGGATCGGGCGATCGAGTCCGGGGGAACCGCGACCAGACTCACGGGGGTCACGACCGGCGCGCACACGCGATGGCACGGCGGCATATTCTAAGGGACGTACCTGTACACCCTTATGCCTGTCCGTGCCATTCTGCCGACGTAAATGTGTGTGCGCCGGTCGGGAAGCAGTTAAAAAAAATTATAAAAAAAAAAAAAATGATACAATGCAAAAATCACCCACGCAGAGGGCCTTATACAGTCATGTATAGATGACATTTGCATACACATTCAAACAGCAATTGTCAAAAAAGATGGGTGCGTGCGAGACAGTAAAATATATTAGGAATTGAACCACTCGGCTGCACGGTGTCGGCTGTTGGCCTAAACAACTGGCTGAATTTAAAGGTCCATGTATGAGAAAAGTATTGAGAAGGAGCCAGAATCAGATTTTTTTTTTCACACTGATCCAAGCACTGGAACACCGTTAGACTAAGTGTGTGGACCTTGGAGGAGAGTGCATAGAAAAAAAAAAAATAGGATTTTTATACTACTACTACTGTAAAATCCATTTCTCTGAGTTCGACGGACACCCCCTCAATCTTGACCATTGGGTTATAGCGCCTGTGCAGGAGTAGGACTAGGCAGCATTGGGTTATATCGCCTCTGCAGGAGCAGGACTAGGCAAAACTCAGCTACGCCCCATGGGCCTTCCTCAGTCAGTAATATATATATATATATATATATATATATATATATATATATATATATATATATATATATATATATATATATACCCCCCCCCCCCCCCCTCTTAGGTATTCAGTTTAGCAGCAAGCAGTAATAGAAGTATCAAACTCCATAGAGGTTTGGGTCCTGTGTCCGTCGATGAACTCAGAGTAATGGATTATACATTGAGTACAAAAATGCAATTTTCTCCTTTGTTCATGGACGGACACAGTGCCTCCTTAACCATGACCATTGGGACATCCAAAAGCAGTGCCAAAAAAAAAAAATGAGGGATGGGGAAAATAACCCAAGGCTAACCACAAGAGCCCTAACCAGAACACACAAGCATTAACCGGGTCACAGGAGCCCCATCTGAAAAATAAAAATTTGAAGAAAAAACACCCCTCAAGAGGGAACCACCCTCTTAAGCCTCTCGCTGCCAGGTCCGTACAGTGTACGGACCTACAGCACTGCCCCCAGGTGGCCAAGTCTTTTCTCCCTCTCCTAAAAGCTCATGGTCGCTTCAATGACCATAAAAGCTTATAGAAGAATTTTTCAGCAGACTCTGCTGAACAATTCTATAACACTGATCAGCGAATTACAACTCACTGATTAGAGTTATTAACCCTAAATGTGACCCCCCCCCCCCCCCCCCCCCATCCATGCCACAGCTTCCCTGTCCCAAGCCCCCCCCCCCCACCGCTCCCTTCAACCTATTTCCCCCAATCTCCTTTCCTATCCCCTTCACCCCCTTCTTCACCCTGAGCACTAAGTACCCCCTCATAGCGAATATTAATTCACTATTGTGAAAAGTGGGTGGTTTCGTGGAGCAATGCTCTGGAGGTTTCTGGAAAACCTAAGTACCAAGTTTAAATCCCATGGCGGCAAAAGAGACCGTGCAGGCAGAGCCACATGCCTGACTCCTTGAATGAAGGTACGAACTAAAGAGTGATTGGCTAGGGGGTCGCTGAAAAATTGCTAAGGCAGACACTTGGCCCTTGATGGTGCTCAAGGCCAACCTCTGCTTGTTGCAGGAAGGCCAAGAGCCGACCTATAGTAAAGGGGTAACTTACTGTAAAGCCTTTAAGGACTACAAAAGGTTGCTTTGGTTGCCCCTAGTCCTCAGACAAACTTGTCAAAATATAGCAGATAAAGAAACACCTTAGGCGGCACGAGGTATCTTGTGTGTAGGGCTGAAAAAACTAATCGATTAATTGACAACTAATCGATTATGAAATTGATTACTATTTTCATAATCGATTAATCGGCCAGTAATATAATGGGGGTAAAAAAAAACGAAAATGAGCCCTTTATAGTACAAATAGAGCAAATAATCACTACTGTAAATATTACTTTCACAGTTCTACGGTTAAAAAGAATTAAACCCTTACAGTAATGATTATCTGCTTTTTTGTACTATAAAGGGCTCATTTTAGTTATTTTTTTACCCCATTATGTTACTAAATGTCTTAGACCTGGTTCACATCTATGTGTTTTTTGGTGCTTTTTGCAGAAACGTACTACAGTTCGATACATGGTTTCCTATGGGACACGTTCACATCTATGCTTTTTTCAGCTGCTGCGTATTTGGAAAGGGTCAGGGACTTTTAAACGCAAAACTTTTTTTTGGTTCAATATTCTTCAATGGAGAAGCTGCAGAAAAGCTTGTAATGCGTTTTTGCAGCAATTTGTGTTTTTTATTCTGCCCAACAAATTGGCCAAAAAACAGTATGTCTCTTCTAATAGTGTATACAGTATATCTCCTCTAATAGTGTATACAGTATATCTCTTCTGTCTGTTATTCTCAGAGTGGATTTGATATTTTGCTCCCTAACCATATAGTTGGTTGTTTATATTTACCACTTCATAGAGATATTTAAGAATAAATTGCCTTTTTTTTTTTTAAACTTTACATAATAACTAAATTATACACCACACATTTTTTTAAGGTTATTAGCCGATTAATCAAAACAATAATCGACCAACTAATCGATTATGAAAATAATCGTTAGTTGCAGCCCTACTTGTGTGTACCAAAAGGGACAGCAACATCAGCGGCCACGATGTTTAACCACTTTACGACCAGCGCACGACGATGTACGTCCCTTTTTTGAAGAGGAATATCTCGGTAACGGCAGCAGCTGCTGCCACAACCGAGATATCCATCTCTTCAGGCACCAGTCGTATTTACGATAATGGTGGTCTCCGCGACGGATTCACCGCAAGATCACCGTTATCGGAGGTGCCCTCCCGCCGCTCTTGCGCGCCCTCCGCCGCTTACCGGAGCCGTCGGTAGCGGCGGAGGTGATCGGGTCCTTTCATCGGGTCCTTTCATCTGCTGGGTATGGAGACACAGTGAGGCTAAGATGGCCCCCCTACATCAAAAATTTACTTTTATCGGCTGCGGGAGAGGACCCCCCCCTCCCGCCGCTTACCGGTGCCCTTCGCCAGCGGTGGAGGCGATCTGCTCCTCTGTGGCTGAGCATGGAGACAAGTGAAGGGAAGATGGCCCCCACCTGTCTCCATGACATTGCAGGGTGGAAGCGACGTCAAAACATCACTTCTGCCCATAGCTCTTAACTACTTGCCTACCAGCCACGAACACCTCCTTACTGACCAAGCCATTTTTCAGCTTTAAGCGCTGTCGCATTTTGAATGACAATTGCGCGGTCATGCAACGCTGTACCCAAATAAAATTTTTATCATTTTTTCCCCACAGATAGAGCTTTATTTTGGTGGTATTTGATCACGGTTTTTATTTCTTGCGCTATAAACAAAAGAAGAGGGACAAGTTTGAAAAAACATATTATTTTTTACTATTTATTATAATAAATATCCAATTTTTTTTTTTTTTTTAAACAAATTTTTTCCTCAGTTTAGGCCAATACGTATTCTTCTACATATTTTTGGTAAAAAAAATCGCAATAAGCGTATATTGATTGGTTTGCGCAAAAGTTATAGCATCTACAAAACAGGGGATAGATTTATAGCATTTTTATTATTATTTTTTTTTTTACTACCCTGTTTCCCCGAAAATAAGACCTAGCGTGATTGTCGGTGTTGGCTGCAATATAAGCCCTACCCCCCAAATAAGCCCTAGTAAAAGTCCTTGTAGGTCTTGTTTTCAGGGTAGGGCTTATTTTCGGGGAAACAGGGTAGGGCTTATTTGGTGGGTAGGGCTTATATTGCAGCCATTACCGACAATCACGCTAGGTCTTATTTTAGGGGAAACAGGGTAGTAATGGCGGCGATTTGCGATTTTTATCGTGACTGCGACATTGCGGCGGACACTTCGGACACTTTTGACTCATTTTTGGGACCATTCACATTTATACAGCGATCCGTGCTATAAAAATGCATTGATTACTGTATAAATGTGACTGGCAGGGAAGGGGTTAACGCTAGGGGGCGCTGCAGGGGTTAATGTGTACCCTATCTTGGTGATTCTTACTGTGGGGGGAGGGGACTGACTGGGGGAGGAGACCGATCGGTGTCCCTATGTACAAGGGACACACCATCGGTCTCCTCTCCTCTGACAGGACGTGGATCTGTGTGTTTACACACACCGATCCACGTCCTGCTCGATTACCGGGCAATCGCGGGTGCCTGGCGGTCATCGTGGCCGCCGGGCACGCGCACCGGGGCCCCAGCTACGCGGCGGGCGCGCGCACGCGGCGGGCGCCCCCCAGTGGCCAAATTGTAGACGACGTCATATGACGGCGGCCCGCCACAGTAGCTGCACCGTCCCGCCGTCATTTGACAGTGGGCGGTCAGCAAGTGGTTAAAGGGGCATTTTTTTAAATCATTTTTTTAAATGACAAATTATTATTTTTTTATTATTGCATTTTAGTGTAAATATGAGATCTGAGATCTTTTTGATCCCAGATTTCATATTTAAGTGGTCCTGTCATGCTTTTTTTCTATTACATGTTTACATTCCTTGTAATAGGAATAAAAGTGACAACATTTTTTTAAAGTGTAAAAATAAAAAATAAAAGGTAAAATAAATAAGAAAAAACTTTTTTTTAAACGCGCCCCGTCCCACCGAGCTCGCGTGCAGAAGCGAACGCATACGTGAGTAGCACCCGCATATGAAAACGGTGTTCAAACCACACGTGAGGCATCGCCGCTTTCGGTAGAGCGAGAGCAAAAATTCTAGCCCTAGACCTCCTCTGTAACTCAAAACATGCAACCTGTAGAATTATTTAAACGTCGCCTATGGAGATTTATAAGGGTAAAAGTTTGTTGCCATTACACGAGCGGGCGCAATTTCAAAGCATGACATGTTGGGTATCAATTTACATGGCGTAACATTATCTTTCACAATATACAAAAATTGGGATAACTTTACTGTTGTCTTATTTTTTAATTCAAAAAAGTGATTTTTTTTCCCAAAAAAAGTGCGCTTGCACGACCGCTGTGCAAATACGGTGTGATAAAGAAATTGCAACGACCGCCATTTTATTCTCTAGGGTGTTAGAATTTTTTCTAAGTAATTTTCTATTAAAAAAATTAAAAAATGTTTTTAGCTTGTAAACACCACATCTAAAAAAAGAGGCTGGTCCTTAAGTGGTTAGCTTCTTCCCAGGGTGGGCCTTTCTTCATTCTGAGTGAAGGTACAGGAACGTCCCTCAGGAACGTCTCTCAGAACGGGAGCCTGCTCGAGGCCAAGACGGGATCGGGAAATGAGCGTTGTGATTGGCGCTCCCGATCACATGATGGCTGTGTCCAATCACAGCCTTCACAGTGTAAACAGAGACATGTGTCTGTCAGTTCTCCCCGCTGAGCTCAGTGCGGGGAGTGGAGCAGGAGAATCTGCAACGTCTGATAGATGTGTAAAGAATGATTTTACACACAGAGCTGTCGCAGATCCCCACACATAGTACACCAAGCACCACTGTCCCTTTCCCCATAAACCAGCTGTCACAGTGCCCCCATAAACATCTGTCAATGTCCCATCATATTTGTACCAGAGCACAAAACATCTGTCACATTGTCAACATGAACATCTGTACCAGTGCAGAAAAAACATCTGCAATAGTGTTCCATTGTGACATCAACATCTGTCAGTGTCTGCTGGTAGACGATACACATCAGTGTACACAAACATCTGTCAGTGTACCAGTGACACTAATAAATAAAACATTAACCACTTCAGCCCCGGACCAATTGGCAGCCAAAGGACCAGGCCCCTTTTTGCGATTTGGCACTGCGTCGCTTTAACTGACAATTGCGCAGTTGTGCGACGTGGCTCTCAAACAAAATTGGCATCCTTTTTTTCCCACAAATAGAGCTTTCTTTTGGCGGTATTTGATCGCCCCTGCGGTTTTTATTTTTTGCGCTATAAACAAAAATAGAGCGACAATTTTGAAAAAAATTCAATATTTTTTGCTTTTTGGTATAATAAATATCCCCAAAAAATATATTAAAAAACATTTTTTTTCCTCAGTTTAGGCCGATACGTATTCTTCTACATATCTTTGGTAAAAAAAAAAAAAAAAAAAAAAACGCAATTAGCGAATGATTGGTTTGCGCAAAAGTTATAGCGTTTACAAAATAGGGGATAGTTTTATAACATTTTTATTAATATTTTTTTTTTTTTTTACTAGTAATGGAGGCGATCAGCTATTTTTATTGTGACTGCGACATTATGGCAGACACATCGGACATTTTTAGGACCATTGTCATTTATACAGCAATCAATGCTATTTAAATGCATTGATTCCTGTATAAATGACACATGCAGTGAAAGAGTTAACCACTAGGGGAGGGGTTATGGGCTGTGACGTGTGTGTTTTTTTTACATTAGGGGGCGGGGCTGACGTCTGATGTCATTGATCGGCTTTCCCGATTAAAGGGAACAGCCGATCAATGACAGGCAGAGTAGGAAGCGCGGGGAGAGGTTTGTTTACACAGACATCTCCCCGTTCTTCAGCTATGTGACCCGATCGCGGGACACCAGCGGCGATCGGGTCCGCTGGTCCCGCGGCCGGGGTCACGGAGCTCCCGACCGGGTCGCGAGCGCGCCGCTGGCGGCGCGCGACCCACGGCCAGGCAATTAAAGGGCCACGTACCTGTACGTGATTTTGCCTGGCCATGCCATTCTGCTGACGTATATATGCAGTAGGGGTGCAACGGATCGTGACCGATCCGTGATCCGTACGGATCGGCCTGTCCGGATCGGCACCCCTCGCGATCCGCGGAGCGGTCCGCGGCCGCGGCCATTAGGAAAGGCCGCGGCTTCGGCCAAGCTATGGAGCGGGCGGCCATCTTGGTACACCCGGCGGCGACGAGCTGCGCGCTGACGTCACCCCAGCCGCACGTTCATTCATTCCACATGCCACAGGAGCCCATGTGACTGGATTCCGGAGCAGTCACGCTGGATTCCTTGCCTTGCCAATTCTGCAACTTCTAAAAGCAGGTACCACACCACTTCCCCACTACTAAACGATCCCCCCCCCAATAAAATGCAGCCCAATGACGGCCACCGCGCGGATGTGAAATCCCGGGAGGACGTCGTATGACGGCCTCCCCTTTCCTCGTTCCCTGTGCGCGCTCACGAGCGCGCAGCAGGGAAATTCTGTGTTGACCGTGTCCCTCGGACGCGGCCAATCACAGATCGCTGTAAACGGCCAATCACAGCGGCCGTTTACAGCGTGATCGCCCTGGCCAATGAGAGATGATCTCATATGTAAACATATGAGATCATCTCTCAGCGCCGCTGCCCCTCCTCACACAGAGACAGCATGTGAGGAGGAGGAGATGAACGGCTGCAGCGCCGTAAGTTTCAAAAAAAAAAAAATGAAATGCCATCTGACTGTGCCCACTAGGGGTGCAACGGATCGCAAATTCAATTATTATTTGCTGATCCGAAAATGATCCGATCCGTGACTCCTGATCCGAGGATCGATCCGATCCGTGAGTTTGATCCGTTGCACCCCTAATATGCAGTGGGCTGTCGGGAAGCGGTTAAAGCGCCCCCACTCCCCCCTGCAAAAGTGAATGCACACGGTCTCATCCGCATAAACAGCGATCGCACCACACCTGTGAGGTATCACCGCAAACGTCAGAGAGCAAGCAATAATTCTAGCACCGGACCTCCTGTGTAACTCTAAACTTGTAACCAATAAAGGCTTATAAAGCGTCGCCTATGGAGATTTTTATATACTGAAGTCTGGCGCCATTTCACAAGCGTGCACAATTTTTGACATATTTGGTATCCATTTACCCATCACAACACCATATTTGATATTTTACCAAAAATGTGGGTATTATATTGTCTGTGTGCATTGAAATTCATTAAAATGTATTCAGGCGTGTGTAAAATTGCGTTTGAAAATTTTTCAAAACCCACCATTTTATTCTCTAGGGCCTCTGCTACAAAAACAAATGTTTCAGGGAAATTTTCTAGCAAATTTACAGATATTTACTTGTAAACAAAGTGTCGGAATAAGGTCTGATCTTAACGTGGATAATGCCTGAAGGTGTTCCTTGAATGTTGTGCTTCTCAATGTGGCCAGGACGAGTAGCAGAATGTGTTTTGGGGTTTCGTTGCACGTACGCCTATGCTGTGTGTGAGAATATGACATTTTTGTAAAAAAAATGAAATTTCTTCATTTTCTAAAGATATGTGGGGAAAAATAACTTTAAAAAAAAAAAACTTGTCATGCCCCTTTCTACATACATTGGACTGTATACTTTCCAAAAAGGGGTCATTTGGGGGGTATTTGTACACTGACATGTTAGGTAGGGCCTCAGGTGTGATCAATTTTCAATGATTGGTATCATAGCTTGCAGGCGCTACAACTTTCATACAGACCAAATAATTTACACTGATTTGGGTTATTTTTACCAAAGAAATGTAGCATTACAAATTTGGGTCAAAATGTATGAAGAAAAATTATTTCTGTGCAAAATTTTATAACCAGAAATTTTGAAAAAAAAAAAAGCATTTTTCTTAGTTTGTCTTTTTTTTCAAAATAAAAACCCCAGTGGTGAAAAAAAATACCACCAAATGAAAGCTCTATTTGTGTGAACAAAATGATAAAAAATTGTATTTGGGTACAGTGTTTGTTGCATGACTGAGTAATTCTCATTCAAAGTGTGAGAGCACTGAAAGCTGAAAATTGGTCTGGGTAGGAAGAGGGAGAAAGTGTTCAGTATTGAGGTGGTTAAAACACTAACTTCTTATTCCTCTTCCAGTTTCTGCTGGAATTGCTCTCCAGGCTGCTAGAAAGGTCCAAGGTGAAGTGCACTTGATGTCACTCCTGCCTGTGATAGGAGTCCGCGCTACAGAGGAAGCACCTGCTTATGATGCTTCAGTTCTCACCGCTGCCCCCTGCTTTCTCTGCTGTTGGTACCAGATCCATTCACTTTGATGTTCAGGGATGAAATATCAGCAAGCCCAGATCGCAATTAAGGGGTTGCTGACCCCGGGGGTGCGCTTCCCTGATTTGAGGTCATGAGCCACATGTGGCCCACAGGGTGACCACTCATGCTCGAAGTGTTGCGCTGGACTATTGTTTGTATTAAGGGTTTATTTATGTGAGGTAAAAATCACTGCTGGAGACCAATAGCTTGCAACATTTTGTGTTGATTACACATTTTTCCTCACTATCTAGATCTATATTTTCACAAGGTTTTATTATTTGTTATCATTATATGCACAGTGATTGCACAGATTGCTCACATTGTACTTTTTGTGTGATATCCATTTGCACATCTCAAATAAAACCCTGAAAAAATAAACCATCACAAATCCATGATAAAATATTTGGTACCAGAAGTGGCATAATCGATTTGTGTTAACTAGAGATATGAATAGTAGAATGTGCAGTTCACAAAAAGGGAACCCCCTGGTGGTGGACTTTTGAGGCAAGTTCAACAACCAAATGGGTATAAACAATTTATTGATTAAATAGATAATCATAGAAAAATCAATCATAGATCATAGAAAAATAATATGCAAAACATAATGATCAACAATATAAAGTGCAATTGACTAGAATTTAACACCCATCACCCTACGCGTTTCGGAGCGCTAAGAGTCTCCTTCTTCAGGGGTAGAGGTGAAGCACAAAATATAGTTAAATCGAAAATAGACTGTTGCAAAAATATTCCATAATATATATTAAAAGCAAATGGAACGATTTGGACAAAGTGGGTGGTCTCCTAATCTCCAAGGCTCCCAAAGATAGAAATGATTAAAGTGGCTTGTCAATATATTTTTTGCTGTCAGTAGGCAGCCAAGCCCTTGATTGTCCCCAAGAGGGGGCAACCGCTGGGTGAACTCCAGGGTAGCGATAATTTGTAGCAACTTGTAGGAGAGCTTTAAAATTAAGTCTGACCGTCCAACAGGTGTTCCGCAGATAAATGTGCGGTGGCAGGATTGTGTTACATTGTTTGTGCTGTGTTTTTACTGTGCTTTTGTACTGTAGGCCATAGTACGTTCAAAAAGTGTATAAAATGCATCAGTTGCTTAATTGGGTTAAGAGAGCAGTAATAGCATATAATCAAAGTGTGAGCCCGTTCCAATGTTGGGTGAACCCCATTGCTCGCAATCCTTACCAGGCAGTGAAGGAGTTATTTTGATTTTAAAAAAATGGAGCAAAAGACTGATGTACACGTATAAATTGTTGTATTGTCAGAAAGCTTCAATTTATGATAGTAAAGAGGACTCTGGGCTGCATGCAGTTTCAGAGCAATTAGCTTTTTTGAAGAGCGCAGATATGAAACAGAGTGTGTATTACTACAGTAAAGCAAGATGTGTGTGCATGTTCAAATCAACGTTGAGCTTGGATCTGTAAAAATAAGTTTTGCTGCTTGTTTGTGGGTCTAAGTTTGACCACTTCTGCCCACCATATAGCAAAATGACTGCTGGAAAGTGGTTTCATTATTCTGACTGGGCGTCATACGACGTCCAGCAGGATAAGCCGCTAGCGTGCAGCGATCGGTGGTCGCCTCTCCAATCATGGTAAAGAGCCTATGACGTAGGCTCTTTACCATGTGATCAGCTGTGTCCAATCACAGCTGATCACAGTGTAAACAGGAAGAGCAGTTTATCGGCCTTCCCTCCACTCGCACTGACAGGCGCGAGTAGAGGAGAGACTATCGGCTGCACTCCTGACAGGGGGGGGGGGATCTGTCCTGATAATCAGCACATTCATCATCATCCGTGCAGACTCATCGAGGATGCCCACTTCAAACCACCAGGGGTGCCACTCAGTGCCCATTAGGATGGCACTCTGTGCCCATCAATGATGGCTGCCAGTGCCTCCTGATCAGTGCCACCTATGAGTGCCAATCAGTGTCATATCAGTGCCCATCACTGCTGCTTATCAATATAATAAGAAGAAGAGATTCTGGTGCTCCAATAGGTGTAATGTCCTTAGTTTAAAACCATGGGTGGACAACTGTAATAGCAATTATAAAAAGTTCAATGCTGGTGACTGGTATTTACAATAAAAGAGGCGGCCATCCTCAGAGGGTGTCCATTACCTCTGTATACAAGCCAGTAGTAGAAAGGGGAGGCGACAACTGGATATAGAAAGTTCACAATAATAAAAAAAAAAAAGGGCAAAGTGTACACTTACACAGTCCAAGAACGGGTGAAGATGCCCATCAAGATGATCAGTCTGAGGTCATTCGATATCGCTCTCTGGGTTCCGCTGGCTGTCCACTTGCTGATGGGGATGTAGATCTTTTTTTCTGGCCATGTCCCAGGAAGCTCCACGCTGTCCAGCCTGGAACGCAGAAGCAGATGTGACATCACCGAAACAGGGCAGGCATCAGCGCTGGGGCTGTCAATCTGAAAAAACTAGGCTACGCACTCAGAGCTCACAGCTCCTTCTATTGGTCAGTAGAAGGAGCTGTGAGCACATAGCCTGGCTAGTAGAAGGAGCTGTGAGCTCCGAGCATGTAGCCTAGGTGTTTTTCAGATTGACAGCCCCCCAGCTCTGATGCCTGCCCTGTTCTGGTCTGGTTCCGGTGACGTCACATCCGCTTCCGCGTTCCAGGCTGGTCAGCGTGGAGCTTCCTGGGACAAAGAACACGGCCAGCAAATGGATCTACATCCCCATCAGCAAGGGGGACAGCCAGTGGAGCCCACAGAGTGGCATCAGATGACCTCAGACTGATCATATTGATAGGCATCTTCACCCGTTCTTGAACTGTGCAAGTGTACAATTTTTTATTTTTTTAACTTTCTATAATCCAGTTGGTGCGCCCCCCCCCCCCCCGCCCCCCCCCCCCCCCCCCCCCCCCCTCTTCTACTGTTTATCAGTGCTGCATACAAGTACCTCATCAGTGCCAATCAGTACTGCCTCATCAGTGAAGGAGAAAACTTACCATATTGTGACAGTGCTAAATGTTATAGGCATTGTAACTGTACTAATGACACTGACAGGGAAGAGGTTAACATTAAGGGCAATCAAAGGATTAAATGTATTCCATGGGAGTGCTGTTGAACTGTGTGTGTGTGTGTGTGGGGGGGGGGGGGGTGCTTGTATGTACTGTAAGACAGAGATCCGTGTTCCTGCTTAGCAGAAACACAAGATCTGTCTTCTCCTGTCACAGAATGGAGATCTACTTTGTTTACATAAGCAGACCGCCGTTCTGTCTGCCTCAGGAACGATCGGCAGGTCCAAGCACAGCAGAAGCAGGTCGATGGCGGCGCACTCCCTAGACCCAGGAAACAAAACCATGTACATGTATGTGATTTCACTCTAAAGGGTCGCCCTGCCGCAGTATATATTCGTGGGGCGGTCCGGAAGCGGTTAAATACTGTTAACAGAAAGGGCACTCATAAGTCAACAAAACAATGGCCACATGTTGTGTGATGTGGTTTGTGAAATATGTCTGCAATATGTGTTTTGGTTTTAACCATTTGTTTACTTTTAAGAGGGAAATGCAAGGATACCACATTAAGGCCCCTTTTACCCGCCTGCATCCGATCCGCACCACCTAAAACAGCCAGATAGGGATCAGTTTCTCCATCCGTCTAGCAGATTGAATGACAGTGTGTCCGTTTAAACCCGCCCGCATCCGATCTGGGACATCTAAAAGACAGATGGGGCCAATTCCGACACTTCTCTCATATTTGTAAAAATCAGGTTTTTTTCTAGAAAATTGTGTAAAAAAAACACTTTCATGAATAATAAAAAAAAAAACAAACACAATATTAACCCAATTTTTTTTGTATAATGTGAAAGATGATGTTACGCCAACACGCTGTGACAGAGCATGGAAAGAAATGCAGATAACTGGCAAGTTTGTTTACATGTTGTTAACCGTGAGCTAGTTAGCCTGCCAGAATGTCTTTAGTGTGTGGCAGAAGACCTTCGTACACAGAGGAAACATACACATTAAGCCCGGGTTCACACCAGTGCGGTGCGAATTCCAGCTACATTTTCTCTGTGAAGAGAAAATGTAGCTGTTCAGCGGTGCCGCTCCGTTCCATCAGCGCATCAGCTGAGCAGGGAGAGGGGGGAGAGGAGGGGGAGGTGTAGTGAGAACAAGGAGAGATTCCTTGTTCAGAACGGAATGCATCTGCAAAACAGATGCGTTCCCATAGATGTTAATGTGCTTGTAATTCGCACTGCAATGCCCAGAAAACGCACATGTTTTTTGTGCAATGCGCAGTGCGAATTTAACGCACATATGTGAACAAGATACATTAATTTGAATGCATTTTAAAATGTCCTGCGAATTGGATGTGGTGTAAGCCGCATCTAATTCGCATAGGTGTGAACGGGGGCTAAGTGTTGCAAGCAAAACAATTTAGAAATGTAGAAAGCTGTTTTTCTTTACGGTTAGGGCAGGCCACTAGTGATTAGTAATTTGCCTGTTCAGAAATCTATAATGGGCTATATGAGCATTGTTAATTCTGAAATTTTGGGAAACAAACTATTGACAGCAGCAAGCCTCTATAAAGTAAAAAATGTGGCGCTTGCAGATAATAAAGGATACCACTCCAAGGGGAAGCTCCAACAAGGATGGCTCCAAAAAAGCGTCAGAGAATTAATATCTAAAATAATCGGCGTATAGCAGCAAGTAATCAAACCGTGCTATACAAATAAATGCATAAAATATCAAACGCGTGTATACAGTTCCAAGTAAAAATGAATCAGTGCAAAAAAATAGACAGTAATTCGTGCAATAATATGTATGTGCAACAAATAGCAAATAAATATGCCAAGCAGCAATTCCGTGAAAAAATAAATATAAAGTGCAAAAAAATGAATAAGACTGAGCCTGTGCAAATATGGCAAAATGTGCAAAAAAGCAATGATTAGATAATGATAAACATATATAAAAAAATAATAAAATGGCAGTCCAAAATAATCGTGCTCAAATAGAAAGTCCTGTGCACTCCAAACTGTGCTACTGCCAACAACCAGCTCCCATACACAGTGCAATCTATGTGAATAGAATTCTCTGTGCAGTGAGTTTTTCAAATATATCTGTACAGTCCTTTTAGCAGTTTACAGGTGCTCCCATCAATGCAGATTCCAGTGTATCCAAGGTGTTTCCCCCAGCATCTTACCTCTAGGTAAGGAGTAAACAACCTTACAATGAACAAGCCACAGGTCTCCACCTCCTCCTCTTTAATCCTCTATGGCAGCGTCCTTACCAGCTCCACTCCAGGCAACCATAGGACATGGGGGTATAAAAAAGGAGGCACTCCATAGTGCAGTATTTAAAAGAATTTATTATATGAAAAGGTAGAAGACTTGCAGTTAAAAGAACAGATAACAGCGGTACTGAACAGTGTGCGATCCCGGCCGAGATCGCACACACAGCGTCACCTGGCTCTACTCTTTTGACGCGTTGCGTCACGCCCACGTGACTTTTTCAAAGGATTTTAGAGACGGGTGAGCAGCGGTGACTTAAGGCAACGGTTGTCAGG
Source organism: Lithobates sylvaticus (assembly GCA_028564925.1). Taxonomy (NCBI): domain Eukaryota; kingdom Metazoa; phylum Chordata; class Amphibia; order Anura; family Ranidae; genus Lithobates; species Lithobates sylvaticus. Next base: position 426,921,217 of record CM053030.1, read on the forward strand.
GCAACCGTGCAGATTCGATACGATCTGGGAAAATTACATGCATATTGAGGTGCTAATTTTAATAGTAATGTTAATCCTCTCAGGTGATGAGTACATATATAACTTAAAACCGAAATATGCACAATATAAGTTTATATATGGCATTGTAGGGCGAAAGTGCCGAGATAAGCGCCATATGGTGGCTAAAATAAGTAATTTAACTCCACATGGAAACGATAGTCAGGGCAACCGTGCAAATTCGATACGATCTGGTAAAAAGTACACATATAGAGGTGATCATTTTACTAATATCATTACTCCTCTCTAGTAATCAAATTAGACAATTTAAACCGAAATAGGCGTAATATAAAGTTTTATATATGGCATTGTGTGATAAAAATTTTCGGGATAAACGCCATCTGGTGGCTAAAATAAATATTTGACTCCACATGGAAACAAAATTGTCTAATGATACCATAAGCACTTGGGCAGCTCAATTACAAAGACAATAAATATAAATACATAATTATAACAGTAATCTTCAGGGGGAACAATCAGAGCAATAGTTTATAAATAAATGGCTACGAACGCTAATGGGTATCAAATGCATGCCAACTAATGGCTACAACAAAAATTTGCAGATGGACAAAACTCAGAAACGACATCTGCGTATGGTAAGCAGAGGGACTAGGAAATGAATCCAATCATGGAAAAGGGATTACTACATACATTATAAGAACCAATAATAAAATAACATCCAGCCGGTCATATATAAGGATAAGATCCCAACATAAAACCATAATAAAAACATAAGAATATATTAACCACTTGACCACTGGGCACTTAAACACCCTTAATAACCAGACCAATTTTCAGCTTTCGGTGCTCTCACATTTTGAATGACAATTACTCAGTCATACAACACTGTACCCATATGAAATTTTTGTCCTTTTTTTCACACAAATAGAGCTTTCTTTTGGTGGTAATTAATCACCGTTGAGTTTTTTATTTTTTGCGCTATAAAAGAAAAAAGACTGAAAATTCGGTAAAAAAATGAATTTTTCTTCGTTTCTGTTATAAAATTTAGCAAATTATGTCATTTTTCTTGATAAATTGTGGCCAAAATTTATACTGCTACATATCCTTGGTAAAAATAAGTACAAATTGGGGTATATTATTTGGTCTTTGTGAAAGTTATAGAGTCCACAAGCTATGGTGCCAATATCTGAAAATTGATCACACCTGAAGTACTGACGGCCTATCTCATTTCTTGAGACCCTAACATGCCAGAAAAGTACAAATACCCCCCAAATGACCCCTTTTTGGAAAGAAGACATTCCAAGGTATTTGGAAAGAGGCATGGTGAGTTTTTTGAAGTTGTAATTTTTTCCCACAATTCTTTGCAAAATCAAGATTTTTTTTTTATTTTATTTTTTTTTCACAAAATTGTCATATTAGCAGGTTATTTCTCACACACAGCATATGCATACCACAAATAATTACACCCCAAAACACATTCTGCTATTACTCCCGAGTACGGCGATACCACATGTGTGAGACTTTTACATAGCGTGGCCACATACAGAGGCCCAACATGCAGGGAGCGCCATCAGGTGTTCTGGAGCACCCAGGACAATTCTGACATTTCTCTCCTACATGTAAAAATCATCATTTATTTGCTAGAAAATTACATAGAACCCCAAAACATTATATATGTTTTTTTAGAAAAGACCCTAGAGAATACAATGGCGGTCGTTGCAACTTTTTATCTAGCACGGTACTTGCGCAGCAATTTTTCGAACGCGTTTTTTTGGGGAAAAAAAAGTTTTGTGCTTTACAAAAAACAAAACTGTAAATATAGCCCAATGTTTTTGCATAATGTGAAAGATGAAGTTACGCCGAGTAAATAGATACCTAACATGTCACCCTTCAAAATTGCACACGCTCGTGGAATGGCGCCAAACTTCGCTACTTAAAAATCCCCATAGGCGGCGCTTTAAAACTTTTTACTGGTTACATGTTTTGAGTTACAGAGGAGGTCTAGGGCCAAAATTATTGTTCTCACTATAACGTTCGCAGCGATACCTCACATGTGTGGTTTGAACATCGTTTTCATATGTGGGCGGGACTTACGTATGCATTCGCTTCTGCATGCGAGCGCACGGGGACAGGGGCGCTTTAAATTTTTTGTTTTTTTTTTTATTGTTCATTTTACTTTATTTATTTTAGTTTGACACTTTTTTTCCCCCCAAAAATTTGTTTGATCACTTTTATTCCTATTACAAGGAATGTAAACATCCCTTGTAATAGGAATATGGCATGACAGGTCCTCTTTACAGTGAGATATGGGGTCAATAAGACCCCACATCTCACCTCTAGGCTGGAAAGCCTGAAATAAAATAAAAAAACGATCCTGGCTTTGATCGTAGCGAGCACTGCAGGGAATCGCAGGGTATTGCAGAATATCGCAGGGTATGGCAAGGTATGGCAGGGTATGGCATGGCAGAGTATGGCAGGGTATGGCAGAGTATGGCAGGGTATGGCAGAGTATGGCAGGGTATGGCAGAGTATGGCAGGGTATGGCAGAGTATGGCAGGGTATGGCAGGGTATGGCAGAGTATCGCAGGGTATGGCAGAGTATCGGCAGAGTATCGCAGGGTAATGGCAGAGTATCGCAGGGTAATGGCAGGGAATGGCAGAGTATAGCAGGGTATGGCAGAGTATAGCAGGGTATGGCAGAGTATCGCAGGGATGGCAGAGTATCGCAGGGTATGGCAGAGTATCGCAGGTATGGCAGAGTATGGCAGAGTATCGCAGAGTATCGCATGGCAGAGTATGGCAGGTAATGGCAGAGTATCGCAGAGTAAAGGCAGAGTATCGCAGTGAATGGCAGAGTATCGCAGTGAATGGCAGAGTATCGCAGTGAATGGCAGAGTATCGCAGGTAATGGCAGAGTATCGCAGGTAATGGCAGAGTATCGCAGGTAATGGCAGAGCATCGCAAAGTATGGCAGAGTATGGCAGAGTATCGCAGGGAATGGCAGAGTATCGCAGGGAATGCAGAGTATCGCAGGGAATGGCAGAGTATAGCAGGTAATGGCAGAGTATCGCAGGGAATGGCAGAGTATCGCAGGGAATGGCAGAGTATCGCAGGGAATGGCAGAGTATCGCAGGGAATGGCAGAGTATCGCAGGGAATGGCAGAGTATCGCAGGGAATGGCAGAGTATCGCAGGGAATGGCAGAGTATCGCAGGGTATGGCAGATTACTGCTGGGTATCCATCCATGCTCAGCCATCCCTCCATACCCTGCAATACCCAGCAATACACTGCAGGCTATTGCTGTGTATTGCAGGGTAAGGAGGGATGGCTGAGCATGGATGGATGGATCGGTGGTGGCAGAGCAGGCTGTGGGCACTACAGATCCCGCCCACAGCACTGCTCTGCCACCGATCCCTCCCCCTCTCCTCTCACACTGTACCGATCGGTACAGAGAGAGGAGGGGAGAGGAACCGGCGTCATCAAATGACGCCGGTTTGCTTACATGTGATCGCTCCGTCATTTGACGGAGCGATAACGTGGTAAACGGCCGCGATGAGCGGCCGTTTACCGTGATCCGTGATCCGCCGGGTCCTCTGGACCCGGCGATCACGGATGTTCTCGAGTGCGCGCCCCAGGGGGCGCGCAAGAGGGGAATTCTGGGAGGACGTCATATGACGCCCTCCCAGAGTTAAGCAACCGCCCTGTAGCCGTCATTCGGCTATGGGCCGGTTGTAAAGTGGTTAAAATCTTCTAATGCCCCATACACACGGTCGGATTTTCCGATGGATTCTGTCTTTTTTTTTTTTTTTCTTTCTTTTTTATGCCACTTCAGCTCAGCATTCCAAGCGGACCTAAGTCGGTTTGCACCAATCAGTTTTGTCCAATTTGTTTTACGTCACATCATTGTGGCATATTTGTGGAACAAACATTTATTCACATACATATGGCTCAGCAGGGCAGGTATCCATATACTAGTCACACAACCATTTCTATCGCCCATCTCTACATGCCGCTTTAGTGTACCCGGATTCCTTTTAACCCACCTGACCTAATATTTCCCTCCCTCCCACCCTCCCCCAAATCTCATCGCTGTTTCCTGAATTTATAAATTATTTATGTTCGTCCTTGTCCTGCTATTGTTTCTAAGGCCTAATAGCTTCAGCATAGCTCCATGTTCTCTTGAAGCTTTTCCAACTGTCCCAGCACCCTCCCGGCTCCTTGTTGTCGTCATCAGAATTCCTTTTAAGTGACTCCATGAGTCGAACACTTTCAACGGCGTCCACCCATTCCCATATGGATGGGGCCTCCACTTCTCTCCACCTCTTTGCAATCAGTTTCTTTGCTGCATTTAATAAATGTGGTACCAATGAGTTTTCATAGTGCTTTGCCTCTTCCCTTGTGGCGTGCATCAGGACCACCCAGGGGTCATTATCTATGGCCTTCAGGGTGATCTCCTTTATGTATCCTAAAATCTTTGTCCAGTAGATTTTAATCTTGTTGCAGTCCCACCATATATGGGCCATAGTCCCTCTTTCTTTGCACCCTCTCCAGCAATCAGGAGAGGATCCCTTTTGGTACCGGCTTGCTTTATCGGGAGTGATATACCACCTCGCTAGACACTTATAGTTGGCCTCAGCCGTCCTAGTGTCTATTGCCGAACTATGGGTCATCCTAATAATTTTCCCTATTGTGCCTGTGTCTAAGTGTGAGCCAAATTCCCTTTCCCATTTGTGGACATATGGCGGGATCCCCTCCCTTTCTGTCTCAAGCATCTTTTTATAGATCCTTGAGATCATTTTTTTTGTATTAGGTTCCGTACATATACTTTCAAGCCATGTGGTGTCCCCTTCCGACCTCATAGGCTGAGGTAGGCTTTTAACAAAGTGGTGTAGTTGGAGATACCGCCATCTGTCCAACCTGAGAATTTCCCTCTTACCTTGTAGTTCCTCAAAAGATATTATTTTCCCATCGTGCATTACATCCTTTAATCGTGTTTCGTCTTTCAATATCCACTCCCCCCCTACCTCTATTCTACCGGGCTGAAAAAATTTGTTATTTTTTAGTGTTATTAATAGTGAATTATAATTCCTGTTTACTTTTTTGTACCATTTATCCCATATTTTTAGTGCGTTTAATGTGATAGTGTGTGTGTTTGCATCTAAGGATCTGTGTGTCGGTGGATTCCAAATAATTCTACCCAGATGTGCTAGACTAATTTCTTTTTCTAGGGTGACCCATCTTTTATCCGTCTCCTCCTTACCCCATTCTGGAATTCTAGACAGAACGATCGCTTGGTAATAATAAACTATGTCAGGGACCGCGAGGCCTCCCTGTTTTTTTTCTTGTTTTAGTATATTTAATGCTATCCGGTGTTTTTTGCTATTCCAAATAAAATTTATAATTATGGACTTTAATTTTCTCAGGTAGGCCGGAGAAAGTGGGATAGGCAACATCTGAAATGTATATGTAATTATCGGGAGTACCATCATTTTGACTGTATTTATGCGGCCTAACCAAGAGAGGGGTCTGTTGGTGTATTCTTTACATTTCTTTTTTACATCATCGAGAAGCGGGAGATAATTAATGTTATACATTTTTTTAATCGAACTAGCTAAGTTTATTCCCAGGTACTTGATCTGCTTCCTCCAGGGAAAGTCGAAGCTCTCCTGTAGAGAGAGCCGATCAAGCTTTCCTATGTTTACATTCAGGATAAAAGATTTCGTACGGTTGACTTTGAAATTGGACATTTCCCCATAGCGTGTGAGTTCGGACAGTAGGTGCGGCATAGACGTCCGCGGGTTCCCTATAAAAAACAGGATATCATCCGCAAAAGCGGATAATTTGTGCATATCCCCTCCTGCTTCAATCCCTTCCACTTCTGGGTTGGCTCTAATTGTGGCCAGCAGGGGTTCCATCGTCAAGACAAACAGCAGTGGGGACAATGGGCACCCCTGCCTTGTCCCGTTCCTCATCTCGAACAGAGGTGATGAAATGCCATTGATTTTGACTTTCGCTTTCGGGTGGTCATATAGCACCTTGATACGTTGAATTAACTTTGGGCCAAAGCCCATATACTCGAGTGTATCTGTCATGAACCCCCAGTCTACCCTGTCAAAGGCTTTTTCAGCATCTATTGACAGGAGTAGACCGGGGGTCCCTACCTCCCGAATCCTCTGAAGGAGCAGGAGCGCCCGGACCCCATTATCCCTGCCCTCCCTACCCGCCACAAACCCCACTTGGTCCGGATGGATCAGTGTGCTCAGGTGGGCCTTAACCCTTTCTGCCAATATTTTTGCATAGATTTTAGTGTCTGCGTTCAATAGTGAAATTGGTCTATAACCCGAGCACACCGACCCATCTTTTCCATCCTTCAGAATCACCGTGATACTGGCAGTCAGGGATTCCTCACTCATTCTGTACTCCGCTCCCAAGCCATTTAGATAGTTACAGAGTCTTGGAACGAGTATCTCTTGGAAAGTTTTATAGTAAAGCGCCGTAAAGCCATCCGGCCCAGGGCTCTTCCCTGCCGGGGTGCTCTTCAATGCCCGCCTTACCTCTTCGCTAGAAAATGGTTCCTCTAGTATATCCCTATCCTCTATAGTTAATTTTCTGAGTCCTGCTTTAGCTAAATAGTCCCCCCTTTTTGTTCTTTTTTCCTTTTCCCTGTTATGGGCTCCCTTCTGTACCACCGTATAAAGATCTTCATAATATTGTTTAAAGGAGTCAGCTATGTCCGTAGACAGGTATTTGATCTCTCCACTCTTATTTCGTATTTTTTCTATGTAATTAATCGTTTTTTTTTTTTTGTAAAGTTCTAGCTAGGTGTTTACTAGGTTTGTTGCCCCACATGTATCTTTCCTTCGCTATTCTATTATAAAATTTTTGTGTTTCTTGCTCCATGAGTTCTTTTAGTTGTTCTCTTATTGCCACTAATTTTAGGTATAGGTTTCTGTCCTCCTCAGGGGATGCTTTATGTTCCTGTTCGACCCGATTTAATTCCTCTATTAGTTCTTTCAATTTCTTTGTTCTCTCTTTTTTTACCCATGTCCCTTTTGCAATTAGGATCCCTCTAATGAATGCTTTATGGGCGTCCCATAGCGACGCTCCACTTACTTCTCCGTTGTCATTCTGTTTAAAGAAGTGCTCCAATTCCTCTTTTACGTATTCCACGACCTCTTTGTTACGAAGTAGGGATTCGTTTAATCTCCAGGTAGGGGGCAGGCTTCCACCTTCCGAGATATCTAAAGTCATAGAAACAGGGGCATGGTCAGACAGTGACAATACCTCGATGTTCGTGCTGATAATTCTGTCCAGGAGTCCATGATCTATCAAGGCATAGTCGAGGCGGGAGTACATCCCGTGCACGGGGGAGAAGAAGGAATAATCTCTTGTTTTAGGATGTTGAATCCTCCAAGCATCAACCAGCTGATTTAAAAAAAGTTTTTGTTTAGTCAGTTTTAGCTGTTTCCTATCCATCCCCCCCGCACCGGACGACGAATCCAGCCCCGGGTCCAGGCCAAAATTTAAGTCTCCCATCAGAATAACGTACCCTTCCCTAAAGTCCCTTAACTTATTAAGAATCTCACGTAAGTATTTCATAGGGTTGGTATTTGGAGCATATATATTGGCTAAAGTGAATTTTCCCCCCCCTATAGTTCCCTTCAGGAAAAGATACCTTCCGAGTGGGTCGGCCAATCGGTCCTCTAAGCCAAAAGAGATACTTTTAGAGAAGCCAATCGCCACTCCCCTAGCCCTACTAGTGATTGCATCTCCATAATACCATACTGGGAATGAGCTAGACGATAGCCTTGTATTCGACTCATGTACGAGGTGAGTCTCCTGTAAGAAGACCACCCCTGCCCCATAATTTTTTAGTTCTTCCAAAATTTTATGCCTTTTTTTGGGAGTATTGAGACCTTTTACGTTGTATGTTATAAATTTAGTTGCTGTCCTCATATTCGGCTGGGCACTTCTCAGGATCTATTGATTTTAGGTAAATCGCGATGAGATTTCCCGTCCTCCCTGCCCCTCCCTCCCTCACATTATACTTCTCAACCCTCCAGCCCCTTCCCTCCCTCCCTCCCCACCCCCCCTCCCGATCTCTCCTCCTTTTTATGCCTCCCCCCCCTCCTACTCCATCCCTCCCTCTCTCTATACCCTTCCCCCCCGCCCTCCCTGACCCTTGTTCGGGTCCCTGAGTCGGAATGGGTCATAACCTAATATGGCCCACTTCAAAACTCCTACTTTCTTAGGTGAGGTGGGGCTCGATCCCCTAGATCTATCTTTACCCGGCCTCCCCATTGGTGTGGGGAGTATGGGGTAGACGGGCGTGTCTCATGAGGTGTTTACGAGAGGTCTATCCTACCTTCCCCCCGGTCTCTTTTAACTCTCTTCCCCCCGCGCCACACCCGCTCCGCCCCCCACCAGGGGGCCCATCCCGGCAGCTCAGGGACCTGTATTTCTAACTTCTCGCAGAAACTAATCAATTCTTCAGGGTATCTCAATCTAGCTGATCTCCCCTCTTTTATTCCTATCAGGCAGGCTGGGAACCCCCAACTATATTTGATATTTGCAGCACGCATCACTTCCAATAAGGGTTTTTGTAGCCTTCTTCTTTCCAGTGTCTGTGGGGCCAAGTCAGCATATATCTGTATATCTGCTTCTTTATATTTTAAAGGTGTTTTTCCATATAGGTTTGCCCATATCTCTGCTTTCTCATCGTAATGACGAAATCTTATGATAATATCGCGTGGTCTGCCAGCGTCTATTGCATTGGGTCTTCCAACTCGATGAACTCTTTCAATTCCCGGGAATGGGTCCTCCTTGTTTCTCAGGAATGGGCTAAAAATAATTTTACTGATCTCCCTGAGATCCTCGCCTCTTTGTTCAGGAATCGCACGTAGCCTTAGATTTTGTCTGCGATTCCTGTTCTCTTGGTCCTCGATCTTGTATTGAGTTTCCCTTCGAGTTGTTTGAAGTAGTTTGATCTTCTCATCCAATTTGTTGATATCTTGGTCTTGCATTTCTACTCTCTCCTCCACTGACTCCACCCGAGTGAGTAGTGATCCCATGTCTTCTCTTAATAGTTTTATCTCCCCTTTTATGGTGTTTTCCATTCTTAGTAGCATCTCTGCCATCTCAACTTTTGTCGGCAGTTGGGCAATTGCCGCTTGTTCTTCTACTCTGGTAATGTCCATTTCACTCCCCATTGAACTGTCTCCTATAGGGGGGTCCTCTTTCTCCCCCGACTTTTTCTCCTTCCCCCTCCTTCTTTCCATGGTGGGGTTTTGTGTCTGATCCGAGCGATTAGAATGTGGGCTTATTCCTGTCTTCAGGTATTGTTTTATTGTACTTGAAGCTGTTTTAGGGGTCTTCGGTAGCCCTTTTTTTGAGGATTGACTCATATTCGTTTTGCGAGGCCCTCTGATCCTTTTCCCCAGTTTGCTACTGTCACTCCCACGCTTGGGGAGAAACGGTTAGAGGGGAGATAGCAACGGCCCGCCTGTCCCTCTGTCCACGGAGGTTTGTAATCCCAGCCTTGGGGCGTCTTCCTTCCGTTATAGAAAAATAGGGTTTAATCTGAATATAGCGAGCAACATTGGCAGGATCAAGCTATCCAAACTGTGCTTCCTGTTTGAATAACCTATTTCGGTCTGCCCCCTATAAAGAAGAGAAGGGGAGAAGTACAGGGAGGGAAAAAGGCCCAATACAATAAAGGATGGTTTTGCTGCAGAGCGTGCTTTCTACTTCCCTAGTAGGGCTTATTCCCTTATTGAAGGGATCCCCCGATGTTTATCCAGGGCTCCTTAGTTCAGTCCTCTTCAGTGACCTCACTTCAGAGAATTAGTGTGGTGATCCTTGATCAGACATGGATGCCCCGCTTTTTTCGAGTGTCTACCCCGCTTATTTGATTCTGATCTGTGGAAAGAAGTGGAGGTAGCTTTGTCCTGTAACCCCTACCAAATTGTACCGTAGACTTTGGGGGGGGCGGAGAGCCCAAAACTCGCGGGGAGTCCAAGCTCCCCTATCTTTAGCTCTCTGCTCCCCAAGTATGTTATATATAATAGGGGTGTAGGGGGGGGGGGCCTATCTTACAGGGAGAGGGGGGTTCTCTCTCTACTGATTTAGTCGCCTATATGGTTTAAATCGAGTTTGGAAGAGAATTGGGTTTGATAGAGGCTGTTTTCTCCCAGTCCTGTCTCCTGTTCCCCTAGTTTTATGCCTTCTACCTTATGGGGAAGCTGCACGAGCCTGCCTCTAGACCGGGGGTTGGAAGAGAATAGAAGGGAGACCAGCTTGCGCCTTCTGTTTGAGCAGTATTCTTATACCTTGTTTTACCAATGAGTCCCCTTTATCTCTGTCGGCTCCTGTATGTTTTATAGCGTGTGTGAACCTTCGCCCCTAAATGTAGGGGTATGTAAGACATTCATGCCGTCAAAGTAATCTATACTCAGTTCAGGAACCCAAGCTGGCCCACTGATTCTGGCTTCAGCTGTTTCAAACATATAAGAATTTAACAGTGGCGCACCTCCTTGGGTTATTCATAGTGCACTTCACCTTCAAAGTATAACACTCTGCTCTGCGCACTTTTAGGGTATTAAAATACGACCAACCCTATAGCATTGACAGAAACTGCGTTTAAGAGACACCACATACTTTGCACATAGCTAGCATCCCTTAGGAAGGTCCAACTTTTTCTTTAGCCCAGTATACAATGTTCAATAGGCACCACAAGAAACATAAAAGAGAAAGCAGTCCCTGTTCGTTCCAGTCTTGTACATGAGCTTGCTTACCTCTTCTGCCGTTAGGGGAAGGCGCTGAGTGTGGTCTGGGGTAAGCGTTATACTCACAAACCAGGATGTCCTTTGGGGTGAGGGGGAGAGAAGCCCCGTGGAGTCGGAGGCGACGCGGCGGCGGGGGGAGGACCGGGGAGGAGAGATGTTGTTGCACGCCAGGTCTCCTTCAGACCGTTCCGCTTGGTGATGGTTCCGGCGGCTTGTTCGTGGCTCCAGGGGGTCAGCAGGTGAGCACTCGGAGCCTCTCACGCTCCATAGGTCGTCAGCGTGCTCCCTCCTCTCGGCTCACACCGCATACTACCGCCCGCTGGAACGAGCCCCTCCCTCCGTGCTGTGCCTCACGTCAGCACGTCCTGCCCCATCCTCTGAAATACGCGCGATGGATTCTGTCCTATCGGACAATGTTGTCGGAAATTCCGACCGTGTGTAGGCACCATCGGACAGTTTCCATCGGATTGTCCGACGGACAAAGTTCTATCTCTTGCTGGATAGATTTTTCGACAACAAAGTCCGATCACACCAATTCCGATCGTGTGTATCGAATTCCGACGGACAAAGTGCCACGCATGCTCAGATCACATTACAAGACCAAAGCTATTGGCTACTAGCCTCTACGTAGTCCCGTCGTACGCAACAAATGTCACCACGTTCAGAATGATTGGATTTTTCGACAACAAAGTCCGACCGTGTGTATGCAACACCAGTGTCGGACTAAATCCGTCGGACAAAATCCGATGGATTTTGTGGTCGGATTTTCCGACCGTGTGTATGGGTCATTAGAAACATATAGATGTGCTAAATGGCCAATAATAGACAATTGCTAAAAGGCACCAATTAAATAAAGGTAGAAAAGATAAAATCAGCCCATAGATTCTCCAATTCATGTAGACAATCAGACAAGAAAGACATATAATCAAAATTACTCATGCCGACAACTAGCTCCCCTATAATTCTCACAAGAGCATAAAATAAATAATAATAGTTTTTAAAACGATGGTCAATAATAAACAACTAATAAAAGCCACCAACCAGACTAAGATAAAGGAGATAAAATCAACCAAAAAATAATCCAGTATAAAAGCAATCAGACAAAAGGGGGCAAGGTCAATAATTAGATCTAAAACAATTTATGTCAAACTCAACGCTATGTCCTGATGGAAATAATGTACGCAGCTCATGAAGCCAACGAGATTCGGCCTGGCTCAATTTTCTAACTTTATTATCCCCCCTCCAGTGGGGTTTTTATTTCTCAAAACCCCATACCATAAGTGAGGAGGGGTCTCTGTTGTGGACCTGATCGTAATGTCTAGAAAGGCTATGTTTAGGATAGCCATTTTTTATATTTTGGGTATGTTCCCTCAAGCTCAACCATAATTCCCTCTTAGTCCTCCCAACATATTGAATATAGCATGGGCATTCCAGAAGGTAGACAACCCTTTCTGTTCTGCATGAGATACAATCCTTAATCTGGTAATCTTTCCTAGTTGATGTAGATTTAAAACATTTTCTTCTTTTTGCTTTCTTTTGTATGCCTACAAGTATAGCATGTTTTACACGGGAAAAAAACCTTTTCCTTCAAAGAACGAGAACTTTTTCTCAGGAGGGGGATCTAAGACATTTTTGGCAATCAGGTCCCTTAGAGTGGGGGCCCGCCTGTAAGTGATTTTAGGTTTCTCAGGTAATACTATCCCTAGGTGCCTGTTGGCTTTCACAATATTCCAATGCTTTTTAAAGATTTTTTCTATTTGTTTATGTTGCACAGTGTAATCCATCACAAAGGGTACGCAATCTGTATATCCTCTATCTTTGGCCTTATCCTCAATTAATAACTTTCTATCCATAGTGGTGACATCTTCTATTTTTCCTTTTATAAAATTGTGCTTGTACCCTTTCTGGATATATCTCCTACCAATAAACTCTGCCTGTTTGGTAAACACTTCAGGTTTTGTGCAATTTCTTCTCAACCTGATCAATTGTCCTTTTGGTATATTGTTGAGCCAGGGAGCAAAATGGCAACTATCAAGCGGTAATTATTCATGTCGACCTGTTTAAGGTGCGTCTGTGTCACAAGTCTTCTCTCTTCTTTAGAGATCTCTAGGTCCAGGAAATGAATTTTTTCAGCACTTATTTCCCATGTGAGTTTAATGTTCTTGGTATTTGTATTTAGATTAAAACCAAAGTCAATACGGCTTTCCCTGTCCCCTGCCCAAATTACGATAATGTCATCAATAAATCTTTTAAAAAGGAGGAGTTGCTGGGGCCACCTCTTGTATAAGGCATCCTCCTCCCATTCTGCCATGTAGAGGTTTGGCAACGCTGGGTGAAAATTTCACTCCCATAGCTATTCCACAGATCTGTTTATAGTAATTGCTATCGTGACATTAGTAGTTGTGGTCAAGGCTGTATTTGAGGCAATCCACAAGAAATCTCGTCTGTTTGGTTTTCAGATAACCCAATTCTTTCAGTGCCCATTTGATTGTATATAGAGTTGCAACGTCTGCTGTAGCACGGTAGATGGGCCTGTCATCTAATTCTATGTTGTCCAATAGCTGTATAAGATGTTTAGTGTCTCTGAGATATGAACTGTTTTTTTCTTACTACAGGTTGCAAAAACCAATCAATATATTCCCTGATTCTGGCTCCAACCGAATTTATTCCGTTAACTATCGGTCTTCCCGGTTGTTTGTCTTTATCTTTATGTATCTTGGGTAAAGTATAAATCACTGGAATTTTGCAACTTAATGGCTGTAGATATTTCCTTTCTTTTTTATTTCGTAGGCCTTTCATCATTCCTCTTTGAATCAAATATGCTAGGTCATCTTTGTACCTTATAATAAAATTGCCGGCCAATCTCAAATAGATATCCTTGTCTTCCAGTTGTCGATTCAATTCCTTTTGATATGCCACCTTAGATTGGACGACAATTGCTCCTCCTTTATCTGCTTGTCTGATGACCATGTCTTTTCTTTCTTCCAACTTCTTAATGCCATTCTTTATATCTCAACAGAACAGAGGGACACATTGAGGTGTTCCGCAAAATGGTTTTAAAGGAACTACAAGATTTAAAAGTGAAAAAAATGCATGACCCTGAGCAGCTCGGAGCCCGGAGGCGGCAGCCCATACTACATTGTAAGGCTCCGTGAAGGAACAGCGGGAAGCAGGCGTAAGGGGGGCTGATACCCGCCACCCCCGCTACTCCCCCATACCGGGATACCAGAGAAGTGAAAACGCTCACAGCGCTCAGAGCCCAACGCTTGGACACCACCGCCGGATCCCAGGACCCCATAAGGTACTTTCCTTTTGCTTTACACAGCTCTCCGCTGAAAACTCATTGAAAGCCAACATAAAGGCTAATATAAAAGCAACCGTAAAGGCAACTAAACAAACGATACTTGCTGCATTTTATTGACAAACCCTGGACATATCTAAGTATATATCTTGAGGAAAATAAGTTAGTTATTTTACACATGTAGAGAACTGATGGCACACCCAGAAGGGGAAGGTTTACCCCATTCCTGGACATGTTGATCTCGGGCCACTGAACTTGGAGTGCTGAGTGCAACGGAAATATGAGAACTGTCATCTAAACAGCATTAATCAGAACTCAACCCTGCATGTTATTAAACCCATAATCTATAAAGGGAGATAACCTAAGTTAACGGGTGAATGTGAAACAGTCAGTTTGCTCAAGCTGTTGTTGCTACAGGGATAACCTCTTCAGCCTTTTTTTTTTTTATGTCTGTGGTGGCCCCTGCATGGGGGGGGGGGGGGGGGGGGGGTAACTATAATCTGCCGGTGGTGAGTGAAGGAGGAAGAGCGGTATCAATATAGAACGAACAGCTCAGCAGGTATGGCCACCCATAGGTGCGCAGCACAACAGCTGACTGGGGGAAGCAGGAATATGGCTGGTGGGCTTAGAGCCTAAATGACCCCCCAGACCCCCCAGGGCGGGAGCGCAGCAGCAGGATTTAAAACGCAGCTAAGCAACTCCCCCGAAGTGGTAAGAAAACGGGAGGCACAGGAGAATGGCAGCAGAGGTTCCCCAGGGCTAACAGCATGTAAAATACAGCCCCACAGTAAATTATCAGGAGGAAGGGGCTGACACCTGATGGAAGTGAGTCAATCAGAATACGGCACTATATATCAGGGAGACCCAGAGGCAGTGATGGAGCAAGAAGTGAGCCCACATATCTCATACACCCCTAAAGGCACTAAGGATTATGGAGGGAGGAAGGATACATGTCTAAGTATGGACAAAAGCAAGAGGGAACTTCCCGAGCTGGGTCACACTCCTTCAGAGCAAGGGGAGGCAACATCAATGCAATTAAGGAGGGAAGTTCAAGGGGTGTACGGGAATTCCCCAGATCATTCCACCTACCTCCCACCTTCCTTAGACCCTCACCAAGCCTCCCCTCCCAGGGAAGATACAGGAGCCCTACAAGACCTAACAGACACCCCAAGTAGAGAACAAAGAGAGGAGGATTCAGGAGGAACGGGAGAGTCAGAAAAGAGGGATACAGGGAAAAAAAAATCCCTGGGACAGACCCCTCGAAGGAAAAGTTACAAGAAACAGAGAAAAAACAGACAGACGGGGGGTGTTGTGAATTTATGAAGAAATACATTTACTATTCACTGGCAGAAATGTATAATTCCAAAAAGGCCTTAAAAAAAAAAAAGACAGTAGAATTCATGTATTCTAAATTGCTACAACTATACTATTCAAGGTTTTTTACAAGCAGGTGTTGAGCCAGAAAGAAAATAGAAACAATGGTACCCTTTGTCACAGAAAAAAAAGGTGTGTACTTATTTTGTTGATTAGTTTGAGAAGACCAAACTTACTAGGTATTATCACCTGGAAGTATTCCGTGACTAGGAAGGAAAACCCATTGTGCTCAAATAAAGACTGTTTGGATAATTTACAACCATAAAGACAAAATTCAATAGCTGACACCTTGTCCAACAAAACCTATTGTGTGAAGTGCTTAGGAACTTGTGGACACAGCTAAGCTATCAAAACATGTATGGGACTGCTTAAAGTCCCATTCAAAACATGGTTTTAAAAGAAGAGGCAAACCAGACATATTTTCATAATATATATATATATATATATATATATATATATATATATATAAAGTACAGTGAATACAAGTCAATCGAATTATATGTGATATTTGTAGGTCACTAAAGAGACATTATAATTTTAGTATCCGATGAGTTGATGAAAATCGGTTATAAAGAAAATAATTATGAAAGTATAAGGTTATTAGTAAAATTGTTTTAGGAACAAATTAGTATTAAGACAAACATATGATCATGATATAAATGTATAATGAACCTATGCTTAGATAAACAAATATTGATTGGATACCCAAATTATACAGGTATCCAGATAGATAAAAATTGTATGTGATGTTGATATATAACCGTGTCCTTTTCAAATGGACTAAATTTTTACAAATATACGATATGCATATATATCACCATTTTATGCAAGTGATTAATCAATAATTATGCTAAGCGTATTTGATAGTATGTGGTTAGTAGAATTCGTAGTTTGAGAGATTATTTTCCCTAAGGTAAAAAAAAATACACAATATAAAATTAAAAATATCACTTATAGAGATAAACCCCAAAACACATGCGAGACACCTGGTGGTTGAAGGTGCAATTACCTTAAAAACATTTAGACTACTGGGAAAGGTAAACATTAAGTCTGCCTGCCAATAGGAAAGGGACACATACCTTTTGGGCTGAACATATTACAAGTTTTATAATCTTATTGTTTTGAGAGGGTATTTAAGAAGCAAGAGAGATACCAAAGAGAAGGGAGAGAGCTCAGGGATCCAACCTGAGGAGCCCAGGGATCCGCCCTGAGGGAAGGGACACTGGGAGAAAAACATCTTCCCAGATAGACTGACAACCATGCATGAAAATATACTTTAACCTCCAAGGACATTCCTGAACCGGTAGCCATCTTAAATCCCGACTAATAGCCATTTTGGAATGGGTAAATATAACATGTTGATTTTATCTGGTATTTTCTCTTAATTATTGATGTATTTAATATTCTAATATTGATAATCATTCTCCAGAATCAATAAGCGCATTTTAGATTTTTCTCTAATATTCAATTTTTTTTATTATATATTACTTTTTGCATAGTTGCTTTTTATTGGCAAACAATGTCTAAAGTATTTCGCATTGTTCAACGTTACTTACCTGCAGCATAGTAACGGCTGGGTGTGTGAAATACAGACATTCTGTTAAATTGTCAAGTATAAGGTTATTGATTCTACTGAAGAAGTTATCATGGTGATATTGTGTCCAAGGTACTACTACGCCCAGTTTGAGGGTATTTCCATTACAGGGGGTCCCCGGGTTACAAACAAGATAGGGACTGTAGGTTTGTTCTTAAGGTGAATCTGTTTGTAAGTCGGATCAGGTACATTTTTTAAGTGTAGCTCCAGCCAAAAAATCTATTATTAAGGTTTTTTAGATAACAGAGAAGAGTTTTCACCCCTGTAACATTTGTTTTGTTGTCTGTGCCCCTGTTCAGAAGATTTCACCTCACCTTCTGTCCCAATGACAATTGGATTTAGAAAATTTTAGGTTGTTACGGAAACATGGACTGGTGTTAAAGCATCAGTGGAGACACCTTTTTCCCATATTAACTCTTACAGGACTGAATTTCCCTTCCTAGGGGTATATTTCCTCTCACTTCCTGTTGTCTCCCTCCGTTTGTAAGTAGGAGTCGTTTGTAAGTCGGATGTTTGTAAGTAGGGGACCCCCTGTAATTGTCAAATGATCAAGTAATGCAATCTGTATTTTAATTTCATGTAAAAATTGTATTTTCTGTCAACCAATAAATGTGACTATTTCGTATGATCACTCGTCTCCGTGAATAGGTTTCACATATATAGACTGTCATATAGATTGATTTTGTATCTTAAAAATATCTTCGTTAAAAATTACTTAATAATAAATGTGCGGGAAACTGTCCTTAGAAAGCACAACAACGGACAGGGAGAACGGGTAAAGACTCGGACTTTATTGAATTGAGAAACCTGATAAAAGCTCTACCGACAAAAGAGGACATACAAGATCTAATATATTCAGTTGAAAGGACATGCAAGCAGGCAGCAGAAGAATTAAAGGAGGAGATAGGGGCGGTGGGCTACCGAGTGGAAAATCTGGAAGAGGAACAGGACGTGATAAAGATGGTGGTAGGAGAAGTCCAAGGGCTTATTAAAAAACAAGAAGATACAATGAATTTATATAGAGATCAATTAGATGACTTAGAGAACAGAGACCGCCGTCAAAACATAAGGATAAAAGATTTACCCGAAGTATATAGTAATAAGGACTTACCTGAAACAGTACAGAGGCTCTTCCGACAGATTGTGGGGCCTAATGGGATGGAACATATCGAGATAGACAGAGTACACCGCATAACTTACCGGGCTATCCAGACAAGACAGAATAAAGAAAGGCCAAGGGACATAATCTGTAAAGTACACAGTTATAGTGAAAAAGAGAAGATAATGAAGTCCGCACAAGAACTATCAATAATCAATTTTGAAGGTACAGAGATATCACTATACCCAGATATCACACGCAGGACATGCAGCGTAGGATGGTACGCCCTTTGCTGGAGGTAATGAGGAAAAAAGAAATAAGGTACCAATGGGGATACCCCTTCTCATTAATAACAACAAAAGACGGCAAAACCTCGGTGCTACGCACAAAAGATGACCTAATAAAATTTTGTGAAATACTGGACTTGCCCCAAATAGATTTTACGGACTGGAGAGCTGATATTATGACGAGCACAAAACAATCCTTTGCGCAATGGTCCACGGCAACAAGGAAATAATGAGGGGTTGGGACTTCAAGGACTTATTTTTTTGTTGTTGTTCTTTTCCTTCTTCTATGGTTGGAATTCCATGTTTGACAGGTCCTGCCCCTCCACCCTCTCCTCTCCTCTCCCAAAGTAGGAAGATTTTTTCCTGCGGTTCAGAGCAAGATCCCCTTAGATAATATAAGGAGGTATAGAAGAGAGAGGAAGGGGGAGGGGAGGGCGGAGGGAGGGATCGAGATATGGAAGAAAGGGAGGGAACGGGGAGGGAAGGGAGGAGGGAAAGGAGAGGAAGGAGGGGAAAAGAAAGGGAAAAATGATAATGTGGAATTGTGTATGAAATGTAAATGATTTCAGCAGGCGCAATGTAAGGAATCCGCAGTGAATTAATGATGGTCTTTACAGTTTTTTGTTTTTCATGCAAGGTGTGATCCTTTTTTTTTTTTTTCTCATAAGTTGAGGGGAAGGAAGGAGAGTAAAAAAGAGAAAGGGAGAAAGGGTGCAATTATAAAGGCAATAGGTCCGGGTGGGTGAGGGAGCACGAGGTTAAAGGAGGGTTAATTTTTTTTTTTCTGTTTGATATATAATTAGAAAGGTCCGGAGGTTGAACTTGTAATCTGCAGTATGCGGATTAAAAGGGAGGGAAAGGGGAGGGAAAGGGGAGGGCAAGGGTTGCCCGGGATGGGGATCCTCTCCAATAGTGGGCTCTGGATGGGGAAAAAGGGGCCAAGGGGAAAGGGAAATAGGAAGACAGGTTGGGGAACAGAAACGAAAAATACTCAAAAGTAAAATAAAAAACAGAGAGGTGTATTTCAAAGAGAAATTAGAGGATGGATAAGGTGTTGAAAGTAATGACATATAATGTGAGAGGGCTGAACTCTTCCCAAAAAAGGGACCGATTGTGGCACGAGGTGCGCCACCAAGAGGTGGATATAATATTTTTTCAGGAGACGCACTTCGGGTCAGGACCGGTCCCCAAACTTCCAGTATTTATATGTAATCAATGGTTTCATGCTGTATCTCCAATAGGAAGAGCAAGAGGTGTATCTATAGCTCTCGGGAAAATCTGCCCCATGAGGACGACAGAGGTGCAGGCGGACCCGGAAGGAAGGTTTATATTCATAAAAGCAGGGCTCGACAAATACCAGGCGCCAGGTCGCCATTGCGACTAGAAATTGTGCCCTGGCGCCTGGGTTTGTGTCACTGACAGGTGCCCCTGCTACAGGGCGGGCTGTGGGGTCTGTCTGGTAGTGGGGATGGAGCAGGAAGAGAGCGCTCAGCAGCCGCTGACATCCTCCTCTCTTCTCCACACACTGTTGGCAGAACAGCGCAGCGAGTGTGAAACTGTATGTAGAGAGGAGCTGTCACAATTTAGGTTGGATGTCGGAGGTGGGCGGGACTAGGGGTGGGCAGGACCCAGCTATCCAAAACTAGCCAATGGGATGAAATCTGGGCGGGCCGCTATGTGTATTTGGCTGCTGGGTCCCACCCACCTCTGACATTATGCTGAGTTTGTCGGCTCCTCTCTCCATACAGTTTCACAGCAGAGCAGGCCTGGTAATATGATCCTAGAGTGAGAGCTCAGCTCCTCCCTGCAACCAATCAGTCAGCTCACAGCACACTGACACTCAGAACATGTATCTAGTTCTTGAGTCAGAAGTACCCAGTACATTCTCACACCGCAGAGCTGCAGAGAGCATTCAGTTTCACATTTACACTATAGGCTGTGAAATCTGCCAGTGCAACCTGCCAATGCCAGTTAGTGCCATCTGCCAGTGCCAATTAGTGCCATCCAGTGCCACCTGCCAATGCAATCCAGTGCCACCTGCCAATGCAATCCAGTGCCACCTGCCAGTGCCAGTTAGTGCCATCTGCCAGTGCCAACCATTGCCACCTGAAAGTGCCAATTAGTGCCATCCAGTGCCACCTGCCAGTACAATCCAGTGCCATCTGCCAATGCCAGATAGCGCCATCTGCCAGTGCCAACCATTGCCATCCAGTGCCACCTGCCAGTGCAATCCAGTGCCACCTGCCAATGCCAGTTAGTGCCATCCATTGTAACCTGCCAGTGCCACCCAGTGCCATCTGCCAGTGTCACCAGTTAGTGCCACCTGCCAATGCCAGTTAGTGCCAATAAGTGCCATCCAGTGCCATCTGCCAGTGCAACCCAATGCCATCTGCCAGTGTCAATTAGTGCCGCCCGTCAGTGCCAGTTCTGGGCGCTGGGCAGAGGATGTAAATAACTGGCTCCTAACTTTTTCAGCTGGCTCCTAGATTCTAAGCAAATTTGTCAAGCCCTGCATAAAAGGGACTCTTTTTGGATCAATTTACACGCTTGCATCCATTTATGCACCAAATGCAGGCACGGCAGAATTCTTATTAAAAACATGGAGAAAGTTAGATAGGTTTAAGGAGGGTTGTGTGATTCTGGGGGGGAACTATAACATAATTATGGACCCCGACTTAGACACTACATCTCAGAAAGCTGGACTACCATTCAAGATATGGAAACAGGTGAATAAATACCTGAAACAAGTGCACTGGGTGGATACCTGGAGAGCACTTAATGAAGGAAAAAAAGACTATAGTTATTTCTCCAAAATAGGTTGGATATCTTGATGGTAGACCAGTATTATCTGGAACATGTACAGGAAGTAAAAATAGGAGCCATAACAATCTCGGATCACGCTCCAGTGGTCATGAAGTTCCGTCCGATATCTGGAGGTCAGAAGGAGAGGACTTGGAGATTAAATGAGTCACTATTAGATGACAACCAGATATCGGAAGATATAGAAAATAAAATGGTTAGTTATTTTGAGGAACATAAACCCGGGGAAACATCAGAACAAGTGAGATGCCTATAAAGCGGTGGTAAGAGGAGTACTAATAGCCCATGTAATTAGGACAAAAAAAAAAAAAAGAAAAAAAAAAAAAGGAGCTGGAGGATTTGATCGGAAAGATACATAAACTGGAACAGAAACATAAAAATAGTATGAACCCGGAAGAAGCCAAACAGCTGGAAAAATATAGAACAGAACATAATTTGTACCTGGATAGGAACACGCAAAATAAATATAGATATGCTGCGCATAAATTCTATGAAAATGGTAATAAATGTGGCAAGTTATTGGCCAATGAACTTAAAAAACAACAAGAAATTTCCCATGTACATGGCATCCAATCCAGGGATAAATTAATAATAGATACTAAATCGATAGCAAAAGAGTTTGAAAACTTTTATAAAAAGCTATACAATATAAAAATGGAAGACAGAAGGGGATAGAAGGGTACAAACTGAAAAAAATAAGGGAATATATTAGAGAGTCCTCACTGCCGATCTCAGCCCCAGAATCGGTAGAGGGGATGGAAGTGCAGATAACTGAAAATGAGATAAAAAGTACAACAGAAAATCTCCCGAATGGTAAGAGTCCAGGCCCTGACGGACTGACGAGCGCATACTATAAAAAGTTTAAAAACATATTGGCAACAACGCTAAGCGAATATTTTAATCAGATAACAATTAATAAGAAATTGTCCCCGGAGGCTTTGACGGCTTTTCTGACAGTAATCCCAAAACAAGGAAAAGATCCGAAATATTGCTCTAATTATAGACCCATCTCTCTTTTGAATACAGGCACAAAACTATTGGCAAAGATTTTAGCAAATAGACTACAAGAGAAAATAATACGGGTAGTGCACTCTGATCAGACAGGCTTTATGGTAGGTAGAGAGGCTAAAGATAATACTATAAGAGCTATACACCTGCTACACTGGATGCAGAACGGACCCAAAAAGAGCCCAAGAGTTATTCTGTCGATGGATGCCGAATAGGCCTTCGACCGAGTGAACTGGGCCTTTATGCTGGAGGTACTAAGGGAAATGGGATTGGGGGAGCGGATGATGGGATGGGTGACAGCACTATATGCAGGACCAAAAGCAAAGGTAAAAGTAAATGGAGTATTATCGGAAGGATTTGAAATTAAAAATGGAACAAGACAAGGCTGCCCACTGTCCCCCATACTTTTCTCTCTGGTAATAGAACCTTTCTTATGTAAAATAGGGGGGGAAAAGGATAATAAAGGGAGTAGAAATGGGCTTCAAGGAATACAAAGTCTCAGCATATGCTGATGACCTACTGTTTTTTCTGTCAGACCCACAAGAGTCAGTGAGAGAAGTTAAGGGGGAAGTGAAGAGATTTGGAAATCTCTCAAATTTTAAGATTAATGTAGAGAAATCGATAATACTACCCATACACATATTAAGAGAGTTAAGAACAAAAATACAAAATAATTATCCATTTGAGTGGGAAGAAAAATCACTGTATTATCTGGGAGTACATATCTCAGCGGATGTAAAAACAATGTTCGAACAAAATTATAGTCCTCTATTAGCAAGGATAGAAGAAGATCTGAAGAAGGGGAAAGGGAAGATGCTAACTTTATTTGGTAGAATAAATACGATAAAAATGAATATAGTGCCCAGGTTGCTTTATGTCCTATATACTCTACCAATCCCAATACCCCAGAATTTTTTTAAAAAAATACGTAATATATTCACTGCCTTCATATGGGAAAATGGGAGAGCAAGGCTGGCACATAAAATCTTATGCAGGAATAAGGGAGAGGGAGGGGTAGGTCTACAGGACATGTTAAAATACTACAGAGCAATGACACTGGTCCGAATTTTGAACTGGTGCCATGATCAAGATAATAAAGCATGGGTACCATTGGAAAAGAATCTAGCTGGTAGAGATTTAGCAGGGGCACCATGGATACCAACCAAAGAAAGGCGGCTATCAGAATGGACATCACCATTAACGAAGAATACTCTGTCGGTATGGGACAGAATGAATAAAACAGGCAGATACGCCCCGAAAATATCACCTCTGGCTCCACTAGGTGGGTACCCATGGTTCCCCCCAGGTAAGGAGAAGGGAGCGTTAGGACCCTGGGAAACAGAAGGAAATACCATGAGCCTAAAATATGCCCCGAAAGGGGTTATTCTGTCACAGAGGGAATTAGAATTAAAGTACGGAAGCATGAGATTGGCGGGATGGAGATATAACCAATTGAAACTGTTCTTTAAGAAAATAGAAAAGCAAGTTAGATCAGAAGACTCCTTAACGGGGTTTGAGAAAATATCCAGAGATATATCAAAACCTAACCATCTATTATCCCAGATGTATAAAAGAGTACTCAGTGAGGAAGAAAATACAATTCCATACTTTATAAAGAAATGGGAAAGAGAACTAGGGTATAAATTTACAACATTACAAGTAAAAAAGGTAATAGAAGCCACTTATTCATCGTCAACAAGCTCAGCCATACAGGAAATGTCATATCAATTTTTAACTAGATGGCATAGAACTCCAGCCCGATTAGCACAAATATACCCAACTGCAGAGTGCTCCTGTTGGAGAGGATGCGGAGAAAAGGTAACTCACCTCCACATCTGGTGGACTTGCCCAGTGATAAAGAAATACTGGTGTGAAATAGCCCCATGGATCAGGAAAATGGAAAAGGAGAAGATAGAGATGAAACCAGAACATTACCAGTTCCATGGGGCGATGAACACCAAGGCAGTATACAAAGAAAACACGATACAGCATTTATTGAACGCAGCCAAGAGATTAATTCCAAGAAACTGGAAGCAGATCAAGGGCCCAACATTGGGGGACTGGAAAAGAGAGGTAGATAAAACGCAGGAGGCAGAAAGATGGGTATATAAAATGAGAAATAAACAAGAGAAATATGATGCAATTTGGGAGGAATGGGAAAAATATGCCAAAGAGATAGAAATTGAAATACAAACCAGGAAAAATGAAGGGAGTTGAAGTAAGCAGATAGGGGGGAGTCCACAACCTGGACAGCCTATTAGGGGAATGTTTTAAATAGAAGTGTATAATGACATGCTGAATATAAAAATGATTGATGTGTGCGGTGGAAGGAGAGGGGCGCTCTCAGTGGCCATGGACCATAGAGAGGAAGAATAAATATAATTTTTTTTTTTCTCACAAGAAAAATCACACTTGATTAGATAGGCACTGAGATATAAACTGAGATATAAACTGAGTGGCACAAAGAAGGGGGGGGGGGTGGGGGGGGGGAGTGGAAAGGTAATGGATGAAGGTAAAGAAAGGCAATTAGAGACTGAAATATAATAAGAAGGGTCAATAAAAAATAAGACCTACACATTCACACAAAGTTTTTATTTATTTTTTTATAGGAGAAAGGTGACACTAAGGGCACATAGTAAGAAAATAAATGTAAACACTTTGGGGAGAACTCTCCCCCCCCCCCCTGTTTTTTTTTTTTTTTCTCTCTCTCTTCCTCTCGGGGGTCGGGGGCCACTGGAAGGGCTGATCTTCAGTTCCCAAATGTATCAAATGTACAGAGAGATTATTGAAATGAAATCAGCAAAAGGTAAAATGTATATATAAAATTATTAATAAAGATTTAATTATAAAAATAAAAAGAAAGGTCAATATAAAAAGATATTTCTTGTCTCAAGCCACTGCCTCTTCCGCTAGAGAGAACGTTGAAGTGAGACATTCAGGTCTCTCCAACGCCTCTTTTTAATCCACCAGGTTTTATACCACCGTCTGTTTCTGTATTCAAAGAATTGGTCTTAAAAGATATTGATACATTAAAGATTAAGCCGAGCTATAAAGACTGACGCTTTTGTGAAGGCTTGGAGTCTTTGAAATAGAGGGATGACATCACTATCCGCCCCCCCTGATAAGGGGGGCAGGATAGTGGTGATGGATAAAAGTGCATACATTGGTGAAATGGGTAGGATACGGTCTGATATCGATACCTACATACCGTTAAATCATGACCCCATTTTTAAATACAAAAAAGCACTTACCAATATTGTTGAGGCGGGTTTTCAGAATAGAAAAAGTATATATGTTGCGCTCAGAGGTATACGTGTGTGATCACTCTTACGTGACGTTTTTATACGTATAATATATGAGAGGTATGCAAAAAAACTGTATATAAAATCCTGTATAATATATTATAACTAAAATTATAATTATAAGTAAAAGACCAGGAGTAAAAATTGAATAAACAATTGTGAATAAATATTTGTGAGAGTGATCTTGTGACAGATAAAAATCAATATAATTCAAATGATTGGTGAAAAATTGTTGATATAGTGAAATAAAAAACATAAAATCATAACATAAATAGCAAGTGAATGTGGTCGCAAAACTGTATATATGCGTTTATACAGTGGTATAGTCCAGTGAGTTACACAATATATATAGTCCAGTGAGTGACACAGTATATGTGAATAGCCGTAGATAGCAAGTATTCCTAGGTGGGGTGATGGTGGTCCCGTATGATCGGCAACAACGCCTATTGCTAGGAGGCTTACCGGAGGTCACAGACTAAATGAGACGTATGCCTCATAAGTCGTGACAAGCTTTGTCGTGGAGGGTTACCGGGTCCCTGTTCTACGGATGAATTCCAGGATATAAGCGTGTAAGAGGGCAGGGGGGAATGCGGTCATCAAAATCTATAATGGCATACGGTCATGTTTAGAGAAAAGAGAACTTTGCATAGTGTGATACCGTAAAAAATACTCTTAATGTAGTAAAACAGATTAAAAACACTCACATTTTAGAAGTAAAATTCAGGCTCATAGAATCGTCTTAGATATCAGAAAGTGCTGCTGCTGTAGTCCACCCGACGCGTTTCGTCCTCTGGGACTTCGTCTGGGGTGTGGACTACAAGCATCAGCAGTGCATTTAAATAGGGAGAGTGACCCCAATCTGTCTGTCAATTTTCGTGACCTTCCGGACCGGAAGTTGACCTCACTTCCGGTCCGGCGGTAATGGGCTCTTTAAATTTACTTAGAAGAGGCTGGATTTAATAGAGAATGTATGTATATTAATGGGGATTAACTTTATATAAAGAATATATTGAAAAACAAGTGAGATCGAGGAAAGACACAGTGAGGTGTCACTTCCTCGATCTAATCCATTGGATGGCGGCGGTGGAACGCAACGTCGGCGTGACGTGCGCGACGTTGTGACGTCATTTCCACCGGCCGCTGGCTAAACGATGAGGAGACCAAGCCTAAGTGTGGGGAGGGGCGGGACGGCCGCGCGCGCAGCTGTAGCACATCGCGGCCGTTCCATGAGACATCAGAGAGACGCAATGGGAGCTGAACTCACTCTAGTGCGCATGTGCCGCACACGTATATGTGTTGCTGACACTGCTGGGTATGTCATATGGGCCTGGCTTGTTCCAAAGTGGACCCATAGGGAGAAATATAGAACGATAATGTGCTGACATAATGAGGTGTATTGAACCATTTAAGCAACGGAACACACAGAGGGGTCGCTCCCACCCTATTGACCCATGTGTGCACCTGTACATATATATATGTGTACACATCCATATTCTCCAATTTCTATGTAGATAAATATATATATATATATATATTATGGAGGATATAGTGTATAACAATATATGAAGCAGTTTTATATGTGAATATTGAATAAAAGGAGATGGTAAATGGAAGAACCATTAAATGGACGTCAAACGTACTATCTAGTCTGTGTATTTAAAATGTATAGGTTTAAGCATAAAAACGCAAACACATGTAGAAACATGGGTACAAAAATGTTTTGAAAACTGCACATAAAAACACACATAAAAGATACGCATAAAATGGTTTCCATAAAACATGTATTATAAAAAATACTCTTAAAAAATCTCCAAGATAAAATGAAATAAGTATATATAATAATAAAACCTCGCCTTTTGTTGTTGGCAGTTATTCTTATATAAAAAAAACAGATAAAAACGGGCTAGTGAGGTTTATATATAAAATATATAAAGGATATGTTAGTGATTGGAAATATTGATAAAAAATGTAAAATATATATAAAAATATATATATTAATAAAAGCAGCAGCGAATAAGAAGGGTAAAATAAATGAATAAATAGTGGTGGTGGTAAAAATAGGGGGCGTTGGAGGATAGTCAAGCTTTATTTATAAAGGTGTTAATGTCCCACTCCACGTTCATGCCCAACGGGGAGTGGGACTGCAACTGATATATCCAGTATGTTTCCAATTTTGATACTCCCCTAGTTTTAGCTCCGCCCTCCACGGTGCAGTGAATTTGTCGATAATTAAAAACTGAGTGCCACGAGGATCTCGGTTATGGTACTGTCGATAGTGCCTCGGGACTGTGTGTTTTATGCTGCCACTTTTAATCTTAGTAATATGTTCCGTAACACGTGTCGTGAAGGAACGTATCGTGCGTCCTACGTACTGTTTTGAGCACGGACATGTGATAAGATATACGACATGAGTAGTGGCGCAAGTACAGAAGTTTTTGATTGGAAACTTTTGCTTGGTTACAGAAGATTCAAATTCTTTGGTATTTCGTCTGCCACTTATGTTAAAGTGACACACTGTGCATTTTTTGCAAGGATAGTAACCTGTAAGGTTATGGAAAAACAAGGGTTTTACAGGTGGGTTAAGAATTGTTGGAGCAATCTGGCTATTAAGAGATGGTGCTCCCTTGTAGATGACTTTTGCTTTGTCAGGTATGAGGTTACCCAGAATTCTATCATTTCTAAGGATGCCCCAATGTCGTTCAAAGATGGATTTAATTTGTCTATATTGTATTGAGTACGATGTGAGAAAAGACCATCTAAAATTGTCATCATGAGGTTGGCTCGGTTTGTCTATCAGAAGTGTAGCCCGATCGGTTTCTAAAACTGTTTAGATCTTGATCCACTTCAACCATATTATAGCCTTTTTCCTTGAAGCGGTCTCTTAATACACTGGCTTGTTCTTTGAATCTGGTGACATCTGTACAGTTTCTGCGTAATCGCAGGAACTGGCTCTTAGGGACAGAACGCAACCATGCCTTACGATGACAGCTGTCAATTGGTATATAGCCATTGCGGTCTGTAGATTTGAAGTATGTACTGAGTTCGAACTGGCGTTCTTTTATAGTAATCTCCAAATCTAGGAAATGTATCTGGGTTTTACTTGATTCATATGTGAGTACTATACCTCTGTCATTGTTATTAAGAGACAGGAAAAAAGATTCCAATGATTCTGAGGTCCCATTCCATAGGAGGAGGATGTCGTCAATATAACGCGCCCAAAGTATCAATTGAGGTGTTTCCATAGCATAGACGACATCCTCCTCCCATTTGGCCATAAATATATTAGCTAGGCTTGGAGTGAACTTGGCTCCCATGGCTACCCCTTTTTCCTGTCGGTAGAAGCGTCCATCAAACCAAAAATAGTTGTGATGAGTGGCAAAGTTCAATAAATCCATAATGAAATCGGTCTGAGTGCGTATTAAGGTGTTTTCCCTTTCAAGGAATGTTTTGACTGCTTCTAAGCCCTTAGAGTGTGCTATACATGTATATAGTGATGCCACATCCGCAGTGGCCATAATGTAATCACTATCGATGTTTATAGAGGCGAGTTTATTGATAACATGCTTTGTATCTTTGAGGTAGGAGGGTATTTTCTTTACTATAGGTTGTAAAAAGTAGTCCACGTATTTGCCAATCCTGGAAGTGACGGAATCAATACCGCTAATAATCGGTCGTCCGGGAGGGTTTATTGCATCTTTATGAATCTTTGGTAAATAATAAATAATGGGAATACGGGGGGCTTACTAGACAAATCAGCCTATATAAGTGAGATGTATAAAATTCTTAACGACCAGACCACTTATAAAGAATTACCAGTTAACCCAACAAATCAATATAAGAAATCACTCACTACCATTATATCCAAGGGATATATATCGTTTTTTAGTAGGCCAAAATGTGCATAAAACAAAGGCCAGTACCCCTAGGGATGCTTGGAGTGAAGATAGACACTTTAAACAAATGTATGCATGTGAAGAAATAGTAAACGTTTATTCAAACAATGTACAAAAATGAACAAGGGAATGCTCAGTAGGGCATGGTATGTTTGCAAAGAGAATATAATAGGTTGATACAGTTTATAACATGTCAAAGAAGCAAAAACATACAAAGCATTATGACAGAAATATAAACTTGCTTGGTACATAAGATAAGGAAGATGCCAACATGTTTCGGACTGTGGTCCTTTGTCAAGGCAATTTGTATCCTTAGAATCTCATCTAGATAGATGGAGGGTCATAAAGTTAGTCTCGGCATATCAATATATTACATTTGCACTAGGACAGATCTATATTGCTGGAGGAAATTAATCTCAGGGATAGAAAACAATGAGGTACTCACATGTCCTGCCAAGGCTCAATTATTTGTCATATAGGGGGAGCCACTGAGCGTGGTGTCCAAAGGGTCAAGGTATGTGCAGTAAAACCAAGCTGTGCTTCAGCACTGAGGTATAGGTAACCTGCTGAGAGCCCCCTCAGAATACAAGGTCCAGCATACAGGGTTTAGGGCTGGAAGCCCAAGTCCTGTATTAAACACAGTGGATCAGCCGGTGTATCACTGTAAAGCAGAGTGGGGTAGGAGTAATCAGAATAACAGGAAATAAAAATAATAGTATTGTGGCTACATTGAAGTAGACCATGTATTTACCTGAGTATAAAATGGGAGTGTGAGATAGGAGGTCATCTCTGGTCAGTCAGCAGCATGGTGCTGAGGCCAGAGTGTGAAAGGTTTATATGAGGTCAGGTAATGAGCAACAGCTGGGGATGGGTGTGTATCAGCCATCCTGGATGCTGAGTGCTGATTGGCTGGTGTGTTTATTGGGAGGCGAGCGTCAGATGACGCTGTGGAAACCTCCCAGTGTGGACCTCTGACGGGGCGGTGCCGGGCGCGGTCGCGTCAACACGGCGCGGCCGCGTCCGGCGTCGTGACGTCACTGGCGCGGGACAGACGGACGCCTGCTTCCTGGTGCGCTCCGCTGTGGAGCGCAAACAGGAAGTAGACCAAGCAGTTGGTCTTGATGGGAGGCGAGGAGGTGACGCGTGCGCAGTAGAACTAATGCGCACGCGCACCTGGTCTTACCCGCGCCGGGTATTCAAGGGGAGGGGGAAAAAGGAAGCAGGTGGGGTACATTAAGTTGGTCCGAATGGGACAGGTGATGACATTATGAGCAATGGGGGACATGCGGGCATATTGCATTTGGCAAGATAGTGATAACCATGGCTCA
Source organism: Lithobates sylvaticus (assembly GCA_028564925.1). Lineage (NCBI taxonomy): Eukaryota > Metazoa > Chordata > Amphibia > Anura > Ranidae > Lithobates > Lithobates sylvaticus. The sequence goes on from CM053030.1 coordinate 426,952,025, forward strand.
AAACATCGGGGAGAGAGACATGTACCAACGAGTGCACAGTATATGATACATAAATAGAGATATGTGTCAATAATACATGGAAAAAGCATACATCAGTGCTTATGCAGAATAGAGTACATAAACATATATTCCTAATACAGAATACAGATAATATAATTGGATGTGGGTGCTTGAACGTTGGAGACCGTAGTTAAAGGTCTAGTTCACAAACTCCGGTCTCAAAACCCTCAAGATAGGGTTTGAAGTTGAAAGCTTCGTTGAGGCCAGGGGGTAAGGTGGCATTGAGATGAAAAATCCAACGAAGTTCGCTCTGAAGGAGCGCTTTGTTGTAATCACCCCCTCGGTTTGGGGGGGGAATATGGTCCAGAGCTCTAAACGAGATCTTGGGAGTAATATCAGGGTGGACAATAGAGCTGTGTCGTCCCAATGGTAAATCGGGATCTCTTTGGTTAATACTGGTAACGTGTCCATAAATTCGTTTCCAGAATGGCAGTTTGGTCTTGCCCACGTAAAAGCACCCACATTCACATTCCAAAAGGTAAACAATACCAATAGAACGACAGTTTACATAATGTTTGGGAAAAAGGCGTTGCCCATTAGGTAAAAGGCTATGTAAGTTGGATTTGGGTAGGTATTTGCAGTAGTTACAATTGCCACATGGGAAAGTGCCCTTGAGCTGTCTCTGGGATTTAATACTACTCTTGTATTCACTAGTGATCAATTTGTCACGGAGGGACGGGGCACGTCGGTAAGTGATCAAAGGTTTGGGCGGAACAAAGGGGGAGAGTGTTCTATCTGTAGAAATGATGTGCCAGTGTTTAAGTAGTATTTGAGTAATTTCATTGTGTTGTTGGCAGTAGTTTGTTATAATTCTAAGGGGTGGTTGTGTGGAGGGCTCACAGGGTTTGGGAATAAGTAAAGCTGAACGTGATTTGGATTTTGCTTTTTTATATGCGTTTTTTAAAACGCTGTTTTGGTAGCCACGTGCGCGCAGTCTGTCCCTCAGTACGGAAGCCTCGTGTTCAAAGGAGGCATCCGTGGAACAGTTACGTCGTGCACGTAAATATTGGGCAAAAGGGATAGATTTGAGTAAGGGTTGAGGGTGAAAACTAGAGGCTGCAAGGATAGTATTGCCTGCAGTCGGTTTGCGAAAGAGTTGGCTTTGTAGTTGACCATGTCTGTCCTTGCTGAGGGTGAGGTCAAGGAAAGAAATGGAGCTATAACTGTAAGTCATTGTAAATTTGAGGTTGAGGGAGTTCGAAGTGTTGAGGTATACAAGAAACTGGTGTAAGGTCTCTATAGGGCCCTGCCACAGAATCAAAATATCATCTATGTAGCGTCGGAAAGACGCTATGTGTTTGGTAAAAACACTGGCAGCATCAGTGGTAAGTAAGTTACGTTCCCACTCCCCCAGGTACAGATTGGCGTACGCCGGTGCACAGCAAGTGCCCATGGCGACGCCCTGTACCTGGAGGTAGTGGGAACCGTTGAAAGAAAAAAAGTTATGAGTCAAGATAAATTTAAGTGCTCTGATGATGAAAAGAGATAACTCGTGAGAGTAGAGGTTAGCATTGAACAAGGTCCTTTGAATGGCATTGAGTCCTAAAGTATGGGGGATAGAACTATAAAGGGCCTCAACGTCGATGGCAACTAGGACAGTGTTGGCATCGACGTGGAGGTCCGAAAGGTCCTGAAGTAAATGTGTGGTATCACGTATGTAAGAGGGTAATGCCTGTACAAGAGGTTGGAGTAGTTTGTCTATGTAGCGACTAAGATTGTCAGTGAGGCATCCACGTCCGGAGACAATGGGTCTACCTGGTGGTCTGGGAAGGTTTTTATGTACCTTGGGTAAGGCATAAAAAGTGGCTTCTCGCGGAAATTTGGTCCTAATGTAATCAGCGGTAGATTTATCGATAATGTGTTGTCTAAGGGCGTCGTCAACAAGAGTGTAAAGTTCCTGTTGGAACGACCTGATTGATGTACTGGGGATTATGGCATACCATTCCCGATTGCGTAGTATGTTAAGACACATTTCAAGGTAGTCTAATTTGTTGAGAACAACAATGTTTCCACCCTTGTCCGCCGGTTTGATCACTATCAGAGGATTAGTTTTTAGATTTTGTAGGGCTAAATGTTGATTATAAGTAAAGTTTTTTTGTTTGAAATGGGTGGGGTGAATTTGTAGCTGTCGAATTTCGTTAGTCACTGACTGTAAGAATAGTGCAGCGCGTGGGTTGGTGCTGGGTGGAGGAAAAAAGCTTGATTTTTTCTTGAGCGAAATATGATGTGAAGGATGTGGATTGTAAGGGGGAATGTCGTCCTCAAAATTATTGAGCACATTGTCAAGATCAATGGTATCAATCAAATCTGGTGGGTTATTCTCCTCCAGGAGTTCAATGAGCTGCTGAAGGGCAGTAGTCTCAGTGGCAGTGTGCAAAGCATTGTCAGAAAAGGGATTGGGGGTGTACATACTGTGCAAATGTAACTTACGGATAAAGAGGTGTATGTCTTTAATAGCTGTGAATTTGTCAAGCTGTGAAGTTGGACAGAATGTGAGTCCCTTTTCAAGGACTGAGATTTCATGTCTAGTGAGTGTGTGAGAGGAAAGGTTGATGATGTTATTGGAAGATATTTCTAGTGTGTTGGTCGTTTGATTTTTGGATTGAGAGAGGGAGATTGTTGATGTGTCTGTAGTGTAGTTCGCATTTTGTCTAAAAAATCTGCACGCTGGGATGCAGATGGGAGTGAGTGCGATCTGTGTGTCTTGGCGTTAGAGGGCGCCACCGGCGAGTCCCCAAGGGGGGAGGCGCCGGGGGCCCCCTCCACGTCAGACACATCGTCACTCGAAAAATTTGGTGTGCGTCCACGTTTGGGCTTACGTAGCCCCATAGGGAGATTAGATTTGTGGGATAGGTGGGTGGAAGTGTAGGTCTTGTCAGTAGAGGAGCGAGGATTCGATGGCCGAAGGCCAGAGCGTGTAGAGTTGTCGGAGCGATTTGTGCGATTAGTATCGCTCCATTTGTATGCACGTTCCTCATGAAAAGCTTTCTTGTCGCGAAAGAATTTTTTATCCTTTTGCGCAAGAATGTCATGATTGAATTTGTCAAAACGGGCCTCCGGGTACAAATTTTTCCTACTTTTCAGGACATTCCCCCGGATTTCAAGGTTTCCTGGGAAAATGTCCTGAAAAATTGTTCTAATGAACTTATGAAACTACTAATCACTGAATACGAGTCCCAAATGACTGCTCTAGATACCAAACTCGAACTGATCAACACACAGCTCGAGCAATTTCAGACACACCCTCTATACATCTCACTTGATGAGCAACTCAAAACCCGTTTTGACAAATTCAATCATGACATTCTTGCGCAAAAGGATAAAAAATTCTTTCGCGACAAGAAAGCTTTTCATGAGGAACGTGCATACAAATGGAGCGATACTAATCGCACAAATCGCTCCGACAACTCTACACGCTCTGGCCTTCGGCCATCGAATCCTCGCTCCTCTACTGACAAGACCTACACTTCCACCCACCTATCCCACATATCTAATCTCCCTATGGGGCTACGTAAGCCCAAACGTGGACGCACACCAAATTTTTCGAGTGACGATGTGTCTGACGTGGAGGGGGCCCCGGCGCCTCCCCCCTTGGGGACTCGCCGGTGGCGCCCTCTAACGCCAAGACACACAGATCGCACTCACTCCCATCTGCATCCCAGCGTGCAGATTTTTTAGACAAAATGCGAACTACACTACAGACACATCAACAATCTCCCTCTCTCAATCCAAAAATCAAACGACCAACACACTAGAAATATCTTCCAATAACATCATCAACCTTTCCTCTCACACACTCACTAGACATGAAATCTCAGTCCTTGAAAAGGGACTCACATTCTGTCCAACTTCACAGCTTGACAAATTCACAGCTATTAAAGACATACACCTCTTTATCCGTAAGTTACTTTTGCACAGTATGTACACCCCCAATCCCTTTTCTGACAATGCTTTGCACACTGCCACTGAGACTACTGCCCTTCAGCAGCTCATTGAACTCCTGGAGGAGAATAACCCACCAGATTTGATTGACACCATTGATCTTGACAATGTGCTCAATAATTTTGAGGACGACATTCCCCCTTACAATCCACATCCTTCACATCATATTTCGCTCAAGAAAAAATCAAGCTTTTTTCCTCCACCCAGCACCAACCCACGCGCTGCACTATTCTTACAGTCAGTGACTAACGAAATTCGACAGCTACAAATTCACCCCACCCATTTCAAACAAAAAAACTTTACTTATAATCAACATTTAGCCCTACAAAATCTAAAAACTAATCCTCCGATAGTGATCAAACCGGCGGACAAGGGTGGAAACATTGTTGTTCTCAACAAATTAGACTACCTTGAAATGTGTCTTAACATACTACGCAATCGGGAATGGTATGCCATAATCCCCAGTACATCAATCAGGTCGTTCCAACAGGAACTTTACACTCTTGTTGACGACGCCCTTAGACAACACATTATCGATAAATCTACCGCTGATTACATTAGGACCAAATTTCTGCGAGAAGCCACTTTTTATGCCTTACCCAAGGTACATAAAAACCTTCCCAGACCACCAGGTAGACCCATTGTCTCCGGACGTGGATGCCTCACTGACAATCTTAGTCGCTACATAGACAAACTACTCCAACCTCTTGTACAGGCATTACCCTCTTACATACGTGATACCACACATTTACTTCAGGACCTTTCGGACCTCCACGTCGATGCCAACACTGTCCTAGTTGCCATCGACGTTGAGGCCCTTTATAGTTCTATCCCCCATACTTTAGGACTCAATGCCATTCAAAGGACCTTGTTCAATGCTAACCTCTACTCTCACGAGTTATCTCTTTTCATCATCAGAGCACTTAAATTTATCTTGACTCATAACTTTTTTTCTTTCAACGGTTCCCACTACCTCCAGGTACAGGGCGTCGCCATGGGCACTTGCTGTGCACCGGCGTACGCCAATCTGTACCTGGGGGAGTGGGAACGTAACTTACTTACCACTGATGCTGCCAGTGTTTTTGCCAAACACATAGCGTCTTTCCGACGCTACATAGATGATATTTTGATTCTGTGGCAGGGCCCTATAGAGACCTTACACCAGTTTCTTATATACCTCAACACTTCGAACTCCCTCAACCTCAAATTTACAATGACTTACAGTTATAGCTCCATTTCTTTCCTTGACCTCACCCTCAGCAAGGACAGACATGGTCAACTACAAAGCCAACTCTTTCGCAAACCGACTGCAGGCAATACTATCCTTGCAGCCTCTAGTTTTCACCCTCAACCCTTACTCAAATCTATCCCTTTTGCCCAATATTTACGTGCACGACGTAACTGTTCCACGGATGCCTCCTTTGAACACGAGGCTTCCGTACTGAGGGACAGACTGCGCGCACGTGGCTACCAAAACAGCGTTTTAAAAAACGCATATAAAAAAGCAAAATCCAAATCACGTTCAGCTTTACTTATTCCCAAACCCTGTGAGCCCTCCACACAACCACCCCTTAGAATTATAACAAACTACTGCCAACAACACAATGAAATTACTCAAATACTACTTAAACACTGGCACATCATTTCTACAGATAGAACACTCTCCCCCTTTGTTCCGCCCAAACCTTTGATCACTTACCGACGTGCCCCGTCCCTCCGTGACAAATTGATCACTAGTGAATACAAGAGTAGTAATAAATCCCAGAGACAGCTCAAGGGCACTTTCCCATGTGGCAATTGTAACTACTGCAAATACCTACCCAAATCCAACTTACATAGCCTTTTACCTAATGGGCAACGCCTTTTTCCCAAACATTATGTAAACTGTCGTTCTATTGGTATTGTTTACCTTTTGGAATGTGAATGTGGGTGCTTTTACGTGGGCAAGACCAAACTGCCATTCTGGAAACGAATTTATGGACACGTTACCAGTATTAACCAAAGAGATCCCGATTTACCATTGGGACGACACAGCTCTATTGTCCACCCTGATATTACTCCCAAGATCTCGTTTAGAGCTCTGGACCATATTCCCCCCCCAAACCGAGGGGGTGATTACAACAAAGCGCTCCTTCAGAGCGAACTTCGTTGGATTTTTCATCTCAATGCCACCTTACCCCCTGGCCTCAACGAAGCTTTCAACTTCAAACCCTATCTTGAGGGTTTCGAGACCGGAGTTTGTGAACTAGACCTTTAACTACGGTCTCCCACGTTCAAGCACCCACATCCAATTATATTATCTGTATTCTGTATTAGGAATATATGTTTATGTACTCTATTCTGCATAAGCACTGATATATGCTTTTTCCATGTATTATTGACACATATCTCTATTTATGTATCATATACTGTGCACTCGTTGGTACATGTCTCTCTCCCCGATGTTTTGAGCCATGGTTATCACTATCTTGCCAAATGCAATATGCCCGCATGTCCCCCATTGCTCATAATGTCATCACCTGTCCCATTCGGACCAACTTAATGTACCCCACCTGCTTCCTTTTTCCCCCTCCCCTTGAATACCCGGCGCGGGTAAGACCAGGTGCGCGTGCGCATTAGTTCTACTGCGCACGCGTCACCTCCTCGCCTTCCATCAAGACCAACTGCTTGGTCTACTTCCTGTTTGCGCTCCACAGCGGAGCGCACCAGGAAGCAGGCGTCCGTCTGTCCCGCGCCGGTGACGTCACGACGCCGGACGCGGCCGCGCCGTGTTGACGCGACCGCGCCCGGCACCGCCCCGTCAGAGGTCCACACTGGGAGGTTTCCACAGCGTCATCTGACGCTCGCCTCCCAATAAACACACCAGCCAATCAGCACTCAGCATCCAGGATGGCTGATACACACCCATCCCCAGCTGTTGCTCATTACCTGACCTTATATAAACCTTTCACACTCTGGCCTCAGCACCATGCTGCTGACTGACCAGAGATGACCTCCTATCTCACACTCCCATTTTATACTCAGGTAAATACATGGTCTACTTCAATGTAGCCACAATACTATTATTTTTATTTCCTGTTATTCTGATTACTCCTACCCCACTCTGCTTTACAGTGATACACCGGCTGATCCACTGTGTTTAATACAGGACTTGGGCTTCCAGCCCTAAACCCTGTATGCTGGACCTTGTATTCTGAGGGGGCTCTCAGCAGGTTACCTATACCTCAGTGCTGAAGCACAGCTTGGTTTTACTGCACATACCTTGACCCTTTGGACACCACGCTCAGTGGCTCCCCCTATATGACAAATAATTGAGCCTTGGCAGGACATGTGAGTACCTCATTGTTTTCTATCCCTGAGATTAATTTCCTCCAGCAATATAGATCTGTCCTAGTGCAAATGTAATATATTGATATGCCGAGACTAACTTTATGACCCTCCATCTATCTAGATGAGATTCTAAGGATACAAATTGCCTTGACAAAGGACCACAGTCCGAAACATGTTGGCATCTTCCTTATCTTATGTACCAAGCAAGTTTATATTTCTGTCATAATGCTTTGTATGTTTTTGCTTCTTTGACATGTTATAAACTGTATCAACCTATTATATTCTCTTTGCAAACATACCATGCCCTACTGAGCATTCCCTTGTTCATTTTTGTACATTGTTTGAATAAACGTTTACTATTTCTTCACATGCATACATTTGTTTAAAGTGTCTATCTTCACTCCAAGCATCCCCTAGGGGTACTGGCCTTTGTTTTATGCACATTTTGGCCTACTAAAAAACGATATACAAATTTTGGGATGTGATAGACCATTTTGTTGTCCCACCTACTTGCCCACCAAAATATCTTTTATCCAAGGGATATGACTCCTCTATTTTAAACCGTAAGGAACAAGACTTTTTAGTCCCCCGAGCCCCCCGTATTCCCATTATTTATTATTTACCAAAGATTCATAAAGATGCAATAAACCCTCCCGGACGACCGATTATTAGCGGTATTGATTCCGTCACGTCCAGGATTGGTAAATACGTGGACTACTTTTTACAACCTATAGTAAAGAAAATACCCTCCTACCTCAAAGATACAAAGCATGTGATCAATAAACTCGCCTCTATAAACATCGATAGTGATTACATTATGGCCACTGCGGATGTGGCATCACTATATACATGTATAGCACACTCTAAGGGCTTAGAAGCAGTCAAAACATTCCTTGAAAGGGAAAACACCTTAATACGCACTCAGACCGATTTCATTATGGATTTATTGAACTTTGCCACTCATCACAACTATTTTTGGTTTGATGGACGCTTCTACCGACAGGAAAAAGGGGTAGCCATGGGAGCCAAGTTCGCTCCAAGCCTAGCTAATATATTTATGGCCAAATGGGAGGAGGATGTCGTCTACGCTATGGAAACACCTCAATTGATACTTTGGGCGCGTTATATTGACGACATCCTCCTCCTATGGAATGGGACCTCAGAATCATTGGAATCTTTTTTCCTGTCTCTTAATAACAATGACAGAGGTATAGTACTCACATATGAATCAAGTAAAACCCAGATACATTTCCTAGATTTGGAGATTACTATAAAAGAATGCCAGTTCGAACTCAGTACATACTTCAAATCTACAGACCGCAATGGCTATATACCAATTGACAGCTGTCATAAGGCATGGTTGCGTTCTGTCCCTAAGAGCCAGTTCCTGCGATTATGCAGAAACTGTACAGATGTCACCAGATTCAAAGAACAAGCCAGTGTATTAAGAGACCGCTTCAAGGAAAAAGGCTATAATATGGTTGAAGTGGATCAAGATCTAAACAAAGTTTTAGAAACCGATCGGGCTACACTTCTGATAGACAAACCGAGCCAACCTCATGATGACAATTTTAGATGGTCTTTTCTCACATCGTACTCAATACAATATAGACAAATTAAATCCATCTTTGAACGACATTGGGGCATCCTTAGAAATGATAGAATTCTGGGTAACCTCATACCTGACAAAGCAAAAGTCATCTACAAGGGAGCACCATCTCTTAATAGCCAGATTGCTCCAACAATTCTTAACCCACCTGTAAAACCCTTGTTTTTCCATAACCTTACAGGTTACTATCCTTGCAAAAAATGCACAGTGTGTCACTTTAACATAAGTGGCAGACGAAATACCAAAGAATTTGAATCTTCTGTAACCAAGCAAAAGTTTCCAATCAAAAACTTCTGTACTTGCGCCACTACTCATGTCGTATATCTTATCACATGTCCGTGCTCAAAACAGTACGTAGGACGCACGATACGTTCCTTCACGACACGTGTTACGGAACATATTACTAAGATTAAAAGTGGCAGCATAAAACACACAGTCCCGAGGCACTATCGACAGTACCATAACCGAGATCCTCGTGGCACTCAGTTTTTAATTATCGACAAATTCACTGCACCGTGGAGGGGCGGAGCTAAAACTAGGGGAGTATCAAAATTGGAAACATACTGGATATATCAGTTGCAGTCCCACTCCCCGTTGGGCATGAACGTGGAGTGGGACATTAACACCTTTATAAATAAAGCTTGACTATCCTCCAACGCCCCCTATTTTTACCACCACCACTATTTATTCATTTATTTTACCCTTCTTATTCGCTGCTGCTTTTATTAATATATATATTTTTATATATATTTTACATTTTTTATCAATATTTCCAATCACTAACATATCCTTTATATATTTTATATATAAACCTCACTAGCCCGTTTTTATCTGTTTTTTTATATAAGAATAACTGCCAACAACAAAAGGCGAGGTTTTATTATTATATACTTATTTCATTTTATCTTGGAGATTTTTTAAGAGAATTTTTTATAATAATACATGTTTTATGGAAACCATTTCATGCGTATCTTTTATGTGTGTTTTTATGTGCAGTTTTCAAAACATTTTTGTACCCATGTTTCTACATGTACATGTGTGTGCGTTTTTATGCTTAAACCTATACATTTTAAATACACAGACTAGATAGTACGTTTGACGTCCATTTAATGGTTCTTCCATTTACCATCTCCTTTTATTCAATATTCACATATAAAACTGCTTCATATATTGTTATACACTATATCCTCCATAATATATATATATATTTATCTACATAGAAATTGGAGAATATGGATGTGTACACACATATATATGTACAGGTGCACACATGGGTCAATAGGGTGGGAGCGACCCCTCTGTGTGTTCCGTTGCTTATATGGTTCAATACACCTCATTATGTCAGCACATTATCGTTCTATATTTCTCCCTATGGGTCCACTTTGGAACAAGCCAGGCCCATATGACATACCCAGCAGTGTCAGCAACACATATACGTGTGCGGCACATGCGCACTAGAGTGAGTTCAGCTCCCATTGCGTCTCTCTGATGTCTCATGGAACGGCCGCGATGTGCTACAGCTGCGCGCGCGGCCGTCCCGCCCCTCCCCACACTGAGGCTTGGTCTCCTCATCGTTTAGCCAGCGGCCGGTGGAAATGACGTCACGACGTCACGCACACGTTGCGTTCCACCGCCGCCATCCAATGGATTAGATCGAGGAAGTGACACCTCACTGTGTCTTTCCTCGATCTCACTTGTTTTTCAATATATTCTTTATATAAAGTTAATCCCCTTTAATATACATACATTCTCTATTAAATCCAGCCTCTTCTAAGTAAATTTAAAGAGCCCATTACCGCCGGACCGGAAGTGAGGTCAACTTCCGGTCCGGAAGGTCACGAAAATTGAGACAGATTGGGGTCACTCTCCCTATTTAAATGCACTGCTGATGCTTGTAGTCCACACCCCAGACGAAGTCCCAGAGGACGAAACGCGTCGGGTGGACTACAGCAGCAGCACTTTCTGATATCTAAGACGATTCTATGAGCCTGAATTTTACTTCTAAAATGTGAGTGTTTTTAATCTGTTTTACTACATTAAAAGTATTTTTTACGGTATCACACTATGCAAAGTTCTCTTTTCTCTAAACATGACCGTATGCCATTGGAGATTTTGATGACCGCATTCCCCCCTGCCCTCTTACACGCTTATATCCTGGAATTCATTCGTGGAACAGGGACCCGGTAACCCTCCACGACAAAGCTTGTCACGACTTATGAGGCGTACGTCTCATTTAGTCTGTGACCTCCGGTAAGCCTCCTAGCAATAGGCGTTGTTGCCGATCATACGGGACCACCATCACCCCACCTAGGAATACTTGCCATCTACGGCTATTCACATATACTGTGTCACTCACTGGACTATATATATTGTGTAACTCACTGGACTATACCACTGTATAAACGCATATATACAGTTTTGCGACCACATTCACTTGCTATTTATGTTATGATTTTATGTTTTTATATTTCACTATATCAACAATTTTTCACCAATCATTTGAATTATATTGATTTTTATCTGTCACAAGATCACTCGCACAAATATTTATTCACAATTGTTTATTCAATTTTTACTCCTGGTCTTTTACTTATAATTATAGTTATAATATATTATACAGGATTTTATATACAGTTTTTTTGCATACCTCTCATATATTATACGTATAAAAACGTCACGTAAGAGTGATCACACACGTATACCTCTGAGCGCAACATATATACTTTTTCCATACCACTTTTCCGTTAGTCTTGCGGCCATGTTTGCGGCTCCACTATAATACATCCTTACTCAGCGCAATATTTTCCTACTCCCAGGTTTTCAGAATAACCTCCAATGAGAAGGAGAGATATTTTTTGATTCCCGTAGCTCCTAGAAAGCCAATTATGTATTTTTTACCAAAAATACATAAGAGCCTTGTTAATCTTCCTGGGAGACCCATTATTAGTGGGTTGGACTCTAGAGTCGGTAAATTGATATGGTTTCTTACAGCCTCTAGTAATGGGTACTCCATCTTTTATTAAAGATTCTGCCCAGGTGATATGCAGTTTAGAGAATATAGAATGGAAGGAGGGCTACATCATGGCCACCGCCGATGTGGCATCACTTTATACTATTATTTCCCATCTTGATGGATTGGAGGCCGTCGAGTTATTTTTAACTAGAGATATCAAGTTAATTCGTTCTCAGAGAATTTATTTTGGATCTATTGAAATATGCAATGACCCACAGTTATTTTTGGTTTGGAGGTACTCATTATCTCCAAAACAGAGGGGTCGCCATGGGCGCAAAGTTTGCGCCAAGCATGGCTAATTTGTTCATGGCCAAATGGGAGGAGGTTGTCGTCTATGCAAACAGAAGACCCGAATTGGTCTTCTGGGGTCAATATATAGACGACATCCTCCTCCTATGGGATGGTGACCAAACATCACTTAATGGTTTCATGCAATATCTCAATAGTAACAGTTTGGGAATTGTATTACAACATGAGATCAGTACCGAAAAAATTGATTTTTTTGGATTTGAACATACAAGTTAAAGACGGTGTTTTCAATACTACTACCTTCTTTAAGGATACAGATAGAAATGGCTATATTGGGCAGGGGAGTTGTCATCATCCCTTTTGGTTGAAATCCGTGCCAAAGAGTCAATTTCTTCGCTTGCGACAAAACTGTACTCTTAAAGAAGATTTTCTCGTGCAATCAGTGTCCTTGAAACATAAATTTGTTGAAAAGGGATACCTACTAAGTGATCTAAATATGGTTATTGATCAGGTGGCCAGTATGGATCAAAATTCTATTCTTCAGAAGAATAAGGACCCTGTAGTTAATAAAATTGATTATAAATTTTTCAATGGTTACCACCTATTCACACCAACATCGTGATATTAAAAAATCGTCAACAAACATTGGGGGGGTCCTTAAGAACGACAAGGTTCTAGGTCCAGTGCTTCCAGACAGGCCAAAGGTCATATTCAGAGGGGTTCCCCCTTTGAATCTTCAGATAGCACCTAACATTTTAGATGCCCCGAATAGAGTGTCATATTTAGAAAAATCTAAAGGTTATTACCCTTGTCGATATTGCAATGTTTGTATTGTCAATAAAGACAAGAGTAAGAAGATATGTCACTTTAAATCGCATACCACTAGCAGGGTTTTTGATATTAACACCTTTATCACCTGCACTTCATTGAATGTGGTATATCTTTTGATTTGCCCCTGCGGCCTACAATAAGTAGGCCACACGACACGAGCGATGCACATTAGGGTAAGCAAACACATCGCAAATATCAGAAAGGGGTTTCCGAAGCATACTGTTTCGAGACACTATCTTAAGTTCAATAATCAGAACCCTAATGGAACCACTTTCATAGGCATCAATAGATTTAACCCTCACTGGCGTGGCAGTATGGCCAAACGAGAGATATCTAAGCTTGAGACTCGTTGGATCTATGACTTAAAATGTTACACTCCTTTTGGCATGAATGTCGATTGGGATGTGAATTGTTTTATTAATAACAGTTAATATCTGTACTTTTTATTTTATATTTTTTATATTGAACGGCCACTAGTGGGCAGTGCCTGTTCTAAATATTACCAAATTTCTTATGATTATTCATTTTATAAAATTTAGAGCTATGAATATTATGATAATGTATACGAGATGATGTCGTGCTATATATAAAAATTTGTGTATATATCTATCTATAGCTATATATCTATCTATCTATCTATATATCTATTTTATTTTTTTTTTTTTTGATACATATTGTATCCCTTGTTTCAGCAAATACATAGTTTTATGCTTTTTTTATATATACTTTGGATTTGTCATTTCTTGCTGGATGTTCTTTAGGCATTATACCGATTGTCAATATTGAAATGCCATTATAATATTAGGTTATTTTATGCCCGGTGAATGTGTGCGCTCTTTTCCCTGTCATATTGGGATAGTTTTGTTCTGCCTGCCGTTTCCGGTCGTTGGTTGCAACAGGTTCTTTTTCCTGTGTCTGGAACACACACACACACACACACACACACTGAGCATGTGCGTCATTTCCGGCCGTCCGTGTTAAGACGCCGCCGGATATGACGTTTTATGCTCCCTGTTTACCTGGATTGCCGCTATGGAGCGCAAGCCGGACTGCGCATGTGCGGCCAGCTGATCCATTAACCGCTTCCCGACCGCCTAATGCCGATATACGTCGGCAAAAAGGCACGGGCAGGCAAAATCACGTACCTGTACGTGATCGTGCATGTGCCTGCCTGTGGGTCGCGCGCGCTGGCCGGTCGGGAGCTCCGTGACCCCGGCCGCGGGACCAGCGGACCCGATCGCCGCTGGTGTCCCGCGATCGGGTTACGGAGCTGAAGAACGGGGAGAGGTTTGTGTAAACAAACCTCTCCCCGCGCTTCCTACACTGACTGTCAGTGATCGGCGGTTCCCTGTCATCGGGAACGCCGATCAATGACGTCAGACGTACAGCCACGCCCCCCTACTGTAAAAAAACACAACACGTCACGTCACACTGACTCCTCCCCGCCCCCTAGTGGTTAACCCCTTCACTGCAACTGTCATTTACATAGGAATCAGTGCTATTTAAATAGCACTGATTTCTGTATAAATGACAAATGTCCCAAAAATGTGTCAAAAATGTCCGATGTGTCCGCCATAATGTCGCAGTCACAATAAAAATCGCTGATCGCCGCCATTACTAGTAAAAAAAAAAATTATTAATAAAAATGCTATAAAACTATCCCCTATTTTGTAAACGCTATAACTTTTGCGCAAACCAATCAATAATCGCTAATTGCGATTTTTTTTACCAAAAATATGTAGAAGAATACGTATCGGCCGAAACTGAGGAAAAAAAAATGTTTTTTTATATATTTTTTGGGGATAGTTATTATAGCAAAAAGTAAAAAATATTGCATTTTTTTCAAAATTGTCGCTCTATTTTTGTTTATAGCGCAAAAAATAAAAACCGCAGGGGCGATCAAATACCACCAAAAGAAAGCTCTATTTGTGGGAAAAAAAGGACGCCAATTTTGTTTGGGAGCCACGTCGCACGACCGCGCAATTGTCAGTTAAAGCGATGCAGTGCCGAATCGCAAAAAGGGGCCTGGTCCTTTGGCTGCCAATTGGTCCGGGGCTGAAGTGGTTAATGCACACGCCGGAAAGAGTGTAGTGCGCGCCGTTGTTTGGGCGCGCACGTCTGTGAAACGCATGCCGCACTGCGCATGCGTGGGCGGATGTTTTCATTGATTACCTTGCTATTTTCCTCGTTTTCTCCCCTAATGATTGTGGTGCGCATGCGCGATCGGCGCTAACAGCTGTGTAAGCTTTACAATCAAGTCAAGCTGCCCTATCACGAGGCAGCTTGACATAAGGTTCTTACTATGTATATATGCGTACTTGCAGCATTAGCCACGCCTAGGCTGGCTGATGCAAGTACGCTGAACTGTCGATATTTATACATGCCCTGATGTCTTTATATTGCTGTAAGTAGACTACATACAATAAACACTGAGTTTTACTTTTACGGGCTTCACTATTGTGGTTGTTTCCTTCTTTTACTCCGATGGAGACATTATACTGGTCTATCTCTGTGAATTCTGCCACCGACCACTTATTTGATGAAAACTGGATTTGGTCTTGTTTTATCGCATCTATCAAGTTTTACCATCAACCTCTGGCATTATATAACATCGCTCGTCTATCACATCTTTCTGGTAAGCAGATCGATATCACGTGGGTGTGGAGTGCTTTTGGGTTGGGCACTGAACTTTGGTGGAAGATTTTTCCTTATATTATCAATTATGTTGCTGTTCATTTGATTGACGGACTTTCACATTTGATCACCATTCACTTTAAATAATTCTTTATAGCGCTACACTTTGGACTTTAGGCTTTTATTAGTTGTTTATGATTTGCCATTGTTTTAAAATCTATTATTTATTTTATGCTCTTGTGAAAATTATAGGGGAGCTAGTTGTCGGCATGAGTAATTTGGATTATATGTCTTTCTTGTCTGATTGCCTACATGAATTGGAGAATCTATGGGCTGATTTTATCTTTTCTACCTTTATTTAACTGGTGCCTTTTAGCAATTGTCTATTATTGGCCATTTAGCACATCTATACGTTTCTAAGAAGATTTTAATATATTCTTATGTTTTTATTATGGTTTTATGTTAGGATCTTATCCTTATATATGACCGGCTGGATGTTGTTTTATTATTGGTTCTTATCATGTATGCATTAATCCCTTTTCCATGATTGGATTCATTTCCTAGTCCCTCTGCTTACCATACGCAGATGCCGTTTCTGAGTTTTTTCCATCTGCGAATTTTAGTTGTAGCCATTAGTTGGCATGCATTTGATATCCATTAGCGTTCGTAGCCATTTATTTATAAACTATTGCTCTGATTGTTCCCCCTGAAGATTACTGTTATAATTATGTATTTATAATTATTGTCTTTGCCCCCATGGTTGTCTCGATTATAATTGAGCTGCCCAAGTGCTTATGGTATCATTAGACAATTTTGTTTCCATGTGGAGTCAAATATTTATTTTAGCCACCAGATGGCGTTTATCCCGAAAATTTTTATCACACAATGCCATATATAAAACATTATATTACGCCTATTTCGGTTTAAATTGTCTAATTTGATTACTAGAGAGGAGTAATATTAGGAAAAATGATCACCTCTATATGTTGTTATATTAACATTACTATTAAAATTAGCACCTCAATATGCATGTAATTTTCCAAGATCGTATCGAATCTGCACGGTTGCCCTGACAACCGTTGCCTTAAGTCACCGCTGCTCACCCGGCTCTAAAATCCTTTGAAAAAGTCACGTGGGCGTGACGCAACGCGTCAAAAGAGTAGAGCCAGGTGACGCTGTGTGTGCGATCTTGGCCGGGATAGCACACTGTTCAGTACCGCTGTTATCTGTTCTTTTAACTGCAAGTCTTCTACCTTTTAATATAATAAATTATTTTAAATACTGCACTATGGAGTGCCTCCTTTTTTATACCCCCATGTCCTATGGTTGCCTGGAGTGGAGCTGGTAAGGATGCTGCCATAGAGGATTAAAGAGGAGGAGATGGAGACCTGTGGCTTGTTCATTGTAAGGTTGTTTACTCCTTACCTAGAGGTAAGAGGCTGGGGGAAAGACCTTGGATACACTGGAATCTGCATGGATGGGAGCACCTGTAAACTGCTAAAAGGACTGTACAGATATATTTAAAAAACTCACCGCACAGAGAATTCAATTCACATAGAGATTGCACTGTGTATGGGAGCTGGTTGTTGGCAGTAGCAATTTGGAGTGCACAGGACTTTCTATTTGAGCACGATTATTTTGGACTGCCATTTTATTCATTTTTTACATATGTTTATCATTATCTAATCATTGCTTTTTTGCACATTTTGGCATATTTGCACAGGCTCAGTCTTATTCATTTTTTTGCATTTTATATTTATTTTTTCACGGAATTGCTGCTAGCATTATTTATTTGCCATTCGTTGCACATATATATTATTGCACAAATTATTGTCTATTTATTTGCTATTTGTGGCACATATTTATTATTGCACGAATTACTGTCTATTCATTTTTACTTGGAACTGGATACACTCGTTTGATATTTTATGCATTTATTTGTATAGCACTGTTTGATTACTTGCTGCTATACGCCAATTATTTTAGATATTAATTCTTAGACACTTTTTTGGAGCCATCCTTGTTGGAGATTCCCCTTGTAGTGGTATCCTTTATTATCTGCAAGCGCCACATATTTTACTACTTTATCATTCTTATTGGTGTGGGAACACTTTAATGGTGGCTGCGGCATTTGTTGTTATTTATTTATATATTTTTATCTCTTATTAATCTTTCCCCTTGTTGGTTTGCGCATTTGTTCACCCCCCCCCCCCCCCCTTTGTAACCCTCTATATAAAGACCTTGCCACTTAACAGCTGAACTGTTTGTGCAAGCTCCATCTGCTATGATGGTCAAATACGTGAACTATTCCATCGGATAATATGGTCAAGTACCTAAAACTGTCTGTACAAATAAGCTAAAGTATATACCACAGTCAGTCAAAACAGTTCTGCCTCAGGGCTGCTTAGATGCCTGTACCTGGTTCGATCATGTGCTAAGCCAAAATGGGTCCCTTGATGAAAAGGCAACTATAGCAAAATATTTGTTACATTTTCTATTATTACATTTATCTGTAATGAATTAAATGTTATACCATAAGGGTTTGTGTGATCTCTCTTTGCGTATCTAGAATAAAAACTCAAAAACTTAAACTATCACGTAACTGTGATAAAACAAGGTGATGCTTTAAAAATCCTTTAAAGGTTACCACTTTAGATTTACACAGGAGGTCTGGTTCTATAATTATTGCTCCCGATCCAACGTTAGCGGCAATACCCCACGTGTAGAGCGATCAGCGTTTGCATATTACGAACCGCCAACTGCACACTCCGGTCTCCTGAGAAAAGCGTCATGGGGGGGGGGGGGATATGGATTATGTTTCTAGGGGGTGGTCAGTACAAATTCTGTGTACAGAAAAACTGCAGGTAACCATATTGCATTGCATTTTCAGAAAATTACAGCAGCTGCAGATTGAAAAGGAAAGGTAATTTTTAAGAACATTCAATTACAATATGACTTGTGGCGCAACTGTATACGCTATATTATTTTTTATTTGCCATTTTTTCCCCCCACGAAAGTGGAGTTACCCTTTAACCACTTTAGCCCTGGAAGAATTAACCCCCTTAACCACTTGCCTACCAGCCACGAACACCTCCTTCCTGACCAAGCCATTTTTCAGCTTTCAGCGCTGTCGCATTTTGAATGACAATTGCGCGGTCATGCATCGCTGTACCCAAATAAAATTTTTATCATTTTTTCCCCACAGATAGAGCTTTATTTTGGTGGTATTTGATCACCTCTGCGTTTTTTATTTCTTGCGCTATAAACAAAAGAAGAGGGACAAGTTTGAAAAAACATAATATTTTTTACTTTTTTTTATTATAATAAATATCCAATTTTTTTTTTTTTTTTTAAACAAATTTTTTCCTCAGTTTAGGCCGATACGTATTCTTCTACATATTTTTGGTAAAAAAAAAAAATCGCAATAAGCGTATATTGATTGGTTTGCGCAAAAGTTATAGCGTCTACAAAATAGGGGATAGATTTATAGCATTTTTATTATTATTTTTTTTTACTAGTAATGGCGGCGATTTGCGATTTTTATCGTGACTGCGACATTGCGGCGGACACTTCGGACACTTTTGACTCATTTTTGGGACCATTCACATTTATACAGCGATCCGTGCTATAAAAATGCATTGATTACTGTATAAATGTGACTGGCAGGGAAGGGGTTAACGCTAGGGGGCGCTGCAGGGGTTAATGTGTACCCTATCTTGGTGATTCTTACTGTGGGGGGAGGGGACTGACTGGGGGAGGAGACCGATCGGTGTCCCTATGTACAAGGGACACACCATCGGTCTCCTCTCCTCTGACAGGACGTGGATCTGTGTGTTTACACACACAGATCCACGTCCTGCTCGATTACCGGGCAATCGCGGGTGCCTGGCGGTCATCGCGACCGCCGGGCACGCGCACCGGGGCCCCAGCTACGCGGCGGGGGCGCGCGCCCCCCAGTGGCCAAATTGTAGACGACGTCATATGACGGCGTCCCGCCACAGTAGCTGCACCGTCCCGCCGTCATTTGACAGTGGGCGGTCAGCTAGTGGTTAATGACCAGGCCATTATTTGCGATACAGCACTGCGTCACTTTAACTTACAATTGCGCAGTCGTGCGACGTTGTACCCAAAGAAAATTGATGTCCTTTTTTTTCCCCAAAAAAAGGCCGAGAATTTTGAAAAAAAAAAAAAACACTATATATTTTACTTTCTGCTATAATACGTATCCAAAAAAAAAAACACAATGTATTTATCAGTTTAGGCCAGAATGTATTCTGCTACATATTTTTAGTTTAAAAAAAATCAATAAATGAAAAATCGCAATAAGAGTATATTGGTTTGCGCAAAAGTTTTAGCGTCTACAAAATAGGGGAAAGATTATGGACTTTATTTTTTTTATATTTTTACTGGTAATGTCGGCGATCTGCGATTTTTAGCGGGACTGCGGCGGACAAATCTCACACCGAGATTTTTTTTGGGGGACCAGTGACATTATTACAGTGATCAGTGCTAAAAAAAATGCACTGATCAATGTATAAATGACACTGGCAGGAAAGGGCTTAACACTAGGGGGCGATCAAGGTGTTATTGTGTTCTGTCTGGGGGCTGGACTCACAGAAACAACAGAGATCACTAGAAACTAGGATCATTAAGTCATCTTTCCTAAAGTCAGCGATCAAAAAGTGGTTAAGTATTTATTAATTACAAAAAATTTAATTTGTGTTTCTAGGTTTAATGCAGCTTTTAATGCCTTTACAGCTCATAATTATCTGTAAATGAGAGACCATGAGTTATTTATTTCTCTTGCTGCAACATGGGTGGTGATATATCACACGCTTACATACACCTGTGTGTGTGCATTTACATCTGTATGTGTGGGAGATGGGAGTGCTTTTCTTTTTTTCTTTTAAATAAAGTTACAATAAAAATTAACACTTTTTTCGTTTACAGTCATAACTATCACAAGGGGGCTAACAAGCCTCCATGCGCAAGCAAGCAGCAGGTGACAGGTACTCTTTATGGACACATTAGAAGCCTATTTTGACCCCTAAATTCTCCCCTGCAATCTTCTCCAGCCAATCAAGCATTGGGTGCTTGATTCATTATGTACCCAGGTTTTTTTCCCGGGAGTTTGACAGCTGTGAGACCAGAAATACTGATGAGCACTTTAAATTTTGCACAACACAGAAATTACTTCACAGCTGTTACTTCAGTTGTGAATGTTTTTCATTCTGTTCCCATTTTGGACTACTACCACTATGTATGTCCAAAATGCTGAACTCATTTTTGGAAGTTGCGGGTTTTGCTTTTTGTGTTTTTGTTGTTGTTTTGAGGAGATTGTTGTGTAACCGGTGAGGGGGTTTAGCAAACCTCTTTGGGGGACAAAGACTTTTGCACCCAGTCTTTGTAAAGAATCTCCTGCATATGAGAATAAAGTGAAAATGAAAAGTTTTGGCGCCCCAAGGACCACACCCAAAAAAACTTGAGGCATGGTTGACTCTGGCTGTTTTAAATGTAGGATGTCATGCACTGAAACTATGAGGGTCCCAACCGTTGATTTTTTTAGGCCTGAAAGATGCCAAGTGACTGTGCTTCCTCCAGCAAAGTTTTAAATTAAGAGGACATCTCCTCCTCTGATTCCCCCTCTCCTTCACCCTCTTCTTCCAAAGCCTGTAAGGAGGGTTATGCAGGGCTGGACATATAAATAAAAAAACATCCAGCAATCAATCCAAAGAACTTCCCAAAAAGGACTGACAGGCAATGGTTTCAATGATGAAGCCCTCCTATGACTTGGTGATCTTCAGGAAACTGTAAAAACATACACAAGAGGGCACAAACTGCTAGTGCATTACCAACAAATACCATTTATTAAAACACACAACAGTGTTATACTCACAAAATTGGAATAAAATCAAGATCAAGTAAACTGCTCCAGCAGTTGAGACAGGTATCTCATCTGATGCCAGGCTGTGGAAAAGCTTAAGCATTTTAGGGGACAGACCCCCCCTCCTCAGAGCTAACCCAACCAAGTAGTGAGTCACTATTTGAGTGTTTGCACATGGAGGACACGGCCCACTCAACAAGCAGCTGGGCGGGGACAACCTTAACCCCCTCACCGGTTACACAATTTCCTAACCACAAAAAAAATACATGCACAAAAAAAAGCAAACAACTTCCAAAAACCCCCAAAAAGTGCACACAAGCAAAAGGTATGGCGGCCGCAATGTCCGCTGGCCACCCGCAATAGCTCCTCAGAGAGGCAGATCCCCTGCCTAAACAAAGCAGATCCCCATTCTGACAGGGGAGTTCAGAGAGATTGTCCGTGCACTAGGCATTTGCGCTCCTTTGTTTATACATTATGCAGGGCAGGAATACAGTTTTGCGATTTACCAGTATTCATAGCCTGAAGGCAAAGCATAACCCCCATTGGTTTAATTTACCTTCCTGTGATGAACAATAAAGAAAAACTGCACAATACAAAGCCAAACTATTTATAAAAAGGCTCTTGTACCTACCACATCGTTGCAACCCTGGATCATTTCCTGTGCCAAGTGGTACTCTTTCCAATTATCTTCTAGATTATTTAAAGTCGATGGAGCAGAGAGAGATTTCTCAGTGACAACCTTCACAGCCTCCAGGAGATCATCAGCTACACTCATGCATTCATTATCACATCTGTTAAAGGAAAAATCAGTTCATAATATAAGTGCAGCAAGAAAGGGCTGTTTAGGGAAAGTAAAGTCTTAGCATTAAAGTCAGAGTGAATTTCCTTGTTTTAACAGAATACAACATGACAAGCTAAAAGGTTTGCTGAAAAGGAGGACGATCTTAGGCATCTTTCAAACTTGCGCTACTGCTTGAAGTGATCTGAAAATAGATCCACAGTGGATCACTTTTCAGAGGGCGGTATAGCAGTGGCTAACAGTATTAAAATTACATTGAATTCATAAAAACATGTTTATTTTATTACAAAAAGTAATTTAAAATATAAAGTGTCAAATCACAAATCCAAAATCATATCACCATCTATATTTTTTAGGTAAAGAAGCAAATGGCAATTGTCATCTATCCAACACGTCGTTTCTTCAGGACTTCACATTTTCAAATGATAGATGCCTCGTTAAATTTCAATCTAAGTGTCAAAAATGCTAACATATGTACATTGCATAGGTTATCTAGAATTTTTGACTATCCATCAATAATCATACTTGAAAGACCTATAAACATATAGATGCTATCCAGTATGGGAGGGGAGGAGGGACGAGAGAACAAAAAGAAAAAAACACGCATGTACTTACACTTAACAACAATGTATAGTTGAGGAGATGGTCACGGACCCTAAGGCCCCTTTCACACTGGGGCGGTGCGGGGCGGCGACGGTAAAGCAGCGCTATATTTAGCGCTGCTTTACCTTCGTTTTACCCGCGGTATGCGGCCGCTAGCGGGGTGGTTTTAACCCCCGCTAGCGGCCGCAAAAGGGTTAAAAACCTCCGCAAACCGCCGCTGCAGCGGCGGTTTGCGGGCGGTATCCCCGCGGTTTCCCATTGATTTCAATGGGAACGAGCGGTATAGGAGCGGTAAATACACCGCTCCTACACCGCTCCAAAGATGCAGCTAGCAGGACTTTTTTTACCGTCCTGCTAGCGCACCGCTCCAGTGTGAAAGCCCGCCGGCTTTCACACTGGAGTGAATGGGGCCGTTTTTTTCAGGCGGTATACAGGCGCTATTTTTAGCGCTGTACCGCCTGAAAACCGCCCCAGTGTGAAAGGGGCCTAAGGCTTTGGGGAGGCACACGAGGACAGCAAACTGAAAGCACCCTCCAGATTATCCAACACTCAGGTCACAGGAGTCCACAGAGGTAGACAAACAGCATTCACAGCGTCACCCTGAACTACCTATGCGATTGAGTGTGAAGGATGTTTGATGGACTGGCCAGGTTATGCGAGTAATAGCAGTTATTGATCGGGCTGACAAGCATCCCAGCACTTATGTGGCATCTATGATTTTTGTGACAAAGAACATAGGAGTTAGATTATCTAATGCTCAAACAGCTACAGATACCTGGTGATTGTCATGTTTAGAGGATTTCCACTGCAAGTCAGGGATATTGACTGCCTTTACTTACAGCGGGTAAAAAGTATTGAACGCGTCACCATTTTGCTATCTAAATATATTTCTAAAGGTGCTATTGACATGAAATTTTCACAAGGTCAGTAACAACTTATGCAATCCATACATACAAAGAAATCAAAACAAATAAGTTAGGTTGCGTGTAAAATGGAATGACACAGGGGAAAGTATTGAACACGCTAACTGAAATTTTTTTAACCACTTCAGCCCTGGAAAATTTGGCCACTGAATGACCAGAGCATTTTTTTTGCGATTTGGCACTGCGTTGCTTTAACTGACAATTGCACGATCGTGTGATGCTGTACCCAAACAAAATTGACGCCCTTTTTCCCCACAAAAAGAGCTTTCTTTTGGTGGTATTTGATCGCCTCTGCGGTTTTTATTTTCTGCGCTATGAACAAAAAAAGAGCGACAATTTTGAGGGAAAAAAACCCCCACAATATTTTGTACTTTTTGCTATAATATCCTTTTTTTAATTTTTTTTTTTAAAAGTGAATTTCTCAGTTTAGGCCGATATGTATTCTTCTACATATTTTTTGGTAATAAAAATCGGAATAAGCGTTTATAGATGATTGGTTTGCGCAAAAGTTAGTGTCTACAAAATAGTGGATAGATTTATAACATTTTTATTATTTTTTTACTAGTAATGGTGGCGATCTGCGATTTTTATCGTGACTGACACATCGGACAATTTTGACACATGTTTGGGACCATTGGCATTTATACAGCGATCAGTGCTATAAAAATGCATTGATTACTGTAAACTGGCGGTGAAGGGGTTAACACTAGGGGGGTGATCAAGGGGTTAACTGTGTTCCCTAGTGTCTGTTCTAACTGAAGAGGGGATGGGACTAGCTAGGGGAAGCGATAGATTGGTGTTCATACTTTGTATGAACACACGATAAGTCTCTTCTCCCCTCAGAGAACCGGGATCTCTGTGTTTACACACAGAGATCCCGGTTCTCGCAGTGTCACGAGCGATCGCGGGAGCCTGGCGGTCATCGCGACCGCCGGGCACTCGCATCTGCTTTGGGGGCGAGCAGCAGGTGGGCCCCTAGTGGCCAAAAAAGAAGCCAAGTAAACCAACGGCGATTCGGCCAGCTGAGCCATGTTGCCGCAGTACAACTGTGACGGCTGGTCGGCAAACGGTAAATACTTCATACAAAACCCTTTGTTGGTAATGAACGCTTCAAGGCCCTTCTGTATGGACAAACTAGTCGCATATATTGCTCAGGTGTGACTTTGGCCCATTTTTCCACATCAACTCTTGAAGGTTCCATGGGCCTCTTCTATTAACTCTGATCTTTAGTTCTTTCCATAGTTTTTCTATTGGATTCAAGGCAGGTGATTTGCTGGGCCATTCTAGAAGCTTTATTTTCTCTCTAGGAAACCAATTGAGAGTTTCCTTGGCTTTGTGTTGGGGTTTATCGTCTTGCTGAAATGTACACCCTCGTTTCATCTTCATCATCTTGGTAGATAGTACCGTATGCTGATAAACAGCCCCACACCATGATGTTCCCACCTCCAAACTTCACTGTTGGTATCGGGGTGATGTGCAGTGCCATTTGTCCCAACATGGTGTATATTATGGTATCCAAAGAGCTTAATTTTGGTCTCATCTGACCAGACTATATTCTCCCAGTATTTCACAGGCTTGTCTAAATGTTGTGCACCACACTTTAAAGGAGCTTCAGCATGCTTTTTCTTCAGCAATTGAGTCTCGTGGGGTGATCGTTCAGGCAATGGTGGTTGAGTGCATTACTTATAGTTTTCTTTGAAACTATTGTACCCGCTAATTCCAGCTCTTTCTGAAGCTCTCCACAAGTGGTCCTTGACTCTTCTGATAATTTTTACTCCTGTCAGATATCTTGCCATGAGCACCTGGCTGTGGCCGGTTTATGGTGAAATGATCTTTTCCCAATTCCAAAGTTCTTTCCACTTCCGGATTTTGGCCCCAACAGTGCTCACTGGAACATTCAGAAGTTTAAAAATCTTTCTGCAACCAATGCCATCAGTATGTCTTGAGAGAGTTCTTAGCTTTTACCAATCACGAGAGGTTTCTTGTGCGACACCTTTTTATAGGCCATCGGTTGAGACTGAACCAGCTGATATTAATTTGCAGGATTGTTTTCTAATTACTGATAGATATCAGCTGGTGCCTTGGCTTCCCATGCCTTTTTGCACCCTTTCTTCATGTGTTCAATACTTTTTCCCTGTGTCATTTAATTTTAATACACAGAACGTAATTTCTGAATGTATTTGTTTTGGTTTCTTTGTATGTATGGATTGCATGGGTTTTTACCAACATGTGGTGAAAATTTCATGTCAATAGCACCTTTAGAAATATATTTTGCTGTTAAGAAATGTCAAAACAAAAAAAAAGGAAAAAAAGGGGAAAATGTATCTGATACAAACGTATGACACAAGATTGGTGAAAAACTTATGTACAAAGGAAACTGTTATGATATGTTTAATGTTTAATAAAAACCTTTTTGATTAAAAAAAAAAAAAAAAATATATATTTACCTAGAAAAATGGTGACGTGTTCAATACTGATTTTACCCGCTGTATGCTTTAAGGATGGATTGGCAGTACTGGGTCTAAAGATAAGCATTAGGCAGTCTGTTTATTATCTAGTAATTGGAAGAAAGGTTTAGTCCCTTGATTCGTAGAGGTGCTTTGATGTTCTAGTTACCGTATATACTCGAGTATAAGCCGAGATTTTAAGCCCTTTTTGTAGGGCTGAAAGTGCCAACCTTGGCTTATACTCGAGTCACCGCCGTCTGCCTACATGAACAGCGTGTCATGCAGACAGACGGCAGTGTTCAAAAGCCGCGCCTCCTCCTCCTCCCTGTCCGTGATAGGAGGAACACTAATTTTCCCAGCAGTAAGTCAGTGTGCAGTGTTCCGCCTATCACGGACGTCCTGTCATTCTGATCTCATGGACGAGGATGAGAGGATGTCCTTGATAGGCGTAAAACTGAACACTGACTGCTGGGAAAACAGACGAGGAGGCGGCGCGGCTTTTGAATGTGGAATGGCGCCTTACACGCTGATCGGCAGGATCAGCAATGGGGGGACACAGGACATCTAATGATCGGCACAAGACTGCAATGGTGGACACAGGACAAACAAGGAGGCATCTAACGATCGGCACAAGACTGCAATGGTGGACACAGGTGGCAGATCGGCACAGGTAGGCTGCAATGGACACAGGGGGGTTTGTACAGGACACAGGGAGACATGCAGCTGCAGATTGGCATTTGCTGACCCTCTTTTCCACTTACAGTAGCTGCTGCATTTTTCACCCTCGGCTTATACTCGGGTCAATACATTTTCCCAGTTTTTTTGTGGTAAATTAGGGGCCTCGGGTTATATTCGGGTCGGCCTATACTCGAGTATATACGGTATGTATAAATACAGTTCATGTGTGATAACCTTTTTTCCAGCATGCTTGGGGCCTAGACTTTACCAATATATGATTTTATTTTAACTTTGAACTCTATGCATAAAATAATTAAATTACAAAATAATCCTTTTTTTCTTCACAACATAGAAAACAGTCATACAATTATCAGGCACATTGGAAATTTCAAACCTACCTCTCATCATGGTCACCAAAATGCTGTGGGGTGGTAGGATACAGTCCTCTTTAGAACAGAACAAAGAAAAATATTGTAGTTCACTATATAGGACTGGATTTGTTGTACACACTGAGGTCAGAATAAAAATAGAGTAAAGGAAAATGTAGGAAAAAAGAACATTGCTGGGTGATTAGACTGAACATGGTTTCACTTTAATCATTAAAGTGATTAGGTAAAAATCAGACGCCTGCAAAGAAAAGTGTTAACAATCACCCTTCCCACACTGCCAATCAAAGCTGTCTTCACGGGCTACACTGCCTGCCCCCTTTGCTCTCCATGGATCTTTCTGGCCAGGTCCAGAGGCTGAAACCACAGAGGATAGAGAAGGACCAGGCATCAGACACACCCAGAAATACGTCAGATGAAGATGTTTCAGGCAGCGTAGCTCATGAAGACAGGAGAGATCAGCGGCCCGGGTGGTGTGAGGGGCAATTAAAAAAACCTTCAACCTGCAGGCATGCTTTTGTGCTTGTTTTAAAAGCGTGAAAGGGGTTGATTCAATGAAGTCAAACAGACTGCCAACCCCGCAAGGGAAGCGGCACCCTACAAAGGAATCCTCCCCAGAGCCCAGCGAATGAGGTAAAGCTCTGCCGACTTCCATCATCCCGTCACGTGCACGGAAAAAGCAGTTTTTTTTCTCTGCATTCGATTCAGCATTCTTTGCAAAATGAATTTGCTTCATTCACCAAGCAAACTACCACCACAGAGCACAACCTCACCTTAAAAGTGAACCAACCCCAAAGTCACTATGAAGAATAAAGTTAAGCAATTCTCAATTCTAATATACAATATAAACAGTACCTTTGTCCTTTCTGTTCCTAATTTTTTTACACAAATATGAAAGAGACACAGTAGTATACATTTTTTTTCCCCACACTGGTTTGAAGCTACTACCTCCTCAAAATCCACAGTTCTTTTGAGTAAAGCTTCAGTACATGGCAAAAGAAAGGACAAAGTTGGCTAAATTAAGAAAAGCTATTTAAGTTGTGCTTTTCCAAGCCATTAATATTACAAATGTATATATTTCCCATATGCACAACACATTGAAAGCTTTTGTTCTATTATTATTGGCTCAGGGTGTATGTATAAAATTAGATGAGTCCAGGATTCAATGCAATTTGCTTTCTTCTCTCTGGTAGTCTGTAGCCTTGACTGTAGTTTGTACTTTCTCACTGTTCCCATGGTCATTTTTGGGACAGGACTTCAGCAGGTTTTTGTGTTTTTACTTATGTGTTTAGAAGAAGACAAAGACTGAGCAAATGTAATTTTCTAGACAGAGGTTGATTTACTAAAGGCAAACATATTGTGCACTGCAAGTGCACTTCAAGTGCAGTTGCTCTAGATCTGAGGGGATTGCTCTGCTGGTTTCTATCATCCCATCATGTACAAGCAAAAAGCACATTTAGCTTACGTAAATCAATCCCAAAGTCTCTCCAGGTTTCTCATTACCTTTAAGTAAAAAAGGTTGAGATTAAGAGCATAAACTGGCTTTGAAAGGCGTGCCCGCAAAGGAGTGGATGGCAAGCCAATTTGGCAAATTGGTTCAAATCTGGCAACATTGAAAAGCTCCACTGTTTTGTAAGAGCACCATAATTAAAAGGGAATGGATACAAGATATTGCACTGATCTGGTTATCTAAGGAACCAGTACTTTCACAAACAACAACTGTACTGTATTCCCTACCCCCTGCTGCAGTGCAGAGGTATAGGGATTCATCAGTATACCACACCAACATCTTGGCTCTAGTTACAGCTGGAAGTTCTTTACTGCAAGCATTGTGTAGCAATAAAGAATACCTATTTGCCATTCAGCTGGGAGAGAAACAGCAGATAAAAGAAAACCAGAGTAGTCATGTTCCATACTGCAATTTTTCATTTTCAAGAGCAACTTCTTCGTCGTCAGTGGGAGGAATGGTACCTTTAGCTATAGCATTCTGCACATATGTATAGAAATGAAAGCCATTCTCAAGATGTGTCATTACTTGTTCTAGGGACTCAATAAAAAACATTAGGAAGAAGGCAGTGTCTGTAGGTGATCTGGCAGGGTTTGATCCTGGAAGACAGGATTCTGCTGCTTCCTAACCACTTGCCACTCAAGCCAAATCTGCCATTTCTGTCCTACATGTGAAAATCATATTTTTTTTGCTAGAAAATTACTCAGAACCCCCAAACGTTTTATCATATATCTATATAGGCAGAGACCCTAGGGACTAACATGGCGGGCATTGCAATTTTTTATGTCACACGGTATTTGTGCAGCAATTTTTAAAGAACATTTTCTGGGAAAAAAATACACTTTAATGAATTTTATTGCAAGAAAACACAAGGATATTGTGCACAGCAGAAGTGAGCACATCTACAATGGCAAGCATGTTACGTGAAGTCAATAAATCAGGTGTCTGACGGGCAACGGGTGAGAAATCTTTCAAGGATTCTTCTAACACTCCCTTCTGGGTCCTCTTTATTCCCCTCAGTGTCTGAGTCCTCTACAGGAGGCATTGAAGGTACAGGTGAAGACGCATGGCACATTTGTGCTTTGAAAAGTGATTGCTGTATTAGGGCAGTTGAGGCTACAGTATTAGTCCAGTACAGGGTAACCCTGTCCATGTGGCTGATCCCTAATTCAGGCTTCGCCTATCACAGCTGGCATACCACTAGGGAGGTTTGGGTCCCATAGGGAAGGACCAATGCCCTGGACCTGTATAGCACCCTGCAGCTAATTACATGCATTTCACAAGTGCCCAAGCAGGATCCAGTGCCCGAAGCAACATTACATTTTATCCTCATAGCACAGAGTCCAGGTAAGGCTCCCAAGGTTTTACCAAGGCTGCATTAATCCAGATGGACTGCTTCTATTATTGAATTAGAAGAACGTGAGGAGCTGATTAACCACTTGCCGCCTGCCCACCGTCAAATGATGGCATGCTGTCTCCAAGTACCCGTTGTCACAGCTTCCAGTACAAATTGACATGCCAGACAAAGGTCTGCAAAAGTGTTTGGGAAGCCTGATTTGAGTGCCAGGAGTGACCGACAGCCTGACCGGAAGTTGGAGAAGTATGTGGCTGCCCATAGCAACGGTGGTGATGTGAAGTCTGCGGACTACGCGAGAAACGTATTGCCGACAGAGGATCGTGGCAAGTTCAAAGCAACAATGCTTCAAGGAACGCAAAGACGCTGCATTTGGGAGAGCCAGCAAAGTACAGCTGGAAGAGTGCCATCTCCCTTAGCAACAAGAGATCTGGTGTGAACCAGAAGAAGGAGCTAGAGTGGAGATGTGGAGCGGCATCCCATTAAAGATATGTGCAGCAATGTACCATGCCTGGAATGTGGTCAACTGGGGCATGGAATTTTTACTTGTCCCAGGTTATGGAACATGCCTGGAGATGTGGTTACTGGGCAGAAGTCTTTGTCTGCAAGCCCAGATTTTTGTGCAAACATGTTTTCAGTCACCTCTGGCAACAGTGAGGAAGTACCTGTTGTGCCTGCAGGGGGTGCCAAGGAGTCAGAAGTGGCTGCTGCAGTTTCGTCCCATGGCCACCAGGGAGAGTTGGCCAGTAAAAGTGTGATAAATGATAGACCACGTACTCAAATGAAGCCAGAGTTACCTGCTACAGATTATGGTAAGACTGTTGCAGTTTGTTGAACTGATCCCAGTGAAGTGGGAGTATATCCAGCTGGGAGATCGGTAGAAGGTGTAAAAAATGGACTTGCTGCAGTGTGCTACCCCGAGTAGTGGGGAGACACAGGTTGAAGCTCAACATGCAGCAAGGTTAAGAACTCAAAAAGACTGGACTCTGTATGTGTCTGGTGTAATCCACCAGAGTGCTGGAAGTGGTAACCTAGGGGTGACCAATATAGTTTGTGTGCCAGGTTCCCTAGTGATGGTGTATTGCAGCCTGCCTTGTTTGATGAAGCATTAGCAAAAAGAGTAAAAGCATGTTGTCAAAATGTGATTTAGATAGAACTGACAAAAGGTACTGTTTGTGCTGCAGAATCCCAGGTGCCTCCTAGAGCAGATGATTAGGTACTGCTGAGCCCTCATAATGGAAGCACAATGGATTGGGACAGTTTGGCCAAACAATTACTAGCCATGTTAAGCAACGGGGGTGTGAATACAACAACTGCTATGCCAGACATGGAGATTGCAGAGCGACCGATGGTTGAGGGTGCATTGGTCCCTGCAAGGGTTGTTTCCCTCCAGTCGGAAGGCCCAGATCAGGGCGCATGCATGGCAGATGTGGTGTTCACAGCCCAGCTGCTGTATGTCATATGTCAAGGTGACAATTTAACAAATGTTGACTTGCAGAGGCTCATTGTTGCATTGGAGGGGGATGAGTGGGAGACATGAGTCTGACAGTGTTCCACAGGAGCATTAGGCTTTGATGGATACCTCAAGTGAGGTCGAGGCCCCTTTAAATGTCTCAGCCCCTCAAGCTGCAGTGAATGAGCCCCTCCATGACTCTGATAAGGGAAAGGTCCCCAAAAATGTGTTGCATATTGATGTGGAGTGTGTAGAAATTACAGATATGCTAGTGGAACTGTTTAAACTGGTGAAAGCACATTCCTTGTGTACCAGGGTGCCTCCATTACAGTCAGATGCGGTAGTGCTGCGTGGTACCAAAGGGTGGGGCCAGGTAATGGAAG
The DNA here is from genome assembly GCA_028564925.1 of Lithobates sylvaticus. Taxonomy (NCBI): domain Eukaryota; kingdom Metazoa; phylum Chordata; class Amphibia; order Anura; family Ranidae; genus Lithobates; species Lithobates sylvaticus. Next base: position 426,984,110 of record CM053030.1, read on the forward strand.
CTGTGCTGGGTAACATTAATCACCAGTGGAACTGGGTGGTACGGTGCTTATTAATAGTCTGGCAAGTGATCTCACGGTTGTGAGGGTGCTTCCGGATACGGTTCAGTACGGAAGGTGCTCTAGGGGACTGCTGGAGACATCAGAGGTCTCTCCGCCTGATGCGATGATGTATATGTCTGCTAGTGCGGACTGAGGTGCGGCTGAGCGGGGTTTAGTAAATGGCGCGGATACTGCCTCACCCGCTAGACCTCCTAAGGAGGAAGGGCCAGATATGGACGCAGCAAAAGCAGAGATTCTTTCCGTCACCTGCAGAGAGGTACAAGTTTGGGTACCCGGAGATGCTCTCAAACATAGTATGGAGAGGGAAAAAAATGACATGGAAAAGTGAGCTGGCAAAGATTGGTACTGCTAGAAATGGGTCATGCGTTGTTCAATGTCAGTTACTAGGACAACTGCCCACAGAGATTTGGACAACAGGTGAAGTGAAGCCTTGAGAAGGTACCATAGGGGGTAGCTGCTCACCTGTGTGTTGTCCCTCCTTGGGCCTGGCCCTACCAAACCCTGAACAAGAAAGAACTAATGGTGTCAGTAATTGGAGAAATGGTGGTGTATTACTTAATGTTAATAATGGCCTTGATATGACCATGAATAATTTCTTGGAAAATGAGCATGATACACAGATGTTGAGCTCTGGGGAGTTGGTAGTCAAAGGTAAAGGCAAAAGAGTTGGTAAACCCAAGAGACCTATTGTGATGGGGAAAACAGGTACCAGTGAGGGAAAAGGTGGTTCCTCATCAGGCGTAGTGTCTGGAGCAAGTGCCCTACAGAATCCGGAAACTGAGTTGGGACGAAGTAGCAGGAAAGGCAGGGTGCCACCAGAAAAGAAATGTGAGCTCAGGAACTCCAAGGACAGAGGGAGTAGGCTGAGGATACAGAACTGTAGGACCCCGTTGCGATCCAGGGTAGGACGTGCCTGGAAACGCACCTAAAAAAAAGGATTGGGCCTACGCAGCGAACAGCTGGCAAAGAAGTGCCCCAATCAAGGATTCGGGCTGGTGTGTTCCGGCCCCTTCGGGTTGGAAAACAAGGGGAGGGGATATGTGACAGTAGGAGGTGCTGTGAACGTAAAATTGATAGTTTGGGGGACACAGGGTATGCACATTTGCTTGATGCAAGGCTACAGAGCATAAATTTGGACTGGAGAAAACTGCTTTTGCAGCTTGCTTCAGGTTTTGGTATTCGGTCTGTAGTTTGGAGATTCCATAGTATCTTGGGTGGGACGGGATCTCCAACCCTGTGTCCAGACTTTGTAAATTACCAGCAGGGTGTGTACTCAGGTGAGCACAGCACTTATAATGAGGGTATGGGAAGACCTCATGGCTCCCAGTTGGAGACTGCTCCACACTCAGAGACAGGAGGTCTCCAGGAGTCAGAGAGGTTGCAGGAGGCAGCCAGAACGTGCGACTGCAAGAGGCAGTGCAACGGCCTGAGGACTAAAGCCAGAACAGAGCTGTGGGTGCTAAAGAGAAGCCATCCACATTGAGGAATCCTGTGGTCTGTGTGACCAGGATAAAGAGCAGAGGTACTGCTAAAGAGCCAGGTGGGCTAGCATTTGCTGTGTGTTTATTTGCTGGAGAAGAACCCCTGTGTGGGAAACCTTGATGTCACAGACTTTTATTTGCCTTTTTAATAAAAATGGGCTACCATGCCCTTAAATATAGTTCCTGACTGGCTTGAATCACTAACAAACGCACCTGCCACGAGAGCTAATGGTCCCCCATGTTACAATATATATATATATATATATATATATAATATATATATATATATATATATATATATATATATATATAGTGTGCCAACTATGCCTCACCTGTGCCGGAAGCCGTCCAATCAGCTTCAACCGCCTGGAGGTTACAATAAAAACACTTCCTTCTTACATCTTTCCGACGTCGTACCGGCCGTGACGTCAATGACAGCATGACTCCCGGTCACCTGTGTGGTTAACCACTTCAGCCCCGGACCAATTGGCAGCCAAAGGACCAGGCCCCTTTTTGCGATTCGGCACTGCGTCGCTTTAACTGACAATTGCGCGGTCGTGCGACGTGGCTCCAAAACAAAATTGGCGTCCTTTTTTTCCCACAAATAGAGCTTTCTTTTGGTGGTATTTGATCGCCCCTGCGGTTTTTATTTTTTGCGCTATAAACAAAAATAGAGCGACAATTTTGAAAAAAAATTCAATATTTTTTGCTTTTGGCTATAATAAATATCCCCAAAAAAAATATATAAAAAAACATTTTTTTTTTTTCAGTTTCGGCCGATACGTATTCTTCTACATATTTTTGGTAAAAAAAAAAAAAAATCGCAATTAGCGATTATTGATCGGTTTGCACAAAAGTTATAGCGTTTACAAAATAGGGTATAGTTTTATAGCATTTTTATTAATATTTTTTTTTTACTAGTAATGGCGGCGATCAGCGATTTTTATTGTGACTGCGACATTATGGCGGACACATCAGACATTTTTGACACATTTTTGGGACCATTGTCATTTATACAGCAATCAATGCTATTTAAATGCATTGATTCATGCATAAATGACAGTTGTAGTGAAGGGGTTAACCACTAGGGGGAGGGGAGGGGTTATGGGCTGTGACGTGTGTTTTTTTTTTACATTAGGGGGCGGGGCTGACGTCTGACGTCATTGATTAGCTTTCCCGATGACCGGGAACAGCCAATCAATGACAGGCAGAGTAGGAAGCGCGGGGAGAGCTTTGTTTACACATACCTCTCCCCGTTCTTCAGCTCCGTAACCCAAACGCGGGACACCAGCGGCGATCGGGTCAGATGGTCCCGCGGCCGGGGTCACGGAGCTCCCGACCGGGTCGCGAGCGCGCCGCTGGCGGCGCGCGACCCACGGGCAGGCATTTATATTATCACGTACAGGCACGTGATTTTGCCTGCCCGTGCCATTTTGCCGCAGTATATCTGCATTAGGCGGTCGGGAAGCGGTTAACCTCCGGCAATCAGCTTCGACCGCCTGAAGGTTACGCTAAAACACTTCCTATTTACTTCTCTCCGTCGTTATATCGGCCCTGACGTCAATGAGGCCTGGTCATGTGACCAAAAGCACATGATTAAAGTGGTTGTAAACCCTCTGGGACCACTTTAACCTACAGGTAAGCCTAGATTAAGGCTTACCTGTAGGTGCAAGAAATATCTCCTTAACCTATACGTTTAAGGAGATATTTTACAAAAACGAGGCACCGATGTCTACGGCGCATGCAAGCGCACTGAGCATACCGTTAGTGAAGGCTAACATGCCGTCACTGACGGCACCCGTGCGCATATGCCGGAGTGACGTCATCGCTGCTCCGGCTTCTCACAGCACCGGAGCAGCGATACCCGGAAGGAAGATGGACACTTCATGGAACAGCGGTGACTTTGCTGGCTCCTGTGTCAGGTAAGTGATACATAATGGGCTACTATGCGATGCATAGAAGCCCATTATGCTTTAACTTTGCAGGGAAACAAAGAGGAAGTAAACCCATCAGGTTTACTTCCTCTTTAAAGCTTCTAGCTGGAACACATAGGAAAAAATAAAACTCCGCCCTTTAGGGCCAGCCCTCCCTGTGAAGCCATTGCCTAGATGACAAACATACTCAGCCATAACAGCGAGAATACAACCCGCTCTGTGGATAAGCACAGAAAACCAAGCACACCCACAGCAATAATTGGCCAGTGTTCAGACTCCCCCGGCAGGCACACAGGCTAGGGTGATTTAATGTGTATATAAAATCAAAATTAATAAGCTTAAATTTAAAAGAAAATAAGGCTAACATTTTCCTGACATCATCGCAACCACCTTTTGACAATATTTAAAGTAACATTACCATTAAAATTCAATCATCATCACTATATTCCCAATCTAAACATAATCTAATGGGAACACAGATATAATCAATAAGTCTATACACAAACATGTAATAAACTAAAATATGTAAAAAATATAAAAAATAATCTTTAATATACTCAAATTATCCAAGGGAAAAGAGTCTTATTGATCCGAAATTAAACAGTTTAAATCAAATTCGACATTAAGCCACGTAGGACTCAGACCCAGACCCAGGACTCCAGGCAGCTCTATTGTCCAATGAAATTAACCCCCCCCCCCCCCCCCCCCCCCAATGTTGGGTCACTTTCTCAAACCCACCAAAATTTTAATTTGGTGGGGTTGCTCCCATGAAACAATTTAAAATGTTTGGAGATGTCATGGTTAAGCAATAGAGTTGTCTGCTTACCTGTCTCCATGTGTTCATCTCTAGAGACCAGCCGACCATCACCTGACTGCTTTTATATCCCTCCTCTGGCAGGGCTCCACCCTAGCTCCTATCACAGGACTCTATATTAACCTGTGCACTGCAGGCCAACCCTGCTGATCAACCTTTGTGTGTTTGGCTGTTACCAGCCGTGTGCTATTCAGTGTTCTGTTACCGACTTTGGCATGTCCCTGACTATCCCTGTTTGCCTGAGACCCTGACCTTCTGGCGTGTCCCTGACTATCCCTGGTTGCCTGTGACCCTGAACCTTGGCGTGTACCTTGTTGTCCGTTTCTGCTTGTGGCCCTGACCTTGGCTTATCCCTCACTATCCCTGTCCTCCTGTTGCCTACTGTGGGTGTGAGCTGGGGGACTCTGGGGGTCGCGACCTGGAGCCAGTTGCAGCCCAGTCCATCCTCACCACTAGAGGCTCTGGTGAACACCAGCTGGCTCTTAGACTCCGCGCCCCAGGGAATCTTACGCTCTAACCTCGGTGGGATTCATCATGGTGTCCAGCGGCCGCCGTGTTCCGAATCACCTGGACTCCCGTCCGCTGCAGTCAGCCATAGGGTTCACTACCTTGTGGTGCACTCCTGATCCCGACGGTGTACATCTGTCACCTAGCCTCAGGGTGACCTGACAGGAGACATTGTGTGTGTTTAGACCTTTTTTAATATTAGTCACATGTTCTCCAATCCTTATATGTAGAGGTCTAGATGTTCTCCCTACATATTGGAGGCCACATTCGCACTCCATAATGTACACTACCCAGGTTTGTATATAGACTTATTGATTATATCTGTGTTCCCATTAAATCGCTGTTTAGATTGGGAATATAGTGATGATGATTGAATTTGAATGGTGATGTTACTTTAACCACTTAAGCCCCGGACCAATTGTCAGCCTAAGGACCAGAGGTCTTTTTACAATTTCGCACTGCACTGCTTTAACTGGTAATTGCGCGGTCATGCAATGTTGTACCCAAATTAAATTTGCTTCCTTTTCTACCCACAAATACAGCTTTCTTTTGATGGTATTTGATTGCCTCTGCGATTTAAATTTTTTGCGATATAAACGGAAAATTTTGAAAAAATATATATTTTCTACTTTTTGTTATAAGAAAAGTCGAAAAAACTAAATTTTAGTCATACATTTGTGTCACTATGTATTCAGCCACATGTCTTTAGTAAAAAAAAAAATTGTAAATAAGCGTATATTTATTGGTTTGCGCAAAAGTTATAGCGTCTACAAACTAGAATACGTTTTCTGGAATTTACACAGCTTTTAATTCATGACTGCCCATCTTATTTCTTCCATTTTGGAAAGTAGACACCCCAAGCTATTTGCTGAGAGGCATGTTGAGCCCATTAAATATTTTTTTTTGTGATTGAATACAGAAAAAAAAAAAGTTTACAAAAAGTTGTCACTAAATGATATATTGCCCACACATGCCATGGTTATATGTGGAATTGCACCCCAAAATAAATTTTGCTGCTTCTCCTGAGTACGGGGATATCACATGTGTGGGACTTTTTGGGAGCCTAGCCGCGTACGGCACCCCAAAAACCAATCACCGCCTTCAGGATTTCTAAGGGTGCAAATGATTTCACTCCTCACTACCTATCACAGTTTTGAAGGCCATAAATTACCAAGATGGTACAACCACCCCCCCCCAAATGACTCCATTTTGGAAAGTAGACACCCCAAACTATTTGCTGAGAGTCATGGTGAGTATTTTACAGCTCTCATTTGTTTTTAAAAATGAAGAAAATAAAAAACAGTTCTATTTTATTTTTTCAATCTTCAAAACTTTGTGACAAAAAGCGGGATCTGCAAAATACTCACCATACCTCTCAGCAAATAGCTTGGAGTGTATACTTTCCAAAATGGGATCATTTTGGGGGGGGGGGGGGGGGGTGTGCCACCTGGGCATTCCATGGCCTCCGAAACTGTGATTGGCATTGAGGAGTGAAATAATAAGTTTACACCCTTAGATAGAAAGCCTGAAGTCTGTGCTTGGTTTTTGGGGTCCCGTACGTGGCTAGGCTCCCAAAAAATTCTCGCACACATGTGGTATCCCCGTACTCAGGAGAAGCAACAGAATGTATTTTGGGGTGTAATTCCACATATGCCCATGGCATGTTTGAGCAATATATATTTAGTGCTTTTTTTGTCATTATTCAATCACTTGGGACAAAAAAAAAAAAATATTCAATGAGCTTAACATGCCTCTCAGCAAATAGCTCGGGGTGTCTACTTTCCAAAATGGGGTCATTTGGGGGGTTTAACTGTCCTGGCCATTTATGCACAACATTTAGAAGCTTATGTCACACATCACACACTCTTCTAACCACTTGAAGACAAAGCCCTTTCTGACACTTTTTGTTTGCATGAAAACATTTTTTTCAAGAAAATTACGTTGAACCCCAAAACACTATATATTTTTTTAAAGCAAAGGCCCTACAGATTAAAATGGTGGGTGCTGAATTTTTTCTTTCCACACAGTATTTGCGCAGCGATTTTTCAAACCCATTTTTTTGGGAAAAAATACACTTTTTATTTTAATGCATGGAGACAGAAAACACGGGCATATGCTCGATTGGGCGGGTGGACCATTAAGTCCGCAACATTGTGAATTTATGTATGCCCATGTTGAGGGAAAGGCCCAGAAAGGTCTTAAATTCGGAAACCGTAATTGGTTTCCAATCTCTGGCAAGGGAAGGCAACTGGGGATTAGCGGCGATCTGTTGACCAGCATATAAATTACTTTGGTCCACAATAGATCTATAGAGATTTTCCGTGAAAAACAGCGAATAAAAATCAAGTGGCTTGAGGGGGGCGTGACCGGAAGCCGACCTGCATGGACGTGTGAGCTGTTAGCTCCCTCTCAGCCCACAGCTACAAGGCCTGCTTTGGGGTATATCCCTCACCCGCACATGGGTGGTGCTTGGAGAACCAGCTCCACAAGAACCAGGGGATCCTCCCAACCTCCTCCCAGCTCCTCAGCGACCATCGAGGGCTACCTTACTTCGCCACCCATGTCGGCCGGCGGGACATCCAAAATGGCGCCAGCGCCATCCCTCGCTGCCTCCACGCGGCATTCGCCTCCAGACACCCGGGACCCGCCACCTACACCAAGCTTCCCCGCACTGGGATGGATGTCCCCGCATAAGTGATCCGCTCTGACTGGCACAGTGAGTCTCCCCCAGCTGACAGACCCACACGAGATAACGCTCCAGACCACGTCACTAGGCCTCATAGACGCAACCTATACACAATGCACAGAGGCCTTCCGGCGCCTCTTGCGGACGGCATCAGACCCGGGGATCTCGGCGACAGCCCCTAGTGCTTTATCCTCATCAGATGAATTAAAGGACTTTTCCCCCCTGCTGACCCCACGCCACCTACTGGAGACCGGGCCTACCCCCGAAGCCCAGAGGCACCACAAGCGCCAGGAGGCCCAAATCCAGGCCCCAGAACAGCCTAAACAACACAGGCAGGTAGGGGATCCACAAGCACTAGGAGGGGACATTGACCACAATGACCATGTCGCTGCCACATATGAACAAGCTGTTGGATCCCCCAACTACACAGATGAGGGGGGACAGGAGAAAAGACCACCATGGCAAGCACAGTGAGAACAGGATGTATGGAGTCCTCAGCCGCAGCACATGGAACAGGTCCACAATGCAGCACCTTACCCCTACCAACCACCATCTTTTACCCACCAGCCAGCCTCCCGCCAGTTGACCAGTTGACCAGTTGACCAGGGGACCCCCCCCCCCCCAAGACCAGCCACCCCCATCGTGGCAGACCTATCTACAGTGCATCGCACCCAACTGCAGGGAGCAGACCACAGACCTGGACAACAGGGGGCGCAGGAACCTTCGCATCTGTGGTCTCCCTGAATCGGAGGGCCCAGAAAGTTTGCACAAAGCCCTACACAATCTATTAAACAACCTGTTAGGGGACCCCCGGACACCCCCATAGACATGGATAGGGCCCACCGGGCACTGCGCCCTAAAGGAATGACCTCAAAACCACGAGATGTTATCTGTAAAGTCAATTCATACCCTCTGAAAGAAGAGATTATGAGAAAAGCCAGAATAGCACAGAAGGTAATCTTCAACAACACGCAAATCCAACTGTACCCAGACCTTTCATGGATAATGGTGCAGAAGCACAGATTGTCACAACCCTTCCTCCTCATGCTGCAGGAAAAGGACATAACATACCGTTGGGGCTTTCCATTCAGCCTGACAGCACGAAAATAAGGACAGTCAGCAGTACTTAGATACTCCGAGGACCTGGAGACATTCTGTGACACGATGGGACTTCCTATTCCCTGGCTCCAAGAGTGGGACCTGGTAGCCACACCACCTCCCCCACCAACATGGCAGAAGGTTCCTCCGACTAAGCGCGCTTGGACACAAGATGCCCCTCACAAGGCCGCCAAACCAAAGAAAGGCTGATGAGAGCGGGTTCCTTATACCCGTCCCTCTCAGGTGAGGAGAATGCACTTCCTCGCTGAATTTACGTGACCTGAGGAGCAATGTTATTTGCATACCCCCTTAGGCCTCCCACACTTTTCCTTTTTTTTTGTTCTTTGATTGTGTTTGCTCATAGAGTAAATACTGTTGACACTTCCCTATGCCCACCTGGCCTGTGGCTCTTACCGCTCACCAGACGGGCTTATTGGGACTAATTTATCCCTGCACTTTGCAGGACCTGAGGAAATTTTGTGCAATGTTTGCCATTTTTACTATATGCCACTTTAACATGTCCTTTTTCTTCCTCTTCCTCTCTCTCTAACCTTACCTCCCCCCCCCCTCCCCCGTCTCTGGCTCCGGGCGAATACCTGCCACTTATCCGGGACCTTACTGACCATCAACAACCTCATCAAATTGGAGAGATCAGATAAGTACCTATATTCTTTGCACATAGCCACCACCATGGCTAAGGTAATGTCACTAAATGAACATGGGCTGAATTCAAGCAGGAAGAAACAACTGGCGCTTACAGAGTTTAGGCACTCAAGGGCCAACATTGTTATGGTCCAGGAGACACACTTCAATAAGGGAGACTCTTTTGCATTTGCCTCCAGAAGCTACCCCCAAATTTACCAGGCATCCTCAGGCGGGGGGCTCCATTTCAGTGCTTGGAGTCATATATAGATCAAAAAGGACATTTTATTATCCTCCGGGGACTATGGCAGTCACAAAAGATTACGCTATGCACCTTGTATGCTCCCAATACCCATCAGATCAATTTTCTTACCAAAGTATTCGCTAGGCTGTTTAGGTCCCCAGCGACCACCTGATAATTGGAGGGGACTTTAACTTGTCCCACTCCTCGGTACATGACCACCACATGATGAATCCTGCACACAACCAACCCAGGACAGCCAGGAACTCTAAACTTTTCAGACAGCTCACTAGACGATACGCTTTGTTTGACTCCTGGAGAGCCCTTCACGCAGGAGAAAAACAATACACATACTACTCGGCACCACATAAGACGCACACCCGTGTTGATCATTTCTTTGTCAATAATGCGACACTCCGGGCTACGGACAAGGCCCAGATCCTCCCGATCTCATGGTTAGACCATGCCCCTGTCCTTGTAACACTGGACCTGGGCACCCCTAACCGTAAACCATGTACATGGCAATTAAACACTTTTCTTCTACAACACCTCCCCTCTAAGGTGGAGATGGACACTACGCTAAAACATCACTTCCTTGAAAAAGCCACCCCCGAAACAACTCCTTCCACACTTTGGGAAGCCCATAATGCAGTCCTCCGGGGCCATTGCCTGGCATTGGCTTCGGCAATGAAGGAGGATACAATAGCTGCCAGGGTGCGGGCTGAAGGGAAAATGAGGACACTAGAGAAGACCTTACTGACATCTCCATCACTGCCCCTCCTTAAAAAAATAATCAGCCTCCGCACGACGCTTAAGGATCTTGCTATTGGCAGAGTGGAGAAGGCACTGCGGAGACTCAAAATGCTCTTCTATGACAAGGGTAACAAGACCCACTCCCTCTTGGCCCACAAATTGGCAGAGCGTTCACACCTGACCACACCCCACCAAATTAAAAGCAGCAAGGGTGACCTCCTCTTTCATCCCCACAATATAGTACAAACCTTTGCCAAATATTACACTACATTATATAACAACCCTGAGATTCCCCACAACCCTTCCCCCGGGACCTGTCTGATCAACTAAATCAATACCTTGAACATAGCTAGATACCTCGGCTCCAGCCCTCGGACCTTATCTCTCTGCGCCCATTTCAGAAGAAAAACTCGCTGCTACCATTAAATCAATGCCAGCGCGCAAATCCCCGGGACCAGATGGCCTGCCGTACGAGTATTACAAGACTTTCCTCCCCATCTTACTACCGCACATGAGCAGACTATTTAACGCCTTTCTTCATCAAACGCCCATACCCCCGGACATGCAGAGATCATTCCTCACACTAATCCCGAAACCAAAGACCCCTCCCTCTGCGTGAGCTATAGGCCGATTGCCCTTCTAAATTCGGACTTGAAGATTTTTACAAAACTCCTCTACGCGACTGAACACAATACTGCCTTCTCTGGTCCACAAGGACCAGGTAGGATTTATCCCCCTCCGCCAAGCGGGGGACAACACTAGACGGGTCATTGACCTAATAGACGTGGCAAACAGGGAGGGCCAGGCAGCCCTGGCCCTGAGCCTGGAGGTGGAAAAGGCCTTTGATCGCCTTGGGCGGCCCTTCCTGTTCGCCACGCTGAAGCATATTGGATTCCGGGGACCCTTCATGCGAGTCATCCCGCACCTATACACAAATACCACATCCCAGGTCAAGACCCCCTTTGCCCTCTCCCCGGCCTTTCCAATAACAAATGAGACTCGTCAGGGGTGTCAGTTATCCCCCTTACTATTTGCTCTCTGCATGGAGCCCCTGGTGGCATCCATTTGCAGAAATCCAGACATCCGAGGTATACCGGTCAGGGGGAGGGAATTCAAACTGGCGTTATTCGCGGACGATATTCTCACTCTCACCCAGCCTAGAATATCAATTCCCAACTTACATGCCGAGTTGGACAAGTATAGGACCCTCTCTGGGTACAAAATGAATGCGTCTAAATCGGAGGCGCTCCCAATTAACATACCTGACGCAGAACAAAAACACCTACAGCAATGCTTCCCGTACCATTGGAAGACCATGACCCTCAAGTACCTAGGAGAACAAATTACACCTTCGTACCCATCACTATTCCTAGCCAACTTCCCCCCTCTTTTCCGACACATAAGGGACCTTTTACAGAAGTGGAAGGCCCACCATATCTCCCTCTTAGCTTGGGGAGGATGGCCATTTTTACAGTCACTATTCTACCCTCTTGTACCTGTTCCAGACACTGCCCATACCGGTCCCTTATGGACAGCTGCGGAAACTTCAGGCAGATCTGATGGGTTTGGCTGGAATTACAAGAAGCATAGGATACCTCGCTCGGTGATGGTGGCCTCTCGCCAGGAAGGGGGACTAGCATTCCCCAAGCAACCCAACTGCGCGCAAAAAACCTCCTGGTTCCCCCAGAAAACATACAATAAGTGGACGGAGGTAGAGAAGATTTGTCTGGCACCCATACACCCTAATAGTCTGCTCTGGAGTGCAAAGGCGGAGGTAGGCCCGGACAGACTCCGTGGCTCAATGTCCTTACTCAAATCACTCTGGCATAAGCTCTCACGAACCTACAGGCTTAGCTCGGAGCACTCACCTCTAACCTCCTTTTTATATAACCCTGAACTGCAGACGGGTCTTACACACCAGATGTCTCTTCCTTGGGCTACACGGAACCTCTTCCATTTTGGTCACCTGATTGACCCTAGATCCCGCAAACTAATAACTTTTACCCAACTTCAAGCAAAATATGACTTATCTCGCCAGGTGTTTTATGGTCATCTGCAAATACGGCATTACGCCCAATCTATACCCCGGACCTTCGGTTCTCGACGCCATCCCCCTTTGAGAGCATTATTCTAGAAGGGGTAGCACGCCGAGGCTTGATATCTACCGGCAGCTCAACTCCTACTTGATTTCCACTCAGGGCAAACACAAGTATATGCTTCGATGGGAGAGGGCGTTGGCGGAGGAAATCCCGGAGGCAACCTGGCAAACGATCTGGTCCCAGGCAGCGAAAAGCTCCTACTGTACTCTTTATAAAGAAAACTCATACAAAATCCTGTACTTCTGGTACATGACGTCGGATGTCCTAAACGCCATATACCCCTCCAGCTCAGACAGATGCTGGCTTTGCCAGGAGCACAGAGGTACCCTCCTTCATGTATACTGGGAATGCCCTAACATAACACCATTCTGGAAGGACACCCAGCTCCTACTAACCCGGCTCTTGGGGACCCAGGTTCCCCTGTCCCCAAAATATTAGGAGTCGCATCTCTGCGAATCTCCAAACCCTCCAAAAAACTGATGACACCTAATCACAGCGGCCAGGTGCCTGATAGAACTTCACTGGAAACGTCAAACCCCCCCTTTCCCAGGAAGACCTGTATGCTAGAATAAAGGACATAGAAAACATGGAACAGATGACAGCCAGATTAAAAGACAGGTTGGAAATTCACAACATGGTTTGGGAGGAATGGCACCGCCATGAGGATCCGCCATGAGGATCCGCCCTGAGCCAAGATACGGGGTCCCGTCTCTGACCCCTTTCCCTCCCCCCTCCCCTCTTTTCTTACTTTCCCTCTTTCTTCCTCCTAAGCTACATGTTTTTGGTTCTGCCTATCTCTCTCTCCGGGTTTCTTTTACTCGGGGGATCGACATGGATAGATCATCTTTGCTACCTGATACTTTCAGCAAGTTGCTGAACATGTTTAACTACTGTTTAAAATGTTTTGAACTGACATTAAGTACCGGCTTGATTTTGGCCCTAACCCTGTAAATATGTTGCGATGCACAAGCTGTGTACAATTGCCTTCTGAAAATATCAATAAAAAGTTATTTGAAAAATAAAATCAAGTGGCTTAAAATCAGCTGTTTCCACCTGCATACAGCCAGTGAATGGGGGAAGTACGGCCAATTCTGGCCAATTCCACCTGAATTGGCCAGTGAATGGTGGAAGTACGGGTTCTGCAGAAGTGGTGGGTACCCAATCAGGATTGGCAAATTCTGCAGGAAGGACACTATGGGCACGACGGGCCTGCCTTTGTCTTCTGCTTGGTGGCACACACTACTTGTGCTTGCCACCTCGCCAGCTTGAACTGCACTTATGGGACTCGCCACGTCACCAAGTGTTACTGCAGTGCTGGATGTACGTCCAGGATGTACTAGGCCGCTGGTGCTTGCCAGTTCACCAGAAGGAATAGCGGCGCTAGTACTTCTCTGCTCCATACGAGGGACCTGCGGTTCTTGCACCTCAACAGCAGAAAATCGGGATCGGCTGCACCTGACCTTAGCAGGGACCTGACCTTCGTCATCAGAGCTATCTGTCATGGAGCCGCTGTCTACAGGATCGTATTCTGAGCCTGAATCTGACAGATGAGTGACCTCCTCTTCACTATCTGTCATGCTCAGAAAACGTGTAGGCCTCTTCACTAGTTTGCCTTTGATTTTTCCATTTTGGGCTCGAAATTTAGTGGTACACTAGTGAGACTCACAGGTAAAAAAGCTCCTAGGCTGTCAGCGTCTATCAAAAACGCTACCAAAAAAACGGTTATCGATCGCAGGGATCAGGCCTGAATCTGCGAACGCTGCAGTTGTGTGTTTAGTTTTTTTTAATTGACAGTGATCAATACTGCACTTGGGTGGGCTGGGCTGGGCGGAGGGGGAAACTAACCAGCATCACCCATAAGTTATACGGAGATCTCTGGTGAAAGGGTTAACTAGGGGCAATCAGGGGGTTAAAACCTTTATTAGGTAATATATGGGGGTACCTGACGCTATATAAAAACCTGACGGGGAACCTAAATAACTAACTGGATAACCAGTGACACTTATACAGTGATCGCTGGTTAAAGAGTTAACTCTAGGGGTAATCACCTTTATTTAGGTTGTATATGGGGGTACCTGACCTATAAAAACCTATAAACCTATATAAACCTGGCGATGAACCTAAAAAAATAACTGGCTACCTGGCGGCACCAGCGACACTAATGCAGCGATCAGAAAAACGATTGCTTAGTGACACTGGCAAAAGGGGGTGAAAGGGTTACCTGGGGGGCAATCAAGGGGTTAAACCTTTATTGGGGGGATAGGGGGCTACCTTGGACCTAAAGGGGCCTAAAGCTAACTCCCCTGACACTTTTTACAGTCACAGTCACAAATGACACTAAATGCAGTGATCAGTAAATGACCACTACAATCAGTGACACTGACTGGGGGGGGGGGGGGGGGGTGAAAAGTGTGCCTATGTGTACCTGGTGTCAGTGTACTGATGGTGCACTTACTTGGATGTCTTCTCTCCTCCGCGTCCCGGTCAGAAAGACCGACACGAGGAGTGTGACGCTGATTGGATGGCTTCCGCCGGAGGTCAATTAATTACACAGGTGAGCCATATAGGTGGCACACATACATACACACACACACACATAATAAATATATATATTATACATACACACACATAATAAATATATTATACATACACACACACACACACACACACACACAATAAATATATATATTATACATACACACACACACACATAATAAATATATATATTATACACACACACACATAATAAATATATATATTATACATACACACAATATACACACACACACACACAATATACATACACACACACACACACACACACACACATATATACATATACACACACATACATACACACAGATTGACGCATGGGCCTCCATTATCGCTAAGGAAGCCCCGCATCAGGACGATATGCGTGCGGGAGTACCCTAAGACATCACTGCAGCCACCTAATCCATCCATGTCTGTAAAGACTATATACTACAACATTCATCTCAGCACTGGGGTTATAGTGCCATCTATGCGAGTACCTGTCTTTTTAGAATAAAGGAAGTTATTTTAGCCACACAATGTTCACTATATATTTATTTTATTACATGGTACCAGGGCTGGAAACTAAGAGTAACAGTGTGCGGTTGTTTAACCACTTCCCGCCCAAGGACGTCATATGACGTCCTGGACTTTCAGTGGGAATATCTGAATGATGCCTGCAGCTATAGGCATCATTCAGATATCCTTGTTTGCAGCCGGCGATTCTGTGCACCAAAAGAATGATCATAGCAGCGGTTCCGCCGCTTGATCGTTCTTACAGGCGACGGGAAGGGACCCCTCCCGCCGCCATCCGGTGCTTCTCCGGGCTCTCCCGTGCCATCGGGGGCCCGGAGAAAGAATTGCCGGATGACGAGCATAGAGGTTTCCGGTGACCAGATGGTCACCAGTCAACTCTATGACCGTCGGAGGCCCGGGAGTGACGTTATGACGTCACACCCGGTACCCGGAAGTAAACAATGCCGCGATCGCGGCTGTCAGCATGAGATCGGTGAATTTTTTTTTACCGATCTCATGCTTTCCAGCCTGGAGGAGAGATGTGGGGTCTTATTGACCCCACATCTCTCCATAAAGAGGACCTGTCACATAGATTTATATTACAAGGGATGTTTACATTCCATGTAATAGGAATAAAAGTGATCAAAAAAATTAAGTAAAAAAATTAAAATTAAACGCCCCTGTCCCCAGTAGCTCGCACTCAGAAGTGAACGAAAGTCCCGCCCACATATGTTAACGCCGCTCAAACCACACATGTGAGGTATCGCCGCGTGTTAGAGCGCGTGCAACAATTCTAGCACTAGACCTCCTCTGGATCTCTAAACTGGTAACCTGTAAACATTTTTAAAGCGTCGCCTATGGAGATTTTTAAGTACCGAAGTTTGGGGCCAATTCCATGATTGTGTGCAATTTTAAAGCGTGACATGTTAGATATCTATTTACTCGGCGTAACAACATCTTTCACATTATATAAAAAAAATTGGGCTAACTTTACTGTTTTTTTTTTTTTATTCACGAATCCATTTATTTTCCAAAAAAAAAGGCGTTTGAAAAATTATTGCGCAAATACGTGAGATGAAAAGTTGCAATGCCATTTTATTCCCTAGGGTGTCTGCTAAAAAAACATATATAATGTTTGGGGGTTCGGAGTAATTTTCTAGCAAAAAAATTATGATTTTTACATGAAGGCTAGAAGTGCCAGAATAGGCCCGTTAGGGAAGTGGTTAAAGTAGAGTGATATCTCATCCCATACATTTACCTACTCAAGCCTCCATCTATGACCACTTTTAGTGGTGAATGCCTGTTTGACCCATCTGTTAGTTCAGGGGTACGGAGACTGAGGTGAGCGGTTTGGCTAGCTGGTGGTAGAATCATGAATAAGTTGCACTTCATGAACGCCTGTGAGCACCCTTACCACCGCAGAGATCATCGTTTTCTGTCTACTCTTCCTTTTCATTTTTCACATCGAATGGGACATTTCAATAATTTTATGTTATGAATAATTTTATACCATTAACAATATGTCAGTTTATTTTTAGCACTGCACTGTCAATTATCCTGTATGCATCTATACATGACTGTTTATCCATGTATTTTTTCAGTATAGTACCCCTGTATATATTCACATGTGCACTATGCTATCTTTTCAATAAACATTCCTTCTGTTAAAAAATAAATAAAAGAAACTGTATATGGCCAGCTAAAGTGAAATTAAAGGCTCTCAATCAACATTTTCAATCCTTATGCTGCTAGCATTAGTAAATCAATTGGGAGATGTGTATATATATATAGGAGTCTTCGTGGGTATTTATTTTTTGGATTGGCGAGTTGGCGTTGAATATTAAAAAGCCTTTTCAGTTTATGGTGCTCAGATACAGTTACGTTCTGCTTCCAGCCTACCTGTGTGCATAAATCAGAGGAAGTATGCATTATAAAATGATCCCTATACATTTTGAAGTATGCATTACAACCACAAAAACCTCACCTAAGAGTTCTCAGTCCATTAATCTTGGTTGTTAAAACCTTTAGCCTGCTTCCTGCTGCAGTCTTCAAGGTACATTCAAGCCCATGAATTGTTTTCTCAGATAGCTCTCTCGCTTTCTTAACAGAAAAAAAAAATGGAATGACAGGTAAAAAGAGAGACTGCTACAATATTTATAAATACACACAAAATCTATTTTTTTAAATAGTTAATTGAAGGACACCTTAGTTAAAGCAGTAAAAAACCCAAAAGCAAATACATGAATTATATTGCAACATCTTAGATTTTATGGCTGCATTTGTGTTCTTTTTAGACATTATTATCACCTGGTGATCCAGTAGCAAGTCTGTTTCACAAGAACAAGCAGCCTTTCAGTTGTGGCAGCTAGTGGGTTGAGTAAAACTATTTAAACACTGACAAGGGTGCTTACAATAATCAGCTTTCATTAACCACTTGCTTACTGGGCACTTAAACCCCCCCTCCTGCCCAGACCAATTTTCAGCTTTCGGCGCTGACGCACTTTGAATGACAATTGCGCGGTCATACAACACTGTACCCAAATGAAATTTTTATAATTTTTTTCCCACAATAGAGCTTTCTTCTGGTGGTATTTAATCACAGCTGGGATTTTTATATTTTTTGCTAAACAAAAAAAATAGAAAATTTTGAAGAAAAAAAAAATCATGTTTAACCACTTCAGCCCCGGACCAATTTGCAGCTAAAGGACCAGGCCCCTTTTTGCAAATTCGGCACTGCATCGCTTTAACTAACAATTGCGCGGTCATGCGACGTGGCTCCAAAACAAAATTTTTTTTCCCACAAATAGAGCTTTCTTTTGGTGGTATTTGATCGCCCCTGCGGTTTTTATTTTTTTGCGCTATAAACAAAAATAGAGCGACAATTTTGAAAAAAATTCAATATTTTTTACTTTTTGCTATAATAAATATCCCCAAAAAATATATAAAAAAAACTTTTTTTTTCCTCAGTTTAGGCCGATACGTATTCTTCTACATATTTTTGGTAAAAAAAATCGCAATTAGCGATTATTGATTAGTTTGCGCAAAAGTTATAGCGTTTACAAAATAGGGGATAGTTTTATAGCATTTTTATTAATATTTTTTTTTTTATTAGTAATGGCGGCGATCAGCGATTTTTTATTGTGACTGCGACATTTTGGCGGACACATCGGACATTTTTGACACATTTTTGGGACATTTGTCATTTATACAGCAATCAGTGCTATTTAAATAGCACTGATTCCTATGTAAATGACAGTTGTAGTTAGGGGGTTAACCACTAGGGGGCGGGGAGGAGTCAGTGTGACGTGTTGCGTTTTTTTTTACAGTAGGGGGGCGTGGCTGTACGTGTGACGTCATTGATCGGCGTTCCCGATGACAGGGAACCGCCGATCACTGACAGTCAGTGTAGGAAGCGCGGGGAGAGGTTTGTTTACATAGACCTCTCCCCGTTCTTCCGCTCCGTAACCTGATCGCGGGATACCAGCGGCGATCGGGTCCGCTGGTCCCGGGCCGGGGGTCACGGAGCTCCCGACCGGGTCGCGAGCGCGCCGCTAGCGGCGCGCGCGCGACCCACGGGCAGGCACATGCACGATCACGTACAGGTACGTGATTCTGCCTGCCCGAGCCATTCTGCTGACGTATATATGCAGTGGCCGGTCGGGAAGCGGTTAATAGTTTGTTATAAAATTTTGCAAACAGGTAATTTTTCTGCTTCATTGATATGCGCGGATGAGGTGGCACTGGTGGGCCCCGATAGGCTGCACTGGTGGGGCCCTGATAAGTCGGTACTGATGGGCACAGATAAGATGGCACTGATGGGCACAGATAAGATGGCACTGATGGGCACAGATAAGATGGCACTGGTAGGTGACACTGATGGGCAGCACTGTTCAGGCACTTATTGTGGGCACTGACAGATGGCACTGTGGGCACTGACAGGTGGTACTGACAGGTGGAGCTGGTGGGCACTGGTAGGCGCCGTAGAGCCAGGGCACAACGCAGTGATCGGGACTAATGTCCCTCTCACTGCCGCCGGTGATTGCCTTTTTTTTCCTCCTCGCGCTCTGTTGATATCACATCAGCCGTCATTGGCTGACAGCTGATCACGTGATAAGGGGTCGGGATCGACCCCTTATTTGGATCTGTGATCCAGCGAGTCTATGAGATGCGTGCTCAGGCCGCTCGTGCACGAGATGTCATAGGATGTAGTCCCGGCAATGTAGATCTGCACTGTAGCAGTCATTCAGCTATAGCGTGGATCTCAGGAGGTTAATGTAAAACCTTTAATTCAAAAAAAAGAAAAAAAAAGTCTGTTGCTTTAACTGTCAAGGTGAAAGCTGGAGATAGATTTCAATTTGTTTGTGTATTTAAATTTGCTAGTACATCACTACTAGAGGTCGACCGATATGGGTTTTTCTCTGGCCGATGCCGATGCCGATATTTAGAAATTGGGGCAGCCGATGGCCGATATATATTTAAGATAAATAGTCCGCGCTTAGGATAGGAGTAGAGGTATGCAGCCTCCCCTGAATGGACTCCCTAGGGAGCCAGTGATAAAGTAAAAGTAATGAAGGGATGGTGGCGCTCCCTAGTAAGAAAATGTGTACGTGACCACACTACCTAACACACTTAATAAGCTAAAAGTAATAATAAATAAATTGACAACAAAAAGGTGTGTAAATATAGAAACCAATGGTGAAGTGATCCATAGATTAGCACTCCATAATAATCCAGCCCGGGAACACTCAAAACTAAGTGTAATACCAGAAGGAAAGCTGATGGGGCTAATCACTTAAGTTGATGCAGGAAACTATGTGTGGTAAATTGGAATAGGGTGTATCCACCTACTACCATCTCACACCATCCTAGATACAATCAATACATGTGATACATATACGTGAATTATCTATAAGTAATAACAGCAATAACCATAAATTAAAATAATTGAAAAAAATAATACATTCCATGAGCCACATAAGGGGATGTGTGAACCCTGTGGTAAAAGATATACATATGTATGTGTATATATACACGTGAAAAGTCCTCCCCGGGTTAGGTGCTCCAAAAGGTATACAAAAAAGAAAAAAGGGGAAATATATATACAAATGTTCAGTGATCAGTGACTTTAGTGACTTCGCTGTTGTAGATAAGGTGACTTCGTGCTGCCCATATGGTCCCACACTCACCGGAAACTACCACCCCTGCAGGGGTAAAAGGTATAAATGGAGATCCGTCAGTGGTCCCTCTCCCAGAAATGGATCGATATCCCACTCCTTTGTATCCACGGGGGCGGTCACAGGATCTAGTTACCAGCGTCAGCACTCCATTCTCCAGGAAATTCAGAAAAAATGTCCCTCCATGGCAAAAATTAAAAAGAAAGATAGGGGACTCATAGCGCAAAATGTAAAAACAAATTATACTTTATTAAAATAAAGCAAAAAAATTTAAAACAAAAATAAGGTTAAAAAAGTATAACAGAGTCCCGGCGGGCTAGTATAGGGCTTTAAAGCCTGGATGCCCTCTATTAAAGATAGTGCACAGTGGCCGCTTGCGTCCCAGCAGCGTTCCAGGCCTCCTGCGCTAACCGGAAGTGAGGTAAGTACGCCTTACGCACGTTTCGTCATGTGACTTTGTCAAAAGCGCTTTTGACAAAGTCACATGACGAAACGTGCGTAAGGCGTACTTACCTCACTTCCGGTTAGCGCAGGAGGCCTGGAACGCTGCTGGGACGCAAGCGGCCACTGTGCACTATCTTTAATAGAGGGCATCCAGGCTTTAAAGCCCTATACTAGCCCGCCGGGACTCTGTTATACTTTTTTAACCTTATTTTTGTTTTAAATTTTTTTGCTTTATTTTAATAAAGTATAATTTGTTTTTACATTTTGCGCTATGAGTCCCCTATCTTTCTTTTTAATTTTTGCCATGGAGGGACATTTTTTCTGAATTTCCTGGAGAATGGAGTGCTGACGCTGGTAACTAGATCCTGTGACCGCCCCCGTGGATACAAAGGAGTGGGATATCGATCCATTTCTGGGAGAGGGACCACTGACGGATCTCCATTTATACCTTTTACCCCTGCAGGGGTGGTAGTTTCCGGTGAGTGTGGGACCATATGGGCAGCACGAAGTCACCTTATCTACAACAGCGAAGTCACTAAAGTCACTGATCACTGAACATTTGTATATATATTTCCCCTTTTTTCTTTCTTGTATACCTTTTGGAGCACCTAACTCGGGGAGGACTTTTCACGTGTATATATACACATACATATGTATATCTTTTACCACAGGGTTCACACATCCCCTTATGTGGCTCATGGAATGTATTATTTTTTTCAATTATTTTAATTTATGGTTATTGCTGTTATCACTTATAGATAATTCACGTATATGTATCACATGTATTGATTGTATCTAGGATGGTGTGAGATGGTAGTAGGTGGATACACCCTATTCCAATTTACCACACATAGTTTCCTGCATCAACTTAAGTGATTAGCCCCATCAGCTTTCCTTCTGGTATTACACTTAGTTTTGAGTGTTCCCAGGCTGGATTATTATGGAGTGCTAATCTATGGATCACTTCACCATTGGTTTCTATATTTACACACCTTTTTGTTGTCAATTTATTTATTATTACTTTTAGCTTATTAAGTGTGTTAGGTAGTGTGGTCACGTACACATTTTCTTACTAGGATGGCCGATATATGCTGCCGATTTTTGTGGCCGATTTTTTTAGGCCGATTTTAACAGTATAGTTAAAAAATAAAGGGATACAGAAAATTGCTTAAATTAACCAGAGAGGTACAGAGAGGTGTGGTACAGAGGTGGCTGTGGAGGAGGGGGGTACAGAGGTGGCTGTGGAGGAGGGGAGGGTTACAGAGGTGGCGGTGGAGGAGGAGGGGGGGGTACAGAGAGGTGTGGTACAGAGAGGTGGCTGTGGAGGAGGGGGGTGCAGAGAGGTGGCTGTGAGGAGGGGGGTTACAGAGAGGTGGCGGTGGAGGAGGGGGGGGTTACAGAGAGGTGGCGGTGGAGGAGGGGGGGGGGGGGTTACAGAGAGGTGGCGGTGGAGGAGGGGGGGGGGGTTACAGAGAGGTGGCGGTGGAGGAGGGGGGGTTACAGAGAGGTGGCGGTGGAGGAGGTGGGGTACAGAAAGGTGGCTGTGGAGGAGGTGTGGTACAGAAAGGTGGCTGTGGAGGAGGTGTGGTACAGAGAGGTGGCTGTGGAGGAGGGGGGGTACAGAGGTGACTGTGGAGGAGGGGGGGGTACAGAGGTGGTGGTGGAGGAGGGGGGGTACAGAGAGGTGGTGGTGGAGGAGGGGGGTACAGAGAGGTGGCTGTGGAGGAGGGGGGGTACAGAGAGGTAGCTGTGGAGGAGGGGGGGAACAGAGAGGTAGCTGTGGAGGAGGGGGGGTACAGAGAGGTAGCTGTGGAGGAGGGGGGGTACAGAGAGGTTGCTGTGGAGGAGGGGGGGTACAGAGAGGTTGCTGTGGAGGAGGGGGGGTACAGAGAGGTAGCTGTGGAGGAGGGGGGGGGGGGGTACAGAGAGGTAGCTGTGGAGGAGGGGGGTACAGAGAGGTAGCTGTGGAGGAGGGGGGGGGTACAGAGAGGTGGCTGTGGAGGAGGGGGGGGTACAGAGAGATAGCTGTGGAGGAGGGGGGTACAGAGAGGTAGCTGTGGAGGAGGGGGGGTACAGAGAGGTGACTGTGGAGGAGGGGGGGTACAGAGAGGTGACTGTGGAGGGGGGGGGGTACAGAGAGGTGACTGTGGAGGGGGGGGTACAGAGAGGTGACTGTGGAGGGGGGGTACAGAGAGGTGACTGTGGAGGAGGGGGGGGGGGGTACAGAGAGGTGACTGTGGAGGAGGGGGGGTACAGAGAGATAGCTGTGGAGGAGGGGGGTACAGAGAGGTGACTGTGGAGGAGGGGGGGTACAGAGAGGTGACTGTGGAGGGGGGGTACAGAGAGGTGACTGTGGAGGAGGGGGGTACAGAGAGGTGACTGTGTGGAGGGGGGGGGGGTACAGAGAGGTGACTGTGGAGGAGGGGGGGGGGGGGGGGGGTACAGAGGTGGCTGTGGAGGACATTAAATAAAGTCTGCAAGGGGGCACAGTAGCACACTTTTTCTGACTTCTGACCTCCATACATGCTGGTATCTATCTGCATGCACCTGATAGGGCTAGGCGCATGCAGATAGACGCTGACCAGCCAATCACAGAGCAGGAGAGATGGCAGCATCCAGCAGGCCCCGCCTTAGCAGGGAAGCAAGAGGAGCTTAGCTGGTGCTTGCCACGATCTCCTGCGATCTCCTGCGGAGGCTCCTCTCTTACAGCACGCCGGAGGGGGGCGGGGCGGAGCGGCCGGAGGGGGGTGGAGCGGCCGGAGGGGGCGGAGCGATGCGGCCGGAGGGGGGAGGGCGGAGCGATGCGGCCGGAGGGGGGGCAGAGCGGAGCGGTCCCGTGCTTGTGAAACTTTCTAGAATGGCCGGCCGCGCAGGTGAACATGTTACACGGGGGCACAGTTTGTACTGCAGGCGGCCGGGTATAGCGTTGCGGCCACGAATCGGCCTGGTTTACACAATCGGCCGATGCCGATTTTTTAAAAACGCCCAAATATCGGCCGATTTATCGGCCGGCCGATATATCGGTCGACCTCTAATCACTACCCTCCCCCCAGACTGAAAATGCTGCTGTTCAAAGGTGTGTTGCTCTATCAGATTGTAGACATCTTAATACAGGAAGAGTTACTGGCCAGATCGACGTGTGTAAATAGAGAGAAAAAAAGCCTAAAAAAAAAAAACGAATGCAGCCATGGCATTTAATGATTGGAAAGGTGTGATATGTTACATTTATGGTTTTGGCTTTAATATCGCTTTAAGTGCACTTGTACCTAGCAGAATGGTTGCATAAAAAGGCTATAACTTTACTCTTTTCTTAGCAGTGCTAAAGAAAAGATGTCCATTCTTCTAGGACACTAACAAAAAAACTAAGGGAAGCTGCTATCGAAACACGTTACCTTGAACAAGTCTGTGTCATGGTTATGCAGTAATCTTTCCCTGTTTGCTTACCTCTCCTCATGTGCTCAGACTAAGAGGCCAGCCACTCTCACCTGGTGGTTTTTATAACCTCTCCTCTAAGCATGTCTCCACCCCAGGCCCCATCAGGGAACCCTGTATTAACCTGTGCACTGCAAGCCAGTGGTGCTGATCAACCATTGTGTATCCATGGTGTGTTCGGCTTCCTGGTTCCTGCTTGCCGTGTGCTCTGTTTGTCTCTGTTACCGACCTTGGCGTGTTCTCAACGATTCCTGTCTGCTTGTGACCTTGACCCTTTGGCATGTCCCCGACCATCCCTGTCTGCCTGTGACCCTGAACCTTTGGCGTGTACTCTGTTGTTCCTGTCTGCTAGTTACCCTGACCTCTGCCTGTATACCCTTACTATCCTTGTCGTTCCAGCCTGCTGCTTCCTTCTCCTGTAGTCTACTGTGAGACCCTGGGGGCCGCGACCTGGAGCCAGACTGCAGCAAAGTCCATCCTCACCACTAGAGGCTCTGGCGAACACCTGCTGGCTCTTAGACTCCGCGCCCTGGGGAATCTATGCTCTAGCTCCCACTGGGATCTGTGTTAGTAATCCAGTAGACCTGTGTCCTGAATCTCCCTGGGTACAATCCGCAGCAGTCAGTCCTAAGTTCCACTACCTAGCGGTGCACTTTTGATTCCTATGAAGTGCACCTGTCACCTGGTCTTAGGTGACCTGACAGTCTGCAGTTTGTTTACAACTTTCAAATGCTCCTGTAGATGGCAGTACAACCACCTACTTGATAGAGTCTTCCTGGGACTCTTAAAGCCCAACTCCAAGATATTAGTCTAGCTATAAGGCCAGGCAGGGTACCCCGCCACCCCCCATGACCATACAACAATGTAGTTAACGTGGAGACAGTCGCTTGATAACCGCTTCCCGTATCAGCTACAAGCACTTGCCAGAGACAAGTGGCAGCAAGAGAGATAAGAGGGTGGGGGTGTTGAGCTTTCTGCTTCCCTGTAGAACTTGGAATACCCTAAAATGGCAGAATCACGACAATGAATCTGTTTGAAAAATGAAGCAAATTGATAAGGTGCTTAGGAAAATATTAGGGAAAAAGCACGCTGTTTTACCAAACGCAGACACAGAAAGGAGGTTTATGGAAGCGACTTTTGGAAAGGCACCACTATGACAAATACATAAAAATGCAAACATAAAATGTATTAAATACAGTCTTAAGATACTAAGAAAATACTTGCAACGGTAAATGCAATATCTGAAGAGTAAGGGAAAAAAAAAAAGCTCTAGATCCTAAAAAATCATGGGCACCCAAACGTTTTGACTCAAGGGTCTTCGTCTGGGGGTTCTCAAGAGCAACAGATTGAACAACTGTCTAAAAATATAAATAGTGATGTCATAAACAAAACTGTTTATAAAATGTACATAAAAACATGTATATAGGAAAATGTAAAACATAAGGAAACTTACTACATATGGCAGAGTACACATGCATGCAAGAGCACCAGGATCCCTCCAATGCCTCCACAAGTATAAAATTCAAAGGACATAAACCCAATGAATAATAAGGGCTCAATGACCAAAATAGGGTAGAGTTGTAAAACTGGAAGTACTGTGCATAAAATATATATGGGCACAAACCGCAAATAAAATTGAAAATACTTATTTAAAATTTCACATTTGTGTGCCTGTAGTCACGTGGATAGCGGAAATGACCACCATTGTACAGCATAGAGTGGGGAGAGGAATCAACAGCACGTAACCATAATTTTTAGAAGATGAGCTGAGTTGCTGAAAGCTAAAGTATAGCGCCTCATCCCTTATAGAAAGTCAAAAAAATTTTTGTTCGAATGAACAGATTTGGGACTTTTAGGGCGCAAAAATACAAAAAATATTGAATATGAAAAATAGTTTATTGAAAATCACAACATAACTTAATATTGCACTTTTGACATCATATGTCTATGAAAACATTTAAAAACAATACATCACTGAACAGAGATGAAGTTTTCATTTATTGCTCTTTTTCTCAACATGTTTCACCCAAATTTGGGCTTCCTAAGGAGAGTTAGATAATGTCATATAATATTTACTGAAATAGAGAAATACAATCAGACATTGAACACACAAAATTTACACTGCCTAAGTAGAATAGTATAGAAATGAACATCACGTAACAGGGGAGTGGGTGGAGCTTGTAGGCTCATATGCTAACCTGGGTGTTCCGGGAGAGAATTCCGCAGTCCACATAAATGCTGAATGCATGGGGTTGGAATGAGTGCATCATAGAGAGGGAAATAATATCCAAAACTATATCAGTTTTGCAATCCATCTATGGGGTATATTAGTAAAGATGCTTGAATTATTATGGTGTTGAAGAAAATAAATAGATATCTATTATCCCAAGAAATGAGGAACCCACCTGGAAAGTATTTGCTTGATATGCTATTTTGAAGGTAATAAGAGCATATAGACAAAATGCTCATGACTGCCAAAGAGGAAGTCCAAGTTTGAATCTATAAAATATTTTAAGGGGAGATTCTGTTAATCCATCAGGGAAATATCATACAGATATAATTGCCATCAACAAACCAAGAACAGATCACCATGCCCTAAACATATATTTACCTATGTTGATGGTCTGCATCCACTCAGGGTGCCAGCCTGGATAGAAGACTATCCGGAAGATAAGGAGGTCAGAGTGAGGTACTTAAACCCCTTAAAATAGAATAAAAGAGGCTATAGTAAAAATTGCCTTAAACGTTCGTACAATAGAGCAAAACAGAGGGATAGACATCAATTAATCCACCAAGCGAAGCCACGTAAATCTGAATCCAAAGTCCGCCTAATCACTACTTTTGTTCGTGAACACAAAAAAGTACGCCACATTTTTGAGAAATACTGGCATCTTCTTTCTACAGATGATGTCCTTTCAAAATATGTGGGCGCTCACCCACAAATTACCTACCGCAAATCCACTTCTTTTAAAGATCGAGTAGTTCATAGTCATCTTACTTTAAGAACTAAGACACATCGAAAAGGTACTTCTCCCTGTGGAAAATGTGAATTCTGGTGGCGCATGCGCGACTTCCACGGGACCGGCCGCATGATTGAGTAGCTCCGCTCTACTCCGACCTACTAGCCTGCTTCCCGGGGTCATAAGCACTTGATATTTCCCACATCAACTCCGATCACCCCCCGGACCGAGCTGTGCATGCCGCCGAAGCGTAATAAGGGCCACAAGTCCGCTCAAAGGTCCTTAACTACATACCTGCTGAGGAACCAGGAACGATACAGCATGTCCCAAGATGGCGCCGACGGCCCTGTCTCTCCCTCACTGCTGGACACGCAGGACTCACAGGACGCCACTACATCTGCACGGGATGCACCACAAGACTGAGTACTGTCCTCCCCTGACTAAGGCAGACCTTGACAAAAGCCTGGAGTCCATATACAGTAAAATTGCCTCCAAATTCCAAACGGAATTGCATAAAAGCACTAACACCTTAACCCAGGAGATCTCTGCCCTAGGAACCCGTACCGACCGCTTGGAAACAAAACATGATGAGCTCATGATTGCCCACAATGATCTCTCCAGGGAATTTGAATCCCTAAATGCGACTGTCACTCAGCTGCAATCCCAAGTCGAGGATCTCGACAATCGGAATCGCAGGCACAATCTCAGGATCAGAGGAGTCCCTGAAACCACGTCTGACCTCATCCCTGCCATGCATAAATTATTCCAATCGCTCCTACCAGAGCGTGCTGTAGACGCATTCACATGCGATCGCATACACAGAGCACTTCGCCCCAAACCTCCACCAGACAAACCTCCCAGGGACATTGTTCTCTGTTTAAAAGACTTTCTCATTAAAGAGATCCTCCGTGCTGCACGCAATTCCCATAACATCACCCTGGACGGCTCCCCAGTCCAAATATACCCAGATATCTCCCCTGCCACCTTGGACAGACGCCGTAAGATGAAGGAGGTCACCACAGAGCTAGCAAAAGCACGTATTCGCTACAGATGGGGCTTCCCCTTCAAACTCTCCGTTCCACATAACGGTACAACGTATACTGTCACCACCCTATTGGAGGGCCAAGAAATCCTGGTTAAACTGGGCCTCATGGATGCTGAAGCCCTTCCCCGCCAACCCTCTACGCCCAGACCGATGCCCATCTGGAATACACCCCCTCCAGGACGTGACCGCAGACGACACAGGCATGAAGCTGGCCAAAACGCCTTTTTGAACTGACCACAGGCATTTTTTTTTTTTGTTTTTTTAGTCACAGTTGAATTTTTGTTCCTCTGGTTCTATCTGCACTTCTGAGCGAGATTTAACTTTGCTAGTGTCTGAGCACCACCTACTGTCCCTTTTTGGTACTACAGAATTACAGAACTGCTGATATTTCAATCCCCCTCATCCTGCCTCACCATGCATGTTATTAACCCAACATGTATGACCATGTGGTCCCTGTCTTCCCTGGTCCTCCACCAGACCAGGTGCCTACATACGTTAATGGTCATGCTGTCATACCAAGTACATTACCAACGCTATTACCATCCCCCTCAATCCTCTTTTTTGTCCCCCTTTTTTTTTTCTTTTTTTTTTTAGTTTTTTTTATAAGGGGAATTTGCCTAACGTACCATTTTTTATTTTTAGTTCTTTTGTACAGGATGTTGCTTTCGGGACTTATCTTGCTTTCATTAGGTGGTATGCTCTCAGACTGTTAGATGATCAGTTATATCATACTAGCACTCTTTGGCATGCACATACTATATATGTCTATTTTTTTTTGTTTTTGACAGCAGGCTAGTTCGGTGGATGTTGTTGCCGTGCTGCCCCACTCCTCTCATATCCCGACTTCCTTTGAACTCTGGATATGATTTGGGGAGCTAAGGGTGCTTTTGCCCCTTACCAAGTTTACTTCAATGTTTCAGGCTTCTGCTATATGCAACCTGACCCTATGTTAGTCCAGCCTACATTTGCTTTGCTGGCACTATGTTTCAATGTGTTTTTTTATTTTTTTTTTATTTATTGTGTCTTTTTTTTTTAGATGGCTGAAGCATCCCAGATGTAAAACTTATTATTTTGCTTTTGATGGTGTCTATTGCTTAAAACTCTCCCAAATAGCTCTTCCCCCTGCGATGGAGAATTTCAACACTACACATCCCGGGTCTCGGACCCCTCAGGTGAGCCCTGGACGCACCTACATCCACAAATGGTGATTACATGCATTACACATAATGTGCAGGGTTTCAATTCTCCTCACAAGCGGAAGAAAGCGTTTACAACCTATAAAAAGCTAGGGGCCAAAATTCTATTACTACAGGAGACCCACTTTGCCACAGACAAACACCCGACGTTCTTTCACAACTCATACAAGCAAGCCTTTTATACTTTGTTTGACACTAAGTGCAGAGGGGTGGCGATCTTCTTACACAATTCACTCCCATTGGAAGTGCAGCAGGTCTATAAAGATCCTGATAGTAGGTTTCTGATAATCAAAGGCCGGATAGCTGGGCGTGAACTGACGATTGCAAATGTCTATGCTCCCAATGTCTCACAGGCAACTTTTTTCTCCACCTTTTTCAAAATACTTGAGAAATACTCCTCAACACACATGTTTGTTGGGGGAGATTTCAACCTGGTTGCTCACCCACTGTTAGACAGAAGCAATTCCTCTCAACTTAACTCATTCCCCAAATCAATGTCCAAAACACTGCAGTCGTTCCAACTATCAGATGCATGGAGAGCACACAACACGGGAGCAAAGGACTATACCTTTTACTCCCACCCCCATAACTCTTTTGCCAGATTAGACTATATTTTTTGCACACCGATCATACTAGCCAATTCCACTCATTCCGAGATCCATCTCTGCCCCTGGTCAGACCATAACATGGTCGCCTTGTCCGCCACTTTTATCGGCCTATCTGACACCCCTTACTCATGGAGATTGAATGACTCCCTCTTAACTGACCCTATAATACGACAGGAAATCTCTACCGCTCTTCAAGAATACTTTACTATCAACGCCACCCCAGACATATCCCCTGGCACCCTATGGATGGCCCATAAGGCCGTAATACGTGGTCGCCTTATTAGCATAGCTTCTAGACGAAACAAAGAGAGGTGGCAACAAATTTTTACACTGACCACTGAACTCGACACCCTTCACAAAACCCAAATAGGCAACCCTTCACATGCCAACGCCCTTCTAGTATCCCACAAAAGGTTAGAACTGGATACTCTGCTATCTGCAAACACCGAAAAGTCTTTAAGATGGTCCAAAGCCAACTTTCTTCTCCACAGCAACACAGCTTCGGCCATGTTCGCGCGGAAATTAAATCACACACTACGTCCCCCACATGTTTATAAACTTCGTAACTCCTCTGGCAGAATGGTTTCCCACCCCAAAGAGGTCCTTAACATCTTTGAAGACTTCTATTCCAATCTTCTCTCACACCCACCTGCATACCCTGCCCAACCCTCTCGAGAATGGCTAGACTCCCTACCCCTACCCACCTTGACCAACTCACAAACTGAATCCTTAAATGCTCCCTTCACAGAAGAAGAACTACTGGGCGTTGTTAAATCCCTGAAACGCTCTGTAGCCCCTGGCCCAGATGGCTTCACAGCCAGTTATTATAAACACTACGCTCCTACACTACTCCCACGCCTCACTAATATGTTTAACAAGATCCTTAAAGGCGAACATTTCCCCTCTGAAATGACCCTAGCCAACATGTCTCTCCTACCTAAACCATTGAAAGACCACTCCCTCCCCCAAAACTATAGACCAATCTCGGTCATCAACAACGACCTTAAAATTTTTAGCGGGGCCCTAGCTGATAGATTAGCTTCCATTATCAAAACTTTAACCTCCCCTGACCAATCTGGTTTCATACCCAATAGACTCATCACAGATAATATTCGATTGACACTGAATGTCCTCCAGGATGCTAACATACGTAAACAACAAGTCCTTCTTTTAAGCTTAGACATTAACAAAGCGTTTGACAGCGTTCTATGGCCTTACTTGATCGCAGTGCTACAAAGACTAGGCTTCAGAGATGAATTTCTGCTGGGTATACAAGCCCTCTACAACAATCCACAAACAAGGATCAAGATTCCGGGCTGCAGCTCTGGATTTTTCGCACTGGGCAGGGGCACCCGCCAGGGATGCCCACTTTCTCCCCTTTTGTTCGCTCTGGCCCTAGAACCCCTGGCCGCTGCTATCAGAGGACACCCTGACATATCGGGTTACCCCTTGGCTACCTCCACATCACATCTATGCATGTATGCGGACGATGTTATGCTTTTTCTAACTCAACCCCACATCTCCCTACCCAACCTATTTGACTTACTATCCCGTTTTGCCTCTACCTCTGGGCTTTCAGTTAACATGTCCAAATCCACTGCACTACCAATCAACATTCCCCCTGCTCAGTGCGAGACCCTCCAGAGCTCCTTCCCCTTGCAATGGTCTACTGACAAAATTCCCTATTTGGGCATCTATATCACTCCACATTGGTCCTCTATCTTTGCGGCTAATTACCCGACATGTGTGGCCCGTCTCCGTAACATGCTCAAACTATGGAGCACTTACCACATCTCGTTTCTCGGGAGAGTCACGGAAATCAAAATGACCCTTTTACCCAAGCTTCTATTTCTTTTTAGGGCCCTACCTGTCCTTATCCCTAAAGCATTCATAGACAAATTACAGCAGGATATTAACAAATTTATCTGGCAGAACAAAAGACCAAGATTCTCTAAACATGTCCTATTCAATCCACAATCAAATGGTGGACTAGGCCTACCAAACCTCTGGCTCTATTTCCTAGCTGCCCGCTTTTCCCAGATCGCTCAATGGAATATTCCAAACTCTAAAGTGCCCTGGTAGATATTGAATCACAATCCATCTCTCCATATAGGCTCTCTACTATTCTTTGGTCTCCCTCCAGATTAGTCCACAAACTTATATCCCTCAACTCCCTAGTAGCCCACTCTCTAATCCTATGGTATCGTTACAAACACAAATTAGACCTGGTGTCTCACGCTCCCCGAGGCTCCTCCTTTATAGGAGAGCCCCTATTTACTTTAGCTTTCAATAACCCTGAAGGTTTTTCCTGGTGGACCTCTAACTCTTTGGTCTCTTTAACGGACCTGCAAATCGGTAATTCCTTTGCCTCATTCGACCTACTACGAGCACAAAAACAGATCCCATTAAGAGAACATTTCCATTACATGCAAATTAGACACTTTTACCTCACACACTTCTCTCTTTCCCCTTCCTCACCCCCTACTATGTTCGAACAGATTTGCCGTGACTCCCCCAGGGGAAAGGGTCTTATCTCTTCCCTTTACAAATCAGCTCTGACCAAAATATTTCCTGGGGTTATCCCGTATAAACACAATTGGGAAACTGATTGCAACGAAATATTTGACTCAGAGGACTGGGACACAATGCTGACCAATTTGCGCAAAGCCTCTAAATCCTTAGCGGTCAGGGAAACAGCATATAAAGTACTGACCAGATGGTATTACACCCCATCCAGACTGCATTCCATCTTCCCTGAAGCCTCTGAGCTATGCTTCAGAGGATGTCAGCTTCCTGGCACTTTTATCCACACATTTTGGGACTGCGACAAACTTTCCTCCGTTTGGAACTTAGCGAGGGCCATAGCATCAGAAATAGCAGGTACTCCTGTACAACTTACACCCGCTATGGGCCTCCTCGGAGCACCTATCCCGGGTGTACTTCGATCAGAAGAATGCCTTATCCACACCGTTTGCATAGCCACTCTATGGGCTATTGCCCTAAATTGGAAGGCTCCTACTGTCCCTACCTCCTCCATCCTTCACAGGATAGACACCATTATGTTAATGGAAAGAATCCTTTATACATTGAATGACAGGATGCACTTATTTGACCAAAGATGGTCACCCTGGAAATCATATAGACAAAACCTGTTGCCACACTCTCAACCGCAGTAAGGATCACTAAGCTTCTTTAGTCCAAGATGTGCTGCTATACTACCTCTCCCCTAAACCTGTACTGTATGCCCATATTCCTACAGATACCTGGTTGTTTATGACAATCTCTCCCGGATGCTTCACTGCTTTATTTTATGTTTTTTGTTTTTTTTTTCTTTTTTTTCTTTTTTGGTGGATTTCTGTCATTTTGTATTGACATTATATACCTACTTTCAGACATAAGATGTATACAATACCTATTGTTATCGTGTTTGTATCTTTTTATGATTTCTTCAATAAAAAACGTTTGTATTAAAAAAAGAAAATGTGAATTCTGTGACTTACTGATTAATTCCACTGAAATAATGCTGCCCTCTGGTCAAACCTTTAAGCCAAATTTCTATGCAACACGCAAGACGATTGGGGTTGTCTACCTCATGACATGTACGTGTCAGGCTTTTTACGTAGGGAAAACTAAACGACCCTTTTTTCACAGAATCAGAGATCACGTATCCCCTATTAAAAAGAAAAAGATGGAGACTCCCATCAGCCGACATATGGGACTCTACCATTCATTCGATGTTTTACAAATGAAGTTTTTTGCGCTAGAATTTGTACCAGACTTTGATCGCGGAGGTGATATTGATAAAACTCTATTACAAAGAGAATCAAAATGGATTCATAACCTTAGAGCCACTGTCCATCCTGGCCTGAATGAATCTGAGCTTCAAACCCTTTTTATAGGGTTAGGTCGCCATTGTCAATTTTTCTTTTGAGATTTTTTCTTCTCATTTAAAATTACAAATTAATTATGTGTATTAATTTTCATACTTTTTGAGTATTAAAAGGATTTTTCAAATGTTCATCACGTATTGAGTTTGTGCGGTGTTTGATGACCTCTGGTGTTGAGGCTGAGGGTTTATGGCAAGATCCACCGCTCCACTGTATTATTGTACAATTACTGGCCATATTTTGTCATGGTCCCTTTAAGGAGCAATTTTTGCAGCCTTATATACATGTGAAGCAAAATGTTTTGAAATGGGGCTTGACTGCCTCATATGGACACTAGAGGCGCAACTGGAAGTCTCTGGACCTCACAAGTCTATTTTGACTCCCAACTGGCGCCGCTTTAGTCACTGCGGGGTTAAACGCTTGCGCAAACTGTAGCCGTTTTCTTGGTTACATAACTATGTTCCAAGGGAATAGGGGTAGTTGATATGGATTTGTTTTGTGACCCAAATCCATCCTAAATACTGCTCACATCCAGCTTAGGGATATAGATCTTTTATATCCTTCTGCTGTTTTGTATTGACATTCATTGTCAGTCCATTTCCCCACAACTCCCTTTGCTGACAGTTCATCAGATGTGGCTTTACATCCTGTGATTCCTGTTTGCTATCAGCATTGAGGTCAGTTTGTCTGGCTTCCTGTTGAGAAGCACTTCCGGTTTCATGGCCGTCACTTCCTGTGCGCCTGGCGCACCTGCTGTGACACTATCTGTCCTCACCTGACCGTTTGGCGCCAAAATTTTGGCGCCAAAACGGCGGTGGAGAGGGTTATTTAAGGGGAATTGTTTGGGCTGTCCAATTGTGCAGCTCAGCGGAGGTTCACTCCCAAAACGATGCTTGATAAAGGTAAGAGATCTCAGCAGACTATTTGCCACCTACTTCTACCGGGAATTGATCACTAAAATGCCTCTTTTATTCTATTTTAAGGGGTTTAAGTACCTCACTCTGACCTCCTTATCTTCCGGATAGTCTTCTATCCAGGCTGGCACCCTGAGTGGATGCAGACCATCAACATAGGTAAATATATGTTTAGGGCATGGTGATCTGTTCTTGGTTTGTTGATGGCAATTATATCTGTATGATATTTCCCTGATGGATTAACAGAATCTCCCCTTAAAATATTTTATAGATTCAAACTTGGACTTCCTCTTTGGCAGTCATGAGCATTTTGTCTATATGCTCTTATTACCTTCAAAATAGCATATCAAGCAAATACTTTCCAGGTGGGTTCCCCATTTCTTGGGATAATATAGATCTATTTATTTTCTTCAACACCATAATAATTCAAGCATCTTTACTAATATACCCCATAGATGGATTGCAAAACTGATATAGTTTTGGATATTATTTCCCTCTCTATGATGCACTCATTCCAACCCCATGCATTCAGCATTTATGTGGACTGCGGAATTCTCTCCCGGAACACCCAGGTTAGCATATGAGCCTACAAGCTCCACCCACTCCCCTGTTACGTGATGTTCATTTCTATACTATTCTACTTAGGCAGTGTAAATTTTGTGTGTTCAATGTCTGATTGTATTTCTCTATTTCAGTAAATAATATATGACATTATCTAACTCTCCTGAGGAAGCCCAAATTTGGGTGAAACATGTTGAGAAAAAGAGCAATAAATGAAAACTTAATCTCTGTTCAGTGATGTATTGTTTTTAAATGTTTTCATAGACATATGATGTCAAAAGTGCAATATTAAGTTATGTTGTGATTTTCAATAAACTATTTTTCATATTCAATATTTTTTGTATTTTTGCGCCCTAAAAGTCCCAAATCTGTTCATTCGAACCAAAAAATTTTTGAGCACGTAACCATAGGGAAAACCCCTCACAGCCTCCCTGGTACAGTTGTTGATGCTTATGAATGAATGAATGAATGACTTGTATAGCGCTACCTATGCGAACTGAATCGCCTCAGGGCGCTTTTGCCACTGATGTCCATCTGTGGTATAGTGCGGTCCTTGCCCTGTGGGGTCCCGACACGCTTACAAACACATACACATACAACATACACATATTTGGCCAATTTTTATCACAGGATCTAATTAACCTACCAGCATGTCTTTGGAGTGTGGGGGGAGATATAGTATTGTATCAATTTGTAGAGTAGCCAAAAGATACTCCAAGGAACGTCTAATTTCTACAGTTGTGTGAAAAAGTATTTTTTTATATTTTTGCATATTTGTCACACTTAAATGACTCAGATCAAACAAATTATTATTATTACACAGAGATAACCCGATTAAATACAAAATGCAGTTTTTAAATGATTGTTTCATTTATTAAGGCAAAAATGCTGTCCAAACCTGTCTGGCTTTATGTGAAAGAGTAATTGCCCCCTAAACCTAATAACTGGTTGTGCCACCCTTGGCAGCAACAACTGCAATCAAGCATTTGCAATAACTGGCAAGGAGTCTTTCACATTGCTGTGAAGAAATTTTGGCCCACTCTTTGCAGAATTGTTTTAATTCAGGCACATTGGAGAGTTTTCCAGCATGAATGGCTTGTGTAAGGTCATGAAAAAGCATCTCAATTGGATTCAAGTCCAGGCTTCGACTAGGCCCAAGACCATCATGCTACCACCATGTGTGACTGTTGGTATGATGTTCTCGTTACGAAATGCCGTTTTCGTTTTATGCCAAATGTAACGGGACGCACACCTTCCAAAAAATAGAATTGGTTTGTCATACTTACCTGTAAAATTATTTTCTTTGAGTACATCATGGGACACAGGGTCAGGCTAATATTCATTACCTACTGGGACCTCCCAGAGCAAAAGCCTTGAGGGGAGGGAGACACCCTGCCAAACAATAGCCATCAGAACTTATACGGCAGCTGCAGTACACTGCACCCGAAAGCTAAAACCTTGGCTCCTCGAACATCCTTTTGATAAAATTTTGTGAACGTATGCACTGAAGACCAGATAGCGGCCTTAAAAATCTGAGCCACAGATACCCGATAGTGAAAAGCCCAGAAGGTTCCTACAACCCTGGTAGAATGCGCTCTCACCCTAAAGGGAGGAGCTTTATGTTTCAGACTATAGGCCTGAATGATCAATTGACGGACCCAATTGGCAATGGAAGCCTTGGAAGCTGCCTGCCCCTACTTGGGTCCTTTTGATAAAATAAAAAAATAGTCTGATCCTCAGGTTTCCACAGATCTAGACAAATAAACCTCGACTGCCCGGACAACGTCTAATGAGTGACGTCTTCTCTCTTCCGCCGAGCAAGGCTGAGAGAAAAAAGAAAGCAAAATGATGTCCTT
This sequence comes from Lithobates sylvaticus, assembly GCA_028564925.1. Lineage (NCBI taxonomy): Eukaryota > Metazoa > Chordata > Amphibia > Anura > Ranidae > Lithobates > Lithobates sylvaticus. Next base: position 427,021,550 of record CM053030.1, read on the forward strand.
AAATGAAAGGCCGACACCACCTTTGGCCAAAAGGACGAAACAGGCCGTAACACGACCCTGTTGTGGTGAAGGATCAAGTACGATTCCCTGCATGAAAGGGCCGCCAACACCGACACCCTTCTAGCCGAGGAGATAGCCATCAGGAAGGCTAGTTTGCATTACAGCAAGTCAAAAGGAATTTCCTTGATAGGATCAAAATGGTTGTTTCTGTAACACAGACAGCACCAAGTTCAAGTCCCAAGGACACATAGGTGAGCTAATGGGGGGAAGCAAGCGAGTTGCCCCCAGCAAAAAGGTTCGGACCAGTGATTGGGAGGCTAAAGGCCTTTGGAAGAATACTGATAGGGCCGAAACTTAACCTCTGATTGTACTCAGAGCAGATTTCCGAGGATGCCATTTTCTGACTTCACACCAAGCAACTACTAGACACTACTGATCCTGAGATGCCACGGTCCTTTAACACCCTGGCTTCAATAGCCATGCTGTCAAAATTAGAGACTGTAAATTGGGGTGGAATATAGGACCTTGAGACAGTAGATCGGGGCGACGTGAAAGCGTCCATGGCCCATCTATTGTCAGTCTCACAATCTGGAGGAACCAGGGCCTTCTGTGCCAGGCTGGTGCCACCAGAATGATTGGAACTCCCTCTTTCTGAATCCTGCACAAAAAATATGGAAGAAGAGGGACTGGAGGGAAAGCATAAACCAGGGAGTACTGTCTCCATGGAACTATCAGAGCATTTGCTCCGATTGCCAGAGGATCCCTTGTTCGGGACAGAAACTGCTGTAGCTTGTTTTTGAACCTGGATGTCCATCCCCAAACGCTGACAAATTTCCTGTTACACCCTTGGGTGAAGGGACTATTCCCCCGAGCAGATCTGCTGGTGGCTGAGATAATCTGCCTTCCAGTTCTCTACTCCCGGGATATGGACTGCCGATAGAATCTGCACGTCCCTCTGACCAGGCAAGTATGTGGTTCACCTCCTTCAGAACTGAACGACTCCTGCGCCTTGGTGGTTTATATAGGCCACAGAAGTGGCATTGTCGGACGGAACCCTGAAAAGGCAGTCCTAAAGCTCCACCGTCCAGGCCCTTAGAGCCAGACGTACTGCTCGTAATTCCAGGATGTTGATGGACAGGATCTGTTCTGTTCTGGACCATTTCCCCTGAGCTGTGGGCGCCCCAGCCTGAGAGAATGGCATCTGTAGTCAGTACTCGCCAAGTTACCGGGGAAAAAAAGATTTTCCCTTTCGCAGGTTCCGATCCTGCAACCACCATTTTATGCTTAGGCGTGCCCGAGGAGAAAAGCACATTGGAAAAGCCAGGGCTTTTCCTCCTCTGATCAAGACCAACAAGATGTCTTTTTGTAAAGGCCTGGAATGGAACTGGGCATAGGGCACTGTCTTGGAGGATACCATCCTCCCTAGAAGACTCATACAGAGCCGAATAGAGGGTTGTCTGGTGCCCCTTATCTGATGCACCGAAAACCTTCAGGGCACAGATCCTTACAGGTGACAAGAATACTCTTGATTGAACCTATCTAGGATCAGACCTAAATACTTTAGACTTTGAGCTGGTTTCAAGGCTGACTTTTCGGTATTTATGATCCAACTTAAGCTTTTCAAATACCGCACTGTGCATATTATGCTGTTCTAGAGCTTGTAATGAGTGATCTCTGAGTAGAAGGTCATCCAGATACCCAAGCACTAGGATCCCTTGGGCCCTGAAAAGATCAAGTACTGGTGCTAAGATCTTTGTGAACACCCAGGGAGCTGTAGCCAGCCCAAAGGGTAGTGCCACAAACTGAAAATGGCGTTCCTCTACTGCAAAAAGTACCTCTGATAAGGCTGAAAGATAGATATGTGTAAATTTGCATCTTTTATATAGATGGAGGCTAGAAAGTCTCCCCTCTGGAGTGAGGCTACTACTGAGCGGACATACTCCACCTGAAAGGACTGCATCAGTAGATACTTGTTCAGGGATCTTAAGTCCAAAATGGGCCTTGTGTCCCTGTTTGGTTTCTGAACCGTAAACAGGAGTAAAACCCTTACCCCCTTTTGGATATCGGAACCTCTACAATCACTCCTGATGTAGTGCTTAAAAACCTCTGAGGTGGAACCCCCGAAACTCCAGCTTGTACCTGCAAGTTATAATTGAGGTGACCCACTCGTCCTGAATTATTGTTCTCCAAATGTCCGTAAAGGGAAGCAGCCTCCCCCCCACCCGATCGAGTGGGGGCGTCCCCTCAAAAGGAGGGCTTGGTGCTGGGTATAGAAGATATATTTGTCCAAATGATCATCAAATAAACATTCCCCATGAAAATTTAAACCTGCTAATAACTATTTACAAGGAAGCTTGGCTGACCAGTTTTTAAGCCACAAGAGTCTGTGCATATGTACAGATGAGAGAGTCAAACGAGAAACCTGCTGTATTGAATCCTTTAAGGCATCAATAGCAAAAACACAATGCTAAAGAAATATCTGTCTTACTTTCAGGCAGATCATCCTCCTGGTTAGGCCTATCAGGCTGTTTGACCTGATCCACTATGGACTGGCAGATACCAAATGCTGCAACAGCTGGCTGGATAGCTGAACTGGCCAAAGAAAAGGAAGCCTTTAATAATGACTCCAGTTTCTTGTCAACGGGGTCTTTCAAGCCCTGTGCGTAATCTACCGTACAAGTTCTTGTTTAAGGAAGAGACTGCTGTATCTACTGCTGGCATGCTCCATTTTTTAACAAACTTTTCATCCATGGGATATAAAAGGGAAAACCTCTTAGGAGGAACGAAAATCCTGTCAGGAACTTCCCAATCAGGAAACAGCGACTTTTCCAACAGAAGGTGTAGGAGGAAAGCAAGTGTGGCCTGAAGAGGCCTCAGGGATCCCAAAGAGGATCAGGGGGGCTCAGTCACCTCTGCAAGATGCAACTTAAAGGCAAAACGAACCATTACGGTCAGAGTCAAGATCAAAAGCCTCTGCGACTGAGAGGCAAACATCAACTGGATATCTTCTTGTCCAGATTGCTCGGAAGCAGACTCATCTGCCGGGTCCTCCAGAGTCCTGAGCTTTAAGCACTTCCCCATCCTCAACCCATTCCTTCTCCAGACTAGGAGGCTCCGGGGAAGGGGGTTTGTCACGCTTCCTGCTACCCTGCGGGATGGAGGCAATCATGCCAGCAATCCTGTGCTCTAAACCGGATAGGGCCGAGGACAGTTCATCCTTAATGATAAAGGGTGAAGCAGCAGCGTTGACTATAGGCACAATACAAGACAGGCGCAGCAGCTCAGATTGCCAGGAAGCCTCTGGTCTTTCAGGGGATACAACACTAGGGGTACGACTAGGTTCACCAGGAACTACTGACGACATCAGTGTGCCCTTCGCTGTAGTGTTCGGTCCTCTTTTTTTGAAGACATTTACCAGGCGCAAAAAGAGTACTTGGGTGTAGTATTAACCAAGCCAAGCCCCTAAGTAACAATCCTGCCAAGCGACACTTTGTAACTCACGTGACCCAGGCAAGGAAAAAATGGACCGCTGCAAGTGTCTGTTCAGAGCCTGCTCTGTGTCCCACAGCCGCCTTCTGGAAGCACTGCATACTTGTGCGCCGCAACTTTCTGTGCATGCGCACACACATGCATGGTCCTGGCGAACGTGCGTGGCTGTATTTGCGCATGACGCAAATCCTCATGCACCCATATTAAAGGCTACTGCGCATGTGCAGCAAAGTCGCGTGCGCCATGGCCGCCAAACCACTGCTGAGCAAATCGGCACTCTTGCTAACACAAGTGCACCCTAGTGAATCAAGGTGAAATAGCGCGCCCTAGTGAATCAAGGTGAAATAGCGCGCCATCATATAGGTAAAAAACAGCCAGACAAGCAAAAAAAAAAAAAAAGGTACACTTTCAAAACCCCCCACAGCTAGCCCAAAACTCCCCCGTCTGGTCACCGCACACAGGTGTCCAGCCTCTAGCTAGCTTGACTGATTGTTACAATCACTGGGCTACCCCACAATAATAAGTAAAGTGGTTTGACTAACCCGTCCAGGCGCAGGGCAGCTTAGAAACTAAGAGTCCAATCTTCACTCTTCGCGGCGGGTCCCTGTCACTTGAGGACCTTCAAGGACTAGGTACCCTTTTCATGTTTAGGGTCCACTCCCTTGGACCTGTACAGCACCCTGCTGGAATGTCTTAGCGCTGTTGTGTCCAGGATTCAACTTCACAGGGTCCAGCGCCCAGAGGCCGCAACCTTGCAGGATCTTGAGTCTTCTTTGCGAGGCTCGGGTACCATTTATCCAAGCATATAAAGCCTGTGTCAAATGGATCGGATAATCCCTTGATTTATTTAAGGAACAGTTTGTGGGACTAGAGACCTGGAGCGCTGAGAGCTCAAACAAACCATGTCATCCACCTTGCAAACACTGGTAAAAAAAACTGAAGTGCTTCATGTGTGGGATGGGTTATATAGGGGGTCACTTCCTGTCTGAAGACCTTTGGTCTACCAGTGTGCATTCACCTGGAGACTGAGTATAACCCAGTAGGTAATGAATATAAGCCTGATTCTGTGTCCCATGATGTATGAAAAAGAAAGTTGCATTTTTGTCTCATCAGTCCACAGAATATTTGCCTAAAAGTCTTGGGGATAATCATTATGTTTTTTGGTAAATGTGAGATGAGCCTTTGTGTTCTTTTTGGTCAGCAGTGGCTTTGGAACTCTCCCATGGATGCCATTTTTGCCCAGTCTCTTTCTTATTGTTAAATCATGATCACTGATCTTACCTGAGGCAAGTGAGGCCTGCGGTTCTTTAGATGTTGTTCTGGGTTCTATTATGACCTCCTGGACGAGTCGTCGTCATGCACTTGGAGTCATTTTTGTAGGCCGGCCACTCCTGGGAAGGGTCACCACTGTTCCAAGTTATCTCCATTTGTGGAAAATGGCTCTACCCGTGGTTCACTGGCGTTCCAAAGCCTTTGAAACCCTTCCTAGACCGACACATGTATGTTTCTTATCTGTTCTTGAATTTAAGATTGTGCCATGTGTGGCTTTTTGTGATCTTTTAGCATGCGTCACTTTGTCAGACAGCTTTTTTTTATGCGATTTCTTGATTCAACAGGTCTGGCAGTAATCAGGCCTGGGTGAGGGAAGTGAAATTTAACTCGGCTTTCCATAAAATGGTGGTTAATCACAGTTCATTCATGATTCAGCATGGAAGGGGGCAATTACTTTTTTACATAGGACAAGGCAGGTTTGAACAACTTTTTGCCCTTAAAGTGGAAGTAAACCCTTCCACATGACTTTGGCCTACAGGTAAGCCTAGATTAAGGCTTACCTGTAGGTCCAATAAATATCTCCTAAACCTACATGGTTTAGGAGATATTTAGCGATGAAAAGGCATCGCTGTCTACGGCGCATGCGCCGTAGACAGCGGCGCGCAGGCGCACTGAGGGCGCACTGCATATGCCGCTCTCACGGCAATATGCCGATCTCGTGCGCATGCGCGGGAGTGACGTCATCGCCGCTCCAGCGGCGAGACCCGGAAGTCACTCCGGCCCTGCATGGCGGCGAGGAAGATTGAAGATAAGGACGGCTTCGGGGGCTTCGTTTTCAGGTAAGTTTTTCATAATGAGCTAGTATGCTATGCATACTAGCTCATTATGCCTTTGCCTTGCAGGGTGTCTTTTTTTTTTTTTTTTACAGAGGCTTTACTTCCTCTTTAATAAATTAATTTAAAAATTGCATCTTGGAATTATTCGGGTTATCTTTGTGCAATATAAAAATTTGTTTTGATGATCTGAATAATTTAAGTGTGAGAAAAATGCAAAAAAATAAGAAATCAGGGAGGGGGCAAATCATTTTTCACAGCACTGTATATGAACAACCCAAAATAAGGGCAAAAGTGTATCAAAACCTATAAGCATAAATCCACTGGAGTAGCAAATAAATGAATGAATGGCTTACCAAGGAGTAGAAAACAAACAGTCTCCTGGACTACAAGCATAGTAAAGGGTTCAGCAATCTGTCTCTAACTGACCAGAACACCTTAATAAAGGCATGGTGAAAAGGGAGGAGCGGTGCGTGCAGCACAAAGTGGTAAACAGCCTAATTGGACTAATGAAGCACTCAAAGCAGGAACAAATCCTGCTAGTGTCCGCATTAAGCAGGCAATAGAGACATCATGTTGTCCCCCACCTCCCCTCCCGAATGGACACATTTCACAACAAAAGGCATGTGGATTACCAAACCACTGGAGTCATACATTATGATCTGCCCTTGTGGCGCTTTTTATATTGGCAAGACCATTCGCACGTTTTGAAGGAGAATATACGATCATACCCATGCTGCGGAAATTAGGAATACTCCCCCCCCACCATCGGTCATCATGTGGTTAACACGCATGACTACCATGTCTAAGCTCAAATTTTGGGCTTTGGAATGCGTGGATCCAAACATCATGGATCTGGTGCACAGATTACCGGGGGGGGGGGGGGGGGGGGCTGGGGGCTGGGGAAGACCAACGTGGATGGAGTGTCCTAAAAAACTATTTAAGGGATTTAGGAGCTAATGACCTCCAAGGTAGTATTTTCAGAAATACCATTACTTCGAGCCACACCAGAAAGGCAGCGGGAAATTAGGGCAGTAAAACAGTGGCTGAGGAGCTGGTGTAGAAAGGAGGGGTTTGGGTTCCTGGAGAACTGGGCCGACTTTTCAGTCGGTTACCAGCTCTGTAGAACGGAGGGACTGCACCCTAATGAGGGTGCAGATCTGCTGGGAGTGAAGATGGGCGAAAAGTTAGAGGGGCTTTTAAACTAGGTGATGGGGGGGGGGGCCGACACAAATAGCCAGTATGGCACATATTTAAAACAATATATATATATATATATATATATATATATATATATATATAAATATTATATATAAAACAACTAAACCCATGGGAATTATGGTAACAAGTCCTATTTGCAACCTCAGTCCGGACAAAACTATGAGGCACGTTCACTAATGCCAGGAGTCTGGCGGACAAGATGAGAGAACTAGAGCTGCTACTGTATGAGGAGGAATTCGATTATGGGAATTTCAGAGACCTGGTTCAATAGCTCTCATGATCGGTTGGCAACCATTCGAGGGTATTCCCTATATCGTAGGGACAGGTAAGGTAAAAAGGGGGAGGGGTATGCCTGTATATCAAAAATGATATACAGGTGATTGAGAGGGATGACATCACTAATAGAGCAACGGAAGAGGTGGAATCTATATGGGTAGAGTTACAAAGGGAGGAAAACAAGGATAGAGTAATACTAGGAGAGTGCTATAGGCCCCCTAACCTGAGGAAGGAGGGAAAGACGGACCGCCTATCATAGTTTGAAATGGCGACAAGGAGGGGGAAGTGTCATTATAATTCAGAATTTTAATTATCCAGACAGATCAATGTGGGGTTCCTTACGCCCAGTCTAAGGCTCGCCATTTCCTAAATGTCTTACAGGACAATTTTATGGGTAAGATGGTACATGCACCAACAAGAAACAATGCGTTACTAGACCTATTGATTACCAACAATGAAGACTTGATCGCGGATGTAGAAATACGAGGCAACTTAGGAAACGGCAATCACAGGTCAATTCGTTTCAGCATAAGGCCCCATGTACACAGGATGTTTTTACAACCATTCCTAAATGATTTAACTTGACAGATTAGTAACCCACGTTTAAAACGTTCGTTTTGCCGTGTTTACATGCCACAATTAGCGGCGTTTTGTTGCGTTTAAAAAAAAAAAATCATATATTTTTTCTTTTAACCGGTTCCCGACCGGCGCACGGCGATATACGTCGGCAGAATGGCACGGACAGGCAGGAGGGCGTATATACAAGTCCCTCCTTAATGCCATCCGTGCCATCAGGAGCGCGCCGGGAGCGGCGCGCTCCCGCGCCGGTCGAGACTCCCGTGAGGCCGGTCGCGGGTCCCGCGGACTCGATCGCCGCGGGGACACCTGTGATCGTCTCACGGGAAGGCAGAACGGGGAAAATGGACAGCATCTCCCCGTTCTGCCTAGCAACTAGTGACGCCGATCTCTGCTCCCTGTAATTGGAGCAGAGATCAGCATTCAATAGCTGAGAGCCACGCCCCCCCCACAGTAAGAAACACACACCCTAGGCATACTTAACCCCTACACTGCCACCCCCTGGTTAACCCCTTCACTGCCAGTGTCATTTATACAGGAATCAATGCATTTAAATAGCATTGATTGCTGTATAAATGACAATGGTCCCAAAAATGTGTCAAAAATGTGTCAAAAATGTCCGATGTGTCCGCCATAATGTCGCAGTCACAATAAAAATCGCTGATCGCCGACATTACTAATAAACAAAATTATTAATAAAAATGCTATAAAACTATCCCCCATCTTGTAAACGCTATAACTTCTGCGCAAACCAATCAATAAATCGCTTATTGCGATTTCCTTTACCAAAAATATGTAGAATACGTATCGGGCTAAACTGAGGAAAAAAATTTTTTTTATATATATTTTGGGGGGGGATATTTATTATAGCAAAAAAAAAAAATGCGTTTTTTTTTCTAAATTGTCGCTCTTTTTTGTTTATAGCGCAAAAAATAAAAACCGCAGGGGCGATCAAATACCACCAAAAGAAAGCTCTATTTGTGGGAAAAAAAGGACGTCAATTTTGTTTGGGAGCCACGTCGCACGACCGCGCAATTGTCAGTTAAAGCGACGCAGTGCCGAATCGCAAAAAGGGGCCTGGTCCTTTGGCTGCAAATTGGTCCGGTCTGAAAGTGGTTAAATGGCCAAAAACTAAAAACACCTATAAACGAAACGTGGCTAACCACGGGATACCGCGTTTAACGTCTGAAACGTCGGAAACTTCGGCGTCTGAACCCATTTTTTTGTATTCGAAGAAATGCTGTTAAACGCAACTGCCTAAAAACGTCAATAAACAAGACTGTGTACAGGGTCGCATAGGATAACTGAACATACATTTAGCAGCGTCCTGTGTACATGGGGCCTAAATCACACAAATAGGAAACATGAGAATACAAAAACACTGAACACTCAAAAGAGCCAACTTCCAGAAACTACGGTACCAAATGATTGGTTAAAATTTGATATTACCAGTTTGATGGGGTTTGCAAATGCCCTTTTTTCACCTCCTCCTCTCTGTGTTCATTAGGTATAATCCATATTTCATTTATGTTTTTATATTAGTCATTGCTTGAAATTGTGCATTCATGTTATGCATTTAGGCAGTGTTGGCAACAATGGGTAGTGCACCGGCGTGGGACGCATGCGTGTGATGGCTTCCGGTCTCTCCCTTACCCCCCCCCCCCATAGGAATCCATTCCTAGCACAGGTGGCCCCCGTACAGACTCCTGGAACAGTGGCTTTCTCCTCATCCACCTGCTGTTCCATCCGGTGCATTTACCCATGCGCCTCTTGGGTTCTGAGTCTGCGCATTATGTGCTGCACCTCCGCATCATTTGATGAGGGCTCTACTGCAACCGTTGAGCGGAAATCACGCTACTTCCACGGCGTGAGGTGGGGGACACCATGGTGGCTCTAATGCAAGCCACATGCAGACACTAGCAGGATTTGTTCCTGCTTCGAGTGTGGAATTCGTTCAATTATGCTGTTAACCACCTTGTTTGTGCGGCATAAAATTGGGTGGGGTGATGTTTCATTGGTGCATGACACTGCTCCTCCCTTTTCACCATGCCTTATTAAGGTGTTCTGGTCAGTTAGAGGCAGATTGCTAAACCCTTCACTACGATTAGTCCAGGGGACTGTTTTCTACTCCTTGGTAAGCCATGCATTCATTTGTTACTCCAGTGGATTTAAGCTTATAGGTTTTGATACTCATTTGCCCTTATTTGAAGTTATTCAGATAGGTACTATAGACATTCCTTGGAGTATCTTTTGGATACAATACAATACTATATCTGGGATAAGCATCAAGAACTTTACCAGGGAGGTTGTGAGGGGTTTCCCCCACGGCCAAGTGCTCTTGATTTATCTCCCCACTCTATGCTGCACAATGGTGGTAATTTCCATTATCAAAGTGACTACAGGCACACAAAATGTGAAATGAAGTATTTTCAGCTTTTTTGCTATGTTTGTGCCCATATATATTGGATGCACAGTACTTCCAGTTTATACAACTCTACCCCATTTGTTCATTGAGCCCTTATTATTCATTAGGTTTATGTCCTTTGACTTGTTTTCTACTTGTGGAGGCATTGGAGTGTTCCTGTATCTCTTGCATGAATGTGTTTTCTGCCATATTTAGTAAGTTGCCTTACTTAAAGCGGTTCTGCACTGGGGTTTTTTTTTTTTTTTTTTTTTTTGGGGGGGGGATATGCTAAGTATTAATAACTAAATTGGGGGACTCACCTTTTCCATCTTCCATCGCGATCGCAGCCGGTTTTCCTCCGATAAACTTCTTTATTTGCTGCTTTTGTGCTGGGGGCCATCTTGCCTGTGGGCATGTGAAACCCCACAAGCACTTTAGATGGCCCAGCATGCACCGCCGTTACTGCGCCGAGCTTGCACGTGCGCAGTAACGGCAAAGTGCAGCTCACGTTCTCCGAAATCTCGCGAGATGTGTCCGAAATCTCACGAGATTTCGGAAGATGTGGCGAAATCTCGCGAGATTTCGGAAGATGCCCGCACAGACTCCTGGGATCAATGACACCAGATCCCAGGAGACAGTGCGTCGTGACGAGGATCCCCGCACGGACCCCGCCCACCCCCGCAGAGACAGAGGACCGGAAGTCATCGATTACAAGGCAAGTGAAAAAAAAAAAAAAAAACACACACATTTCATTTAGTACTCTTTGCCTGATTTGGAAGGCAAAGAGATTTACTAAATGAAATGTGTGCAGAACCGCTTTAATACATTTTTCTATATACATGTTTTTATGCGCATTTATGTGTTCATGACATTTATCGCTGTTTATATTTTTAGACTGTTGTTCAATCTGTTGCTCTTAGGAACCCAAGAAGTCGAAACGTGTAGGGGCATCGACGATTTTTTGGGATCTAGAGCTTTTCCTTGTATTTAGTCCTATCATCCTCTGCAACTTTTGCGTTTACTGTTGCATCTATTTTATTAGTGTCTTAACCACTTGCCACCCACCCTATAGGCGAATGATGGCTGCAAAGTGGTTTCAAAACCCTGACTGGGCGTCATATGACGTCCTCAGGATTTTGAGCCGATGCGTGCCCCCGGGGGAGGGCATTGCGGCGATCGTTGTTGCGGGGTGTCAGTCTGACACCCCGCAACTACGATCTCGGTAAAGAGTCTCTAACGGAGACTCTACCATGTGATCAGCCGTGTCCAATCACGGATGATCACAGTGTAATTAGGAAGAGCCGTTGATCGGTTTTTCCTCACTCGCGTCTGTCACGCGAGCAGAGAAGAGCCGATCGGCTGCTCCTCTGACAGGGGGGGTCTATGCTGATCGATTATCTGCGCAGCCCCCCCCCCTGAAGATGCCCACACTGGACCACCAGAAATGCCCAGCACCAGGTGTGCCACCCTAGACCACCAGGGATGCCAGTCAGTGCCCACAATGGGCATCACTGATTTGGCATGCATTATTGTTTGGCACTGATTGGCATCCATCAGTTCAAAACAATGCCGCCTATCAGTGCCCATCTGTGCCACCTATCAGTGCACATCCATGCTCATCCGTGCAACCTATCCATGCCCATCTCTGCTGCCTATCCATGCCGCCTATCAGTGCCAATCTGTGCCACCTATCAGTGCCCATCCGTGTTGCCTATCAGTGCCACATATCAGTGCCACATATCAGTGCCGCCTATCAATGCCACTTCATTGGTGCCACCTCATCGGTGCCCATCAGTGCCGCCTTATCAGTGGCCATCAGTGAAGGAGAAAACTTACTTATTTACAAAGTTTTGAAACTAAAACAAAAAAAACTTATTTTGTTTCAAAATTTTCGGTCTTTTTTTATTTGTTTAGCAAAAAATAAAAACCGTAGGTGATCAAATACCACCAAAAGAAAGCTCTATTTGTGGGGGAAAAAATGATAAAAGTTTTATTTGGGTACAGTGTAACATGACCGCGCAATTGTCATTCAAAGTGCGACAGCGCTGAAAGCTCAAAATTGGTCTGGGCAGGAAGGTGTTTAAGTACTCAGTATTGAAGTGGTTAAGATTGTATTTAATAAAATTATATTTGTATTTTTATATATTTGTCATAGTGGTGCCTTTCCAAAAGTCCCTTCCATAAACCTCCTTTTTGTATCTAGTTACCAGGATGTGGCACCATCATGGCTACCAAACAGGGAATTCAGATAAGAATTTTTTATTTTCTAAACACTGCAGTTGAGCTGCAGTTTTACCACCCCTCAACCGCGACCCCATTTAGCTGCAAAGGCAACAGCCAGGGGTGTACACATGCTGCAGCTGCAATGCTTTGCAGCTGTGGCAGAAATTGTACCCCCTGTAGGTTCAACATTTGGGACGCATTCAAGTGAATAGAGGTGCTTGTTTAGGGTCCAAGGGGTTAAAGCAGGCGGTGAGGAGGCAATATGCCGTCTTCTCACCATCTCAAAAATGCTCTCTTAAAAAGGTATCTGAACAGGGTCGGCTCTTGTGACACTGCACGTGGAAGCTCCCAGCCGCTCCAGCACTCTGCAAGTGCTCCAACACTGTTCACTCAAGTATTTAGTGTTATTCTTCACCATTATACTAAAGAAATGCCTAGGGTGCTTAAAGGATTGGCTTGGCGCTTCTCTCCTATTTTTTTTAAATCAGAAGATGGGTACACTGTAGTCATAGGGGTGGACATGATCAGCAACAATACTCAGGTAGGCCCTTGCATTTAAACAATGCTCAATTGGTACTAAGGGGCCCAAAGTGCTGAACCGTTGATACAAAGAAGGATGATTCATGCTTTCATGTTTACACCAAATTCTGATCCTACTATCTGAATGTCGCAGCTGAAAATCGACTCATCTTACCAGGCAATGTTTTTCCAATCCTCTATTGTCCAATTTTAGTGAGTCTGTGTGCATTGTAGCCTCAGTTTCCTGTTCTTAGCTGACAGAAGTGGCACCCGGCGTGGGCTTATGCTGTTGTAGCCCATCTGCTTCAAGGTTTGTTCTGTTGTGTGTTCAGAGATGGTATTCTGCATACCTTGGTTGCAACGAGTGGCTAATTGAGGTACTGTTGCCTATCATCTTGAACCAGTCCTCCCATTCTCCTTTGACCTCTTGACATCACACACATACACACAGTATCTTACAAAAGCGAGTACCACCCCTCACATTTTAGTAAATATATAAAACGGTGTTATTTTTGCTGTCCCCTTGAAAAGAACTCAACACACAGCAATTAACCACTTAAGCCCCGGACCAATTTGCAGCTAAAAGGACCAGGCCCCTTTTTGCGATTCGGCACTGGGCCGCTTTAACTGACAATTGCGCGGCCGTGCGACGTGGCACCCAAACAAAATTGGTGTCCCTTTCCCACCAATAGAGCTTTCTTTTGGTGGTATTTGATCACTTCTGCGGTTTTAATATTTTTAAAAAGTGTCAATTTTGAAAAAAAATCAATATTTTTTACTTTTTGCTATAATAAATATCCCCAAAAAATATATAAAAATAATTTTTCCTCAGTTTAGGCCAATACGTATTCTTCTACATATTTTTGGTAAAAAAAATAAAAAAATAAGCGAAATTAGCGATTATTGATTGGTTTGCACAAAAGTTATAGCATTTACAAAATAGGGGATAGTTTTATAGCATTTTTAATTATTTATTTTTTTACTAGTAATGGTGGCGATCAGCGATTTTTATTGTGACTGCGACATTATGGCGGACACATCGGACATTTTTGACACATTTTTAGGACCATTGTCGATTATACAGCAATCAGTGCTATTTAAATGCACTGATTCCTGTGTAAATGACACTGGCAGTGAAGAGGTTAACCACTAGGGGGCGGGAGGGTTAAGTGTGACCTGTGTTTTTTTTTTAATTTATTTTTTACTGTAGGGGGGTGTGGCTTGGCGTGTGACATTACTGATCGTTTTTCCCTATGACAGGGAACAGACGATCAGTGACAGCCACACTAGGAAGCACGGGGAGAGGTTTGTTTATACTAACCGCGGTCACGGAGCTCAGGACCGGGTCGCTCGCGCGACCCACCGCTGGGCTCTTTAAGCGCAACCTACCTGTACATTGTTGTGCCCAGCCGTGCCATTCTGCCGACGTAAATGTGCAGGAGGCCGTCCTTAAGTGGTTAATGTCTAAACCGCTGGCAACTAAAGTGAGTACACCCCTAAGTGAAAATGTAAAAAATTTCCAAATTGGGCCCAAAGTGTCAAAATTTTGTGTGGCCCCATTATTTTCCAGCACTGCCTTAACCCTCTTGGGCATGGCGTTCACCAGAGCGTCACAGGTTGCCATGACGACATAATGGAGCTGGTGGATGTTGGAGACCTTGCGCTCCTCCACCTTCCCTTTGAAGATGCCCCACAGATGCTCAATAAAGTTTTTAGGTCTGGAGACATGCTTGGCCATTCCTTCACCTTTACCCTCAGCTTCTATAGCAAGGCAGTGGTCGTATTGGAGGCGTGTTTGGGGTCAGTATGTAGGCATGTTGATCATGCTCTTCAATCAGTATGCCACAGTACATGTTGGCATTCATGGTTCCCTCAACGAACTGTAGCTCCCCAGTGCTGGCATGACTCATGCAGCCCCGGACCATGACACTCCCACCACCATGCTTGACTGTAGGCAAGACACACTTGTCTTTGTACTCCTCATCTGGTTGCCGCCACACACGCTTGACACCATCTGAACCAAATACGTTTATCTTGGTCTCAGACCACAGGACATGATTCCAGTAATCCATGTCCTTAGTCTGCTTGTATTCAGCAAACTGCAGGCTTTCTTGTGCTTTATCGTTAGCAGAGGCTTCCTTCTGGGACGACAGCCATGCAGACCAATTTGATGCAATGTGCAGTGTATGGTCTGAGCACTGACAGGCTGACCCCCCCCCCCCCCCTCAACCTCTGCAGCACGTATACGTCTATTTCCCAAAGGCAACCTCTGGATATGACGCTGAGCATGTGCACTCAACTTCTTTGGTCGACTATGGCGAGGCCTGTTCTGAGTGGAACCAGTCCTGTTAAACCGCTGTATGGTTTTAGCCACCATGCTGCAGCCGTTTCAGGGTCTTGGCAATCTTCTTATAGACTATGCCATCTTTATGTAGAGCAACAATTATTTTTTTCAGATCCTTGGAGAGTTCTTTGCCATGAGGTGCCATGTTGAACTTCCACTGACAGTATGAGAGAGAGAGAGAGCAATAACATCAAATGTAACACCTGCTACCCATTCACACCTGAGACCTTGTAACATTAACGAGTCACATGACACCGGGGAGGGAAAATGGCTAATTGGGCCCAATTTGGACATTTTCATTTAGGGGTGTACTCACTTTTGTTGCCAGTGGTTTAGACAGTAATGGCTGTGTGTTGTTATTTTCAGGGGACAGCAAATTTACACTTTTATACAAGCTGTACACTCACTACTTTACATTGTAGCAAAGTGTAACTTCTTCAGTGTTGACACATGAAAAGATATAATTAAATATTTACAAAAATGTGAGGGGTGTACTCACATTTGTGAGATACTGTATGTAGATTAACCACTTCAACACCAGGCACTTTCCTACCTTCCTAGGACAATTGTCAGCTTTCAGCGCTGTCGCACTTTTTTTTTAACATAAAGTTTATTTATTTGCAACAGTAAACATAACATACCGCAGTTACAATACAGTTAGACAGATATTACAATTTAATCAACTCATTTAATCAACTACATTATCAACTAAAATATATATACCAACAAAGAGAATCATGTCCGAGACCTCAGCGCCCAACATCTTATAAAACACTTCTTCTCATTCTCTCCCGAGGTAACCCGCATCTCTAATGGATTTGGAGGATACGTGCTTGGCCTAAACCTGCTGGGGCCTCTCCCTCCCTACTCCAGGGTCAAATGCCTGGCTTCCACCCAGGCTGCCCATATTTTGTCGGATTTCGGCGGACAATTTCAAGCTAGATACGTCAATTTGTACAGCGGCAGGAACTTCTTGATGATTGATAGCCATAGTTGTTTTGTAAGTAGCGTCTGGTTCCAGTTAAGAAGGAAAGCCTTCCTAGCGTACATTGAGGCATAAAAGACAATATATTTTTTCCTTTGTGGAGCTTCAATGAAGTCATACGCCCAGGAGAAGAGGAATAGGACTATTCAGGACTCTCAGCTTCCCTATGGAGTTGATGTCATCCAGGACCAGTGACCAGAAACCCTTTATCATCGGACATGCCCAAACCATGTGGAAGAAATCCGCATCTCCCGAACCACATCTGGGGCATGTCGCTGATCTAGCACGGTAAATTTTGGACAAACGCATCGGGGAATAGTAAGCACGGTGCAAAAACTTTAGCAAATCTGTCTCTGGATGAAATGGTCAGGGTCAGATACTGTTGGGTCCCCTCCCAGTCATCGTCCGCTAGTTCAGGAATGTCTCGTTGCCAACACTAAAATAATTGGGAAACCGTGGACGTGTCCATTAAAGCTAGCATGTTATACATGGTAGACAAGGTTTTACTGCGTTCAGGGGATGGGAGCTCCGCCTCCAAGTCTGACATATGTAGGGTAACCAGCCCAGGAAACGGAGATCTAAAAAGGCATGCCGTATTTGGAGAAATCGGAAGAACATCTGATTTGGAAGGCCCTTAAGGCTCTTCAGATCATCGAATGTTCTTAGCTGTCCCCAGGAGACTATCTCCCAATGTTACAATCTTATACCTAGCCCATATGACTGGATCTGGAATTGAGTGAAAGTGGGGAAGTTTCGGATTGCCCCAGAGTGGCGTCTCGGGGGACCAAGTATTGGGCTGCACGATTTTACCAACAGTGTCCCATACTTTAATGGTCACCCTCATAAGAGGTGTCACCCTCATATTGGAGTTGGGCCCCATGTGGATGAGGTTCCGTAGCTCAGAATAGGACCCCAACAATGCAGCCTCCACAGTAGAAGCTGGGTTGGCAGGTTCCGCTGCCAGCCACCACTTAAGTCTCACCAGAACCGCCCCCCCAGCGTGCCCGGGAGTTGCAGAGTTGTTTACGCTACCCTGGGGACCTTTCCGTTCCAAATAAAGGCGATGATACGGTCTAATTTAAAAAAAAGGGAATGGGTATGGCGACTGGGGTCTGTCTAAAGAGATAATTTAATCTAGGGAGGATTGACATTTTAAATTAAATTAACCCTTCCAACGGGAGAGAGGGGGAGAGACTTCTATACCGTGCATCTTTGAATTATCCGAGACATCACTGGGGTAAGATTGAGGGCAATAAAATTGTCGGAGATCCCTATGAATCTCCACACCCGCTTAAGTTGCAGATCTAGATCTAGGGATCCTGTTCCTGAATGTAGTGGAAACAGGACGGATTTCCCTCAATTTATACACACCCTGGAGTAGCGCCCGTATCTGTTTATGATTCCAAGTGCCTGTCGCAGGGATGTTCCATCATCCTTAAGGTACATTAGGATGTCATCTGTATATAGTGACACTTTCTCTTGCAACGGGCCTATTTCTATGCCTCTTATTTGGTTGGAGGATCCAATAAGGATGGCCATGGGTTCTATCGCCAGTGCAAAGAGCCCTGGCGACAGGGGACAGCCCTGTCTCGTCCCCCTTCGCAAGGGGAAAGGTGGGGAGAGAACAGTTCCCGTACGAACCCTAGCTGTCGGAGAGCTTTACACAGCCTCAACCCAGGAGACAAAGACGGGGCCGAAGCCGAATCTGCGGAGGACCTCCCATAGATAACTCCATTCCACAGAATCGAAAGCCTTTTCTGCATCCAGGGAGGCCACTACCGCTTCATCTGTGTCTCCGACCCCTGAGGACAAGACTGCATACAGTCTCCGAAGATTAATATCCGTTCCCTTCCCTGGCATGAAACCAGATTGGTCTTCATGAACTAATGAGAGTATTACCTCATTAAGGCGTCTAGCAAGAATTTTAGTCAATACTTTGGCATCCAAATTAAGAAGGGAAATAGGTCTATAGGATAAGCAAAATTGGGGGTCCTTCCTAGGTTTAGGTACTACAAGTATAGCTTGTGCCATAGATGGGGGAAGCACGCCTTCAGTTAGCGTCTTTGTAAACATGCTGTGTATTCTAGGTGCTAGGTCTTATACGTACTGTTTATAGAATTCAGGAGGAAACCCATCCGTACCTGTGTTCTTACCCGATTGAAGGGAGCATATCGCTATCTGTACCTCTTCCTCCGTGATTGGGCTGTCCAGGGCCTCTCTGGCTTCAAGGGTCAGAGTTGGAAACGTCACTTTGTCTAGGAAACTATACATCTCGTCAGTAGAGTAACCTACTTTAGGAGTACAGTCTAGTGTAAAAGTCCGCAAAGAATATATTTATCTCTACCGGGTCTGTCTTGGTATTACCGTCCTCAGCCTGTATCCTCGCTATAGTAGATATCGGGGACTGCTCTTTAGCTATCCAGGCTAATAGCCTACCCGTTTTATCCCCCTGTTCAAATATACTTTGCGTTTGGGCTAGTTGTCTCTTCTGTACCTTAGTTCATGTCCTGGCCAGTAACATGGTTGGCCGTAAGGGCATACCGAGCTTCAAGGGAGTGAGCCTTGGCTTCAGCCTCCTCCAGGACAATTTGGTCATTCTTACGTTCCCTTGCTATAGAGGAAGGTTAACATCCTCTAATAAAGGCTTTAAAAGCATCCCAGTCATAACCCGGTTAAGTGGTTCCAGCATTTAACAGCCAGTATTGTTTGATCAACGCCACAATTTGGAACTCTATAGTGGGGTTATTTATCCAGAATCGAGATAGGCGCCAGATTCTATCAGAGGGAGCCGTTATTGTTTGTATACTACAAAGTAATGGTGAATGATCTGAGATGCCTCTAGGGAGAACCTTAATATCCCTAATCCTGGGCAGCATGGTGACACTAGCTTAAACGAGATCAATGCGTGACAGTGAGTTATGCGAGTGTGAATGGCAGGTGTATGCCCGTTCCGAAGGGTTTTTCCCCCTCCATACATCCTCTAACCCAAAAAGTCCCTCCCATTTAGATAGATTGGACTCGGTAGCAGGACCTGGTATGAGTCTATCTAGGGAAGGATTCGGAGTAGTATTAAAGTCCCCCGCAAAAAGAACGTTGTCCGTAGGGTACTGGACCAGCAAAGAGATAGTGCCATGTAGGAGGGAAAGGTCAGCCGGGGGGGGTGAAGTACAAGGCCCACCACCACCACTATCTGAATTGTATCTACACATGCATGGATTATAACATACCGACCCCCAGGATCCAGCTTAACATCGAACAGCTCAAAGTTAAGGGTTTTTACTTACTAAAATACTCACCCCACGTGAGTAACCCATGTTAGCGGTAGCGTGAAAGTGCCTCCCCACCCATGGGCGTTTAATACTAAGGAGTTTACTGCCCACTAAATGCGTTTCCCGGAGAATGCATATATGGGGGTTGTATTTTTTAAGATATTTAAATACCAAGGAGCGTTTAATTTTATTGTTAAGTCCCTGTACATTCCAAGAAAGTATTTTCAACTGAGCCATGATGTGAGGGGAATATAGAAACTAGCAGGTATTTCTGAGCAAGCTGAATCCTGGGGGAGCGGCCCCACCGCCCATACATTAACATTGCAGACCCACCATCTGTATATAGTGAAAAGCCACAGGGTCACCAATAATCTCTTTAACCATATGTATTTTCTGTCACATATCTGTCTAAGATATACCATAATAACATAAAAAAAAAAAGAACAAAAAAAAACACCCATCCCATCCCTCCCCGCACCCTGCTAAACATAGCACTTGGTGCCTGAATCCCCAAACTTAACCAAACAGGTCCTTGAGAGGAAGGTCTTCTATGAGGGCAGTATGTTGCAACAGCACACACAGTTCCTACCAAGGGGGGGGGGGGGTAGCAAGGAGCTCCCCAAGGCACTTTTTGTACATAAGTGTTCTAATAAGGGATCAAATCTAGCTTAATCCAACTGCGTGCTTATATATCAACTTTCTCTTAGCAATCACTAAGGGCTCCAGCTTGTGGTTACCGTGTCCACTTCGGCAGCCAGTAGTTAATGTGAGGTGTCCTGCTCATCATCTGCAGTTCCCAGATGAGAATCTGGCAAGCTCCATCCCAACTGAGGGTAGTCCGTAGCTGGTGGTCTCACCTCCCCCCTCCGATCCCCCCTATTCTGCGGGGTGAGCGGGCAGGTTCAAATCAAGGTATACATCAGGAGGGCAGGGGGGAGGCTCGGCAAAAAAACAGTCAGGGGCAAAGAACCTTCTCATCGGCATTTCGCAGTATTGCATCCGCATATTCTGCACTCTACCCAGCGGCTGTTCCCTCCTGGAATCGTCAACAGCAGAGTATTGTATGTACTGTAAGTCCTGGCGGCTCCACAAGCAATGTCCCGCAAACCATTGGTGCATGGTGTTAAGAGCGCACCAGTCTGCTGCAGCCAGCAACTACCACATGCCGCTGAACCAAGGCAGGATAATAGCCTCCCCAGACCCCTCACCCAACGTTCATCGGGTCACCAAATGAGTGCATGTCAGGAGGGGATTAGCCGTTCAGTATAGGGGCACATCCGACCCCCATAGTCATGAAGGACACACACGATGGGGATAAAACAAGAGCAGTACTGACCTCAAGCAAAAGTAGTAGCATTAGCGGTCCTGGGGCAGTGATTCGACCCAGCGGGAGGCCTCCTCCAGGTGAAGTAAAACATTTTGTGGTGTCGCCGCCCACCACCCTCAGCCTAGCCGGGAACATCATATTGTATTTCAGGCCTTTGGTGCGAAGTAGAGCTTTAACTTGATCAAATTTGCGTCTGAGTCGCTGTGTTTCAATCGAGTAGTCCGGGAACAGCATTATCTTGGCATTCTCATGCCGCAGCTCTCCCATCTTCCTTGCTTCTCTCAGCACAAGATCCCGGTAACGGAAGTTCAGTAGTCTGAAGATAAAGGTCCTCGGCGGTGTCCTGGGCGGACCTCTAACTGATGGAATTCTGTGTGCCTGTTCGATTGTAAAGTAAGGGGAGAAGGCGACCTGTGGCAGGAGGGTACGCAGCAGGTGTTCTGTGAAGGTTGCCGGATCGCAGCCTTCCGTTCCCTCGGGGAGGCCCACCAGGCGGAGGTTGTTCCTCCGGTTCCTGTTCTCCTGGTCTTCCGCACCTCCACTGCCTTCATCTTCACCTGTAGGGTCCGAATGGAGTCACCATGTGCCCAGATCGTGTCTTCCGTATCTCCCACTCTCCCCTCTGCCTCAGAGAGCCTGTCCCGGTACTTGTCCATGTCTCTCCTGATTAAGCCCATTTCCATCTGCATTTGTTCTATTTTGGCCATCAGTGTGGTCTGGCAGCCTGTGATGGCCTGCATAAGGGCCGTGAATTGATCTGACCCCAGCGTGGCTGTCTCCTGCTGTTCCGTCTGAGACGCCATGTTAAAGATGTATGCTGCATGTGGGCCCTAAGTAGACAGCGGGGACTTTTGAGCCTGTTGCCGCTTCTTCTGAGAGCCAGAGTTCCCTCTTCTCATGTCCGGAGCCAAAAAGCACCTTTGTAGAAGTCAAAGGGTGAATTAGATCCTCAGTAAACGGATAAAAAGGCACGTTTAGTGCGGAGCTCCTGTCTCACGCGTCCGCTTAGGTCGTCATCTTGACCATGCCCCCCAGCGCTGTCGCACTTTGAATGACAATTTCACAGCCATGTAACACTGTACCCAAACTAAATTGTTATAATTTTCTTCATACAAATAGAGCTTTCTTTTGGTGGTATTTGATCACCACTGGGGTTCTCATTTTTTGCTAAACTAATAAGGACCAACATTTTTTTGGGAAAAAAGTTCTTTATTTCTGTTATAAAATGTTGTTTTCTCCTTCACTGACGGGCACTGATGAGGCGGCACTGATATGTAGAATTGATGGGCACTGATATGCAGCACTGATGGACACTAATAGATTGCACTTATGAGGTACTGACAGGTTTTAGTGATGGGCACTGATTGGCATTGGTGGCACACCCGATCGGGCTGTTCTGATAATCAATGTTGATTATCAGCACAGACCCCCCCCCCCCCCCCGACAGGGAGAGCCGATCGTTGAAAAGTCGTATACCGGCAATCACAGCTGATCCCGTGGTAAGGAGCCTCCGTCAGAGGCTGCTTACTACGATCAGAGATGCAGTGTGTCAGAGTGACACACAGCAACACTGATCGCCGCAGTGCATGCCCCTGCGGGCGAGTGCCGGCATGATGTCCTGCTGGACGTCATGACACCCAGTCAGGTTAACTGAACCAGTGGTTAACCACATCAATACTGGGCACTTTTGCCCCATTCCAATTTTCAGCTTTCATCGCTCTTGCACTTTCACTGACGATTGCGTGGTCATGCAATGCTGTACCCAAATTTTGTTCGCACAAATAACGGAAAATTGTATACTCACCTTCCGTAATTTTCCTTTCCTGTTGCATCACATGGCAGCATACACATATGGGTTGTGGCTCCGCCTCCACAACCTGATAGGACCGGGTAGCTATTAAACCTTGAGAAGGCCCCCGCCCCCACATTCTCAGTATCTAGATACCTCAGCGGGTGGGCATTTGTATGCTGCCATGTGATGCAACAGGAAAGGAAAATTACGAAAGGTGAGTATACAATTTTCCGTTTTCCTGTCGCATCATGGCAGCATACACATATGGGGAATAACTCGCAAACTGGGTGGGGCTGAGCAAAACAAGGTTTATTTACAAGGAATTGAACTGTATGATTGCCCTTCCAAATTCTGCCGTGGACAGCCTGGCGGCGTCCACTTTGTAGTGTGACATAAAGGTGCTTTTCGAAGACCAGGTGGCTGCTTTACAGATTGTTTCTGAGGAGACCTTACAGAAAGCCGCCCAGGAGGTCGCCACTGCCCTTGTGGAATGTGCCCTTAAGCCCTCAGGTACTTGCGCTTGGTTAGCCGAGTAGGCTCTTTTGATGATCTTCACCAGCCAAGCTGCAATAGTACGAGATGTTGCTGCTTGGCCTTTCCTGGCACCATAAGGTATGACTAGGAGATTCTCTGCTTTCCTCTGATTACTGGTCATTGAAAGGTAGGCCAGGATATTAGTTTTTATATCAAGCGGATGCGGGCTGCCTTGCTCTGTAGCTAGAGTGGGAAGACATATTTCCTGATTAAAGTGGAAGGAGGAAGCCACTTTGGGAACAAAGCGATCCGAAGGTCTCAGGACCACTTTGTCTGGATAGATGGTTAAGTATGGTTCTTTTGCCATTAGAGCGTGCATTTCCGAAACTCTCTTGGCCGAGGTGATTGCTATCAGGAAGGTGATTTTCAGTGTCAGATCCCATAAAGATATATCTTCCACTAGGAAGAATGGTTCGCGTGCCAGGAAGTCCAATACTACCGAAAGGTCCCATGTTGAGAAGGTCGGTTTTCTAGGAGGCCTTAACTTCAGACAGGCCCTCTGAAAAACTGGGCGATGAGGGGCTCTTGCGCCCACCTTACACCTGTCATGGCGGATAGGGCTGAGACGTGTACCTTTAGGGTATTCGACCCAAGACCCTTGTCAAGGCCTAACTGCAGGAATTCCAGGACTTGTGCAATTGTTGGGGAGGATGGATCCCAGGATTGCTGCTGTGCGATTATGAGGAATTTGGCCCAAATTCTCTTGTAGGTATTATTGGTGGTGACTTTCCTGGCTTGGAGGAGGGTGTTTACCACTTCCTGTGAGCAGCCCTGCGCTATAAACCTAGCCCTTTCAATCTCCATGCCGTCAGGTGTAGTATCTCTGGGTACGGATGGAGGAGCTGTCCCTGAGAAAGTAGGTCTGCTGACATCGGGAGCGGCAGTGGCTCTGCTGTGTTCAGCTGGAGAAGAGTTGTAAACCACGGGCGTCTCGGCCAGAAAGGGAGGACTGCTATCACTGTGGATCTTGACTTTAGTCTGAGTAGAAGCCTCGGAATGATTGGAATTGGTGGGAAGATGTAGCCTAGGCGGAAGTCCCAGCTGTGTTGTAGACAGTCCGTGCCCTCCGCTGATGGAAAGGGAACTCTCGACAAGTACTTCTGGCACTTCGTGTTGGTTGGGGACGCTGCAACGCTGCTAGGTCTATGTCCGGTACTCCCCATGTCTCGGTTATCAGGGAGAAGGCTTGTTGGCTTAGAGCCCATTCGTGGTTGGATGTGAACTCTCGGCTCA
This sequence comes from Lithobates sylvaticus, assembly GCA_028564925.1. Classification (NCBI taxonomy): domain Eukaryota; kingdom Metazoa; phylum Chordata; class Amphibia; order Anura; family Ranidae; genus Lithobates; species Lithobates sylvaticus. Next base: position 427,045,847 of record CM053030.1, read on the forward strand.
AGGTGTCGGCCACTTGGTTCTGGGCTCCTGGTACGTATGCTGCTCTCAACCCCGATAGGGATAGTTGGGCCCATTCGAAAATTGGACAGACTTCCCTCAGCATCGAGCGACTCCTGGTGCCACCCTGCCTGTTTATGTAGGCAACTGCTACACGATTGTCCATCCTCAGCAGGACATCTTTCCCCCTCAGGAAGGAGCTGAAGGCTATTAGGGCTTTGAATGCCGCTCTTATCTCCAATATATTGGACACGATGTTGTGCGTTCTAAATGGCCAGCGGCGTTGGACTGCATGGTGATCGTAGTGTGCTCCCCAGCCCTCCATGCTGGCATCCGAGGTAACCACTTCTTGAGAAAGAAGGACTATGCTCTTGCTCCTTTTCAGATTGTGCGTCCTGGTCCACCACCAGAGTGATTGTTTTACTTCTTTCCGGATCACAATTGGCTGCGACATTGACACGCCATTCCATTGTTCCAGAAAGGATATTTGGAGGGGTCTTGTGTTCCATTGGACCCAGCGGGTCATTGGAATAGTCGCCGACATGGTCCCCAGAACACTGGCGGGTACCGAGGTGGCCCGAAGTATCTTTTTTACTCTCTGAGTCAGGATGGGGATCTTTTCCCCAGGGAGCTCCACCGTGTTGAGACGGGTATCTAACTCGGCCCCTAGAAAGATCATCCTTTGGGTGGGATCTACATTGCTTTTCCCCCAGTTTGTCAACCACCCAAATTTTTGCAGGGTGGAGACAAGGATCGTCCGATGTTGCAGGAGGGAGACCTGGTTGTCCGCCAGCAAAAGGATGTCGTCCAGGTAATGGTGTACTCTTAGGCCTTGTTCCCTTAGTAGAGCTATTACTGGAAGTAGAACTTTGGTGAACGTCCTTGGAGCCGTGGAGATCCCGAAGGGGAGACTTCGGAACTGAAAATGTTGCCGGTCCACCGCAAAGCGGAGAAACCTTTGAAATAAAAGGATGAATTGGGATGTGAAGGTAGGCATCCTGCAAGTCGATGGAGAGCATCCAATCTCCGATATTTATGGCCTGCAGGATTGACTGTAGACTCTCCATCCTGAATGTTTCGACTCGGATTGACCGGTTTAGATTTTTTAGGTCCAGGACGGGGCAAAGATCTCCTGTCTTCTTTTTTACCAGTAATAGGGGTGAATAGACCCCCTTCCCCCTCTGTAGTAGAGGGACTTTTACTATGGCCTGTTTCTGTTCGAGGGTTTTGACATATTCGGTCATCAGCAATTTTTTCTCTCGAGATGTTGGGGGTTTTGTTATGCAAAACCGGTCTCTTGGCCGTTTCTGGAATCTCCACCTGTGGCCTAACTGAACAGTGGCTACTGCCCATGGATCCTCTATCATTTCCGCCCAGACCTGCTCGAACTTCATGAGCCTGGCTCCCACTATAGCTGGTTGGGCGGACACACCTTCAAAAAGGCTTCTGATCTCCCGTGGTAGGGGTTTTAGGCTTTTGGAGTTTGAGGAAGGATGACTGGGGGTTCTTCCAGTTCCTCCTGTACTCTCTCCTGGGTCTATAGGATCTAGCCTCCCTATACTTGTCAGGGAGGTTTCGTCTGAAGGCTGGTGGCCTCTGCTGTTTTGGCCTCCTGTCTGACGGAATCAGGCCCGACTTTCCGCCGGTGACCTTTGAAATGGCCGAATCTAATTTTTCCCCGAAAAGGTTTGCCCCGTCAAAGGGGATCTTACACCAGTTGGTCTTTGAGGCCGGATCTGCCGACCATGGTTTCAACCAAAGTGCCCTTCTGGCCCTCACTGAGCTTAGCATTGCTCTTGATGTGGACTTTATTACGTCAACCGAGGCTTCTGCTACAAAGTCGCCTGCGAGGGAGAGCTCCTGGAGGGCGGAGATTACCTTCTCTTGCTCTACTCCTTCCGCCACCAGCTTCTCTGCATTAGAGGACCAGCTGGAGATGGCTCTTCCGACGACCGCTAGTGCTACTGCAGGCCGTCATGCGCCCCCTGCAGAGAGGTAGCATTTCTTAAGATCGAGGTTGATCTTCCTATCTAGCACGTCTTTAAACGTGACCGCATCCTCAATTGGGAGGGTTACATGCATCGCCAGACGCATCAAAGAGGAGTCCACCACAGGTGGGGACATCAGGGGGTTAACATTAGGCTCTTTGAGGGGATAGAGCTTTGCCAGTCTATTGCTGAGGTTGGCTTTTTTCTCTGGCTTTTGCCATTCTTCTTTAATTAGGTCCTCCAGATCGTCAATGAATGGGAAGGTTTCTGGGTCCTTCTTGAGGTTCGGAAAGTATCTCCTCACCTTTTGAGGGGTTTCTTTTTCCTCCACCCAATCGATTGCTTCCTTTACTGACTTAATAAAGGGTTCGACTAAAGTAAAATCAAAACCAGAGAACATCTCGATGTCATCGTTATCTGGCAGAGGATCTGTCGCTTTGGGTGGAGAGGGAGCGGAGGACGAGGTGCCCTGCATAGATCTGCTTGTTTCTGGCCCTGCGGTTTGGAGGGGCGACTCTTTGGCTAGTTCACTCGGCTCCGGATCTCTGTCCCTGGTTGCTTCGTTGAAGCACGTGCGACAGGCCAGCTTTTCTGGGAGCGCTTTTGCACCACAGATCCAGCAGGAGTTACCAGATGGAAACAGACTTTGTGCGTGTGAGGGGTGCCTGTGTGTGGGAGACCTCCTATGGTAGGAATGGCCATGGCGGGAGTAGGATCTTGATCGACTCCTTCTGCGGCTTGACCCACTTTCTCTGCGTCTTGAGCGGCTTCTGCCGCGATCAGAGCGGCTTTGTCTATGGCCTGAGCGACTCCTTCTTGAGCGTCGTGATGACCTGGATGACCTGGTAGGGCTGTTCAGGTTAGACAGCGTTAGTGACAGGCTCTCTTTTTCCTCTTCTTACTTACCCGTCTTCCCCTCTTACCTAATAGGCTGGCGATGGTCTGCTGGGGCAGCGGCCTCCATGGAGGGTGATCTGTTGATATAGGGAAGTGGTGTGTAAAGGCAGGTAAGAGGGTGCAGTGGTAGAGGGAAGGGAAAAGCACTTACCTTTAATGTAGACAATGGCAAGGGGGGGGGGGGGGGTGCAGCTGGAGGTGGGAGACACAGGCAGTGATTTGTGCAAAAACGTCCAAAAGAATCACTCTTTCTCCTGTGCAAAGCAGCCACAGGGAAAGGCGATTCTGACACTCATTTAAATTTAGCGCCGCCGTCCCGCGGTGACGTCACTCTCGCGCATGCGCAGAAGCGCTACGCGCGTCCCGGCGCCATTTTGGAGCCTGGCAAAGGCTATGGGGGACTGTACTGGCCGCCCGCGCATGCGCGGAAGCGCTGAGACGCTCGGCGCTGAGCAGGTGGCGGCTGTACCATAGAGGGGACAGGGAGAGATGCCCCAAGATGTTTGTAAAACTGCTGTATGAATACAGGTAATGCATGGAGAGGGGAAACACTGAACAGAACCCAGGAGCAGCCACAGTGCAAGGACAGAATGGAGGCGGCTGCATAATAAACCTGTTTAAGGTTTGTTTTAGATAAGAGTGTTTTTCCTTCCCCCTGAGACCATCAGAGTGGGGTTCCTCCGTTTAGCTCATTTAGAGGCTGTACAGGTAGGACTTCCACCCAGGAGAGGCTTGCACCTGGCTGGGGCGATAGCGGTAAGAGGTGCTGTATCTTCGGTCTTGTCAGGTGAGGAAAAAAAGGAGAATGTGGGGGCGGGGGCCTTCTCAAGGTTTAATAGCTACGCGGTCCTATCAAGTTGTGGAGGCGGAGCCACAACCCATATGTGTATGCTGCCATGATGCGACAGGAAAGAGCTTTTGTTTGGTGGTATTTATTCACGACTCCTTTTTTAATTTTTTTGTGATATAAGCAAAAAAAAAAAAAAAGCGGGAAATTTGGGGGGGAAAAATATATATTTTCTTTATTCTATTTTAAAAGAAATCCAATAAAATCAAATTTTGTCATAAATTTAAGACAAAATGTATTTTGCTACATGCTTTTGGTAAAAAAAAACATGTTTAAGTGTACAATAATTGGTTTGTGTGATCACGGACACATGTACGCAAATTATCATGTACAGATGTGCGCAGGGGATCACAGACATATGTGTGCAGATAATCATTGGAACATGCGATTTTACTGTGGACATGGACAGGTGTTTTGGGGATCATTACTATGTGGGGACACTAGGTTGGTGATCAGTGAGTAAAAAGCTGTAAAAAACAACAGCTCATACTCACTGATCATCAGCCGGCTGCAGAGATCCGCTCTCCTCAGCGACAACTTCCGTGAGAGGAGAGCTAATCGCCTAGCAACCGGCTGTTTGTTTACATTACATGACGGCCGTGATTGGACACGGCCGTCATGTGATCAGGAGGGTCAATCACAGAGCCTTCCTGCCAAAATAAGATGCGCCGTGTCCGGGTGACACGAGCGCATCAGGATCGCGCAGCTGCGTGGGAACGCGCACGCTTGATCCCGCACCTTCAGGAGGGACGTTCCTGAACATCCATTCAGAAGGAGAGAGCGCCCACCCGGCCGTACATGTGCAGTGGACAGGTGGGAAGTGGTTAAACAAACATAAAACTGTTAAAAAAATGCCAAAACAATTAGCTTTCCTTTAACCTTATCCTAATATTAAACACTAACCATTTACCATACCTTGCCAACCTTAAAGTGGTCATAAACCCCTACAAACCACTTTGACCTACAGGTACGCCTAAAATAAGGCTTACCTGTAGGTCCAAGAAATATTTCCAAAACCTACACGGTTTAGGAGATATTTGCTAAAAGACAGGCGCATGCCCGGTAGACAGCGGCGCACAGGTGCACTGAGCACGCGAATGGCGATATGCCGCTCGTGGCGGCTCCCGTGCGCATGACGTCATCGCCACTGGCGAATCACAGCGCCGGAGCTGCGAGACCTGGAAGTCACTCCTGGATACATGGGAGCGATGAAGATGGAGGAGGACCGCTTCAGGGGCTTCGTTCTCAGGTAAGTTAATCATAATGTTTTATGATCAAATATGTAGGCATCATTAATACATAAAGGTAAGTTGTAGTAGTCACCAAATACAATAAGCCTGCGTAATATTAATATAGTGTGCTATGTACACTGTACCTTCATCTCAAGATGCATCTTCTGCAAATGCAGTTCTAGCTTTCTTAGCTTCTGCATCAAGCTCTCTTTTTCATCCCTCAGTTGCTCATTTTCAACCTTCAGCAGTTTATTTTCATCCAAGCACCTCTGATCAATTTTCAGGCCATTTAATTCAGAAGAATTTCTGAAACAAATAAATAGCAATAATAGAAAAATGTATAAAATACAAACTGCTGGCGATGTTAACAGTAGAACATTTTGGATTACCTTGCTGCTTGAAAATTGTTCTTTCCATTGTTTCCATGCTGATCAGACGCTTTCTGTTCAGAGATACCTCGGTTAAGGAGAGGTAAAGTCTTTGGTTCACGCATAGGAAGTCTTTCTACAATTTTAGCAGGCCATAACCGTCTTTGTTCATGGTTGGCAACAACCTCACGTGTTTCCTGGGAGTAACTTTGAGAGCTCAGCACTTTGCATTTTTCAGCAAAACCTTTTCTTGCCACCTCCTCTCCAATATCAAGGTTATCATGCAAAACCTGGACAACGATAGTTCCATCTTTGTAGACTGTTTTTTGCTGTACAGAGATTTGCTGGTCAGCTATCAATTTTGATAGAAATTGCAAGCCCTAAGTGGAGGATATAAAAATAAATGTAACACTTTCTAGTCAGCTTAAAACAATCGCCACAAACAACCCTACAAGATATTTAAATGTTCTTCTGAATATAGTCATTATCTTGCTGCAATGTTCTAAACAGCAAGTACAAAATACTTGTTAATGTGACTTCATAGCTGCAAATAACTGGTAACCGTGAAAGACTGTATGAAATCAAGAATGACTAAGTTTGAAAGGGGACCATTTGAAATGGTTTAAAAATGTTTTCCATATACAACTAAATACAGAAACTTCTGATCGGTTCATAGCAGTTCTCCAGTTCAATCGTTTTTATTGCGGTAAAGGCAACAAATACAACACTGCACAGCAAGACACTTTGCATGTGCATATCATTACAATCCATCATACAAAGTAATCAGTTAGTTATTCAGTGTAAGGATATCAATAAAAAGGTGAATACCAAGCATGTTCCAGAGAATCTCATATACCTTTAACATAAAACAAAGCAAAAATATACAGTGGAATCAAAAGAAGGAAAGGTGAAAAAAGGATAAGAGAAAGGTAAAGATTAGAAAAGGGGTATGAGGGAGCACCTTGGAATCCACAAACATGCTAACTCAGTCACAGATGAAAAAACACACATCTCAGATGTCTGACAGGTGCTTAAAATTGGGTAGCAATAAATCAGAAATCCACAAATCCCACGTTTTATGAAACGTACTCATTGTGTCTGCAGGTTGCTCACTCGCTGTAAAAATGTGTGTTGTCAATCTAAATTAGCATTTGGAAAGCCGATACAGTTTTAAATTAAGCAGTGCTTCAGCAAGGACTGCTGGGATTGCCATGTTGAACAGCGTTTTTAACATATTGTAGACTTGAGTCCATAAAGATAGGACAGCTGGACAAGTCCAACATATACTGTATGCATACAGGTAACAAGTTCCAAGCAACCACGAAAACAGGGCCCTGGATGTCGGAGTGTAATGTGAAATTCGAGCTGGAACTAGATACCAGCAATAAAGTAACTTATAATTTTTTGAACACAGACTGGTAGTGTCCAAGATTTGTGTTTATTGTTCTGGTTCCATTGTGATATTAAGATCTGATTCCCACTTATTCATATAGGCATGATGAAGCAGCGAGAAGCCTGCAAGAAGCAAAAAGAACAGCCAGGATAACAAGCCTGTGGATTGTGTATCGTTGCGAAGGTGATTTTCAAAGCGCATCAGGGCTCACTCCTTTGGTAAGGGCAGGAATTGTGGATACAACAAAGTGCTTTTACTTACAAAAGCACAAGATTTCTTTTTCCGGTAAGTTACGCTCTACCTGCAATGCTTGAAGAGACTGTACAGTTCAGCTAATGCCAATTTAATCCAGTGCTTAAAAGCATTTGGGTCTTCCAAACCCAGCGGGAAGGCAGAGTTTTTTAATGAAAAAGATTAGGGGTTGGTGAGGGGACAAAAGCCCCCAGAATATTTAAGATCTACTATTTTCAAGGAGAGTAAGTAATGTGCCGTAATCTACCATCTCAAGTGATACCTCTATAGGTGTGTCAAAAGCATTAGTTATTAAAGATAGCTGGGCAGACTGGTAATCATTTTTGTAAATGTGGGACACAGACCACCTTGAGGCAGACTTCGGTATGGAGTATGTTTAGCTATTCTTGGTCAATGTCAGAGCCAAATCATTTTCAAAATGTGCTGTTGGACACGTCGTAAAAGAGGAGACAGACGACCAATGGGTAACATCCTAAATATAGTAGTTTAAGAAAGTCAGTGGCGCAGCTCTCGTGGCAGGAGGGCGTCATATGATGTCCTCCCCTTCTCGGCCCTCCAGGCAAGCGCGCCCGCCGTATCATTGGGCACCCGATGCGTGTGCCCGCCGCCGCGATGTCCGCCTGGCACCCGCGATTGCCTGGTAACAGCAGGACCGTGGATCTGTGTATGTAAACACACAGATCCACGATCCTGTCAGAAGAGGAGACCGATGGTGTGTTCCCAGTACAGAGAAACACTGATCGGTCTCCTCCCCTTGTGAATCCCCTCCCCCTACAATTATAATCACTCCCAGGGAACATATTAACCCCTTCAGCACCCTCTAGTGTTAACCCCTTCCCTGTCCGTCACATTTATACAGTAATCAATGCATTTTAATAGCACGGATCGCTGTATAAATGTGAATGGTCCCAAAAATGTGTCAAAAGTGTCCGATGTGTCCACCGCAATATCGCAGTCACGATAAAAGAAAAAAAAAAAAAAACAGATAGCCGCCATTACTAGTTAAAAAAAATAAAAATGCTATAAATCTATCCTCTATTTGTAGACGCTATAACTTTTGAATGACAATTATTCAGTCATGCAACACTGTACCCATATGAAACTTGCGTCAATTTTTTCAAACAAATAGAGCTTTCTTTTGGTGATATTTAACCACTAGTGGGTTTTTTATGCTATAAATAGAAAAAGACAGTTAATTGTGAAAAAAATGCCTTTGTTTCAGTCATAAAATTTTGCTAATTAGTAATTTTTCTTTATACATTTTGGCCTAAATTTATACTGCTACCTATCTTTGGTACAAATTAGTGTATATTATTTGGTCTTTGTGAAAGTTATAGAATCTACAAACTATGGTGCCAATCACTGAAAGTTGATCACGTCTGATCAGGCCTTCAGTACCTCAGGTGAATCTCATTTCTTGAGACACAAACAAGTCAGGAAAGAACAAATACCCCCCAAATGACCCCTTTTTCGAAAGTAGTCATTCCAAGGTATTAAGTAAGTAGCATGGTGAGTTTTTTTAAGTTGTAATATTTTTCCCCAAATTTTTTGCAAAATTATTTTTTTTATTTTTTTACAAAATTGTCATATTATCAGGTTATTTCTCACACAAAGCATATGCGCATACAACAAATTACACCCCAAAATACATTCTGCTACTCTCCCCAAATATATGGCAATATCACATGTGTGAGGCTTTTACACAGCCTGGCCACATACATAGGACCACAATTGAAGTAGCACCTTAAGGCGTTCTACGAGCATAAATGACACATCTCATTTCTCAACCACCTATTACACTTTTGAAGGCCCTGGAGCACCAGGACAATGGAATTGCCCACAAAATGACCCAATTTTGGAAATCAAACACCCAAACGTATAATCTATGAGGCATAATGAGTCTTTTGAACAGTTTCTTTTTTTTCTAGAACTTTTTGAAAACGCATTTTATTGTCAATTTATAAGATATTTCTAACACATAGCATGTATATAGCAGAAATTACACCCCAAAATGTATTCTGCTACACTTGCCGAGTATGGCAATACCACATGTGAGACTTTTACACAGCCTGGCCACATACAGAGGCCCAACATTGAAGTAGTACCTTCAGGCGTTCTAGGAGCATAAATTACACATCTCATTTCATTCTTACCTATCACACTTTTGAAGATCCTTGAGCACCAGCCCAGTGGAATTAGCCACAAAATTACCCCATTTTGGAAAGCAAATGGATACTCTGATGGCCTGGTGACAGGTACTGGGGTGCTCTGATGGCTTACAGATAGTGGGGACGGAAAGAATTCAGACCCCTTTACTCTGTTATATTGCAGCCATTTGCTAAAATCATTTAAGTAAATTTTTTTCCTCATTAATGTACACTACACACAGCACCCCATATTGACAGAAAAACACAGAATTGTTGACATTTTTGCAGATTGAAAAAGAAAAGCTGAAATCTAAATGGGTGGGGTACGTGCGGTCCGCCCGGAGGATTCAACCCGGCGGGCCTGGGTCGGCCGCCGCAAGCCTGTCGGACTTCCCCCGCCGTCCTGCACCACCCCTCGCGGGGCCCGGGGAGGATGCCGCTCTGGCGGGACGGCCTCGTGGGGGAAGGTGGCTGGGCGGCAAAGGGGGTGCTCTCGGGCCCCTCGCTCCGTCTGATCCAGCGGCACCAGGCGTTACAGCCTCCGTGGCTGTCAACCAGGGCAGTCTGCACCCAGTGCGCCCCAGCCGCGCCGCCGGAGGGCCCACGCTTACGGGAGCCAGGGGTCCGCAGCGACGTCGGTGTCCCACCCGACACGTCTTGAAACACAGACCATGGAGTCTGACACCCGCACGAGTCGGAGGGCCTCTCGAACGAGGGCTTATCTACAAGGTCTGGACCCCTTAGTACAGCACTACCCATTTAAAGAATGGGACATAACAGGACAGGACCTGCTGGATCTATCCCCCCAACACCTTGATACTTTGGGGGTGAAGAGCATTGGTCATCAGGAGGTCATACTGGAGGCTGTGGAGCAGCTTTGTGCCCTGATTGAGAGACAAGTGACTCCAGGAGTGATCTACCACAGTTGAAGAGTTTGGTGATTGTTTGTCCAGAGGAGTTCGGATTAAAAGACCCGGGCAGGGGTATATGCCATTTGCCTATCTGGTCTCTCGTTAAACGGAGATCAGATCAGCTGGTAAGCTGCCATTTTTTACTTTCTGGTGGAAGACCTTTATCTTGGCTGTCTAAATCACTTGTTTCGTGGGTGTCTGATGTTACAACACTGAGAACGATCACTAGTTGAACTCTAAACCTTGTGGTGGACCCCTTTGCATGAACAGAACTTTCTCCCTTAATTGTTATTAGTCCACATGTTGGACCTCTGTTCTCTATGCTATCATAGTTGAACTCGGATTCACTATTATGTATTTCTGTTATTATTAATAGTATTTCTGTTATTATTTGGATTTTGGATTATACATATATTACACTTGTCACAAAGTGCACATAATTTAGATAGCTTCAAAAGATTTTTTTATCTAATATCGTACACTAAGGTAATTTAAATGTATTAGCCTACACGACAGGAGTGTTTATTGATTCCCATTATTCCAGCGCAGCCAGTTTTTCTTTTTCTTGCATTTTGTGTGTATCTCACATAAGGTTGCAGCAGGAATCCATTATATTTTTTTCACAAAAGACATAAATTAATATGTTTTCACATTAAGTTACTTATATAGTATATGTGTTAACTTTTTACTAGTTTAGACGCTTACGGGAGCCAGGGGTCCGCAGCGACGTCGGTGTCCCACCCGACACGTCTTGAAACACAGACCATGGAGTCTGACACGCGCACGAGTCGGAGGGCCTCTCGAACGAAACCCTGCGGCGTAATTAAGGTGAGGGCCGGGGCGCCCCGGCTGAGGTGGGATCCCGGCGACGGCAGACAGACGCACCACCGGTCCGTCTCGCCCGCCCCGCCGGGGAGGTGGAGCATTAGCGGGCGTGGCAGGACCCGAAAGATGGTGAACTATGCCTGGGCAGGGCAAAGCCAGAGGAAACTCTGGTGATGTCCGCAGCAGTCCCGACGTGCAACCAACTTGGGTATAGGGGCAAAAGACTAATCAAACCATCCAGTAGCTGGTTCCCTCTGAAGTTTCCCTCAGGATAGCTGGCACTCGGCACAAGTTTTATCCGGTAAAGCTAATGATTAGAGGTCTTGGGGCCGAAACGGTCTCAACCTATTCTCAAACTTTAAATGGGTAAGAAGCCTGGCTCGCTGGCCTGGAGCCGGGCGTGGAATGCGAGCGCCCAGTGGGCCACTTTTGGTAAGCAGAACTGGTGCTGCGGGGTGAACCGAACGCCGGGTAAAGGTGCCCCATGCCGACGCTCATCAGACCCCAGAAAAGGTGTTGGTTGATATAGACAGCAAAACAGTGGCCATGGAAGTCGGAATCCGCTAAGGAGTGTGTAACAACTGAAAATGGATGTCGCTGGAGCGTCGGGCATACCCGGCCGGTGATGAGATGACGGTCCCAGGGGGCTACGCCACGACGAGTAGGAGGTACGCGCGAGAGCCCGGGAAGAGACACCGCGGGTGCAGATCTTGGTGGTAGTAGCAAAAACTCAAACGAGAACTTTGAAGGCCGAAGTGGAGAAGAGTTCCATGAACATGGGTCAGTCGGTCCTAAGAGATAGGCGAGCGCCGTTTGGAAGGGATGGGCGATGGCCTCCGTCGCCCTCAGCCGATCAAAAGGGAGTCGGGTTCAGATCCCCGAACCTGGAGCGGCAGAGACGGGCGCCTTACTGCATCCAGTACGGCAATGTGAATGATCCCGGAGAAGCCGGCGGGAGCCCCAGGGAGAGTTCTCTTTTCTTTGTGAAGGGCAGGGCGCACTGGAATGGGTTCGCCCCGAGAGAGGGGCACAAGCCTTGGAAAGCAATGCGGTTCCAGCGGCGTCTGGTGAGCTCTCGCTGGCCCTTGAAAATCCGGGGGAAGAGGGTGTAAATCTCGCGCCGGGCCGTACCCATATCCGCAGCAGGTCTCCAAGGTGAACAGCCTCTGGCATGTTAGAACAATGTAGGTAAGGGAAGTCGGCAAGTCAGATCCGTAACTTCGGGATAAGGATTGGGTGTAAGGGCTGGGTCAGTCGGGCTGGGGTGCGAAGCGGGGCTGGGCATGTGCTGGACAAGGCGCCGAAGCCAGCCCCCCCTCCTCGCCCCGGCCTAGGGGTCGGAGGAGGGCAGCGAACGGGAAGGGGGCGGGGGAGAGGCGCCCGCCGCGCGCCCAGAGTCACGCCGCCCGCTCCAGAGGACCCGGTGGATCACGGTAAACGGCCGCTCATCACGTGATCGCTCCGTCAAATGATGGAGTGATCACATGTAAACAAACCGGTTCCCATCTCCTCTCTCTGTACCGATCGGTACAGTGTGAGCGGAGAGGGGGAGGAATCAGTGGCAGCAGCGATGTGGGCGGGATCTGTAGTGCCCACATCGCTGCTCTGCAGTCGCCACCGATCCATCCATCCTCAGTCATCCCTCCATACCCTGCAATACACAGCAATATAAATGTAGGGTCAGTCAGCGCAAAAACATATGATCTCCTTAAGGAATCTAACTAGACAATAGCTGCTATGCACTAAAGGTGAATATAACAAAAACCTCAGGACAATCAAATAATAACAGTGCAGCGCTAATGATAACTAAAAAGAACAACTAAATTGGATTTTATAGCCATACAGTGTGCACAATATTTATTTTATTTGAATTCTATGGCACCATGTTTTGAAAGCAAGAGATACTACTGGAGGCAATATTAAGTGATAAGAAGTCCCTCTATCCATCCGTCCACCCAGATCCATGCTTATGACCACTATTAGTGGTAAGATTCGCATTTGACCCATCTGTTAGTTCAGGGGTCTACATCTTGAGGTGAGCAGTTTGACTAGCTGGTGGTGGAATCACAGATGTTATTTGCACCATAAGGATATCTGCATGCATTCTTTTTAACCACCACAGAGGAAAACATCTTTATCAACTTTTTCTACAACTTATTCCTTCCATCTCAGCTTTTTTATGTCTTTTAATGGACTTTGTTCTTTATAGTTGTTATCATTAGCGCTGCACTGTTATTATTTGATAATACACAGCAATACTCTGCAGTGTATTGCACGCAGGGTATGGAGGGATGGCTGAGCATGGATGGATACTCTGACATACCCTGACATACTCTGACATACCCTGCAGCGATACCATGCAATACCCGGCGATACCCAGCCATACTCGGCTGTACTCGGCCTCTGTATGTGGCCAGGCTGTGGAAGTCTCACACATGTGGTATCGCCGTACTCAGGAGGAGTAGGAGAATCTATTTTGGGGTGTCATTTTTGGTATGTACATGCTATGTGTTAGAAATATTGTATAAAATGGACAACTTTGTGTTAAGAAAAAAAAAATGCGTTAACCACTTCCCGCCTGCCGGCCGTCATAGGACTTCCTTAACTTTGTGCGGGGATATCTGAATGATGCCTAGCTGCAGCTACAGGCATCATTCAGATATCTGCTTTTTCAGCCAGCAATTCCCTACACCATAAAGGCACGTACACACGATCGGACTTTTTGACAACCAACATGCAAATTATCTGTTTTGGACCAACATCCGACCGTGTGTATGCTCCATCGGACCAACTTTTTCCAGGTTTCGTCTGACTTTTGTTGGCTGTGCGAACGGACCAACTTTCTGCCAACAAAAGTCCGATGGACCAAAGTCCGACCGTGTGTACACAAAACCAACAGACTTTTGTACAAACCAATGCAGAACCAATGCAAAAGATCAGACAGCAATACAGAAGTTGACCAAAGGTGGCGGTAAAGAGCAGAAAAACCAAGTGATTTGGTGAAAGTTGGCTGAAAAAGTCCTGCCGTGTGTATGCAATACCAACTTGGGGCCAACGCCCTTTGGACAAAAATCCACGGAAAAGTTGGTCCACGGTCCGAACGTGTGTATGGGGCTTAATGATAACGGCTGTTCCACTGCTTGATCGTTCTTATGGGAGGCGAGAGGGGACGTCCCCCCCCAACGCCGTCCTCCGATGCTTCTACCGACTCACTGCTACTATTGAAGCCAGTATCGTTTATTTTATTATGTGGGGATGTGGGGTCTTATTGACCCCATATATCACTGTAAAGAGGACCCGTCATGCCATATTCCTATTACAAGGGATTTTTACATTCCTTGTATTAGGAATAAAAGTGATCAAAAAAATTATTTTGGGGAAAAAAAGTGTCAAACTAAAATAAAGTAAAATGAACAAAAAAAAAAAAAAAAAAAAGTTTTAAAGCGCCCCCTGTCCCCGTGTACTCGCATGCAGAAGCGAATGCATACATAAGTCCCGCCCACATATGAAAACGGAGTTCAAACCATACATGTGAGGTATCGCTGTGAACGTTAGAGCGAGAACAACAATTTTGGCCCTAGAACTCCTCTAACTGAAAACATGTAACCAGTAAAAAAATTTAAAACGTTGCCTATGGGGATTTTTAAGTAGCGAAGTTCGGCTCCATTCCACGAGAGTGCGCAATTTTGAAGGGTGACATGTTAGGTATCTATTTACTCGGCGTAACTTCATCTTTCACATTATTCAAAAACATTGGGCAAGCTTTACTGTTTTGTTTTTTGTAAAGCAAAATGTTTTTTTTTTCCAAAAAAACGCATTCGAAAAATTGCTGCGCAAGTACCGTGCTAGATAAAAAGTTGCAATGACCGCCATTGTATTCTCTAGGGTCTTTGCTAAAAAAACATATATAATGTTTTGGGGTTCTATGTAATTTTCTAGCAAATAAATGGATTATTTTTACATGTAGGAGAGAAATGTCAGAATTGGCCTGGGTGCTCCCTGCATGTTGGGCCTTTGTATGTGGCCACGCTGTGTAAAAGTCTGAGAAATGTGGTATCACCATACTCAGGAGTAATAGCAGAATGTGTTTTGGGGTGTAATTTGTGGTATGCATATGCTGTGTGTGAGAAATAACCTACTAATATGAAAATTTTATGGAAAAGAAAAAAAAGGAAACAAAAAAATCTTGATGTTGCAAAGAATTGTGGGAAAAAATTACAAACTTCAAAAAACCCACCATGCCTCTTTCTAAATACCTTGGAATGTCTTCTTTTAAAAAGGGGTCATTTGATGGGGTATTTGTACTTTCCTGGTATGTTAGGGTCTCAAGAAATGATAGGCCGTCAGTACTTCAGGTGTGATCAATTTTCAGATATTGGCACCATAACTTGTGGACTCTAACTTTCACAAAGACCAAATAATATACCCCAATTTGTACTTATTTTTACCAAAGATATGTAGTAGTATAAATTTTGGCCAAAATTTATCAAGAAAAATTACAAATTTGCTCAATTTTATAACGGAAACGAAAACCCAGCAGTAATACCACCAAAAGAAAGCTCTATATGTGTGAAAAAAGGACAAAAATGTAATATGGGTACAGTGTTGTATGACTGAGTAATTGTCATTCAAAATGTGAGAGCACCGAAAGCCGAAAATTGGTCTAGTTATTAAGGGTGTTTAAGTGCCCAGTGGTCAAGTGGTTAAGGTAGCCAAATGCCTCGTCATCTAATTAGTGACACGCATGAATGGATGATCGAGATTCCCACTGTCTAGCTCTACTGTGCTCGAATCACTTGCCAGCAAAGACTGTTGGGAATGAGACCAAACATCTCAAGTAAACAGTAGGAAAGGCTAATGCTTCTCAACTACTCCTAAAAACTGTCAGACTTGTGTTTTTTTACATTTATATGTATGTACAGTATATGTGCATGCAATTTATACTGCAACCCTCAGAAATATATATAGCACATTGTACATCATGAAAAATGATGATGAACTTAACCACTTCCCGACCGCCCCATGTACATATACGTCGGCAGAATGGCACGTACAGGCAGAACCACGTACCTGTACGTGCCATTCTTCAGGCGCGTGGGGGGTCCTATCGGACCCCCCCCGGCCGGCGGGGACGGTCGGGATCGCTTCAGGAGCGATCCGGGATGAGGGGACGGCCAGTGGTTTCTGGCCACCCCCTCGCGATCGCTCCTGGCGAATCAGATGCTTCCTCTGTCTGTGTCAATCAAAACACAGGCAGAGGAAGTGATGTCACGCTCGGTGCGCCGGTCTATGTGACCGGAACGCCGAGCTGTCAACATGTACAGGTTAGTGCACCAACAGTACACTGACACCAGTACACATAGGCACACAAAACACCCCCCTGTCACCCCCAGATCACCCCCCAGATCACCCCCTCCCCCCCCAGTCACAGTGTCACTAATTGCAGTGATCATTTTTTTACTGATCACTGCATTTAGTGTCAGTGTGACTGTAATAACTGTCAGTGCAGTTAGTTTTAGGTCCAAGGTAGCCCCCTACCCCCCCCCTAATAAAGGTTTAACCCCTTGATTGCCCCCCAGGTAACCCTTTCACCCCCTTTTGCCAGTGTCACTAAGCGATCGTTTTTCTGATCGCTGTATTCGTGTCACTGCTGTCGCTAGGTAACCATTTTTTTTTTTTAGGTAACCGCCATGTTTATATAGGTTCATAAATAGGTTTATAGGTCAGGTACCCCCATATTACAACCTAAATAAAGGTTTTAACCCCTTGATTGCCCCTAGAGTTAACCCTTTCACCAGTGATCACTGTATAACTGTCACTGGTGACGCTGGTTAGCCAGTTAGTTATTTCGTTATTTAGGTTCCCCGTCAGGTTTTTATATAGCGTCAGGTACCCCCATATATTACCTAATAAAGGTTTTAACCCCCTGATTGCCCCTAGTTAACCCTTTCACCCCCTTTTGACAGTGTCACTAAGCAATCGTTTTTCTGATCGCTGCATTAGTGTCGCTAGGTAACCAGTTTTTTTTTTGTATTACTGTTACGGGTGACGCTGGTTAGTTAGCTTGTTTTTTTATACTGTCAGGGCACCCGCCATTTATTACCCAATAACGGTTTAACCCCCTGATCGCCCGGCGGGTGATATCAATTAGGTTTTAGGGTCAAATAAGGTCTGCGTCGCCCCAGGTTAGTGCCAGTACCGCAAACACCCACGCGCAAAGCATACACCTCCCTTAGTGGCACAGTATCTGAACAGATCAATATCTGATCTGATCAGATCTATACTAGCGTCCCAGCAGTTTAGGGTTCCAAAAAAAACCGCATTGTTAGCGGGATCAGCCCAGATACCTGCTAGCACCTGCGTTTTCCCCCTCCGCCCAGCCCAGCCCACCCAAGTGCAGTATCGATCGATCACTGTCACTTACAAAACACTAAGCACACATAACTGCAGCGTTCGCAGAGTCAGGCCTGATCCCTGCGATCGCTAACATTTTTTTTGTGGTAGCGTTTTGATTCAGTCGCTTCAGTCAGGAGCTTTTTTACCTGTGAATCTCAAAAAAAATAAAAAAAAATAAAATAGTTGTCGTTTTATTGTTCTCTCTCTCACTCTATTCTCTCTCTATTGTTGCTCTTTTTTTACTCCATTCTATTCTGCAATGTTTTATTATGTTTTATCATGCTTGCTTTTCAGGTATGTAATTTTGTTTACTGTGTTTTAGTGTTAAGCATTTTTTTGTTTTCAGGTGCGCCATTCAGTTGCAACGCGGATTTATTTATCTTGACAGCAACAGCATTTGCTCCCACGATACATAAAGCCGCGACTCCAACGCTGTAGGAGGTGATTTCACCACCACAGTTAAAAAAAAGAGCATATATGCCGAAGCATGGGGGCAGCAGGGGGGGGGAGGAGCGATTGGCTCCTAATGCCACGTACATACGGTCGAAATTCCGACCGTGTGTACACGGCATAACTTTTGCGGGAGGATGCCCCCATGCATCGGCATATATAAATGGTGCATGTATGCCCATCATTAGAAGTGGGTGGATGAAGGGAGGTATTCTAATGGTGGGCATACCCACCAATCAATCTCTTTTTTTCGTTCAGCCAAGAGGCTGCATGAAAAAAAAAGATTACAATATATGTCCAGTATGTTGCTGGACTTTGAATGGTTATACCAGAATGATGCCTGCAGGTTTAGGTATCATCTTGGTATCATTCTTTTCAGCCAGTGATCGGCTTTCATGTAAAAGCAATTCTAGCGGGTAATTAGCCTCTAGACTGCTTTTACAAGCAGTGGGAGGGAATGTCCCCCCTCCCGGATATAAACCGCGCCATTGGGAAATTGGGAAAGCATTTTATCACACCAATCTTGGTGTGGTCAGATGCTTTGAGGGCAGAGGAAAGATCTAGGGTCTAATAGACCCAAATTTTTTCAAAAAAAGAGTACCTGTCACTGCCTATTGCTATCATAGGGGATATTTACATTCCCTGAGATAACAATAAAAATCATAACAAAGAAAAAAAACGGAAGGAACAGTTTAAAAATAAAATAAAAAAGCTAAATAAATAAAAAAAAAAACAAAAAAAAAAAAAAAAAAAAGCACCCCTGCCCCCCCTTCTCTTGCGCAAAGGCGTACACAAGCGTTGGTCTGGCGTCATATGTAAACAGCAATTGCACCATGCATGTGAGGTATCACCGCGAAGGTCAGATCGAGGGCAGTAATTTTAGCAGTAGACCTCCTCCGTGAATCTAATGTGGTATCATGTAAAGGCTTTTAAAGGCTTTTAAAAATGTATGTAGTTTGTCGCCACTGCGTGTTTGTGCGCAATTTTAAAGCATGTCGTGTTTGGTATCCATGTACTCGGCCTAAGATCATATTTTTTATTTCATCAAAAATTTGAGCAATATAGTGTGTTTTAGTGCATTAAAATAAAAAAAAGTGTATTTTTTCCACAAAAAATGCGTTTGAAAAATCGCTGCGCAAATACTGTGTGGAAAAAAAAATGCAACACCCACCATTTTAATCTGTAGGGCCTTTGCTTTAACATTATATATAGTGTTTGGGGGTTCAACGTAATTTTCTTGCAAAAAAAAAAAATGTTTTCATGTAAACAAAAAGTGTCAGAAAGGGCTTTGTCTACAAGTGGTTAGAAGAGTGGGTGACGTGTGACATAGGCTTCTAAATGTTGTGCATAAAATGCCAGGACAGTTCAAACCCCCCCCAAATGACCCCATTTTGGAAAGTAGACACCCCAAGCTATTTGATGAGAGCAATGTTGAGCCCATTAAATATTTTTTTTTTTTTGTCCCAAGAGATTGAATAATGAAAAAAAAATATATATATATATATTTTTTTTTACAAAAAGTTGTCACTAAATGATATATTGCTCAAACATGTCATGGGCATATGTGGAAATACACCCCAAAATACATTCTGTTGCTTCTCCTGAGTACGGGGATACCACATGTGTGGGACTTTTTGGGAGCCTAGCTGCGTACGGAACCCCAAAAACCAATCACCGCCTTCAGGCTTTCTAAGGGTGTAATTTTTTTATTTCACTTCTCACTGCCAATCACAGTTTCGGAGGCCATGGAATGCCCAGATGGCATAAAACCCCCCAAAATGACCCCATTTTGGAAAGTAGACACCCCAAGCTATTTGCTGAGAGGTATGGTGAGTATTTTGCAGATCTCGCTTTTTGTCACAAAGTTTTGAAAATTGAAAAAAAGAAAAAAAAAATGTTTTTTTCTTTACTTTCTTCATTTTCAAAAACAAATGAGAGCTGTAAAATACTCACCATGCCTCTCAACAAATAGCTTGGGGTGTCTACTTTCCAAAATGGCGTCATTTGGGGGGTTTTGTGCTATTTTGGCATTTTATGGCCTTCGAAACGGTGATAGGTAGTGAGGAGTGAAATCAAAAATTTGCACCCTTAGAAATCCTGAAGGCGGTGCTTGGGTTTCGGGGCCCCGTACGCGGCTAGGCTCCCAAAAAGTCCCACACATGTGGTATCCCCATACTCAGGAGAAGCAGCAAAATGTATTTTGGGGTGCAATTCCACATATAACTATGGCATGTGTGAGCAATATATCATTTAGTGACAACTTTTTGAAAAAAAAAAAAAAATATTTTTTATTTTTGTCTTTATTCAATCACTTGGGACTAAAAAAAAAAATATTCAATGGGCTCAACATGCCTCTCAGCAAATAGCTTGGGGTGTCTACTTTCCAAAATGGGGTCATTTGGGGGGGTTTTGTACTTCTCTGCCATTTTAGCACCTCAAGAAATGAAATAGGCAGTCATAAATTAAAAGCGGTGTAAATTCCAGAAAATGTACTCTAGTTTGTAGACGCTATAAAACTTTTGCGCAAACCAATAAATATACGCTTATTGGCATTTTTTTTACTAAAGACATGTGGCTGAATACATTTTGGCCCAAATGTTTGACTAAAATTGAGTTTATTAGATTTTTTTTATAACAAAAAGTAGAAAATCTCTTTTTTTTTCAAAATTTTCGCTCTTTTTCCGTTTATATCGCAAAAAATAAAAATCACAGAGGCAATCAAATACCATCAAAAGAAAGCTCTATTTGTGGGAAGAAAAGGACGCAAATTTCGTTTGGTTACAAAATTGCATGACCGCGCAATTACCAGTTAAAGTAGTGCAGTGCGAAATTGAAAAAAGACCTCTGGTCCTTTGGCTGCCAAATGGTCCGGGGCTGAAGTGGTTAAAGTCTATCTATTGTGAAAATTTAAAATTATATTAATTTCCACATAGAATTATGTTAGAAATAATCCAAATACAATTAGTCTGAACAATATTGATGTTTGTAAATATAGGCTGGCCATAAATTATACAATTCTCTTGTACAATTGACCTTTCCATTTACAAAAATCATAGCATATGGAGGTCAAACCTAAATATTTTTTTAAGGCCGGCCCTTGCACAACATAGTTAAAGTGGAAGTAAACCCTCCTATCGTTTTCAGCTAAGGAAGCTGCCATCTTGGCCTCTGTTCAATCTTCGACTGCCATGATGCTGCACATGTGATCAGTTATGAGACCAGCCATTGGATGGTTTGACAGTTTGGTTGAAAGCATAGTCAATGTGACAGGTAGCATTTCCGGCATGCCATTTTTTTTTAACTATTTAAAGCAAAGGGTTTACTTCCGCAGGAGAATCCAAAGGAAATTGAATAGTCATACATTTTATAGAACATGCCTTCTGAACTACAAAGGTGCGGAGAGGAGTGGTTTTATGAGGCATAATCACTAATGAAAGCACTGCTTGCCAGCAGCAAAATACAAATGGCATACAGTGCATCCGGAAAGTATTCACAGCGCTTTTCCACAATTTGTTATGCTACAGTCTTATTCCAAAATGGATTAAATCCATTATTTTCCCTCAAAAATTCTACAAACAATACAATGACATTGTGAAAAGTTTGAATGTAATCTTTGCAAAACATGTACATACAGTAAGTATTCACAGGCTCAATACTTTGTTTAAGCACATTTGGCACCAATTACAGCCTCAAGTCTTTTTGGAGTATGATGCTTGGCAAACCACATTTTGGGCATTTTCTGCAATTCTTCTTTGCAGGATCTCTCAAGCTCCATCAGGGGCATCAGTGCATAGCCATGGATGGGGAGCATCGGTGCAAAGCCATTATCAGATTTCTCCAGAGATGTTCAATCTAGGGATTGACCGATAATCAGTAAGGCCAATTATTGCAGGCCAATACTAGCATTTTCTGAAATATCGGTATAGGTCG
Organism: Lithobates sylvaticus; assembly: GCA_028564925.1. Classification (NCBI taxonomy): domain Eukaryota; kingdom Metazoa; phylum Chordata; class Amphibia; order Anura; family Ranidae; genus Lithobates; species Lithobates sylvaticus. The sequence goes on from CM053030.1 coordinate 427,067,480, forward strand.
CAAACTAGACCGATATTGCTTCAAGGGGTTTTACCGGTGCAGGCATCACCCTGGTACCATTCTTTAGAGCGGACAGTCGGCTTTATTGTAATTACAACCGATGCGGCTCAGCAGCCGCTCAGCTATTACAAACAGCGGGAGTGGACATCTCCCCCCCCAACGCCCCCTACCGCTGTTTGCCCGGGCTCTCCTGTCCCACCTGGAGGCCACAGGCAACCAGCCAGAACGTCCACCGGTTGGCTGAAGACCGGAACAAAGCCGATGTTTCGTTCAGGTCTCGGATCTAGTAACCCAGACGTAATGTCATGACATCAATTCCCGGATTACTGGCATCTTAAAGGCGCCAGTTTTAAAAAAATCACTGTAGGGATGGTATTGGCCAGGGGATCAGCGGTGCCTTGTTTTCTCCAGACATGACGCTTGCCATTCAGGCCAAAGAGTTCCATCTGTGTTATCAGACCAGAGAATTTTGTTTCCCACGATCAGAGTCATTCAGGTACCTTTTGGCAAACTCCAGGTGGGCTGTCATGTGCCTTTTACTGAGGAGTGGCTTCCGTCTAGCCACTCTACCATACAGGCCTGATTGGTGGAGTGCTGCATAGATGGTCGTTCTTTTGGAAGGTTCGCCTTCACAGAAAAACACTGGAGCTCTGTCAGAGTGACCATCGGGTTCTTGGTCACCTCCCTGACTAGGGCCCTTTTCTCCTGATCGCTTAGTTTTGCTGGGCAGCCTGCTCTAGGAAGAGTCCTGGTGGTTCCAAACTACTTCCATTTACAGATGGAGGCTACTGTGCTGATTGAGACCTTCAAAGCTGCAGACATTTTTCTGCACCCTGCCCCAGATCTATGACTCGATACAATCCTGTCTCGGAGGTCTACAGACAATTCCTTGGACTTCATGGCTTGGTTTGTACTCAGACATGCACTGTTAACTGTGGGACCTTATATAGACAGGTGTGTGCCTTTCCAAATCAAGTCCAATCAACTGAATTTACCACAGGTGGACTCCAATCAAGTTGTAGAAACATCTTAAAGTGGAAGTAAACCCCCCTATCGTTTTAGCCAAGGAAGCTGCCATCTTTGTTTAATCTTCAACTGCCACAGTGCTGCACATGTGATCCGTTATGACACCAGCCATTGGATGGTTTGACTGTTTGGTTGAGAGCACAGCCAATGTGCAGTTAGCATTCACGGCATGCTTTTTTTTTAGACTGTTAAATCGATGGGTTTACTTCCGCTTTAAGGATAATCAGTGGAAACAAATGCATCAGAGCTCAATTTTGAGCATCATGGCAAAGGCTGTGAATACTCGCGTACATGTGATTTTTTTCATCTTTAATAAATTTGCAAAGATTTAAAAAAAAAAAGCTTCTTTCACACTGTCATCATGGGGTATTGTTTGTAGAATTTTGAGGAAAATAATGAATTTAATCAATTTTGGAATAAGGCTGTAACATAATAAAATGTGGAAAAAGTGAATCGCTGTAAATACTTTTTGGGTTGCACTGTACAGTGCCTTGCAAAAGTATTCAACCCCCTTGCCTTTTTACCTATTTTGTTACATTACAGCCTTTAGTTCAAGGTTTTTTAATCTGAATTATATGTGATGGATCAGAACACAATTGTCTAAGTTTGTGAAGTAAAATTAGAAAAATATATACATAAATCTATTTTTCAGAAATAAAAAAAAACATAATTGGCATGTGCGTATGTATGCAACCCCGTTATGAAGCCCATAAAAAGCTCTGGTGCAACCAATTACCTTCAGAATTCACATAATTAGTGAAATGATATCCACCTGTGTGCAATCTAAGTGTCACATGATCTGTCATTACATATACACACCTTTTTGAAAGGCCCCAGAGGCTGCAACACCTAAGCAAGAGGCACCACTAACCAAAAACACTGCCATGAAGACCAAGGAACTCTCCAAACAAGTAAGGGACAATGTTTTTGAGAAGTACAAAAGTTAGGTTATAAAAGTACAAGGTTAGGTTATAAAAAAAATATTCAAATCTTTGATGATCTTTAAGAGCACCATCAAATCTATCATAACCAAATGGAAAGAACATGACAACAGCAAACCTGCCAAGAGACGGCCCCACACCAAAACTCACGGACCAGGCAAGGAGGGCATTAATCAGAGAGGCAGCACAGAGACATGAGGTAACCCTGGAGGAGCTGCAGAGTTCCACAGAAGAGACTGCAGTATCTGTACATAGGACGACAATAAGCCGTACGCTCCATAGAGTTGGGCTTTATGGCAGAGGCCAGAAGAAAGCCATTACTTTCAGCAAAAAACAAAATGGCACGTTTTGGAGTTTGCGAAAAGGCATGTGGGAGACTCCCAAAATGTATGGAGGAAGGTGCTCTGGTCTGATGAGACTAAAATGTAAATTTTTAGCCAAAGAAAATGCTATTCCTGGCGCAAACCTAACACATTACATCACCCAAAGAACACCATCCCCACAGTGAAACATGGTGGTGGCAGCGTCATGCTGTGGGCATGTTTTTCAGCAGTTGGGACTGGGAAACTGGTCCGAGTTGAGGGAGAGATGGATGGTGCTAAATACAGGGATATTCTTGAGCAAAACCTGTAGCACTCTGTGTGTGATTTGAGGCTAGGACGGAGTTTCACCTTACAGCAGGACAATGGCCGCAAACACACTACTAAAGCAACACTTGAGTGGTTTAAGGGGAAACGTGTAGTGCCGGCTCCTGAAGAGCACGCGCTCTTGGTTTTAGGCTTAATTATACCAAATTAGGGTTTCAGTACCAGTCTAGCTGGATTGCACTAGGTTCTGCTTGGCCACAGGCGTCACTGTCACTTCTGGCAAGTGTGAGAACGCAGTTTGGCTAGGCGCATTGAGTGACACTCTCTCATAACCCCAGTGGTAGTGTCGTCTTGCTGTGATTTCTGGGAGAGGCTACTTAAGGTACTGAGATCACGTGCTTCTGAGTCCAGAAGATCTTTGTTTGGTCCTGGTCCTTCTGACCAGCCCCCATGGCTCTCATGGCCTGGGGTGCGGATCCATCCAATTCCGAGTCTCGGGGCTGGTTAGCCCGAGGCAAAGTAACTGGAAGGAGGATTCAAAGGTGGTCTGGTGACGTCTCATCTGTGGAGAGGCCCAGCAACTGAGAAAGCAACCAGGGGAGGACTCTTCGGGAGAAGGCCACGCGCAAGGCTGGCTTCTCAGAAAGAGCCTGGAGGCTTAGTTGAAAGACACCAAGTGAATCTACACTCGTAGGGTATTGCCGGACCGGCTACAAGATACTGGTACCGCATGAGGGCTCTCTAAATTTGTCTACAGCCTGCAGTTACTGCAAGTGTTCTACAACAAGTCTGTGGCAGAGACTTTGCTCTATTTGAACACTATCGGCTGCTAGGCATAGTGAGAGGAGGTCTGTCCAATAGCTGTGAGGATCCAGTTGAGAGTGGCTATTTGCTGGATTTCTATAGTGAGAGACTTTCTGTTTTGAGCAGTTCCAAGAGTACCTGAACTTTCTACCTAAACCCTCTATCCTTCACTGAGAGACTGTTTGTCTACCCCTTTTTTTGCAAATAAAAATCCCAAAGCGAATCCAGTGTCAGTTTCTACAATTCTTTGGGCCATCTATCTCGGGAAACCCCTAGACACACACGAGGTCAAGAAGGTAACTGTAAGCCCAAATCAATACAGCAGCTCCTTCGGGGGTTAGTGCTACACATGTAAATGTGTTGGAATGGCCTAGTCAAAGCCCAGACCTCAATCCAATAGAAAATCTGTTAGACTAAAGCTGTGCACGCACGATCGGACTGTCCGCCGGACAATCCGCCCGTGTGTGGGCTCTGGCGGACTTTTTCTTCCCAAAAGTCAGGCGGACTTAGAAAGAAGTCTTGACTCAAAATTGTCCCCTGGACTAATCCGCTCGTCTGTGTGCCAGTCCGCCGGACTTTTCAAATGAACGGACTTGCAAACACATGGGAGTAAAGTCCGTTTATTTTGAACTTGACTCCAGGTAGACGGGACTAGCGAAGGAAGTTAATGTCACAGGCTCCATCGGCGAAATTGACAGCTTGCTAGCCCCGTCGCCTGGTATGGATTTAAAGGGGAACCCCAAAAAACGTTGCGGGGGTCCCCCCATAGTCCATACCAGACTTTTTACCGAGCATGCAGCCCCCCCTCTTCTTCGAACTTCCGGGGGGTGGGTCTTCTTCCGACTTCCGGGGGGTCTTCTTCCAACTTCCGGGGGGCGGGGATGTCTTTTTCCGACTTCTGGGGGGGGGGTCTTCTTCCGACTTCCGGGGGGGGGGGGGGGGGGGGTCCTTCGGTTTTTCTGCCGGGCTCCTCGGCTATCTTCTTGTCTGCCGGAAAAGTCCGGTCGTGTGTGGGCAAGTCCGCTCATTCGGAAAGTCCAGCGGACCTCTGCTGGAAAGTCCGGCCGATTGTCTGCCGGATTAAGACCACCAGATAGTCTGCTCGTGTGTGCGCGGCATTAAAGATTGCTGTTCACAAGTGCAAACCATCCAACTTTAAGGACCTGGAGCAGTTTTGCAAGGAGAAATGGGCAAAAATCCCAGTGGCAAGATGTGGCAAGCTCATAGAGACTTATCCAAAGTGACTTGGAACTGTGATAGCCGCAAAAGGTGGCTTTACAAAAGAATTTACTTTATGGGGTGAATAGTTATGCACATTAACTTTTTCTGTTATTTTGTCCTATTTGTTGTTTGCTTCACCATAAAAAAAAATCATCTTTAAAGTTGTGGGCATGTTCTGTAAATTAAATGATGCAAATCCTCAAACAATCCATGTTTATTCCAGGTTGTGAGGCAAAAAAAAACGAAAAATGCCAAGGGGGGTGAATACTTTTGAAAGACACTGCATATAGTCATTAGAAACTAAAGTAAACAGCAGAGGATAAGCTGCAAAGCATGCAGGGAATCGAGGAAGCTGTGGAAAGATTGCCAACAGACAAACAGCACTCACAACATAAAAGGATATTTTCCAAGTAAACTTTATATTTGATTGTCAAAAATAACTATTGTTTGCATTACTAATACAATCAAATTAATGCATACACTGTGACCATAGAACTGCTTTAATGTACACATTTTCATCAAATTATTATACTAATTGCTATAAAACTCCATATTTATAATCATGCATATCAAGGTTTACCAACTGATTTAGAATACAGAGTCAGTATTTGACAGCACTACAAATTATTTCACATCAAATTTTCATATTACCTGGTATACAATCCCTATTTTTAATCATGTATATCAATGTCTACAAACTGATTTAGAGTACAGAGTCAGATGCGTTTGACAGCAATACAAGAAAAGATTTCCTTTCTCAGCCAAAATGAAAAAAAAAAAAAAAACGCAAAATATCGTAAGCAATCACATCTTTTAAAAGGATAATATTAGTAGCTCACCTGCTCAATATCAGAAGAGGTATGAAGCTTAAGTCCCCAGAGTCTAAATTTCTGTGCCACAGGGGGCATCTGCAAATCTTCTGGTAGTTCAACAATGCTGGTTCGGTTTAATATTTCTGAATTTCCATAGTCAATATAAGTGACCGAACACTAGATGAAAAATAAAAAAAAATGTAAAATTATTAACACTGCAACTAAAAAGTATATTGAAAAACAAATGAATGTGGCCCTTAACTCAAAAGGGCAGATCTTATAGGGGCATCTTGAAAAGTTAAATGTACCTAAGCAGTACACTGAAAAAAATGACCTTTCATATTGAATTCCTTCTGAAAAATAGTATACTTCCAGTGCCTAAACAGCACTATACCTTGAGTATTATTAACTATATCTGCAGTGTGAGATCATGTAAGGCAGGGCTCAAAATTTCAAGTCCTGAGCTACTAGCCAGGTCTCAAGGGTTACTTGCCACCAATTGCCCCACCCAACCCTTACCCTGCCCCAACTCTAATCACGCCATCAAAAATTATCTCATGAAATTACACTGAAATGTTTTATGCAGAATTAAAGCGGAGCTGCACCCGCACCAAAAAATTAAAAGTCAGCAGCTACAAATACTGCAGCTGCTGACTTTTAATAAATGGACACTTACCTGCTCCAGGTTCCAGCGGTGTCGGCAGAAGATGACGAGCGATCGCTCGTCTCTCGGCTGCCCCGCCGCCATCCTCTGTCAGGGAATCAGGAAGTGAAGACGCATCATCTTCACTGCCCGGTTCCCTACTGTGCATGCACGAGTCGCGCTGCGCGTCTCTATTGGTCCCCGCTGTGTCCTGGGAACTGTGTTTTTCAAGATACAACGGGGCATCTCCGGATAGAGGCGGAGCAGGTCCAGATAATTTGTCACGGAAAGGTGTTGATTGTGGCACCGGAGGTGGGAGGAGGAATCCGATAAGCGGGGTGGAACTCCGTTAAGTTACAAAAATAAATATTAACAACAACTTTATCAGTTCCCCTCACCAGTGCCCATCAATGCATGCTGACCTGTGCCCATCAATGCATGCTGACCTGTGCCCCACATTGCAGCCTCACCGTGCCCCACATTGCAGCCTCACCGTGCCCCACATTGCAGCCTCACCGTGCCCCACATTGCAGCCTCACCGTGCCCCACATTGCAGCCTCACCGTGCCCCACATTGCAGCCTCACCGTGCCCCACATTGCAGCCTCACCGTGCCCCACATTGCAGCATCACCGTGCCCCACATTGCAGCCTCACCGTGCCCCACATTGCAGCCTCACCGTGCCCCACATTGCAGCATCACCGTGCCCCACATTGCAGCATCACCGTGCCCCACATTGCAGCATCACCGTGCCCCCCATTTGCAGCATCACCGTGCCCCCCATTTGCAGCATCACCGTGCCCCCCATTTGCAGCATCACTGTGCCCCCAAAAAGCAGCCTCGCAGTGCCCCAAAAAGCAGCCTCGCAGTGCCCCAAAAAGCAGCCTCGCAGTGCCCCAAAAAGCAGCCTCGCAGTGCCCCAAATAGCAGCCTCTTAGTGCCCCAAATAGCAGCCTCTTAGTGCCCTAAATAGCAGCCTCTTAGTGCCCTAAATAGCAGCCTCTTAGTGCCCTAAATAGCAGCCTCTTAGTGCCCCAAATAGCAGCCTCACTGTGCCCCCATTGCAGCCTCACTGTGCCCCCATTGCAGCCTTGCCAGGGCGGATTATGATGAGTTAGAAGAGAGTCAGGATCGCAGAGCGGTAATACACACTATAACAGCTGACATTGAAACAGTCTCCGCTCTGCTCAGTCTCACACAGCCCCGCCTCCTCCTAACCCCGCGCCTGTGATAGACAGAATGCATCCCCGCATTGGACACGCGTTCTGTCTATTACAGGCGCGTGGTTAGGAGGAGGAGCAAAGCGGAAACTGTTTCAATGTCAGCTGTTATGGCGTGTATTACCGCTCGGCGATCCCGCGGCTCTCCTCTAACTCCATAGCACTTTTCCACCGGGAGAATAGCTCCCGGTCAACTCCGCCCACCGGCGGTGCTCGCCCACCCAATCCCAGCTCCTCGCCAGCCCTCATTTTCTACTCGCAAAATGCGATTCAGGAAGCAGAAAATTTTGACGGCTGATGTAAGGCAGTGGTCTCCAATCTAGAGCTGCCACGACGCGTCGACTAAGAAAATACGTCGACGTGCGTGAAAATCGCTGATGCGTCACACTTTGCGAGTTGCAGGTAAATACACCCCCACCGTGGCTTTCAGCGCAGTGCTTTTCCTGTCCCCTATCCTCCTCCAGTCCCCAACCGTCCTTCTCCATGCTGCTCCGTGTCCCCCTCTCTTCTCTATGTCCCACTCCATGCTGCTCCGTGTCCCCCTCTCTTCTGTGTCCCCCTCCATGCTGCTGTCCCCCTCTCTTCTCCCCCTCCGTGCTGCCGTCCCCCTCTCTTCTCCCCCTCCGTGCTGCCGTCCCCCTCGGTATCTCAGGATGGAGAGTGGAGGTAGGAGTCGGTAAACCCGGCTTCTTAGTTTTCTGAATGGACAGAGCCAGTGACTGACTCTGTCCATTCACATTAATGAATGAAGAGAAGCCGCTGTCTTCTCTCCATTATCAGTGCAGCGGAAACACACTGACACTGTCCCCACACCCCCCCCCCCCCCCTTAAAAAAAGAAAGCATTGTAAAAAATAAAAATACATTATAAACTTCTGAACAGAAAAAAAAAAAAGGTAAGATAAAAGAATATAACTACATACATTTTTTTTATATATATATATATATAGTAGTAGTAGTAGTATATATGTAGTTATATTCTTTTATCTTACATTTTTTTTTTTATGTACTTATTTTTTGTAAAGTTATCCAAAGGTTTAATTGGCTAATCAAAAAAAAGAACACCAGATTAAGTAAAAAAATTAAATAAAAATAATAGTCAATGACTAATTGTAAAAATAAATCGATAGATTAGTCGACAGACAAAATAGTCGTTAGTTGCAGCTCTACTCCAACCTATGGCACGTGGGCCAGATATGGCCCTTTACTTGTCTTTAGCGGGTCCTTAGGTTACTATTCCTTCCACTGACAACATAGATAGGGCACTATTCCTTCCACTAATACCAATGATGGGGTACTATTTCTCCCACTGATCTCAACGATGGGGCACCATCCTTCCCACTGACACTGATTATTCCTACCACTGATACCAATACCTCCTACTGCCCATAGGCGTTATGTAATTATTTTATCCCTGCTGATCACCAAGTCTGAGGCATTTTCTACTCCCACTAGCCACAATCTGGCCCTCTTAAAGTCTGAAGGACAGTAAACTCTCCCTTTGCTTTGAATGTTTGGAGACCAGTAATCTAAGGCATGGTCCTCTGACTAAAAGTCTAAAGAGATGTGATGTTGTTACTGCTCTGCTACTACTCATTGTTCTTGCTGCAGAGAAAGCAGCACCCAAAGACTGGCAATGCCAGCATCTCCCTGCTATGTGTTGAAAAGATTAGCTGCATGAAGCCAACTGGTCATTTGCCATCTGCGTTTCTTATGGGCACAGATCAGGTCTTCCAAGTAAAACCCTACACACACTGGTAGTAAGAAAAATATATAATAATAAAAGACAGACACACCAAATAGGTCTTTCAGCTTAAACTGACTAAACCGAACTCCAAGAACACAATTTTTTTTTTCCCCCTGTGAAAGGACTTAAGTCTATAAACACAATCTTGCACACAGCTAGGAAAGTGACATACTTCCCTGGTTTAGAAAAGCAGTCATTTACTTTAAAGTGATACTAAAAAAAGTTCTAAAAACTAAATTTTTTTTAATATTTTCATGCATTCTTTACATTAAGGTTATAAATCTTCAGTGTCCAGCTGCCCCCTCAATCCTTTAATACTTACCTAACCCAATCCAGAGTTGTGCACAAAAGCTCCATTGGCTCCCGCTGCGGTCAATCACAGTCAGTGTGGCGGGAGCAAGGGGCAGGGTTGAGCTGCGCTCTGTGTTTTATGGCTACAGCTGGAGAATGAGCATGTATGATCCCCCCATAGCAAGCAGCTTGCTATGGGGGCACTCGGCAAGGGGGAGGAGCCAAGAGCACAAGCGGGGGACCCGAGAAGAGGAGGATTGGGGCTGCTCTGTGCAAAACAATTGCACAGAGAAGGTAAGTATACCATTTTATTTTATTTTTTATTTCCTTTACAATTAATTCAAGGTTATTTTTTTATTTAAGCGATTAGCTACAGGTCCAGATCAGCCTGTACCTGTGTTCACAAAATACAGGAACAGGAAATGATGAAATCCCTTTTCAGTGATTAGAGCATTCACAGTGAGTAAAAGCAGCACCCATACAAAGAAAAATCAGAGTTAGGCACATTTTAACCCCATTGTCGCCCCTCAGTTAACCCTTTCACTGCCCTGTCATCAGTATCCTTAGTATAGTGTACACATTTCTTTACTGATCACTGTATTAGTATGGCAGGTGACGTCAGATAGCGTTAGCGTTCTTTTTAGATAGCGTCAGATTGCCCACCACATTTAACCCTTTGACTGCCAGCAACACTATCAGACACACTGTAAACCTCCATTACTGGTATTGTGTCTGAACAGATCAGTATCTTTGATCAGATCATAACTATACTTGCATTCCCCAATAGAGCTGCACGTTTAAATGTTAAAGAATCGAAATTGGGATTCTACCCCCCCCCCCCCCCCAATCCTAACACAGCCTTTTCCTCAGTGCCGACAGCTGTCAAAAGAAAAAAAACACAGGCAGCCTGCCGAGTTTCTTACAACATGGTGTAGGTGGAGATAAAGAGAAACATTGTAACACTTAGTCCTTTTAGATGAAAGTGATGAACTTCGGTCTGTAAATAAGGTCAGTTTAACCACTTAAGGACCGCCTCCTGCACATTGACGTCGGCAGAATGGCACGGCTGGGCACATCAACGTACAGGTACGTTGCTCTTTAAGAGCCCGCGGCGCAATCGCGACCTGGTCCTGAGCTCCGTGGCCGCGGGACCCGCGGACACAATCGGCGTCGGTGTCCCACGATCAGGTCACAGAGCTGAAGAACAGGGAGATAAGTGTAAACAAACCTCTCCCCGTGCTTCCTAGTGAGGCTGTCACTGATAGTCTGTTCCCTGTCATAGGGAAAGACGATCAGTGATATCACACGCCAAGCCACGCCCCCCTACAGTAAAAAAAAAAAAAAAACACAGATCACACTTAACCCCTCCCCGCCCCCTACTGGTTAACCACTTCACTGCCAGTGTCATTTACACAGGAATCAGTGCTTTAAATAGCACCGATTGCTGTATAAATGACAATGGTCCCAAAAATGTGTCCGCCATAACGCCTCCATTACTAGTAAAAAAAAAAATAATAAAAATGCTATAAAAACTATCCCCTATTTTGTAAACACTATAACCTTTGCGCAAACCAATCAATAATCGCTAATTGCGTTTACCAAAAATATGTAGAGAAATATGTATCGGCCTAAACTGAGGGAAATTTTTTTTTTTTATTAGGGCTGTGAAAATTAAAGATTAATTCCTTGATTAATCGTTAATTTTTTTGATCGATTAAAATTCTTTTGATTGGTACTCACCTCTCCGCCGGCTTCCGGGTCTTCAGGGAGTTCCGTCGGAGATCCGATGCCTCCATCTGCTAACGAAGGGAAGGGGGGAGGAGTCCTGTGACGTTGAAGTTCCGATTGAACGTAACGGGTACGTGGGAGGAGCTACGCATGACGTCACTCGCTGCTGCCCTGTGGAACTAACACGATTGTCGGCTTTACATGCTGTGTTTATATCATCTTTATGTGATACAAAATTAAATCTTGTACTTAAGCGGTGAGCACTTTTCTTTTCTTTCTACCCATGACCTGCCGTACTTGCTGAGATCTAAGGAGACGTTAGAGAAGTTTATGGTCCCTGTTAACCCTTTTGATACCCGCTTGCATGACCACCTGTTTGCACAGGGGTCCATGCCATAAGGTGAGAGTGATTAGTTAGACCGGAGGTAGTGGGACTGTCACGCTACTGTGGAAAAAAAAAATACTTACGTCAGTGCTAAAAGTATTTTTGTGTGAACTGTGAAGTCATGGATTGTGGAAACTAACTAGTGTCGGGTGATTGGATATAGTGTATACCACATTTACCACTGACTAATGAGTTGCAATGCAAGGAGATCAGCTAAAAGTAGTTGGATCTGTATGTGCATTATAATTAATCAAAATTAGTCGATTAAAAAAATCGATTAATCGAACACGAAAATTTTAATCAGTAACAGCCCTATTTTTTCTATATTTTTTGGGGATATTTATTATAGCAAAAAGCTCTATTTTTGTATTTAGCGCAAAAAATAAAAACCGCAGAGGTGATTAAATACCACCAAAAGAAAGCCATTTGTGGGGAAAAAGGACGCCAATTTTGTTTGGGAGCCACTTTGCACGACTACGCAATTGACAGTTAAAGCGTCACAGTGCCAAATCGCAAAAGGGGGCCTGGTCCTTTAGCTGCAAAATGGTCCGGGGCTTAAGTGGTTAATAACTTAAAGAGTAAACCTTTATTGGCACTTGTTGCTTAAGTTAAAATCAGTCTTTTTTTGCTAGAAATTTACTTGGAACCCCAAAAACATTTTTTTTTTTTAGCAGACACCCTAGAGAATAAAATGGTGGTTGTTGCAATATTTTGCGTCACACTGTATTTGTGCAGGGTCTTTCAAGCTAAATATTTTTGGGGGGGAAAAAACACTTTAATAAAAAACTAAACAGTAAAGTTAGCCCAATTTTTTCGTATAATGCGAAAGTTGTTATGTCGCTAGAATCATGATCTTTAGTCTAAGCAAAAAAAATTGTCATTTTGGCCAGAATCACGCAGCTCTCATCCCAAATATAGTGTCCCCAAAAACGCAGTGTTAGCAGGATTCGCCCAGACACCTGTTAGAACTTGCACTTGGCCCCTCCCCCCACCCAACAAGTGCACTGTCAGTAGATCACTGTCACTTCTAATACATTGCACACAAAACCGCAGCGTTAGCAAGATCAGACCTGAGAACTAGCAGATAAAATTCTACTTGTTGTGGATCAGGCAGTCCCTGACAGCAAGGTGTTTTTCCCATGACTCGCACTAGGTACCTATAAAATTTAGTGGCCAAAGAAAATAGGACTTTTACATCATACTTACCTGTAAAATCCTTTTCTTTGAGGACATCATAGAACACAGAGTCAGGCGAATATTCATTACCTCCTGGGACATACCAGCGCAATAGCCTGGAGGGGAGGGCGACACCCTGCCAAACAATAGCCATCAGACCTTGATAACGGCAGCCTGCAGTACACTGCAGCCGAAAGCCGAATCCTTGGCTGCTTGAACATCCACTTGATAACATTTTGTGAACGTATGCACTGGAGAACAGGTAGCAGCCTTACAAATCTGAGCCACAGATACCCGATGGCGAAAAAGCCCAGGAGGTTCCTACACCCCTGGTAGAATGAGCTCTCACCCTAAAAAGGTAGGAGCTTTATGTTTGTTTCAGTCCATAAACCTGAATGATCAATTGACGGACCCAATTGGCAATGGAAGCTGCCTGACACTTCTTGGGTCCTTTTGGTAAAACAAAAAAACAATTTGATCCTCGGATCTCCGCAGATCTAGACAAATAAACCTTGACTACCCGGACAACGTCCAAAGAATGCAGTCGTCTCTTCGGCCGAACAAGGCTGAGAGAAAAAAGTAGGCAAAATAATGTCCTGATTTAAATGAAAGGCCGACACCACTTTTGGCAAAAAGAATGGAATAGGTCGTAACATGACTGTCATGGTGAAGGATCAAGTACGGTTCCCTGAATGAAAGGGCCGCCAACTCCAACACCCTTCTAGCCGAGGTGATAGCCATCAGGAAGGCTAGAAATCAAAAGGAAGAACTCCGGACAGCCGCACACCGGGAAAATAAAATCCAAAGGGTTTATTTAAAAGCAAAAAGACACTACAATCCAAACACGGAAAAAAGGGGGGTACAGAGCTGACGCGTTTCGCACTGACAAGTGCGAAACGCGTCAGCTCTGTACCCCCCTTTTTTCCGTGTTTGGATTGTAGTGTCTTTTTGCTTTTAAATAAACCCTTTGGATTTTATTTTCCCGGTGTGCGGCTGTCCGGAGTTCTTCCTTTTGATTTCTAATCATTGTGCTATTAGCCAGCACCTGGGGCTCCCACACAGGAGTAGGAGCAGGAGCATTCGCTTGTAAGGAGAGTCTTGGAGCGGTGGTTGTTTGTTTTTCATCAGGAAGGCTAGCTTGCGTAACAGCAAGTCCAATGGAATTTCCTTAATGGGTTCAAATGGTTGTTTCTGTAACACAGACCGCACCAAGTTCAGGTCCCAAGGACACATAGGTGACCTAATGGGGGGAAACAAGCGAGTTTCCCCTTGCATAAAGGTTTGGATCAGTGAATGGGAGGCTAAAAGCTTTTGTAGAAAAACTGATGGGGCCGAAACTTGACCTCCGAGTGTACTCAAAGCCAATTTGATTTCCACAGCTGACTGTAGAAAAGAGAGAATTCTCCCAATCACGTATTTCTGAGGATGACCTTATTATAAATCTTCCTAGCGATAGCTTTTCTAGCATTCACTAGAGTAGACACCACTGGTTACGATCCTGAACCAACAAGTTTAGGCTTAGGCCTGCCTGAAGAGATAAGCACATCGAATAATCCAGGGCTTTTCTTCCTCTGTTCCAAGCCGACAAGATGTCTCGTTGTAAAGGCCTGGAATGGAACTTGGGCATAGGGCACTACTTCTAGGGAGGATGGTATCCTCCTTCGAGGACTCACACAGAGCCGAATGGAGGGTTGTCTGGTGCCCCTTATCTGAAGGGCACAGATCCTTACGGGTGGCAAGAATACTCTTGCTTGGACCGTGTGTAGAATCAAACCTAAATATTTTAGACTTTGAGCTGGTCTCAAGGCTGACCTTTCGGTATTTATGATCCAGCCTAAGCTTTTCAAATACCTCACTGTGTAAATTATGCTCTGTTTTAGAGCCTGTACGGCGTGATCTCTGAGCAGGCGGCCATTCAGATACCCGAGCACCAGGATCCCTTAAAAACCAATTACTGGTGCTAGGACCTTTGTGAACACCCGGGGAACTGTAGCAAGTCCGAAGGGTAGAGCCACAAACTGAAAATGATGTTCCTCTACTACAAAACTTAAGAACTTCTTATGAGGCTGAAAGATAGGTACGTGCAAGTATGAGTCCTTTATATCGATGGAGGCTAAAAGTCTCCCCTCTGGAGTGAGGTTACTACTGAGCGGACAGACTCCATCCAAAGGATTGTATCAATAGATACGTGTTCAGGGACCTTGGGTCCAAAATGGGCCTTGTGTCCCCATTTGGTTTCTGAACCATAAACAGGTTTGAGTAAAACCATGTGCCCCTTTCCGATACCGGAACCTCTATATTCTCTCCTTGATGCACTAGATGTACACGCACCTTTTCCCGCTAAAAATAGGGGGGAACTCAGGGGTGCGTGTTATACGCCGATAGCATACCTCGGAGAAGGAGGGGGATGAGCTCCGCTGCAATAACTGACCCGCCATGTCTAGTTCACAAGCGCCGCCGTAATCACCGAGCCGTCACCTTCTGTTTACAGTACTCCCTCTCTCACACACACGTCCCACCTCCGCCCCTGGCATTGGACCAGTGTTCTGTCAATCACAGGAGCTGGTCCAATGGTGATGGCGGAGGCGGGACGTGTGTGTGAGAGAGCCGAGTACTGTAAACAGAAGATGACGGCTCGGTGATTCAGTGATTTCCTGCACTGCATGAGAAATGGTAATGGCAGATAAGGCATCAGGCTGCATTGGATGGGCAGATATCAGGCTGCAGATGGGCAGAGAGGCTGCATTGAGGCATCAGGCTGCATTGGATGGGCACGTATCAGGCTGCAGATGGGCACAGAGGCTGCATATAGGCATCATGCTGCATTGGATGGGCACAGAGGCTGCATTATGGCTGCAGATGGGCATCAGGCTGCATTGATTGGCACTGACCATTATTTTGCTTCAAAGTGGTTTATTTAAAAAAAAAAAATTCCTGAAACTTCCCTCTTAAAAATTGTATGGAAGAGAACCCAAGTGGAGGGAGCATATCAATTATTTATAGCCAATACCAAGGCCCCTCACAGCCTATGGAGGGATCCCCAGTCTCTCCAACCAGGGCCTCCACATTCTTATAAACTTACTGTGTTTGCCCTGTTTAATAAAAAACTCTCATTTTCTATTGTTGTATTTAGACTCGCTAGCCAAGTCTCCTTTGGCGGGGGCGTCGGACTACCAATGTTGGGCGATCAGCTTTCTTGCTTGGAAAAGGCACCTTAGGACTGGTTCTACAACATCTCTCGGTATACTATACCCCACTGTTAGACCCAGAAGGCAGGTCTTAACCTTCGCTACTAGTGCTATATTGAAAGTTTTATTAATCTCATCTATAATACTCGTCCAATATCTAAATAGCTTCGGGCACTTCCAAAGCATGTGGATGAAATCTCCAGATGTCCCACATCTGGGGCACTGGTTGTTATACCGCTATCCCAGTTTGAACATTTTCTTGGGAGTATAATATACTCTATAAAAAAGTAAAGATGTGAAACTTTCTGTGAAGGGAAAATTGAAACAAGTATTCCCTGTTTAAGGGTCCGGTCCCATTCTTCATTAGTCAGTGGCCCGACGTCTTCCTCCCATCTAATCTATCCCTGTTCTTATTCGGGCTATTACATTCTATTGTTCCATCTCCAAGTCTAGCATATAGTCGAGAGATTAACACCTTAGACGTGGCCCTAGACAATATTTGCAACAAAATAAGAATCCGGGTCCACTGCACTGGATGAGATCCAAATTGCACCTGGACTGCGTGCCTGACCTGGAGATATTTGTAAAATGAGCCATTGGCTAGAGTAAATTCATGCTTCAAGTCGCAAATGATTTTATAATATTACCTGTAAATAGTTGGCTCACTCGGTTAAGACCTTGGTTCACCCATTCCCTAGATCTTACAATTTTAGTTAACTCCACTAAGTTTCTATTGTCCCATAAGGGAGCCAGTTCCCATATTTCCTGGTATCCTAGTACGGCATTAGTTATTTGTCAGGTTTTAATGATTAACTTTGTCGTTCGACAGGATATGGCAAATGAATTTGCCTCTAGGGCCTCAATGAGTGTACTATGCGGACATCCTATCATTATCCTAGCACTGGGGTTGCCCCTCTCGGTTACTCCTCCCCCTGCTAGATGCTGTAACTAGGACGCCAAAAAGTATAGCCTGGGATGTGGAACCGCCATTCCCCCCTCCCCGAGCGGACGCTGCAACGTTTGCAAACTAATCCTAGGCTGCCCCCTGTTGTGCTTTTTTAAGGACAGTTTCCCGCACATTTTTATTAAGTAATTTTTAATGGAGATATTTTTAAGATACAGAATCAATCTATATGACAGTCTATATATGTGAAACTTGTTCACGGAGACGAGTGATCATACTTAATAGTCACATTTATTGGTTGACAGAAAACAAATATTTACATGAAATTAAAATATAGATTGCATTACTTGAACATTTTGACAATTAATGGAAATACCCTAAACTGGGTGTAGTAGTACCTTGGACACAATATCACCATGATAACTTCTTCAGTAGAATCAATAACCTTATACTTGACAATTTAACAGAATGTCTGTATTTTTCACACACCCAGCCGTTACTATGCTGCAGGTAAGTAACGTTTAACAATGCGAAAACAATTTAGACATTTGTTTGTCAATAAAATTTGGTAATTATGCAAAAAGTAATATATAATGAAAAAATTGAATATTAGAGAAAAATCTAAAAGGCGATTATTGATTCTGGAGAATGATTATCAATACTAGAATATTCAATACATCAATAATTAAGAGAACATATCAGATAAAATCAACATGTTATATTTACCCATTCCAAAATGGCTATCAGTCTGGATTTAAGATGGCTACCGGGTTCAGGAATCTCCTTGGAGGTTAAAGCATATTTTCAGGCATGGTTGTCAGTCTATCTGGGAAGATGTTTCTCCTATTGTCCCTTCCCCCAGGGTGAGGGTGGGCCTCCTCTCAGGTTGGATCTCCTGAGCTGTCTCTCTCTCTGACTATCTCTCTTGCTTCTTAAATACCCTCTCAAAACAATAAGATTATAAAACTTGTAATATGTTCAGCCCAAAAGGTATGTGTCCCTTTCCTATTGGCAGGCAGACTTAATCACCCCTCCCAGTAGTCTAAATGTTTTTAAGGTAATTTCACCTTCAACCACCAGGTGTCTCACATGTGTTTTGGTGATGCTCTGTAAATTAATATATTTTATTTTATATGGTGTATTGTACCTTAGTGAAAATATCTATATCTTTAGTATTTGGGAATTCTACTAACCACATACTATCAAATACGCTTAGCATAATTATTGATTAATCACTTGCATAAAATGGTGATATATATGCATATCATTGTATATTTGTAAAAATTTAGTCCATTTGAAAAGGACACAAGTTATATATATATATATATATATATATATATATATATATATATATATATATATATATATTATATATATATATATATATATATATATATATCAACATCACATACAATTTTTATCTATCTGGATACCTGTATAATTTGGGTATCCAATCAATATTTGTTTATCTAAGCATAGTTCAATTCTTATACATTTATATCATGATCATATATTTGTCTTAATACTAATTTTGTTCCTAAAACAATTCTATTAATAACCTTATATTTTCATATGTATTTTTTTTATAACCGATTTCCTCAACTCATCGGATACTAAAATTATAGTTTTCTTTTGTGACCTACACATCACATACTTTGAATGATTTATATTCACTGTATTCTGAATATATATATATTTTGAAAATATGTCTGGTTGCCTCTACTTTTAAAACCATGTTTTGAAATAGACTTTGAACATTTGGGTGAACAACCTCATGTTTATTCTCATTATTTGTCCTGTTGGGAGGAGCCGTCACTTCGTATCCTAGTCATTGTCTTATTGGCATCTGAGTCCATATTGAGACAATCGGTTTATTTGCTCAAACTTCCCTTGAATCAAAGGATTTGTAGTTGTATTTACCCCCACACATATAGGAACCCATGTCCTTTGTTTTCGAAATGGGGCCTCATTGTTTATGCAAGTTTCTGTCTCAATACAGGCTTGTAAAACTTACAAGGTGGTTGGAGTAATTAACGGCTTGGGATACATGAGTTTCTATTGTGTCTTAAAGTTCTTCAATAGTTCAGTTATTGTGACCTCACAGTTCACGTGTCTTTGAAATTATACATTTCTGCCATTGAATAGTAAATATATTTCTTCATAAATTCACAACACCCCTTTTCCAAATTAGAATTCCAATTAGGTTATCCTGACCCATGTTGGCTCATTGCTGTTAGTGCATAAAGATAGATTATGTAAGTATTGTGAGTGGGCATATCATAAGTGGTTTTGGGGGGGGGGGGGGGGGGTTCCTAGACAATATTACTTCTAATTACTTTATTTTAACCTCCCTTCCGTGACAGGGTCAGACCTTACAGATATTCTTGCTACTATTATATTACAGCATTCAGTTTTCCACGTGCATGCTCCTGAAGAGTGGGTGAATCCACAAAATACATAGAGCTATTACATTCCATGTTTTATGCCAACTACTGTTTTTTTATTTATTCAATGATCACTTGCAACTGTGATTTGTATTATTGTGGTCAATTGTCATTGCTGTATGTTTATCCATTGAATGGAAAATATTGCTTTTATTGGTGTACTCATGATTACCCTCATGCAACTTACCATTGAATTGCCAATAAATTTAAATGTTTTACACCCGCCTGCTTCATTTAAAGTCCCAGCCCCCAGTTGCCCAATTGCATTCATTAGATAGGGATGGAGGCAACCGACCTTACCCGGTCACTGCCTCATACAAAGTCCCAACGTTTTCTTTTTTTTTTAAACCTGGGATATCGAGCGGTATAGAGCTGGCAAATAAATCTATCGGGAGTAAGGCTGATTTATCCCAGTTGACGACTAGGCCCGAAATTTGGCCGAACTCTCCAACCATGCATATCGCAGCTTTCAAGGAAGTTTGAACATCTCCCAAGTACAACAAAACATCATTGGCAAACAATGTTATCTTATCCTCCTCTAGTCCCCTCCTAAATCCCTGAATATCCAGATTAGCTCTAATAGCAATTGTCAAGGGCTCTATTGCCAGGGCGAAAGAGTAGAGGACACAGGGGACCACCCCTGCCTTGTGCCTCTTTCCAACTGAAATAGGTCAGAATGCTCGTTATTGATTTTTGCCCTTGGATTGGTATAGAGTAATTTAACCCAATTGATAAAATTTGGTCCAAAACCAAAATTTTGTAAGCACTCTAAATAGGTAATCTCACTCTAGGCTGTCAAACGCCTTAGCTACGTCCAGTGCCAAAATGGCCCTGGAAGTGCCGTTATCCGCTGGAATCTGCATGTTCAAGTTCTTCGTATATTTATACTTGACCTGGTCGAGATAAATCCCGACTGGTCAGGATGGACGAGCTTATGGATGCATCTATTTAGGCGAGATGCCAATATTTTTGCCAGGATTTTTCCATCCGTGCATAACAATATCGGGCGATATGAGGAGGGATCCTTAGGAACTTTTCCTTCCTTCGGAATAACGACAATAGTAGCTTCTGACATTGGAAAAGGCAAAATCCCAGGAGATAGTGCCTGGCTCAATGTCTTCAATAATTCTGGGAGCAAGATCTCACCATACCTTTTAAATATTTCAATTGGGAGCCCGTCAGGGCCTGGTGACTTTGAGTTTGGCATCCCAGCCACTGCCCCTCGCAGCTCCTCGAGGGTGATTGGGGCCTCCATACACCTTTGGTCACTCGCGGATAGATTTGGAATTTTTATACTTTCAAAAAAAGCTAGTTTTTCCCCTCTCCATCCCCTTCTGGGATCTATATAGGGAACTATAGTACTGCCTAAATACACTCATATCAATAGGGTCCGAGGAAAAATCTCCCTGAGGGGTCCTGACCGCCAGAACCGTTGAAGGGGGAGTGTTTGCTCTAACCAATAAGGACAGCATACGGCCCACTTTCTCGCCTTCACTAAAGTTGGATTGCCGCTAAAATATGCGCTTATTCTCCATCTTTCTCATGATAGTCGTGCTATATGCTTGCTGTTTTTCTACCCAGTCTTTCTGTGTAGCAAGGGTTGGATTGCTGATGTACTGTTGTTCAGCCAACATTGCTGCCTTTTTTGCTTACCCCTCCCTTTTCCTCGTTTTACCTTTAATTCTTACAATTTGCTGGATAAGGAGTCCTCTGAGGTAGGCATTTAAGGAATCCAAGACCACTTCCGCCGACGCCGTGCCTGTGTTGATACTAATAAATTATTTTAATCCAGTCTTTAATTCCTCCGGGATGTCAATTAACTCAAACCAAGAAGGATCAATTTTCCACTCTCTAGAGTGGAGTTGTTTCCCAGTAGTAACTCTCAGTGTCAGAGGGGAGTGGTCCGATATCCCCCTTGGGCCATATTCTATATCATCCATCAGAGTCGCAGGCTCACCATTGACTAGTGCCATATCCAGTCTAGATGGGGTAAGAAAGGAGCTTGAGAAACCAGAATACTGTCTTTCCAGCGGGTGCCGTATTCGCCATAAGTCACATAACCCCACCTCCTGCAGCAAACAAACTAATCTACCCTCTTCTCCAGCAACTGGGCGATTTACTGGAGGGAATCCATCGATGGACATATCCAAAACTTCATTAAAGTCCACAACCACTATAACTGGGATTCCAACTTTATCGCTTATAAATACTATTAATTCATGTAAAATCCCCAACTTAAATGGGGGTGGAATATAAATATTTACGATCACATATGGTTTATTTACAATTGAACAATATAGAAAAATATAGCGACCAATTGTATATAAAACAGCTCTTGTAACAAAAGAACGACAGGTCTCTACCTATAAAGACACTCACCCCTCTTGAATACGATGAATATACAGAATAGAATTGGGTTTGAAATCTACGGCCGCTATATATATATGTGTGTGTGAATATAGGCATATATTAGCGTCTTGGCATATAGTCAATCAAGTTTAGAAAATAAAGTAAAAGGCCTGTATGTCAGCCTGTACCTCAGCGCAGGTCGCCCCGAGTGTCAGGGGTCAGAGAAGAAACAGCAGGGCAAAGACAATAATAAAGTTGTCTCTCACCACTTCTCCAGGGGACCCCCTTTGCTTCCTGGGCAGTGCAATAGATACACGATAGATACACACAGGCACACCGCAAATAAAAGTCACCTCGGGCATCCAGCGTCCTCCTGCATCGTCACTGTAGAACTGGCCACAGACAAGCTTTTTATCTCACACCAAAGCAGAGCAAGCAGGAGCAAGAGCCCAAGGTCCCGCAAGATCCTCTCGTCCAGCGGCCCCTCACTGCACGCTGAGTCTGTGCGCCGCCGCTCCAGATGGTCCACCACAGAAGCGGAGGGGGACAGGAGAGGTGGAGGTAGGGAGGGCACCAGGAGGCAAGCCGTGCACCAAGCAAATCGGGCCGGGGGAAGGTCAGCGCATTAGTGCGGTCTCATATTAGGCAGAGTGGAGCGGGAGAACACCCCTTTAAGTTCTTGTTTAAAAGAAGAGACTTCTGCATCTACGGCTGGCATGCTCCATTTTTTTTATGAACATGGCATATAAAAAGGGAAAACCTTTTAGGAGGCAAAAGTCCTGTCAGAATGTTCCCAATCAGCATATATCGCCTGTTTCAACAGGGGGTGTAGCGGGGAAAGTCTGTGCGACCTGAAAAGGTCTCAGATTTTAAAGAGGACCGGGGAGGCAACTTAAGGGCAGAATGAACCATTTCAGTCAGAGTCAGGATCAAAAGCCTCTGCGACTGAGGCAGACATTGCGGGAAATCTGGACAAGATATCCAGTCAAGCAGACTCATCCGCCGGGCACGCCACCAAATCCTGAGCTTTCAGCTCTTTCCCATCCTCAAGCCATTCCTGCTCCAGACTAGGAGACTCCGGGGAGGGGGATCTGTCATGCTTCCTGCCACCTGCAGGATGCAGGCAATCATGCCGGCAATCCTGTGCTCTAACCCGGCTAGGGCTGAGGACAGTTCATCCTTAGTGATAAAGGGTGAAGCAGCAGCGTTCACTGTAGACAAAATACCAGATAAGTGCAGCGGCTCAGATTGCCCGGGAGCCTCTGGTCTTTCAGGGGATGCAACACTAGGGATACGACTAGGTTCATCAGGAACTACTGATGACATAGTGTGCCCGTCCCTATGGTGTTAGTCCCACTCCTCATTTTGGAAGACATTCAATGCCTACAGAGTACCTGGGTGTAGTTAATACACCTCAATAGGGCTCACCAAGCCCCTATGCAACAATCCTGCTAAGCAACACCTGGTGACTCACGTGACCTGGGTAAGGAAAAATGAACCACTGCAAGTGTTTGTTCAGAGCCTGCTCCGATATCCAATAGCTGCCTTCTGGAAGCACCACATGCTTGGCCTGCACAGCTTAAATAAGGTGGGTGTTCGCTGGAACGTTCTATGAGCACACGCATGTGCGCGGTCCCAGCAAGTGGGCGTGACTATTCGCGTACAATGCAAATCTTCGTGCGCCCAGAAAAAGGCTGCGGCGCATTTGCGGGCAAAGCCACGTGCACCATGGCCGCCAAACTGCTGAGCCCAGGGCCGCTCTTGCAAACGCACGTGCGCCATGGTGAACCAAGGCAAAATGGCGCACCATCATCAGGTAAAAGACAGCCAGACAAACAAAAAAGGCACACTTTGCATCCTCAGCTAGCCCAGAACTCCCCCATATGGTCACCAAAGACAGGTGTCAAGCCTTTAGCTAGATTGACTGATTGTTACAATCACTGGGACACCCGACAATAAAATAAAGGGGTTTCGCTTACCCATCCAAGCGCAGGGCCACTTAGCAGCTAAGGGTCCAATCTTCACCATTCATGGCAGGTTCCTGTCACTTGGACCGTCAAGGACTGGGAACCCTTTCATGTTTAGGGTCCACTCCCTTGGACCTGTACAGCACCCTGCATGAAATGCCTTAGCACTGTATTTTCCAGGATTTTCACTCCGCAGGGTCCTGCGCCATTTTTGGAATCGTTTGTGTGACTAGAGACCTGGAGCTCAGAGAGCTCAAACAAACCGTGCCATCCACCCTGCAGACACTGGTAAAAATCTGAAGTGCTTCCTGCATGGGAGGGGTTATATAGGGGATCACTTCCTGTCTGAAGACATTTGGTCTACCAGCGTCCATTCACCTAATGATGAAGTATAACCCAGCAGGTAATGAATATTAGCCTCTGTGTTCCATGATCTATGAAAAATAAAAGGTACACTACTAGTAAATAGGCCTACAGTATTCTGACTATGTCAGATGAAAACAAAGGGGAGGCCTCACTATCAGGGTACCGCTGCCCTCTAGAGGTTCGTACTCTGAAACTGATGCGGTCAGATAGCTCCGACTATGGAGTAGAGGTCTACCCAACCCTGTTCCCAGGTTGTTGAGGTGCTGGATTTACAGAATTACTCTGCCACGCTACCTTTTGGTGAACTGGCAGGCACCAGCGGCTTAGTACATCCTGAAAATATACACACCAGCGCTGCAGTAGCTCTTGGCAAGTTCCGGAAGTGCAGTCCAAGCTGGTGCAGTGGCTAGCGCTAGTAGCATCCCGCGGCCACCAAGAATTTAAACACAGGCCCATAGTGTCCTTTCCTGATATGCTTACAAGTCCTGATTGGCTACCCACAGATTCTGGAGCACCCATGCTTCCCCCATTCACTGCCTAACCCGGAATTCAAGTGAAAAAAGCAAGTTTAACTACTCCCTTTGATTTTTTTTTTGAGCTGTGGACCAAAACAATTTATATGCTGACCCGTACATCGCTGTCAAGTCAAATTTCAAACCTTGCCAGACTTTTTGCATGGAAACCCATCACTGTTTCCGAGTTAAAAATTTTCTTTCGCCTAACCCTCATGGGCATTAAAAAAAAAAAAAACGAAGTTACTTACGGTAACGTTCTTTCCGGGAGTCTTTCAGGACAGCCACCTGGAGAGACCTTAGCTCCTCCCCTCTGTAGGAAACACCTGCGCCAGCTTGCTATAAATTTCCTCCTCCCCTGCTGCTCCTCAGTTCTTTAAAGAGCACCTCCAGTTTGCTGGGGAGACACAAGAACATATGATACACATATAATAATTTATATCACATTTCCTGTAAGGAAACCTTATGCTTTTATATACATCTGGGTGGGTACCCGGCTGTCCTGAAAGACTCCCGTAAAGAACGTTACCGTAAGTAACTTCGTTTTTCCCTTATCGTCTTTCAGGACAGCCACCTGAGAGGATAACCGAGCACTTACCCTTAGGGCGGGACCACAGCTTGTAAGACCTTACGTCCAAAGGTCTGATCTTTAGCCGACCATAGGTCCACTCTATAGTGTCTTACAAAAGTGGCAAAGCTGGCCGATGTTGCCGCTTTACAAATCTGTTCCGGCGTTGCTCCAGCTCTCTCTGCCTGTGACGCTGCCATTGCCCTCGTGGAGTGTGCCCTGATTCCTTCTGGGATCTGCATACCCCCTAACATGCAAGCCTGTTCTATGGCTTCTCTTAGCCATCTGGCTATTGTACTCCTTGAAGCCTTGTGCCCTTGCCTGGCTCCCGTGTATAAAATAAAGACTCCGTCTTTCTAATTGACTTTGTTGCCTCTAAATAATGCAAGATGCATCTCCTGACATCTAAATTGTGAAATTTCACTTCTTTCTCCTGGGAAGGATATGGGCAAAATGATGGTAATACAATTTCTTGACCCCTGTGAAATTTTGAGGCCACTTTAGGTAGAAACCCTGGATCCATTTTGAAGATTATACGGTCCGGGAAGATCTGGCAAAAGGTGGGTCTGATAGATAGGGCTTCCATCTCACAGACCCTCTTGGCTGTAGTAATTGCTACCAAGAAGATTGCTTTAAGCGTCAGCATCTTCAGGCTACAATCCTTTAATGGATCAAAGGGGTCTGCTGTCATAGTCTGCAACACTAATGACAGATCCCACTTTGGAAAGGCTGTACTCTGTAGCAGCCTTTGTCTACTCACGGATCTAAAGAGTCTGATTATCCAGGGGTTTTAGGCTAAACTCCTCTCCTGGTAAACTGACAGTGCTGACACTTTAGCGTGCTGAGGCTTAGCCCTTTGTCTACACCACTTTGTAGAAACTCTAGGACTACTACTGAGCTTTGCGTTTTAAAGTTGTTCTCTGTACACCATCGATTAAAACATTTTCATACCCTCTGGTAGATATTACGTGTCTCAACCTTCCTGCTTTTCAGCAGTGTGTCTATCAGACGGCTTGAGAACCCTTTCGCTTTTAGTAGCTGTTCTTCAAATACCAGGCGGCTAGTTTCCACCTTTCCATCTGTGGACAGTACACTGGGCCCTGGGCTAGCAGATCCTCTTGGATTGGTAGCAACCAAGGGGGCTCTATGGCTAGTTCTTTGAGCATAGAGAACCACGGTCTCCTGGGCCAGGGAGGTGCTATGAGGATCAATGACGTGTCTTCTGTACGCACTTTCCTTATTACTGCGGGTAGTGGCACTGGTGGGGGGAAGGCATAACATCTGCTGAACTCCCACTTCTGTGCTGATGCGTCTACTCCGAGTGCTCCCTCCTCCCTTTTTAGGGATAAGAAGGCTTGGACTTTCCTGCTTTCTCTGGAAGCAAATAAGTCTACCTGAGGTATTCCCCATTTTTTTGTAATCTGGTCGAATACCTCCTGTTTCAGCACCCAGTCTCCTTCTCTTACTTTCTTTCTGCTGAGAAAGTCTGCCACTTTGTTTAAGTCTCCTTTTTAGATGTACTGCTGAAAAGGAGAGTATGTTTTTCTCTCCCCATTTCAGGATCTCTTCTGCTAGGGCCCACAGAACTCCGCTTCTGGTTCCCCCTTGTTTGCTTATGTAAGCTATAACTGACGAGTTGTCTGATCTGATCTGCACATGATGTCCTTCCAACTCCTTCTGGAAGAACTGGAGTGCAAACCATACTGCCTTCAACTCCTTCCAGTTGGACGATCTTGTCCACTCTAACCTCCCCCAAGCACCTTGTGCTATCTGGGAGTCTAAGTGTGCTCCCCACCCTATACCGCTTGCGTCTGTTGTTAGGATTCGGGAGATGGGTAGGATCCACAGTCGTCCTACGTCTATGTTATTTGTCCTTCTCCACCACCATAAGGACTCCTTTACTTTTGCTGGTATTGATACCTGCAAATCTAGTGACTCCTGCTTGTGGTCCCATAACTTTAATAGGAACATTTGCAGTGGTCGGAAATGAAGGTTTGCCCACTGAACTGCTGGGATTGCAGATGTTAGCAACCCTAATGTTGACATTATTTTCCTTATAGAACAGGGTACATTGGTCTGTATTGCCTTTATTTCCTTTTGAATTTTTCCTATCTTCTCTTTGGGTAGAAAAAACTCTTTGCTGGACTGAGTCTATTATATACCCCAGGTACCTTATCTGTTGTGCGGGTTGTAGACTTGATTTCTCCACATTCACCAACCAACCTAGACTCTCTAGGAATGCCCGAGTATACCTGAGGTTTTCTAATAACCTTTCGGGTGTCTTTGCAAAAAGGAGAAGGTCGTCTAAATAGGCAATAATGGATATGCCTTTTTAGACGTAGTTGTGCCAGAGCTTCTGCCAGAACCTTGGTAAAGATTCTTGGCGAAGATGATAGGCCAAAGGGTAGGGCCTGAAACTGAAGGTGTACGGTTTCTTTTCCTGTTTCTATTGCTAGCCTTAGAAACTTCTGGTGATTTAGGTGTATGGGTATGTGCAGGTACGCATCCTTTAAATCTAGCGACGCCATATAACAGTTTGGGGGCAACAGGGCCTTCACTGAGTATATGGAGTCCATCCTGAACCTTTTGTAGGTTATGGATAGATTTAGTGGCTTGAGGTTGAGAATTGCTCTGACCTTTCCTGAGGGTTTCTGTACTCCGAATATATGGGAGTAGAAGCCCTGTCCTCTTTCTGCCCTTGGTACCTTGATAACTACACCTTGTTTCCTGAGGTCCTTTATGGATCTCATTAACCCTCTGGCTTTTTCCTTGCTGTTTGGCAGCTTGGTGATGTACAGTCTGTTTGGGGGGAATTTTGAGAATTCTAGGGAATACCCGTCTCTTATAGTCCTTAAAATAAATTGACTGGAGGATATTTTTTCCCATTGTGAGATGAAGGCCCCCAGTCTTCCTCCCACTGAGAGTACTTCATTCTTTATTGCGGGTCTGCGAAAAATTGCTCCTCCTTTGCTATTCCCTCGCTGACCCCAAGGTTTCTTTTGATTAGTTGCCTTGGGTATTGAAAAACGGGACTTAGCGTCCCTCTTTTGCCTCTGTTTTGTTGAGGCTGGGCCCAAGGTGCTTTCCGTTTCAGCGGAAACGCCTTCTTTTTGTCCGCTGTACGGTCTAACACTTTCTCTAATCCTGGCCCAAATAGCAGGTCCCCCGTGAACGGGATCCCACATAACTTGGCTTTGGACGCAGCATCTCCTTGCCAAGACTTTAGCCATAGGGCCCGTCTGGTAGAGTTGGCTAGAGCCGAGGATCTGGCTGCCATGCGTACCAGTTCTGCTGATGCATCTGCGATATACGCGATGCCTTTGAGAAGAGTGGGAAAAGAGGACAAAATCTGCTCCTTTGCAGTTCCTTCCTCAATATGTGCCTGTATACGGTTTAGCCAGAACTCTACATTTCTGGCTACCACTGTGACCGCCATGGCTGGCTTTAGGCTTCCTACTGTGGAGTCCCATGACTTTTTTAATAGGGCATCCATTCTTTTGTCCATTGCTTCAGAAAGGACCCCTATATCCTCAAAAGCTCGATCGGTGTGCCTGGAGACTTGTGAGAAGGCAGCGTCTAGTTTTGGGGTTTTGTTCCACACTGATGACTCATCATCTGAAAATGGAAACCGTCTCTTTAAGGCTTTAGAAAAGAGTGGTTTCCTTTCAGGTTCCTGCCATTCTTTCTTGATTGCCTCTATTAAGACGTCATGAACAGGAAAATTCTGCTTTTCCTGTTCTCCTAGACCCTCATACATCTGATCATGCAGGGATAAAGGTTTCTTTTCCGTCTGTATACCCAGCGTGGTATGAATGGCTCCCAACAGCTGGTCTACCTCTTCTAATGAGAGTTTGTATCTGGAGGGTCTTCTGGAATCCCCTTCCAGTGTTTCACCCTCAGATTCTTGGGAGCCGGACGCTGCGCTGTCAGGCTCGTCCTCTGCCTCCTCTCTAGGAGTTACTAAAGGACCGGCACTAGTGGAGGGTAGTGCCTGTGCTTTTGCTAGCACCGGTAGTACTAGTGGGGGAGCAGTCTGCAGCTGAGGGATCTGAAATCCTTCAAAAAAGGTTTTGAAAGTTACAAAGGTACTAGATAATTCCTTGACAGATGCCGCTAAATCACTGCCCTGCTCTGTGGAATGTTCTTGCACTAACTTGTGAATACATTCCTTACATAATGCTTTCCCCCAGGAATCTTTAAGTGTGTTTTTACAAGAAGGGCACCTCCTTTTTGAGTTATGAGAGGGCTTAGACTTGTCGGATTTCTGAAAAGACAAAGAAAAAACCCCCACACACATTAATACTGACATAAGCTTTCCTGCATCTTGCCTTCCAAGCGCCTTCCATATGGGCTTGCCTCACTAGGGGCCCAATGAAAATAACCCTATGACACAGGAGGGACCTGCCCACCCCCCCTTTGCTGAACCCTTGAGGGGGAGGGGGATGGGTGGTGGTTATAGGCCAGGGGAGATCCACCCCAGGTTCCCCTTACCTTTACATGGCTGGAGCTGGTCTGTCGGAGCAGTCTGGTCCCTCCCTTCTGCGTCCGACATGCTTGTGTCACCACCGGAGCTTTTGCTGTCTCCACAGCATTTGCAGCTCCTCTCCTAGCCCATGCCTGGTCCCTTTTCATGGTTTGCGGCCGGAACCGGAAACCGCGAACCCGCAAGTACACGCCTGCTCTTGCCGGACGTGACGTCACCGACACCGCCGGTCCCTATACCCAGCGTGTTCCGCGCTGCGAGCGCTACACGCCGCTGGAGGTATGAGACGGCAGGACCTGTACCCGTGCTCCGCACTCGGAGCTGAGAAGGAACCCCGCTGACCTCCGCTGCGCTCAGGGATGCAGGGGTGGCAGTCTCTCCCAGGTTAGTTACCTGGTCTATTGTCCAAAAAAGGAGCCTCTGCTGCTTTGTTTGTGGACATTTTCCTTTGCCTGAGCCTTACATACCCCCTGGTAATCCTGACTCTCCTGGCTGGTTCCAAAAAGGTGTCTCCCCTCCTGGAGGAAACACATAACTGAGGAGCAGCAGGGGAGGAGGAAATTTATAGCAAGCTGGCGCAGATGTTTCCTACAGAGGGGAGGAGCCAAGGTCTCTCCAGGTGGCTGTCCTGAAAGACGATAAGGGAAAAATAATTGGTCATGTTGATCCTGCTCAGATATGAGAATATAATGCAATTTATGCTTTTCCACGACAATATATTATGTTGTGTTTGTGGTGAGCTGAATATGATCAGCTCCACAAAATTCAGACCCTTGTAAATAATCTTAACCAGAAAATTTGCTGATGTGTTTACGCCCCAACAAAACATCTGTGGTGATGAGTCCCTCAAATTGTTCCGGTTGCCTTGCATTCAAACAGTATCTCCCCAGAAAGTGTACCAGATCTGTGGTCAATATACATGTAATTTTGAGATTTACAAGGGAAAGGATAGTGATGCATTTAAAAACATTGGAAAAAGTGGCAAGACAGCATGAGACTTGGTGTCACCCTCGTTTCGAAAGGGGTACCACTTGAGTGTGGACATTATACCTATTCGCTGGGGCTTCCCCCAACGGCTTGTAAAAACACTCAACTTAGAAAGGGGGAGAAAGCCAGCATGAGAAACAATTACTTGCAGTGAAGTGGAAGGACTAACTGGATGTTTTTGTCCAGTCTTCCATTCACGCAGATACGACAGTTAAAATTTGCACTGCGTCTGGTGTAGTTGAGAAGCCCTGTGTGTCCACGACTAACCTTAACATAGGAGGGGTTGACTTCAATGACCAGATGATGAATCTGTACTTAGTTTCCCGTTAAGCCAGGCGCTGGTACAAAAAAAAAAAATGTAAATTTATTTCAAATTGGTTCTGTACAGTTTTTTTGCACTTTACAAAAGGAACACAAAGTGGATCTTTCCTAAAATTTCAGGATGAGGTCATCACGTCTCTTTTGTATCCAGAAGGGGCTGTGGCCCAATTCCAAAGGCGTGACACCCACTTCTTTTTGTCCCTCCTGTAATGGTCAACCTGGGAGATTTCTCATTTGAAAGGAAAAAAAAAAAAAAAACACATATGCCCAAGCATGCGGGCATTGAGTGGTCAGATCACTCCTATGCTGCAACATTAGAGATGCATCAAAATCTTGCTGAGAAACAAAAAAGGTGTCAGATAAAGTACTGGATCCCGGGGTCCAGCTCTCTAAAAAGCTAAGCGTTACAGGCACCATTCAATTTGGCCTAAAAGACACTGATTGGATCCAGCTGCAAAGCTAGGCCCAGCAAGGATTTCTCCAGGGGAGCTCAGCACAGCACATCTTTACTCATGGCCAACACCTTAGACACTGGCGAAAAAACTGAGGTACTCCCAGAAGTGGGAGGGGTTATATAGGGAGTGGACTTCCTGTCTTAGGGTGTGCCAGTGTCCATCACCTGAAGGTGGCCTATAACCCACATAATAACTACTATGGCTCTGTGTCCCATGATGTACGATAAGAAATCCCAGTGGTAAGATGCGACAAGCTCATAGAGACTTATCCAAAGGGACTTGGAACTGTGATAGGCGCAAAAGGTGGCTCTGCAAAGTATTGACTTTAGGGGGCTGAATAGTTATGCACATTTACTTTTTCTGTTATTTTGTCCTATTTGTTGTGTGCTTCACAAATAAAAAAAAAAAAAAAAAACATCTTCAAAGTTGTGTGCATGTTCTGTAAATTAAATGATGCAAATCCTCAAACAATCCATGTTAATTCCAGGTTGTGAGGCAAAAGAAAAAACACGAAAAATTAATACTTTTGCAAGGCACTGTAACCTATTGGTTAACCTAGATACATCCAAGGTTTCATTTATTTTCCTTTTGGCAAAGGATATTACCACATTGGCAGATGATGATTGGGAGGAAGGCATCCAACAATATCTTCCCCTAAAAATCTCGGCACGTGACAGATTCACCCAACCCAAATTCCTCCATCGAGCCTACTATTCTCCGGCATATTTGGCAAAAATTTACCCCACCAGAACAGCGTTCTACCCTAAATGAGGCTTGGATAATGCAGACTTTTTCCATGTGGTACGGTCCTGTCCCAGATTGCAAGAGTTCTGGAAGGGGGTGGTGGATGATATTAACCTTATTGGGGAAGTAAGGTCCCATATATTCCTATTCCTCTTCTGCTGGGCATCTGTGATACATTAGAGGCCCCTCAGAGGAAAAAAAATGTTTGTCTTCTACACAGCCTTTTATGCTAGAAATGCAATCCTCCTCCAATGGAATCAAGCTCAACCTCCTACTCTACAGCTTTGGAAATCTTAAGTGAATGCAGCTCTACCACTCTACAAATTGACATATTTAGAAAGGAATTGCACAAAAATTTGATTAATTATGGGCCGCATGGGTCAAAGCAAGGCAGTTGACCCTTGAGTAAGGTTCGGAAGCTTTCTTTTTTTCCCTCTTCTTGACTCCCTGGGTATATGGATGACCTTGTTAAAGCTGACTAGTCTAAGTTTTGATTCTTCCTTTACCTACATACAGGCTACCCCCTCTTTGTACCGTTGCTAACGTTATACATACCTTTTTCTGACCACTCCACCCCCTATTTCGCATACTATGTTCTACTTTGAATTTGTTTGCTAATACGATTGTTAACTTAACCACTTCAGCCCCGGACCAATTGGCAGCCAAAGGATCAGGCCCCTTTTTGCGATTCGGCACTGCGTCGCTTTAACTGACAATTGCGCGGTCGTGCGACGTGGCTCCCAACCAAATTTGGCGTCCTTTTTTCCCACAAATAGAGCTTTCTTTTGGTGGTATTTGATCGCCCCTGCGGTTTTTATTTTTTGCGCTATAAACAAAAATAGAGCGACAATTTTGAAAAAAAATTCAATATTTTTTAGTTTTTGCTATAATAAATATCCCCAAAAAATATATAAAAAAAAAACAGTTTAGGCTGATACGTATTCTTCTACATATTTTTGGTAAAAAAAATCGTAATTAGCGATTGATTTGTTTGCGCAAAAGTTTTAGCGTTTACCAAATAGGGGATAGTTTTATAGCATTTTTATTCTATTTTTTTACTAGTAATGGCGGCGATCAGCGATTTTTATTGTGACTGTGACATTATGGCGGACACATCGGACATTTTTGACACATTTTTGGGACCATTGTCATTTATACAGAAATCAGTGCTATTTAAATAGCACTGATTCCTATGTAAATGACAGTGGCAGGAAAAGGAGTTAACCACTAGGGGGCGGGGAGGAGTTAGTGTGACGTGTTGTTGTGAATTTATGAAGAAATATATCTAATATTCGCTGGCAGAGATGGGAGATTCAGTAGGCCTAACAAAAAAAAAATAGAAATGAACTTTTGCTCCTGAAAAGCAGATGAACTGGTTGCCTATTTTACAAGTCTCAAATATATAAAGTTTACAAGCCTGTATTGAACCAGAAAGGAGACAGGAACAATGGTAGCCTTTGTCACCAAACAAAAGGTGTGTACTTATTTTTGTTGATTAGTTTGAGAAGGCCAAATTTATTAGTGTGTCATCACTTGGAGGTGGTCTGTGACTGGGAAGAATCCTTTGTGCTGAAGTAAAGACTGATTGGACAATTTACAACAATCAAGGAAACAGTCAATAAGCCATCACCTTGTCTGACAAAGCCTATTGTGTGAAGTCCTAGGAAATTGTGTACATAGCTAAGCTATCAAAACATGTAATGGACTGCCCAAAGTTCATCTCAAAACATGATGTTACAAGTCAATTCAAAGTATATGTGATATCTGTAAATCACAAAAAGAAAACTATCATTTTAGTATCCGATGAATTGATGAAGTCGGTTATAAAGAAAACATAATAAATAAAGGGTGATTATTAATAGAATTGTTTTAGGAACAAATTAGTATTAAGAAAACATATGATCATGATAGGAATATATAATTGAATCATGTTTAGATAAACAAATATTGATTGGATACCCAAATTATACAGGTATCCAGATAGATAAAAATTGTATGTGATGCTGATTGATTGATTGATATATATATATATATATATATATATATCAATCAATCAAACTTGTGTCCTTCTCAAAGGGACTAAATTTTCACAAATATACAAATGATATGCAGATATATCACCATTTTATTGTGATTAATCAATAACTATGCTAAGCGTATTTGATAGTATGTGGTTAGTAGAATTCCCAAATATTAAAGATAGATATTTTTCACTAAAGTACAATATACAGTATAAAATAAAATATATTAATGTTACAGAGCAGCCCCAAAACACATGTGGGACACCTGGTGGTTGAAGGTGCAATTACATTAAAAACATTTAGGCCAATAGGAAAGAGACACATACCTTTTGGGCTGAACATATTACAAA
Organism: Lithobates sylvaticus; assembly: GCA_028564925.1. NCBI lineage: Eukaryota > Metazoa > Chordata > Amphibia > Anura > Ranidae > Lithobates > Lithobates sylvaticus. The sequence continues at coordinate 427,101,716 of CM053030.1, forward strand.
TTTTATAATCTTATTGTGTGAGAGGGTATTTAAGAAGCAAGAGAGATAGTCAAAAAGGGAGGCAGCTCAGGGGAACCTGAGAGCTCAGGGACCCACCCTGGGGAAGGGACACTGGGAGAGAAACATCTTCCCAGATAGACTGACAGCCATGCCTGGAAATATACTTTAAACCTCCAAGGAGATTCCTGAACCCGGTAGCCATCTTAAGTCCAGACTAATAGCCATTTTGGAATGGGTAAATATAACATGTTGATTTTATCTGGTATGTTCTCTTAATTATTGATGTATTGAATATTCTAGTATTGATAATCATTCTCCAGAATCAATAATCGCCTTTTCATAGATTTTTCTCCAATATTCAATTTTTATTATATATTACAATTTGCATAGTTGCTTTTTATTGACAAACAAATGTCTAATTTGTTTCGCATTGTTCAACGTTACTTACCTGCAGCATAGCAACGGCTGGGTGTGTGAAATACAGACATTATGTTAAATTGTCAAGTATAAGGTTATTGATTCTACTGAAGAAGTTATCATGGTGATATTGTGTCCAAGGTACTACGCCCATTTTGAGGGTATTTCCATTAATTGTCAAATGTTCAAATAATGCAATCTGTATTTTAATTTCATCTAAATATTTGTTTTCTGTCAACCAATAAATGTGACTATTAAGTATGATCACTCGTCTCGTGAACAAGTTTCGCATATATAGACTGTGTCGTATAGATTGATCTTGTATCTTAAAAATATCTTCGTTAAAAATTACTTAATAAAAATGTGCGGGAAACTTTCCTTAAAAAAGCACAACAGTGTTGTGTGTTTTTTTTTACAGTAGGGGGCGTGTCTGACGTCACTGATCGGCTGTTCCCGATGACGGGGAACAGCAGATTACTGACAGTCAGTGTAGGAAGAGCAGGGAGAGGTTTGTTTACACAGACCTCTCCCCGTTCTTCAGCTCTGTGACCCGATCGCGGGACACCAGCGGCGATCGGGTCCGCTGGTCCCGCGGCCGTGGTCACGGAGCTCCCGCAGCAGGTCTCTTAAAAGACCACGTACCTGCCATTCTGCCGACGTACATCGGCGTGAGGCTGTCGGGAAGAGGTTAACCACTTGCCTACTGGGCACTTAAACCCCCCTCCTGACCAATTTCCAGCTTTCGGTGCTCTCACACTTTAACCACTTAAGCCCTCGGCACTGCGTCGCTTTAACTGACAATTGCGCGGTCATGCGACGTGGCTCCCAAACAAAATTGGCGTCCTTTTTTTCCCACAAACAGAGCTTTCTTTTTGGTGGTATTTGATCGCCTATGCAGTTTTTAGTTTTTGCGCTACAAACAAAAATAGAGCGACAATTTAGAAAAAATGCAATATTTACTTTTTGCTATAAATAAATATCCCAAAAAATATATTAAAAAAACTTTTTTTTTTTCCTCAGTTAGGCCGATACGTATTCTTCTACATATTTTTGGTTAAAATAAAAATAAATAAATCGCAATTAGCGATTATTGATTGGTTTGTGCAAAAGTTATAGCGTTCATAAAAAAGGGGATAGTTTTATAGCATTTTTATTAATATTTTTTTTTTTTACTAGTAATGGCGGCGATCAGCGATTTTTTTTTGTGACTGCGACATTATGGCGGACACATCGGACATTTTTGACACATTTTTGGGACTATTGTCATACAGAAATCAGTGCCATTTAAATGCACTGATTCCTATGTAAATGACAGTGGCAGTGAAGGAGTTAACCACTAGAGGGGGGGAGGGGCTAAGTGTACAGTGTTGTGTTTTTTTTTACAGTAGGGGGCATGGCTTTACGTCTGACGTCACTGATCGGCTTTCCCGATGACAGGGAACAACCGATCAGTGACAGGCAGTGTAGGAAGCACGGGGAGAGGTTTGTTTCTTCAGCTGTGACCCGATCGCGGGACACCATCGGCGATCGGGTCCGCTGGTCCCGCGGCCGCGGAGCTCAGGACCGGAGCTCAGGACCGGAGCTCAGGACCGGGTCGCGAGCGTGCCGGTGGCGACGCACGCGTGACCCACGGCTGGGCAATTAAAGGGGACATACCGGTACGTGCTTTTGCCCAGCCGTGCCATTCGGTTGACGTAAAGCTACAGGAGGCGGTCCAGAAGTGGTTACATGACAATTACTCAGTCATGTAATACTGTACCCAAATTATTTTTTTGTCCTTTTTTTCACACAAATAGAGCTTTCTTTTGATGGTATTTGACCACCTCTGGGTTTTTTATTTTTTGTGCTATGAAAAAAGACCGAAAGTTTTGGGGGGAAAAAAGCATTTTCTTTGTTTCTGTGATAACATTTTGTAAATTATACATTTTTCTTCATAAATTTTGGCCACAATTTATACAGCTACATATATTTGGTAAAAATAACTCAAATGAGTGGATATTATTTGGTCTTTGTGAAAGTTAGAGAGTCTACAAGCTGGTGCAAATCATAAAAAAATTGATCACACCTGATGTACTGATCTAATTTCTTGCGACCCCAACAAGCCAGGAAAGTACAAATATCCCCCATATGACCCATTTTTTAGTAGACATTCCAAGGTATTTAGTAAGATGCATGGTGAGGTTTTTGATGTTGTAATTTTTTCCCACATTTCTTTGCAAAATTAAGATTTTTTTTTTTTTTTTTTTTTTTCACAAAATTGTCAATGTAAAAGGTTATTTCTCTCACATGTCATGTGTATACCACAAATAGCGCCCCAAAATACATTCTGCTTCTCCTCCTGAGTATTACAATACCACAGGTGTCTGACTTTTTCACAGCCTAGCCACATAGAGAGGCCCAACATGCAGTGAGGGCCATCATGTGTTCTAGGAGCATAAATTACACATCTAACTTGTTAACTACCTCTTACACTTTTGAAGACACTGGAGCACCAGTACAATGACACGTAACACTGATGTGGCACGGATGACAGACGGCACGTGACACTGATGACAGGTGGCACTAATACGTGGCACTGACAGATGGCACTAATACGTAGCACTGATAATAGATGGCATGTGGCACTGACAGAAGACATTGATACGTGGCACTGACAGAAGACATTGATACGTGGCACTGACTGGGGGCAGGTGGCACCGACAGGTAGCACTGGGGACAGATGGCACTTATAGGTACTGTGGGCATGTGTGTTTCTTTGTGTGGGCACTGTGTTTGTGTTCACACACTCACGCTGCAGCCGGAGGTCGCTCTCCCTCCTCACATGCGGTCTTTGTTTGAGGGAGAGCCAGCGATGAAAGATGATCTCATATGTTTACATATGAGATCATCTTTCATTGGACACTCAGATTGAGTGCTAAATGGCCGCTGCGATTGGCCATTTAGCATGATCTGCGATTGGCTGTGTCCAAGAGAGACACAGCCAACCCATATTTCCCCCGATGAGCGCATGCGGCGGCGCGCAGGGAGGATGTAAACAGGACGACGCCCTCCTGGCAATTGAGCGCCACGCTGTAGACGTCTTTCGTCGATGGTGCAGGCGCGAGGTGGTTAATACTCAACTGTATGACTGTACCACTAATGTCTTATTTGTTTGTGTTAAACTTGAACTATGTTAAAACATACATGCCTGCAGCTGCACGCAATTCTGTACTTCCGGATATTGGGCGCAAGCAAGAGCTGAACAGCGGGTCCTGCAGACTGTCCGCCGCGGACCCTATCATTTGGTACTCTTGACAGAATGACAATCTGCCTATGTAAACAAGGCAGACTATCATTCTGTGAGTACAGAAAACATGGATCCTGTGTTCCTGTGAAGTAAAAGAAACTCCCCCACAGTTAGCAAGCACTCCCTAGGCACACATTTAACCCTTTGATCGCCCTTGAGGTTAACCGCCTCCCTGCCTGTGTCATTAGTACAGTGACAGTGCATATTTTTAAGGTCACTGGTCCCCAAAAGTGTGTTAGGTGTCCGATGTGTCAGTTTTAAAAATGCAGTCCCGCTAAAAGTCGCTGATCGCCGCCATTACTAGTAAAAAAAAAAAAAAAGAATAAAAATATCCCAGTTTGTAGACGCTCTAACTTTTGCCCAAACCAAAATGATATACGTTTATTGGGATTTTATTTTTTACCAAAAATATGTAGCAGAATACATAATTGTCCTAAACTGATGAAGAAATTTGATTTTTTACATTTTTTATTGGATGCGTTTTTAGTGCTTTTTAACAAAGGAAAACGGTAATTTTATAAACATTAAAAACTTGTGACAAAAAAAAATAATTTAAAATAAAAAAACTTCCATGGGACAACATAACAGCAAATTTCTTGGGGTTTCTACTTAACAAAATTGGGTCATTTGGGGCTTTTTGTACTGCCCTGCCATTTTAGCACCACAAGAAATGTGATAGGCCACGCATGCCACAGCTGGCAGACAGAGCCCTCTCTGTGGGCATGCCAGCTTACGAAGCCAGTGTCACCAGGATAGGGGGGGGGGGGGGGGGTCCCCCAGCCAGGCAGTCACTTGCACTGGAGGTGCAGGCACTGAGGAACTGGCTCCCCTTCCTTCAAATCAGTGCTAGTGGTGTCGGCAGGGGGGGATGGGCAGCCAGTCATCTCGCCCCATATGCAACATTTGGGGGGGGGGGGTAAAGTTACTCCTCCGCCATCCCGATGGTCTGTGCTGCAGCTTTTTGCCTTCCCAGGACCCCTGGGTGCTCTGCTACACCCTATTCTAGCTCCCCCTGCCCCAGGACTACTTTGGTCCAGCCCGTCTCTCTGGCAATGCGACCTGTAGAACAGCGGTGGGGGAGGGGCGGTGCTTGGAGCAGATCATGTCCATGGGAGAGGTGCAGTGGCTGCTAGCTGACCTCCCGGCAGCTGGGATACCAAGGAGCGGCTGGATGGTGGGGACTCATGCAATACTCCCGGCCCGCTGCTGGGGAGAGCCCTGATGTGGACGATGAGGCCAAGGAGAGGTAAGGAGGCTGGATCCTCCAATAAACATTGCACTGTGTGTGTGGGGTGGGGGGGGGATTGAGGGGGAGGGGGGTAGTTAGTAGTGCAGGAAGTGTGTGTCAGGTAGGTCAGTGTATGTGTCAGGACAGTGTAATGGTCAGGTAGGTTAGTGTAATAGTGTAATGGTCAGGTAGGTTAGTGTAATGGTCAGGTAGGTCAGTGTATTTTGCACATGGTGTATGTTGCACAGTGCATTCTGAACACAACGCATTATTGAACCCTGTATTCTGAGCACATCGCATTCCTGAACCCTACATTCTGAGCACAACGCATTCCTGAACCCTGCATTCTGAGTAGGGCCGAAACAACTAATCGATTAATCGTCAACTAATCATGAAAATAGTTGTCAACTATTTTCATAATCGATTAATTGGCCAGCCGATTAGTTGTCCTGCATACAGAATGCATTATTTGTTTACATATCAGGAAATACAGTGCAGCACACAAACAGCTCAGTACACCATCCATAAATTTAAGAACGTGCATGAGAAGTTGTGAATGTGTGAGGAGCAATGCCTCATGGGACATGTAGTCCTGGGCAGGAAGTGAGTGGTTCTAAAGGCAGAAGTTTTTTTTTTTTTTTTTTTACCTTGCTATTGGGGCATTCTGAAGCCAGGAGGACCCCAGAAAATGAGAATCAGGGCTGCTCTGTGCAAACTACTGCACGGAGCAGGTAAGTATAACATGTTTGTTGTTTTAAAAAAAGTCACTTTAACCTCTTCGTGCCCGGGCTATAGCCGAAAGACAGCTACAGCACGGGCGCTCCCTGCCGGGAGGACCGCCCTGGGCGTCCTCCTGTTTACTGCCGCAATGTGCGCTCCTGAGAGCGCGCATCGGGGAAGTTCTGTGCTGGCCGTGTCCCTCTGATCGCTGTAAACGCCCAATCACAGCGGCCATTTACAGCGCGAACGGCGTATACATATGAGATCATCTCATTGTAAACATATGAGATCATCTCTCAGCGCCGCTCTCCCTCCTCACACAGAGTGTGTGAGGAGGGAGAGATGAACGACTGCAGCGGCCGTGAGTACAAAAAAAAAAAAGACGAAAAAAAATGTCCCCAGTGTCACATATTGGTGCCATCTGTCATCAGTGCCCCATATTAGTGCCATTTCTCATCAGAGCCACATGATATCAGTGCCACGTATAAGTGCCATCTGTCATAAGTGCCACGTATAAGTGCCATCTGTCATCAGTATCACGTGTCATCAGTGCCCCGTATTAGTGCCATCTGTCATCAGTGCCACGTGTCATTGTCCTGGTGCTCCAGGGCCTTCAAAAGTGTAATAAGTAGTCAACAAGTTAAAAGTTTAATTTATGCTCCTAGAACATGTGATGGTGCGCCCTGCATGTTGGGCCTCACTAAGTGGCCAGGCTGTGGAAAAGTCCCACACATGTGGTATCGTAATACTCAGGAGGAGTAGCAGAATTTATTTTAGGGTGTCATTTGTGGTTTACACATGCCATGTGAGAGAAATAACCTATTACAATGACAATTTTGTGGGGGGGGGGGGGGGGGATAAATTTTGCAAATAATTGTGGGGAAAAAAAATGACATAAAAAACCTCACCATGCCTCTTACTAAATACCTTGGAATGTCTACTTTCAAAAATGGGGTCATTTGGGGGGTATTTGTACTTTCCTGTCTTGTTCGGGTCACAAGAAATTAGATAGGTCACCAGTACATCAGATGTGATCAATTTTGAATAATTTGCACCACAGCTTGTAGACTAACTTTCACAAAGACCAAATAATATCCACCAATTTGGGTTATTTTTACCAAAGATATGTAACCGTATAAATTGTGGCCAAAATTTATGAAGAAAAATAATTTGCTAAATTTTATTACAAAAAAAAGAAAATGCTTTTTTTTTTTTCAAAATTTCATTTATAGCGCAAAAAATAAAAAACCTAAGAGGTGATCAAATACCACCAAAAGAAAGCTCTATTTGTGGGAAAATAAGGACAAAAATTGATTTGGGTACATGGTTGCATGATTGAGTAATTGTCATTCAAAGTGTGAGAGCACAAAAAGCTGAAAATTGGTCTGGGCAGGAAGGGTGTTTAAGTGCCCAGTAAGCAAGTGGTTAAAGAGACTGTGCAGGGAAGATCAGCATTTGAACCCAACAAAGGTGGAGGATAATAGACTGGAGGTAATATAAGGCATTACAAATACATTTAACCACTTCACATCTGGCCATAGCCGAATGACGGCCTCGGCGCGGATGTGAAATCCTGGAAGGCCGTCATATGATGGCCTCCCCTTTCCTCGTTCCCTGTGCGCGCTCACGAGCGCGCAGCAGGGAAATTCTGTGTTGGCCGTGTCCCTCGGACACAGCCAATCACAGATCGCTGTAAACGCCCAATCACAGCGGCTGTTTACAGCGCGATCGGCGTGTCCAATGGGAGATGATCTCATATGTAAACATATGAGATCATCTCTCAGCGCCGCTCCCCCTCCTCACAGAGACAGCGTGTGAGGAGGGAGAGATGAGCGGCTGCAGCGCCGTAAGTGTGAAAGAAATAAAACGAAATGTGCCATCTGTGCCCACTGCCACCACTGCAATCTGTCCCCAATGCCATCTGCCAGTGCCATATGTCCCCAATGCCATCTGCCAGTGCCATATGTCCCCAGTGCCATCTGCCAGTGCCATATGTCCCCAGTGCCACCTGCCGTCAGTGCCACCTGCCGTCAGTGCCACCAGTGCCACATAGTGCCACCTGTCATCAGTGCCACATAGTGCCACCTGTCATCAGTGCCACATAGTGCCACCTGTCATCAGTGCCATCTGTCATCAGTGCCACATATTAGTGCCATCTGTCATCAGTTTTACGTATTCGTGCCATCTGTCATCAGTGCCACCTGTCATCAGTGCCACCTGTCATCAGTGCCACCTGTCATCAATGCCACGTATCAGTGCCATCTGTCAGTGTCACGTGTCATTAGTGCCACGTATTAGTGCCATCTCTCATCAGTGCCACATATTAGTGCCACGTGATATCAGTGCCACGTATAAGTGCCATCTCTCATCAGTGCCACATATTATTGTCATCTCTCATCAGTGCCCCGTATTAGTACCATCTGTCATCAGTGCCACATCAGTTTCACGTGTCATCAGTGTCATGTATCAGTGCCACCTGTCATCAGTGCCACGTCAGTGTCATGTGTCATTGTCCTGGTGCTCCAGGGCCTTCAATAGTGTAATAGGTAGTCAACAAGTTAGATGTGTAATTTATGCTCCTAGAACACGTGATGGCGCTCCCTGAATTTTGGGCCTCTCTAAGTGGCTAGGCTGTGAAAAAGTCCCACACATGTGGTATTGCAATACTCAGGAGGAGTAGCAGAATTTATTTTGGAGTGTCATTTGTGGTATACACATGCCATGTGAGAGAAATAACCTATTACAATGACAATTTTGTAGAAAAAAATAAAAAAATAATTCATTTTGCAAAGAATTGTGGGAAAAAAAAACATCAAAAACCTCACCATGCCTCTTACTAAATACCTTGGAATGTCTACTTTCAAAAAAGGGGTCATTTGGGGGGTATTTGTACTTTCCTGGCTTGTTTGGGTCGCAAGAAATGAGATAGGTCACCAGTACATCAAATGTGATCAATTTTGTATGATTTGCACCACCGCTTGTAGACTCTCTAACTTTCACTAAGACCAAATAATATCCACTAATTTGGGTTATTTTTACCAAAGATCTGTAGCAGTATAAATTGTGGCCAAAATTTATGAAGAAAAATTAATAATTTCTTAAATTTTATCACAGAAACAAAGAAAAATTTGTTTTTTTTTTCTAAATTTTCGGTATTTTTTTATTTGTAGCGCAAAAAATAAAAAGCCCAGAGCTGATCAAATACCACCAAAAGAAAGCTCTATTTGTGGGGAAAAAAAAGGACAAAAAATTCATTTGGGTACAATGTTGCATGACTGAGTAATTGTCAGTCAAAGCGTGAGAGCACCGAAAGCTGAAAATCGGTCTGGATAAGAGGGGGGTTTACTTGCCTGGTAAGCAAGTGGTTAAAGTAAACTTTTACCAGCATTGTGCATTATATTTAAAATGATATCCATTAAAAAAAATTCAATAAAAAATAATGCATCAGCTTTTAGTACAGCTTTAACCACTTGCCGACCGCCGCATGTACATTTACGTCGGCAGAAAGGCACAGCTGGGGAAATGGGCGTAAAAATACGTCCCTTTGAATTTGCCGCCATGTGGTCGCATGCGCGGCGGGCGCAAGCTCCATAAGTAGGTTTGCGGCTCCCACAGACTTGATATCCGTGGGGATACCCGTGATCGTTTCACGGAGAGGAAGAACGAGGAGATGCTAATGTAAACAAGCATCTCCCCGTTCTGCCTAGTGACACGGTCACTGGTCATAGCTCCCTGTGATGGGGAGCTATGATCAGTGATGTATCACACGTAGCCAGGCCTTTTAACAGTTAGAATCACTCCCTAGGACACAGTAAAACTCCTTCACTGGGTTAACCCTTCACCTAACCCCTTCACGGTTAGTGTAATTTTTACAGTAATCAGTGCTATTTTATAGCACTGATCGCTGTAAAAATTACAATGGTCCAAAAAATTGTGTCAAAATTGTCCGATGTGTCTGCCATGTCGCAAAAAATAAAAAAAAAAAATAAAAATAAATCGCAAAACGCCGCTATTACCAGTAAAATAAATAAAAATTGCCATAAAACTAACCCCTATTTTGTAGAGGCTATAACTTTTGCGCAAACCAAACGCTTATTGCAATTTTTATTTACCAAAAATATGTAGAATACGTATTACGTAATATATACGTAATATATAGAGTACGAACTGAGGGGAAAAATTTTTTTTTTTTATGTATATATTTGGGGATATTTATTATAGAAAAAAGTAAAAATGTATGCGTTTTTTTCAAATATGTTGCTCTATTTTTGTTAATAGCGCAAAAAATAAAACCCGTTTGGAAGCCACGTCGCACGACCGCGCAATTGTCAGTTAAAGTGACGCAGTGTCGAATGTGCTCTGGTCTTTGGCCAAAAAAATGGTTCGGAGCTTAAGTGGTTAATCCTTTCCACCCTTAATGTCTGACCTTCCGGGGGTATGAATGTAATTATTTTTTTATATATATATATATATATATATATATATATATATATATATATATATATATATATATATATATATATATATAACAATTTTCCCAGATCGGGTAGTGCTGAGAAAAGACCCGGGGTTTAGAACGACGAGCTAGGGTTATTGGCTCTACATACAATTATAGGGATATGGTTTTTACCAAATACATGTATCAGAATACATTTTGGCCTAAATTTATGACAAAATTTGAGTTTATTGGATTTTTTTTTTTTTAAAAAAGCAGGAAAGTTTGCTTATTTTATAAAAAAAAGTGTTACCTCTTTGAGGAGCGATCGCGGGTGGCTGGTGGCTCCGCCTGTATCTATTACACGAAACAGGTACGTTGTTTTGTGCAATAGAGCTGACCTGCCGCAGTATTAATACTATGGCTGCTCGGAAACTGGTTGGGGGGGGGGGGGATATTGGAATCAGGGAGCACCCGCAGGAGTGGTCCCTAAAAACAGGTGCAACAGGTAACCAAAGGTGAACTTATCCTTTAATTGTACAGTACAGGACACCGAGTATCCAGAAGCTGGATAATCATAGCCTAGAAGACATCCACAGGCAATGAACAGAAGGGTGGGGAAAAACAAGGCAAACAGAACCATACCATCTGAAAATAGTAGACTGGGAAATAGGATATCATTTTCAAGACACTGCTGGGAGGACAAAGTAGGTTTATTTATATAGAGGCTATGGCTTTCAGACAGTCTGACAGCCCTGACTGACTAATGTCCAGACCAATGGAGAGCAATTTCCTTGGTATGTTCGGGAGCAGAGCACAAGGAAGGACAGACAATGTTTTCATTATGGTGGAAATACCACAATACCACTTTTGGGGGAAAAAAACCTTAGTTAGACTTACCGGTAACGGTATTTCTACGAGTCTTTCAGGACAGTACCTGGAGAGAGCGCAGCTCCACCCACTTCCCAGGAAACACTGCAGTACATTCCTTTAAAGCCTGGACACCTCGACCATGGCCTCAGTTGTTACCGAGTACCTCCGGCCATGCTGAAAGTAGATAAGCAAAACATAGCAACCATAACACATTAATATTTATAAACCTCTTCTAAACATTTTTTAACCCAAGGGAGGGTCATTGGCGCTGTCCTGAAAGACTCGTAGAAATACCGTTACCGGTAAGTCTAACTAAGGTTTTCTCACCTCGTCTTTCAGGACAGCATCCAGAGATGACAAACGAATACTTACTCTTAGGGTGGGACTACCGCTTGCAGGACCTTCCTGCCAAACAACTGCTCTGCCGCTGAGAGCAGGTCCATCCTATAATGACGAGTAAAAGTTGAATAACTCGTCCATGTGGCCGCCTTACAGATTCGCCCTGGTGAGGCTCCAGCTCGTTACGTCCAGGATGTAGCTAAAGCTCGAGTTGAATGGGCCGCCACCCCTGTGGGAGGCTCTATTTCCATAGCTCTATAGGCTTCGTGGATAGCCATCCGAAGCCACCTACCAATCGTGCTCTTAAAAGCTCCATACCCCTTGCGAGACCCCGAAAACAAAACAAAAAAAGTGAATTGGATCTTCTAAATTCTTTTGTTATCTTAACCACTTCCCGACCGCCCCATGTAGATATACGTCAGCAGAATGGCACGTACAGGCAGAATCACGTACCTGTACGTGACATTCTTCCGGCGGTTGGGGGGTCCGATCGGACCCCCCTCCGCCGGCGGGGACGGTCGGGATCGTGTCAGGAGCGATCCGGGACGAGGGGACGGCCAGTGGTTTCTGGCCACCCCTCGCGATCGCTCCTGGCCAATGAAAAGCTTCCCCTTCCTGTCTATTGTATAGACAGGAAGGCGGAAGTGATGTCACGCTCGGTGCGCCGGTCTATGTGACCGGAGACGCCGAGCGGTGAACATGTAAAGGTTAGTGCACAACAGTACACTGACACCAGTACAGTTAGGCACATATTCCACCCCCCTGTCACCCCCTGATCACCCCCCAGATCACCCCCCCTCCCCCCCAGTCACAGTGTCACTAATTGCAGTGATCATTTATTTACTGATCACTGCATTTAGTGTCAGTGTGACTGTAATAACTGTCAGGGCAGTTAGTTTTAGGTCCAAGGTAGCCCCCTACCCCCCCCTAATAAAGGTTTAACCCCCTGATTGCCCCTAGTTAACCCCTTCACCCCCTTTTGCCAGTGTCACTAAGCGATCGGTTTTCTGATCGCTGCATTAGTGTCGCTAGGTAACCATTTTTTTTTTTTTAACCGCCATGTTTATATAGGTTCATAAATAGGTTTATAGGTCAGGTACCCCCATATTACAACCTAAATAAAGGTTTTTAACCCCCTGATTGCCCCTAGAGTTAACCCTTTCACCAGTAATCACCGTATAACTGTCACTGGTGACGCTGGTTAGCCAGTTAGTTATTTCGTTATTTAGGTTCCCCGTCAGGTTTTTATATAGCGTCAGGTACCCCCATATATTACCTAATAAAGGTTTTAACCCCCTGATTGCCCCTAGTTAACCCTTTCACCCCCTTTTGCCAGTGTCACTAAGCGATCGTTTTTCTGATCGCTGCATTAGTGTCGCTAGGTAACCAGTTTTGTTTTTTATACTGTCAGGGCACCCGCCATTTATTACCCAATAACGGTTTAACCCCCTGATCGCCCGGCGGGTGATATCAATTAGGTTTTAGGGTCTAATAAGGTCTGCGTCGCCCCAGGTTAGTGCCAGTACCGCAAACACCCACGCGCAAAGCATACACCTCCCTTAGTGGCACAGTATCTGAACAGATCAATATCTGATCTGATCAGATCTATACTAGCGTCCCAGCAGTTTAGGGTTCCAAAAAAAACGCATTGTTAGCGGGATCAGCCCAGATACCTGCTAGCACCTGCGTTTTCCCCCTCCGCCCAGCCCAGCCCACCCAAGTGCAGTATCGATCGATCACTGTCACTTACAAAACACTAAGCACACATAACTGCAGCGTTCGCAGTCAGGCCTGATCCCTGCGATCGCTAACATTTTTTTTGTGGTAGCGTTTTGATTCAGTCGCTTCAGTCAGGAGCTTTTTTACCTGTGAATCTCAAAAAAATAAAAAAAAATAAAATAGTTGTCGTTTTATTGTTCTCTCTCTCTCTATTGTTGCTCTTTTTTTACTCCATTCTATTCTGCAATGTTTTATTATGTTTTATCATGCTTGCTTTTCAGGTATGTAATTTTGTTTACTGTGTTTTAGTGTTAAGCATTTTTTTGTTTTCAGGTGCGCCATTCAGTTGCAACGCGGATTTATTTATCTTGACAGCAACAGCGTTTGCTCCCACGATACATAAAGCCGCGACTCCAACGCTGTAGGAGGTGATTTCACCACCACAGTTAAAAAAAAGAGCATATATGCCGAAGCATGGGGGCAGCAGGGGGGGGGGGGGGAGCGATTGGCTCCTAATGCCACGTACATACGGTCGAAATTCCGACCGTGTGTACACAGCATAACTTTTGCGGGAGGATGCCCCCATGCATCGGCATATATAAAATGGTGCATGTATACCCATCATTAGAAGTGGGTGGATGAAGGGAGGTATTCTAATGGTGGGCACACCCACCAATCAATCTCTTTTTTTTCGTTCAGCCAAGAGGCTGCATGAAAAAAAAAAGATTACAATATATGTCCAGTATGTTGCTGGACTTTGAATGGTTATACCAGAATGATGCCTGCAGGTTTAGGTATCATCTTGGTATCATTCTTTTCAGCCAGTGATCGGCTTTCATGTAAAAGCAATTCTAGCGGGTAATTAGCCTCTAGACTGCTTTTACAAGCAGTGGGAGGGAATGTCCCCCCTCCCAGATATAAACCGCGCCATTGGGAAATTGGGAAAGCATTTTATCACACCAATCTTGGTGTGGTCAGATGCTTTGAGGGCAGAGGAAAGATCTAGGGTCTAATAGACCCCAATTTTTTCAAAAAAAGAGTACCTGTCACTGCCTATTGCTATCATAGGGGATATTTACATTCCCTGAGATAACAATAAAAAATCATAACAAAGAAAAAAAAATGGAAGGAACAGTTTAAAAATAAAATAAAAAAGCGAAATAAATAAAAAAAAAAAAAAAAAAAAAAAAAAAAAAAAAAGCACCCCTGCCCCCCCTTCTCTTGCGCAAAGGCGTACACAAGCGTTGGTCTGGCGTCATATGTAAACAGCAATTGCACCATGCATGTGAGGTATCACCGCGAAGGTCAGATCGAGGGCAGTAATTTTAGCAGTAGACCTCCTCCGTGAATCTAATGTGGTATCGTGTAAAGGCTTTTAAAAATGTATGTAGTTTGTCGCCACTGCGTGTTTGTGCGCAATTTTAAAGCATGTCGTGTTTGGTATCCATGTACTCGGCCTAAGATCATATTTTTTATTTCATCAAAAATTTGAGCAATATAGTGTGTTTTAGTGCATTAAAATAAAAAAAAGTGTATTTTTTCCACAAAAAATGCGTTTGAAAAATCGCTGCGCAAATACTGTGTGGAAAAAAAAATGCAACACCCACCATTTTAATCTGTAGGGCCTTTGCTTTAACATTATATATAGTGTTTGGGGGTTCAACGTAATTTTCTTGCAAAAAAAAAAATATGTTTTCATGTAAACAAAAAGTGTCAGAAAGGGCTTTGTCTACAAGTGGTTAGAAGAGTGGGTGACGTGTGACATAGGCTTCTAAATGTTGTGCATAAAATGCCAGGACAGTTCAAACCCCCCCCCCAAATGACCCAATTTTGGAAAGTAGACACCCCAAGCTATTTGATGAGAGCAATGTTGAGCCCATTAAATATTTTTTTTTTTTGTCCCAAGAGATTGAATAATGAAAAAAAAATATATATATATTTTTTTTACAAAAAGTTGTCACTAAATGATATATTGCTCAAACATGTCATGGGCATATGTGGAAATACACCCCAAAATACATTCTGTTGCTTCTCCTGAGTACGGGGATACCACATGTGTGGGACTTTTTGGGAGCCTAGCTGCGTACGGAACCCCAAAAACCAATCACCGCCTTCAGGCTTTCTAAGGGTGTAATTTTTTTATTTCACTTCTCACTGCCAATCACAGTTTCGGAGGCCATGGAATGCCCAGATGGCATAAAACCCCCAAAATGACCCCATTTTGGAAAGTAGACACCCCAAGCTATTTGCTGAGAGGTATTGTGAGTATTTTGCAGATCTCGCTTTTTGTCACAAAGTTTTGAAAATTGAAAAAAAGAAAAAAAAAATTTTTTTTTCTTTACTTTCTTCATTTTCAAAAACAAATGAGAGCTGTAAAATACTCACCATGCCTCTCAACAAATAGCTTGGGGTGTCTACTTTCCAAAATGGGGTCATTTGGGGGGGTTTTGTGCTATTTTGGCATTTTATGGCCTTCGAAACGGTGATAGGTAGTGAGGAGTGAAATCAAAAATTTGCACCCTTAGAAATCCTGAAGGCGGTGCTTGGGTTTCGGGGCCCCGTACGCGGCTAGGCTCCCAAAAAGTCCCACACATGTGGTATCCCCATACTCAGGAGAAGCAGCAAAATGTATTTTGGGGTGCAATTCCACATATAACTATGGCATGTGTGAGCAATATATCATTTAGTGACAACTTTTTGAAAAAAAAAAAAAATCTTTTTTATTTTTGTCTTTATTCAATCACTTGGGACTAAAAAAAAAAAAAATATTCAATGGGCTCAACATGCCTCTCAGCAAATAGCTTGGGGTGTCTACTTTCCAAAATGGGGTCATTTGGGGGGGGGTTTGTACTTCCCTGCCATTTTAGCACCTCAAGAAATGAAATAGGCAGTCATAAATTAAAAGCGGTGTAAATTCCAGAAAATGTACTCTAGTTTGTAGACGCTATAACTTTTGCGCAAACCAATAAATATACGCTTATTGGCATTTTTTTTTTACTAAAGACATGTGGCTGAATACATTTTGGCCCAAATGTTTGACTAAAATTGAGTTTATTAGATTTTTTTTATAACTTTTTTTTTCAAAATTTTCGCTCTTTTTCCGTTTATATCGCAAAAAATAAAAAACAGAGGCAATCAAATACCATCAAAAGAAAGCTCTATTTGTGGGAAGAAAAGGACGCAAATTTCGTTTGGTTACAAAATTGCATGACCGCGCAATACCAGTTAAAGTAGTGCAGTGCGAAATTGAAAAAAGACCTCTGGTCCTTTGGCTGCCAAATGGTCCGGGGCTGAAGTGGTTTTGGACAAAACGTTGGTAGGATTATTTCTTGAGCCCTGTGGAAGACTGAAGCCACCTTCGGCAGAAACCCCGGGTCTGTTCTCAGCACTACCCGATCTGGGAAAATTGTTAAGAAAGGCTCAGTGATGGACAACGCTTGAAGCTCACTGACCCTTCTAGCCGAAGTAACTGCTATCAGCAGTGCTAATTTTAAAGACCAAAACTTAATTGTGGTCTCCTCTGGTGGCTCAAAGGGTCTTTTAGTCAGACCCTGTAAGACATCTGAAACATCCCACTTGGGGAAACACTTAAAAGGCACTGGTCTAAGCCTAGCTAATGCCTTGAAAAATCTGATGATCCAAGGGTCTAGAGATAGCCTTCTCTCTAGAAAAACAGATAATGCAGCCACCTGAACCTTCAGGGTGCTTGCTGCCAACCCCTTTTCTATTCCGTCCTGCAAAAATTCCAGAACCGAAAAGTTCTCCCTTGGAGAATAATTTTTTGAGGCGCACCAGAAATTAAAACATTTCCAGGTCTTAAAATAAATGGCCCTTGTGACCTTCTTCCTACTATTTAGTAAGGTACTATTTAAATTTTTGGACAAACCCTTACTCCTCAGGATTTGCTCAGCAGTAACCAGGCCGCCAGGTTGAGTTGACCTACGTTGGGTTGTAGAAGGGGACCCTGAGACAACAGGTCCCTTCGGACCAGTAATACCCAATGGGGCTCTAACGCCAACTTTAGTAGGCCTGAAAACCAGGGCCTCTTGGGCCGATACGGGGCCACTAGAATTAAAGTAGTCCTCTCCCCTGAAGCTTCCTGAGCACTAAGGGGATCATTTGTATAGGGGGGAAAGCGTAGCACAAACGGAAGGTCCAGCGCTGAGCCAGACCCTCCGCTTGGTCCAGCCTGTTCAGGGAAAAGAAGACTGGAACCTTTGCATTCGTCTCTGATGCAAAGAGGTCTATCTGGGGAACTCCCCATCTGTTCAAAATCTGCTGGAAAACTTCCTGATTCAGACTCCATTCGGACTCTAGCACCCTTTTCCTCCTTAGAAAGTCCACTATCTGGTTCAGGTTGCCCTTCAGATGAACTGCTGTTAGGGATGCTACGTTGTCCTCTGCCCAGGACATAGTTTGAAGGGCCAGGTCTAGAAGACGCCTGCTCCTTGTGCCCCCCTGCCTTGATATGTACACCACAGCTGTGGCGTTGTCCGACAATATCTGGATGTGTTGGCCTCTGATCGTCTGCCTGAAGGCCCACAAACCCAGAAAAATGGCCCTCAGTTCCCTCCAGTTTGAGGATCTCCTGGATTCCTCCACTGACCAAGAACCCTGGGCCAACTGACTCGAGATGCGCACCCCACCCCCAGGAGCTTGCATCTGTCGTGAGAATCTTGGCTGAAGGAAAGATCCAGAACAAACCCTTGCTCAGATTTGTCTGATCCCTCCACCACCATAACTTCCTTCTCACTGGTGATGGGATCCTTATCTGTTTTTCCAGAGACTCCCTGTAGGTCCAACTCTGCAAAATTGCCTGCTGGAGGTCCCTTGCATGGAGGCGGGCCCACTGAACAGCAGGGATGAGAACTGTAGGAAGCCCCAGTGTGGACATGGCTGCCCGCACTGAGACGGACAGAATTGTCTGTACCCTCTTCACTGCCGCCTGTACCTTCACTATTTTCTCCTCTGGAAGGAAAAGTCTTTTCCTGCAGAGTCGATCACATAGCCCAGGAAAAGGATCACTTGAGAGAGAACCAAGTTTGATTTTCCTTGTTCAGGATCCAACCCAGACTCTCTAAATGGCTCTGTGCCCTCTTCAGATCCCTGCGTAGAAACTCCTTCAAGCTGGCGACAGGAGAAGATCGTCCAGATAAGGAACTACCGATATCCCTTCCAATCTGAGTGGTGCTAATGCCTCTGCCATGATCTTCGTGAAGATCCTTGGGGAGGCAGAGACCAAACGGGAGAGCCCGAAACTGGAAATGAGACACCACCCCTCCTGCCCTGATCACCAGATGCAGATATTTCTGTGACTCTGGCTTGATGGGAACATGTAGGTATGCGTCCATCAAATCTATGGAGGCTAGAAAGCACCCTGCGGGCAGGAGTTTCCTTACAGAGTAAATCGTATCCATACAAAAAACTTTTTGTACCGTATGGACATGTTTAGGATCTTTAAATTTAGGATTAACCTGCATTTCCCTGACTGCTTTCTCACCAGAAAAACATGAGAATAGCACCCTAGTCCATCTGTGGTACTGGGATAATTACTTTTTGTTGCAGGAACTCCTGCAAGAGTGAGGACATTGCCACCGATTTCTCCTGATCTCTGGGGAGCTGTGTCACATATAAAACGGGAAGGTGGTCTTTCCGAAAACTCCAGTGCGTACCCCTCTGTAATCACCTTGAAAATTAACGCCCCCTCCCACTGCGGAAGAAAGGATTGAAGCCTTCCTCCCACAGCCTGGAGACCGTCACTGGGTCTTGGCGGGTTGACTGGGGGGGGGGATGAAACACCCCAGACTTCCCTCTGCCCCTCTGAGACTTCCAAGGTCTCTTTTTTCCTGTTTCCTTTGAATCCTGGGTCTGGAAAAAAAAGGATAAAAATTCTTTAGGCTGTGGTGTCACCTTTTTTGGTTGGGAATGCTTTTTTCTTGTCCGCCGTTCTATTGAGAACGGCGTCAAGACCCGGACCGAATACTAGATCCACCTCAAAGGGTAGGCCACATTATTTTGCCTTAGAGGCCGAATCCCCAGACCAAGTTTTGACCCATAAAGCTCTTCTAGCCGAGTTGATCAAGGCTGAAGACCTTGCAGAGATCTTAATAGACTCAGCTGAAGCATCCGCCATATAGCCTACTGCCCTCTGTAGGACTGGCAAGGTCTCTAGCAAATCCTTACGAGAGGTGCCTGCCTCAATATGGCCCTTCAGTTGTTCCAGCCAGTGTTCCAAATTCCTGGCCACTACTGTAGATGCCATAGCTGGTTTGAGATTAATAAGTGTAGAATCCCAAGCCTTCTTCAATAACGAATCAGCACTTTTCTCCATGGTGTCCTTCAAGACCCCCATGTCCTCAAAAGCTAAATCCGTGTTACGCGACACCTGCGAAAAAGCTGCATCAAGCTTGGGTCTCTTATTCCACACTTGTGCATTGTCCTCATCAAAGGGAAATCTCCTTTTGAGAGACCTTGAGAAAAAAGGGGCCCTCTCTGGGTCCTTCCATTCCCTTTTAATCAAGTGTCAGCACTTTATGCACTGGGAACATGCGATGCTTGACCTCATCCATGCCCCAATACATCTGGTCATGCAATGACAGTTGAGCCTTATCCTCCTTAATGCTAAGGGTCGTGTGTATAGTCTTTAGAAGATCCTCTACTTCTTCTAAAGATAACTTGTAGCGAGAGGTGTTTTCCTCCTCTGAGCCTGAAGACTCATCCTTCTCTTCCTCAGACTCAGATACACTAACCTCCCTCTTTGCTGTAGAGGAGGTGTGAGCACTGGGGGGAGAACTCTCTGCTGACTCTGCTACTGGACGTTTGTCTAGATAGGCACGGAAGGATAGAAACGTCTCTTCCAATTCCTTCCGGAAAGAAGTGAGCAACTCACTTGGTTGAACAGAGGGCTCTTTAGAAGAAGCTTCCTCTCTAACCAAATCCGCTATGCAAGTTTTGCACAGTGGTTTAGTCCATGCCTCCCTAAGTGTGGCCTTACATGTAGCACACCGCTTTTTAGGGGGAGGAGTAACATGTTTGGACTTTCCTTTAGCTTTCTGAAAAACACCAAAACCACAAAACACCTTTTTAAAAACAATTTTGTGTATAAGATTTTCTCGCTAGCAAACCTTAAACAAACCAACACAGACAATGGCACAAAGACATACCCCAAAAAAACACTGCTGCAATTAAAGACATACATGCTGCACAAAAACAAACATTTCTGCAGTGTATGGCAGGCTCCCTTTCCCCCCCTATAGAAGGGGAAAGGAAGGGAAACAAAAAACATATCCATGGCATTGTCAGAGACCGCTGTCTCTCCCACCTAAATATGGCCTGTGGCTCCTGCTACCGCTGCTGGTTCCGGTTCGCTCATCCTGAACACCGCAGCCGCCCAGTAGCTGTGTGAGCCCTTTTTATTTCAAATCTCCCAGTCCTTTCGCCGCCTCGAGGACCTGAAGAACACAGGCCGAGACCGCCTCCCCCTTCCACGTTCCAACGGCCGGAACCGGAAGCCACCACGCACCGCCGGAAGTCCCGCCCCGTCCAGCAGTAACGTCGCCAGCCACTCGGAACTGCCAGAGACATTTTTAAAACTCCCAACGGAGTAAATGGCATCCGCAGTCTGCTGGAGCTGGGACCTCCGGCAGCCTCTACCCTCGCTGGGCTCGAAAAGCGGGAAGCACCGGAAAACCCCCCACACATCAGGGGGGGGGGGGGGGTATTGGGCTGGCCTGGAAGAAAAAAAACGACAACAGGTATGCTTAAAAAACTCACCACCTGGAGAGAGTGCAGCACCCCCTGGTTCCCCTGCAGCGCTTCCACCATGGCCGGAGGAAACACTACAACTGAGGCCATGGTGGAGGTGTCCAGGCTTTAAAGGAATGTACTACAGTGTTTCCAGGGAAGTGGGTGGAGCTGCGCTCTCTCCAGGTGCTGTTCTGAAAGACGAGGTGAGAAAAAAAAGAGGGTAATGGTCACAAGACCACTTTATACTTGTGAACACTTAGGAAAGGCTCCTTACAGGAAAGGGCTGCCAACTCTGAAGAATGTCTGACAGACATGAGTCTCCTAGAAGGTCACTTTGCAGAAGAGATCACTCAAGAGAAGTTCCCAAATCGGTTCAAACAGTGGTCTCTGTAGGGCAGAGAGGACCGGATCCAGATCCCAAGAAAGCACAGGGGGCTGTAAATCCCCACTGGAGAGGTTGCAACATTAGGATTTTGTACCCCCATGGGTTAAATATTGAATGGGTTTTATTTACTGAGGTTTACAGTAGTCTTAATATAGATATCTGTACTTTACTATTGCATTAGGAAATCACTATTTATTGATTTTAATTGATCGGTTTAGGGGTGAATTATTATACATTGATTGGTAACCATGGTTGAACATATTACCATCTTCACATTAGTGCCTGTAATATGAACATTATACACAAGGAAGGCACACGTATTATACAGAATGCATATGATTTATGGTTTGATGGGTAATGTAGATAATATAGCATAACTCACAGTGTATAGATTTATTGGGGTGAATATTATTATTTCACATTAGTTTTATAAATGTAGATATAATGCACCTGTAAAGGGTACATATTATACATATATCACACAGGATAGTTTAGGATTGATGAGTATAGTATAGATGTAGCAACATTTTTTATAATATGTCTGGAATTACAAATAGATTTATATGATATTTAAGATGTAGAATTTTGCACATATGATTAGGACACCAAGTTCTATATTTTATATATACATATACACACACACACACACACACACACACACACAGTACTGTGCAAAAGTCTTAGGCAGGTGTGCAAAATGCTGCAAATTAAGAATGCTTTCAGAAATTAAAAAGTGTTAGTTTATTTTTTAATCAAAACGGAAAGTAAATAAAACAGAAGTGAAATCCAAACTTTGACGTGAGCACCCTTTGCCTTCAAAAACAGCATCAGTTCTTCTAGGTACACTTGCACACTGTTTTTGAAGTAACTCGGAAGGTGGGTAGTTCCAAACAGCCCAGTGTGCATGGAGCCTTAATGAGCTTGAGATCCGGGCTATGTTGGGCCAAACCATCACTGCTAGGACTCCTTGCTCTTTACACTGAAGAAAGTTCTTAATATTGGCTGCATGTTTGGGGTCATTGTCCTACTGCAGAATACATTTGGGGCCAATTTGGGGCCTGTATTTCTCAGCATTTGGGATACCACTGATTCGGACAAAATCTCTAACTCCATTTGCAGAAATACAGCCCCAAACGTGCAATGAGCCTCCACCATGCTTCACGGTTGCCTGCAGACACTAATTTTTATACCGCTCTTCAGTCCATCGCAATCAAACTGCCTCATCTAGTTGCATAATAGTTCTGCACACCAATAGTTGCCAAATAATTTTGCATGCATAGATATTCTCCCAAGGCAAAACCTAACTCTTTCAGGTTCATTAACATTTTGGATGGACCGAGAGCATTGTAGTTGTTTAATAATCGAATTAATCCTCAAAAATACAACTTGCCTAATAATTGTCCACACAGTATATAGTGTGTGTATAATATATATATATATATATATATATATATATATATATATATATACATACATATACACACACACACATATACACACACACATTTTATTTATATTTATATATATATATATATATATATATATATATATATATATATATATATATATATATATATATATATATATATATATATATATATATATATATATATATATATATATATATATATATATATATAGATGGATAGATGGATAGACATACACATACATACACACACATGAGTACACCCCTCACATTTTTGTAAATATTTTATTACATATTTTCATGTGACATGTCACAGTACATGTTGGCATTCATGGTTCCCTCAATGAACTGTAGCTCCCCAGTACCGGCAGCACTTGTGCAGCCCCAGACCATGACACCCCCACCACCATGCTTGACTGTAGGAAAGACACACTTGTCTTTGTACTCATCATCTGGTTTCCGCCCCACACACTTGACACCATCTGAACCAAAATACATTTATCTTGGTCTCATCAGACCACAGGACATGGTTCCAGTAAGGCCGGCTTCACACTGGGGCGGTGCGGGCGGCGACGGTAAAGCAGCGCTATATTTATCGGCTTTACCATCGTTTTAGCCGCTAGTGGCCGAAAAAGGGTTAAAATCCCCCGCGAAGCGGCGCTTTGCCGGCGGTATCCCCGCGGTGTCCCATTGATTTCAATGGGTAGGAGCGGTGAATACACCGCTCCAAATATGCTGCTAGCAGGACTTTTTTTACCGTCCTGCTAGCGCACCGCTCCAGTGTGAAAGGACACGCTTTTTTCAGGAGCTACACAGGTGCTATTTTTAGCGCTGTAGCTCCTGAAAAACGCCCCAGTGTGAAAGCACCCTAATCCATGTCCTTAATCTGCTTGCCTTCAGCAAACTGTTTGCGGGCTTTCTTGTGCATCATCTTTAGAAGAGGCTTCCTTCTGGGATGACAGCCATGCAGACCAATTTGATGTAGTGTGCGGCATATGGTCTGAGCACTAACAGGCTGACCCTCTCACTCCTTCAACCTCTGCAGAAATGCTGGCAGCACCCTTACGTCTATTCCCCAAAGACAACCTCTGGATATGATGCTTAGCACGTGCACTCAACTTCTTTGATCGACCATGGCGAGGCCTGTTCGGAGTGGAACCTGTCCACATGCTAGGAGCATAAATTACACATTTAGTTTCCCAACTACCCATCACATTTTAAGGCCCTGGAGCAAAAGGACAATAGAAACGCCCACAAAATGACCCCATTTTGGAAAGAAAACATCCCAATGTATATTCTAGGTGGCATAATTAGTCTTTTGAACATGTCATTTTTTTTCCACAAGCTTTCAGAAAATGTGGAAAGAAATTTAAATAGTTTATATTTTTATTTTTTATTTTTTTTTTACACAAAAGTTTTAAATGTAGAAGACAATTCTAAACATAGCATGTTCATAGCAAAATTGCACCCCAAAATATATTCTGCTACTTCTCCTGAGTATGGCAATACCACGTGAGAGACACTTACACAGAATGGCCACATACAGAGGCCCAACATTCAAATAGCACCGTCAGGCGTTCTAAAGGCATAAATTACACATTTCATTTTCTGAGTACCCATCACATTTTTGAAGGCCCTGGAGCACAAGGACAATGCAATTAGATGTGGCAGATCACGAATAGATGTGCGCCAGATGATCACTGACAGATGTGCGCAAGATGATCACCGACAGATGTGGTTGTTAGATAGAATATTGGTAGGCTTATTTCTTATTAATAAAGAATGTGTCTAAGAGCGGTCGGACTTCTGTGAAATGTGTGAATTGTATCCTCCAAGCTTTTGATAGTTTGTTTAGTAGCTAGAAATACTAAAGTGGATAATTTGAATTGCGTTTTGGCAAGATCTGGAGGTTGAGGGTTGTGGGAGCATAAACCAGGGGTCTCTTTGGAAAGGGGCAATTAAAGTGGGTATAGACTGAACTATGAACTAAGCATATCCTCCTATAGTGTGTACTTGTTTCAATTAAGAGCACTACTTAAGTGTAATTTCTGTCTGCTGCTTTGTTTCTCTATCAGCAAGAATTACTTCTGACAAGTTTTCCTGACACCAAGAGAAAAAAGGTGACCGAGAAATCTCTAGCTAATGGACAGCCTTGGCTCTGTTCTTGTTTGAAGGAGGATCAAGGATCATTCTGGGAGGGCACAGGCATGCGTAATCCTACTTGTGGAATTTGTAAGCAGCAACGCAGCAGCATGAGCTTTTACCACCAATTGAGGTACCAGGTTGTAGTGATTGGCCCTGGTGCCATCTAATCCCTGTGAAAAATAGTAAATAATGGCCGTCATGCAAGAGGCTTACTGATGTGACCTCTGATTAGTCACAGTGATCACATGGTACAGGGCCAATCACAGCAGCCCTATACCATGTGATAGTTGTGACCAATCACATAAATCACAATAGTATACAATGGCATCATGAATGATGGCAAAAAATACAGTTACCCCCTTTGCGCCTAAGGGTAAAACAAATCTTCATGCCTAAGCATAATTTTGCAACTTTGACATGTGTTAGTAAACCTGTACATAACTATTTTCAAATGTTTTCCGAATAATGTTCATATATATTGTACCATCATCCCAAATTAATATAGAGAATAAGAATGTTGGAGATACGGGACTGTCTAAGGTACACAATTACAAAACGTTTTTAGATATAATAAAAGATATTTTTATTAACACATAAAATCTAAATGAATGACTTTGTGCACAGCAATATACATATTATGGTTCAAAGGTTATGCATACAATCCCAATTGGAACACAGAATATTAATGTACTATAAGTACACAAGTCGTTATACTTGTCCATTTATTCTCAACATGTTTCGCCAGTAAGGCTTCTTCAGGAGCAAAACGTAGGGTACAAGTGATTTGGAATATTGAGGATACCTACTTGTTCTAAAGTATGCATAAAAAATGATATTTATATATTTATGATAAAACATCATCCGATATCTCCATTGGCGAACAAAACAACGCCAATATGGATGGCGTTACCTTTGAGGACTTACGGGCGTTACAGGACCTAATGGACCTGTGGGATGAAAGCAATCCGGAAGAGGAGGGTTGGACGTTTACCAGCTCTCCCCCTTCCCTTAGTCAGCTGGGGGTTACATTTCCTCCCCCCTGCTTGCGCCCCACAGGCCCATTGGGGTCCTGTGCGCCAATTTTTGGCACTCCCAAAACTTACAAACCTAGGTCAAAATCTTTTCCTATCCTGCAAGGGAATTCTAATATTTGGGTCTTCGTGATACAGGTTACAAAGGCAATAGAATCTACCAATTGGCAGGGTGACCTTGGACCAACCTGTCTATAGATCTTAAAGAAGCATTACAGAATTTGAAGTCGAACAACAATATTGTAATCAAACCATCCGATAAGGGTGGAAATTTGGTCATACTTGACATAGACAAATACGAAAAGAGGAGTTTAGACATCATATCAAATAAAATATGGTATAGATTGGTCCCAGCTTCACATGTAAACTACTATATGAACAAATACAGAGGGATTATAATGAAGGCTCGCTTAAATGGCACCATAGGTGCCAAAACTTTTGAATTCCTTGATATGACTACATTTACCACCCCTACATTTTATGCCTTGCCCAAGGTGCACAAGAGCTTAACGTCCCCACCAGGTCGTCCTATAATTTCAGGATGTGGATCACTAACAGAAAAAGCCAGTCAACTAGTTGACGAGTACTTGTACCCACACGTCAAATGTTTATTCTCGTATGTCAAGGATACTATAGAGCTTCTAAAAAGCACTGATGGATTGCAGATACCTGAAAATGCTTGGCTGGTCGCCATTGACATAGAGGCCCTCTATAATTCAATACCCCACAAAAAAGGTGTTGAAGTAATAGGGGAATTCCTGACAGAGAGACATTGATTCATGGAAGTATAATGATTTTGTTTTGGAACTTAGTTTTATTTTGATGCACAATATTTTTGTATTTAAACGCTCCCACTACCTTCAGGTGCAGGGAGTCGCTATGGGGGCAAAATGTGCGCCCTCATATGTGAACCTGTACCTGGGGGGGTGGGAGCGGGATTTGTTCTCCGATGAGAACAAAATTACATCTATTGGCAATATAATATCCTGGAGTCGTTACATTGATGACGTCCTCATGATATGGTCGGGATCAAAGGAGGACCTCATTATCTTCCTTAATAAACTACAAACAAATGAGTACAACTTAAAATTTACTTTTAATTATGATCAGAAGAAGATTACCTTCTTAGATGTGGAACTTTATGTGGATGAGAAAGGGACTTTATGCTCCACTCTCTATAGAAAATCCTCAGCTGGCAACAGCATGTTACATGCTAGCAGCTCCCATCCTGAAAAGCTGATTAGGAGTATTCCTTACAGTCAGTTTTTACGGATTAAGCGGAACTGCACGCACCTCAATGACTTCCAGCGGGAGGCCAATCTTTTACGTGACCGCCTCCTCCTGAGAGGATATAGCAGGACATGCCTTCGGAGGGCCTACAATCAGGTTGTGGGTCTAAACAGGCAGCTCCTGCTATATAAACCTAGACAAGAGAAAACCCAAGAAAGCACACGAATTATTACCAAGTACAACCGACAGCATAAAAAGGTACGCAATATATATAAGAAGTTTTGGTATCTTCTATCCACTGATCAGAAAATCTCAAAGTATATTAAGTCATATCCGGAAATTACATACAGGAGATCACACTCCTTACGTGATACCCTTGTTTGTAGTCACCATACGAATGAAAAGAAAAATAGCAAACAGGTCCCAGGAACATACAAATGCGGCAAATGCAAATTTTGCCGCTTTATTCTGGAAGGCAAGAGTATAGATTTACCAGATGGGAGAACATGGACCCCAAAACATCGAACAAACTGCCAATCCATAGGATCAGTATATCTGATGAAATGCTTATGCGGAGCATTTTATGTGGGGAAAATCAAACGCCCCCTGTTTTGCCGCATAAGAGACCATGTATCCCTCATTTCAAAACACAAAATGGAGACACCTATTAGTCGCCATGTAGGTTTGTACCATAAATTTAATCTGGACTATGTCTGTTTTTTTAGTCTCGAGCACTTACCCCAACAGGAACGGGGGGGGTGACTTGGACAAAAAACTGCTGCAAATTGAAACTAGATGGATCTATTTACTAAAAGCGACCCGATATCCGGGGGTCAATGAGGGGATTAGCTTTAAACCCTTCTTATAGAACTGCCACCTATTTATAGGTTGTCTGAATAGAGATCTCGGTTTGATTTTTAACTTTTTCAATACATACCCCATTTTTCCTGGCTGTGCTCCGATAGGGACCCCGGGATTGGGGTGTGTGGGTTCTGGGGGGGGGGGTGGTATGTTCAGTTTGCCTGTCTTTGCCCAGAGCGTGCTCGCTCACTAATTTCCCCCTCTGTGTAGGGGAAGAATTATATATATTTTTATGTATTCATGTATTGCTTACTGATCAATTACATTTATTTTCAAAAGAAACCCCTAGAGGTTTTGTTTTGAGGAATCTTCTTGATTTACTGTATGCTCTTGTCATAATTAAATATACTTGCTGCAATGAGTATTTGGTTACGTGGTTTTCTGCCTTAAACTCTTTTTACTGTATTATTTTTTTATCTGTTTCCTTCTTTCTTTTTTCTTATTCTTTTTTTATTCTTTCCAAGTAAACTCACAACAGATCTGCTCTCCAAAGTTCTCCTTTATCTAGGAGAATATATACATCTGCACGCACGGTGCATTTACATTGCTGTGACCTTGGGCTTAGGAGATCTGTATTGATATTGCTGGACGCATGGTGGGGCTCTACCCACCTCTATAAACTGTGGTGGATTATTCCCTTCCATGCGCCCAGATCGGGAATCGTTCTGTAGTGCCAGCTCTGCCAAAGCGCTGCGGTTGTCAACATCTGGCCCCTACCAGACTCCATTCTGACAGAGGCTTAATATGCCACTGTCAGCAGGGGATGTCCGGAGGAGCTCTGCTGCGATGTGAACCGGAAGTATGCCCGCTGTGGGAGCTTCCGGTTCCGGTGCATGAGCTTGGCGCTCGTCGGCTCCCGCCTTACGTCAGCGCGGTGTGACGTCACACGCCGCGCATTTGGCGCCACGGGGGGAGACTATTTAAACCCAGTCTGACTAGCTGTCAGACTGTGGTGAGATTGTGAGGCTCGGGAAACGCTGGAAATCAGAGATATAGGTAAAATATATAACCATCACCCCTTTAATATGGACAGACCTTCTATTTTTCCTAAAGATCTTTTTTGCTTACCATATATTTCTATATTTAACCTGTAGGATTCGGACTCTATTTGTTGTCCCCTATATGGGGCTCTCTGCATTGCAGAAAAAACTCCTTGAAGTATACCTCGGTGGTCCGTTTAGCCTATTTTAAGGTAGGGAGGTTTAAATTATTTGGGAAGCTGTTAGTGCAAACAGCATAGCATTCTTGTATCCACATTGGGGTTTTTCCCTGTTTCTGTTTTTATACTTTGAGTATACAATGCTATTACAGATACTGTCCAACTAAGGACAGATTCTCCTATCCCTCTCCCAGAGGTAAACCCAAGCCTCTTTTATATCTTCTTTTTCTTTGAATTGCTAAGAGGTAGGTATAGTTTGACAAATATGTGGCCTGGCCGAACTATATTGCCGCCTCTTGGCTAGTGTCATGAAGATCCTGCCAGAAATCTAAACCCGGGCCGTCCTGGCCCTCAGATTCCATTGCGCATGCGCATGCCCGCCCGGGCGCGGGCACGTGCACAACCGCGCACAGGGAGACGGGCGCGCGCCCTAGTTAGCACCAGCCGGCCTATTTAAGCCTGACTTGAGCAGACGGTCTTTGCTGTCTGCTCTACAGCGTTGTGGTGTAGTAAAAGAAACCTGATCCTGTTATACCTGTTCCTTTGACCCGGCTTGCCATAAAGACTATCCTGCTTTCTGCCTGTACCCGACCCCGGCTTCCAGTGACCATCCTCCTGCCTGATCCATTGTACCTTGCTCTAGTTCAGATTCATTACCTGACTTCTTGATGAACTTTGGTTCCTTGTTTAGCCTTTGTCCAGTCTGCAGTCTGACCCTCTGTAACGAGCCTGTTCACCTGCTGGTTCCAGTCCAGTCTGTGGTTCCGTTTCCTGTGTTCAGTTCCTGTCAGCTCTGCTATCCCAGCTTACCTGTGAACCTGCTTGCCAAGCCGTTGTTCAGTTCCTGTCAGCTCTGCTATCCAAGTGTACCTGTGAACTTACTTGCCAAGCCGTTGTCCAGTTCCTGTCAGCTCTGCTATCCAAGCTTACCTGTGAACCTGCTTGCCAAGCCGTTGTCCAGTTCCTGTCAGCTCCGCTATCCAGTTTACCTGTGAGCCTGATTCCTGTGATCCTGCCAGCTCTGCTATCCGGTTTACCTGTGAGCCTGCTTCCTGTGATCCTGCCAGCTCTGCTATCCAGTTTACCTGTGAGCCTGATTCCTGTGATCCTGCCAGCTCTGCTATCCGGTTTACCTGTGAGCCTGTTTCCTGTGATCCTGCCAGCTCTGCTATCCAGTTTACCTGTGAGCCTGCTTCCTGTGATCCTGCCAGCTCTGCTATCCAGTTTACCTGTGAGCCTGCTTCCTGTGATCCTGCCAGCTCTGCTATCCAGTTTACCTGTGAGCCTGCTTCCCAGTGATCCTGCCAGCTCTGCTATCCAGTTTACCTGTGAGCCTGATTCCTGTGATCCTGCCAGCTCTGCTATCCGGTTTACCTGTGAGCCTGTTTCCTGTGATCCTGCCAGCTCTGCTATCCAGTTTACCTGTGAGCCTGCTTCCTGTGATCCTGCCAGCTCTGCTATCCAGTTTACCTGTGAGCCTGCTTCCTGTGATCCTGCCAGCTCTGCCATCCAGTTTACCTGTGAGCCTGATTCCTGTGATCCTGCCAGCTCTGCTATCCGGTTTACCTGTGAGCCTGCTTCCTGTGATCCTGCCAGCTCTGCTATCCAGTTTACCTGTGAGCCTGCTTCCCAGTGATCCTGCCAGCTCTGCTATCCGGTTTACCTGTGAGCCTGCTTCCTGAGATCCTGCCAGCTCTGCTATCCGGTTTACCTGTGAGCCTGCTTCCCAGAGATCCTGCCTGCTCAGCTAACCTGTTTCCTTCCCACCGGTCTGTTGATCCTGCCAGGCACCCGTGCTCCTCCTCACTCCTGGCTCTCCTGTTCCCACACCAGGGGACCAGGAGTGGGAGACGCAAGGGAGGCCTCTCCCTGCAATCTCGGGCTCGCACCACCAGGTACGTGACAGCTAGTGTGTGCTATATTGTATATTTTTATTTAAGTAGTAGTTTTTGTACCTTGCAGGCCTTTTTCTGATACAATATTAGAAAAATAGGACTTTACCTCTCCCCCTACGGGTCCCCAGCCACTCTCATCTTGGTCTCGGCTCTGTGATGCAGCCCTGTGTGGATTCTTTGGATGATACTCTGTTGTGAATTTAAAGCGGTTCTGCACTCTTTATTTTTTTTTATTTTTTTTGGGCTATATGCCAAGGGCATATAGCTCAATTGGGGGACTTACCTGTTCCATCTTCCATCTCGATCGCCACCGGTTTTCATCTTCATCTTCTTCTTGTCTTCTTCTTGTCTGCTGGGGTCCATCTTGCCTGTGGGCATGTGAAACCCCACAGGCACTTTAGATGGCCCAGCATGCACCGCCGTTACTCGCGCGTGCGCAGTAACGGCACATCTGCCGACATCTCACGAGATTTCGGAAGATGTGGCCGAAATCTCGTGAGATTTCGGAAGATGTGGCCGAAATCTCGCGAGATTTCGGAAGATGCCCGCACTGACTCCTGGGATCAATGACACCAGATCCCAGGAGACAGTGCGGCGTGACGAAGATCGACGCAGAGACCCCGCCCGCCGCCGAAGAGAGAGAAGACCGGAAGTCATCAATTACAAGGTAAGTAAAAAAAAAAAAAAAAAAAAAAAACATTTCATTTAGTACTCTTTGCCTGATTTGGAAGGCAAAGAGATTTACTAAATGAAATGGGTGCAGAACCGCTTTAATGAATTTCTTCTCTGGTAATCTGGGGATGTGCAGACTCTCTATCATTGGAGGTAAGAGGTCGTATACATACCTAGGACCTATATGGCACAATCACCACCACAATCTCAAACAGCACAACTGTAATTAATAATATGATTCTTTGTATGTATCAAATCTTATCATTTTTTATGCATACTTTAGAACAAGAAGGTATCCTCAATATTCCAAATCAATTGTACCCTACGTTTTTCTCCTGAAGAAGCCTTACTGGCGAAACATGTCGAGAATAAATGGACAAGTATAACTACTTGTGTACTTATAGTATATTAATATTCTGCGTTCCAATTGGGATTGTATGCATAACCTTTGAACCATAATATGTATATTGCTGTGCACAAAGTCATTCTTTTAGATTTTATGTGTTAATAAAAATCTCTTTTATTATATCTAAAAATGTTTTGTAATTGTGTACCTTGGACAGTCCCGTATCTCCAACATTCTTATTCTCTGTATATAACTACTTTGTGTATCCAGGTGGATTATACAGTTTTTTTTCCAGAACAAATTGGGCTTTCATTTCATGGTAAGTGGTACTGGAAATACCTTGATTTTTTTTTTCTCAAAAGGAAAACTGTCCCAAAATAGTAAAAAATATATTTTTTTTAATTTAGCTGTATATTTCTTGCTACTACCATAGATATAAAGGGAAACGAGCAGCGCAAATCTAAAATCCGGCAATCTCGTAATAATAGCTTTTAATTAACACATGTAAAACAAAATCAATACACCCTGTGAATATTATGCTATTACTAGCAATGTTCTCCTAACATATGACAATGTGTATATCCACTATGTAAACAAGTAAAGTGTGAACACAATGAAAACACACTTGTGCAAACAAATATCTTAAACGTGAATCTCATGCCCCCATACAGAAAATCTTATATGTTAAAAAAAAAAAAAATTGAAATTAAAATGCATATCTATAATCTGTTTCTCAATCTCAAGTGAATATAGTTCATAAAGTGCAACAAATAAAGTTCATATTCTCAATTTCAGCCAAAAGTATAATCCAAAAGTGCATCTATTCAAAGAATAAAAGTCCGTGTTTGCAATGCCACAACGAATTAAAGGCAAACCCGGTAATCCAACACTTCATGTAATTGTACACTATGTGCTCCACCATAAATCCTAGCTGGTCAGATCATAAACTAGCAAAAGCGCTTTTTGTGTTGTATATCAGGCAAATCCCCTCGTCAGTTCGCTCCCATATCCTTGTCAGTTTCTCTCCCAAATGAATGGAAGGATTTTTAGGGAGAAGGTAAAAAAGATCTCCATAGCGTAATACCGTTAAAAATAATGCTTGTTTATTAAAACTTTTTTAAAAGCACTCACATTTCACTGGTGTCTGTCCGAACAAAAGCATGATGATTGTATATATAGTTATCGACTCTGGGTGCAGTCTCAAAAGATGCAAGCCCGATCACAGAAAGACCCGATGTTGTCAGCGTCCTAGCCCCACCCTTTTAGTTTCGTTATTCAACGTCTTCATAGAGCAATCATCATACTTTAGCGCCTTAGTGTCGGGCAGACACTTGTGAAATGTGAGTGCACTTTATTTATGAACTATATTCATTTGAGACTGAGAAAAAAAACACACACACACACACACACACACAAATCTTATGTTGAAAAAATGTTTCAAAATTACAGTGTATAATTTTGAAACATTTTTTCAACATAAGATTTTTTGGATGTGAGCACGAGATTCATTGTTTAAGATATTTGTTTGCACAAGTTATGTTTTCACATATCAATGAGTTGACACTTTACTCGATTACATAGTGGATATACACATTGTCATATATGTTAGGAGAACATTGCTAGTAATAGCATAATATTCACAGGGTTTATTGATTTGTTTTACATGTGTTAATTGCAAGCTATTTATTATTACGAGATTGCAGGATTTTTAGATTTGCGCTGCTCATTTCCCTTTTTATCTGTATCAACTAGTGTTTCACTAGTACCAAGTAGCAGCATTTCTAGCAAATAATCCTCCACCATCCATCAATATTCTTAGCACCGTTTTTTGATCACTGCTACTACCATAACCTTCCACCAAAGAACAAGCCAAATTAAAGCTTTCTACTCTGTGGGGTGTGGCTTGACATTGTGGGTGAATGGCTGCCTAATCCCTCAGCTCTACAGGACAATCAGCTACAGTGGCCAACAGCGACTCCATACAGGGAAAAACTTTGAAACACATTGCTGCTCCACACCCCTACAGCACCTGACCGCGATGTCCAAGGGAAGGAAAGAGTACAAATCTCCTTCCTGGTCTCACTAACAGCCAAGATGGTGTCGGCGGCTCAATGGTCCGATGCTGCATCGATCGCCTGGCGCCTCCACACTAAGAACCACGCAAACATCGCTGATGGCTCGGTTCTCACAACTCCCTGAGCAAAGACCATCAATTAGCAGCTCTTTGCTCTGCCCCCCCCCCCCCCTCGCTCACTGGAGTGCTGAGCAGTGGAGGGGCGGAAAGCGGCCATGTCAGGCTCTCAGCGGCTCGCTGAGAGCCTGAGACAAGTGTTAGTCCAGGCACCTGGTGGATCCAGATTCCCATGGTCGGGATGATGCGGTACCTGGACCGGTCAGTAGAGAGCAGACATCAGTCCGCTCTCTGCTGAAAACGGGTCACAAGAGTGCAAAACAAAACAAAAAAAAAAAATCGCACTCCTGTGATCCATAGAAGCCCAGCAAAACTAGGTTTGGCTGGACTTCTCCTTTAAAAGCCTCTAGACTCCCTTCTACAGTCCCTATACCTGAAACATTTCACAGATTCTACTCCCAACCCACATATCCAAAACATGGCATCTCCACAATGTACCCAGCTCTAAGTCACCAACAGCCCTACTCCCAAAATCAATACCCTTTCAAAATGGGAAGCAGAACTAACTGTTAAGGCAACCCCTACTATGTGGCAAAATGCCTTCAAATCCACTCACAAAGCATCCCATTGCTCTAACCATTGGAAAACCTATCAAAAAAGCTGTTCATAGGTGGTACCCAACACCCTACAGGCTATCAAAACTTACCCAAACTCACCCAATACCTGTTGGAGGGCCTGCGGCAGCATAGGTACTGCAACACACCTCCTCTGGTTTTGAACATCCCTTCACTCCTTTTGGAGACAAATCTTTTTCCCTAATCTCCTCTATATCACAGATGCCTTCAAAGCCTTCTCCAGAGATGGCTCTACTCTATTTTAGGTTTAAAAAATTTCCTCTCAGATCAAGAGTGGTAATAATACATCTTTTACTTGCTGCAAAGTGAAATATTACCAGACATTGGAAAACATCAGAACCCCATTCCCTGGCGTCCACACTTGCAGACCTCAAACTCCAATGCGGGATGGAGAGAATAGTACTCAGGAAAAAATTAACCAAGGACAAGTTTATTTTCAAATTGTTCTCTTGTTTATCACATGTTGGATGCACTGTACAAATAGGTTTCTTGCTGTATACATTGCTCCTACAGCGTTGGAGTCGCGGCTTTATGTATCGTGGGAGCAAACGCTGTTGCTGTCAAGATAAATAAATCCGCGCTGCAACTGAATGGCGCACCTGAAAACAAAAAATGCTTAACACTAAAAACACAGTGTGATCGATCGATACTGCACTTGGGTGGGCTGGGCTGGGCGGAGGGGGAAAACGCAGGTGCTAGCAGGTATCTGGGCTGATCCCGCTAACAATGCGTTTTTTTTGGAACCCTAAACTGCTGGACGCTAGTATAGATCTGATCAGATCAGATATTGATCTGTTCAGATACTATACCACTAAGGGAGGTGTATGCTTTGCGCGTACTGGCACTAACCTGGGGCGACGCAGACCTTATTTGACCTAAAACCTAATTGATATCACCCGCCGGGCGATCAGGGGGTTAAACCGTTATTGGGTAATAAATGGCGGGTGCCCTGACAGTATAAAAAACAAGCTAACTAACCACTAACTAACCAGCGTCACCCGTAACAGTAATACAAAAAAAAACTGGTTACCTAGCGACACTAATGCAGGGATCAGAAAAACGATCGCTTAGTGACACTGGCAAAAGGGGGTGAAAGGGTTAACTAGGGGCAATCAGGGGGTTAAACCCTTTATTAGGTAATATATGGGGGTACCTGACGCTATATAAAAACCTGACGGGGAACCTAAATAACGAAATAACTAACTGGCTAACCAGCGTCACCAGTGACATTTTATACGGTGATCACGGGTGAAAGGGTTAACTCTAGGGGCAATCAGGGGGTTAAAACCTTTATTTAGGTTGTAATATGGGGGTACCTGACCTATAAACCTATTTATGAACCTATATAAACATGGCGGTTAACCTAAAAAAAAACTGGTTACCTAGCGACACTAATGCAGCGATCAGAACAACGATCGCTTAGTGACACTGGCAAAAGGGGGTGAAAGGGTTAACTAGGGGCAATCAGGGGGTTTAAACCTTTATTAGGTAATATATGGGGGTACCTGACGCTATATAAAAACCTGACGGGGAACCTAAATAACGAAATAACTAACTGGCTAACCAGCGTCACCAGTGACAGTTATACTGTGATTACTGGTGAAAGGGTTAACTCTAGGGGCAATCAGGGGGTTAAAACCTTTATTTAGGTTGTAATATGGGGGTACCTGACCTATAAAACTATTTATGAACCTATATAAAACATGGCGGTTAAAATAAAAAAAAAATGGTTACCTAGCGACACAATGCAGCGATCAGAAAAACGATCGCTTAGTGACACTGGCAAAAGGGGGTGAAGGGGTTAACTAGGGGCAATCAGGGGGTTAAACCTTTATTAGGGGGGGTAGGGCGCTACCTAGGACCTAAAACTAACTGCCCTGACAGTTATTACAGTCACACTGACACTAAATGCAGTGATCAGTAATAAATGATCACTGCAATTAGTGACACTGTGACTGGGGGGGGAGGGGGTGATCTGGGGGGTGATCAGGGGGTGACAGGGGGGTGTTTTGTGTGCCTAACTGTACTGGTGTCAGTGTAGTGTTGTGCACTAACCTTAACATGTTCGCCGCTCGGCGTCTCCGGTCACATAGATAAGTTTACATACCATCAGAACCCCATTCCCTGGCGTCCACACTTGCAGACCTCAAACTCCAATGCGGGATGAGAGAATAGTACTCAGGAAAAACTTAACCAAGGACAAGTTTATTTTCAAATTGTCTCTCTTGTTTATCACATGTTGGATGCACTATACATTTGTGCTCATAAGTTTACATACCCTGCTGGCAGAATTTATGATTTCTTGGCCATTTTTCCGACAATATGAATGATAACACAAACATTTTTCACTCATGGTTAGTGTTTGGCTGGAGGCATTTATCATCAATCAACTGTGTTTACTCTTTTTAAATCATAATTACAACAGAAACTACCCAAATGACCCTGATCAAAAGTTTACATACCCTGGTGATTTTGGCCTGATAACATGCACACAAGTTGACACAAAGGGGTTTGAATGGCTATTAATGGTAACCATCCTCCCCTGTGATCTGTTTGCTTGTAATTAGTGTGTGTGTGTGTGTGTGTGTGTGTGTGTGTGTGTGTGTATGTGTATATAAAAGGTCAATGAGTTTCTGGACTCCTGACAGACCCTTGCATCCTTCATCCAGTGCTGCACTGACGTTTCTGGATTCTGAGTCATGGGGAAAGCAAAAGAATTGTCAAAGGATCTGCGGGAAAAGGTAGTTAAACTGCATAAAACAGGAAAGGGATATAAAAATGCCAATCAGCAGTGTTCAAACTCTAATCAAGAAGTGGAAAATGAGGAGTTCTGTTGAAATCAAACTACGGTCAGGTAAACCAACTAAGATTTCAGCCACAACTGCCAAGAAAATTGTTCGGGATGCAAAGAAAAATCCACAAAATAACTTCAAGTGAAATACAGGACTCTGAAAACATGTGGTGTTGCTGTTTCAAGATGCACAATAAGGAGGCACTTAGAGAAAAGATGGGCTGCGTGTTTGAGTTGCCAGAAGAAAGCCATTATTACGCAAATGCCACAAAGTAACCCGCTTACAATACTCCAAACAGTACAGAGACCAGCCTCAAACTTTCTGGCACAAAGTCATTTGGAGTGATGAGACCAAATGAACCATAAACGCTTCATTTGGAGAGGAATCGGCAAGGCCTATGATGAAAGGCACACCATTCCTACTGTTATACACAGAGGTTGATCGCCGATGTTTTGGGGATGTGTGAGCTACAAAGGCACAGAAAATTTGGTCAAAATTGATGGCAAAATGAATGCATTTTTTTTTCCCAAAAAATACTGGCGGAACATTTGCATTCATCAGCCAGGAAGCTGCGCACGGGACGTACTTGGACATTCCAACATGTCAATGATCCAAAACACAAAGTGGATGTTATATAGTCATATATTATGCCATACACTGGTTCAACAATAAACAATTGGAATTTTTTAAACTCACCGTAAAAATCACTCTCTCTGAAGTTCATCGATGTACACAGCACTACCATACTTCACCTTAGGGTTATCTCACCACCTTCAGGAGTAGGACTAGGCAAAAAAACAAAACAAGCACAGCACTGCCTATGAGCGATCCTTACTGGTAGTAGCCCCCCCCACTCTCTTCCGGGCAGCTCAGTTCATTACAAAACAGTACAAACACAAACAGGAGGG
This sequence comes from Lithobates sylvaticus, assembly GCA_028564925.1. Lineage (NCBI taxonomy): Eukaryota > Metazoa > Chordata > Amphibia > Anura > Ranidae > Lithobates > Lithobates sylvaticus. Next base: position 427,140,095 of record CM053030.1, read on the forward strand.
GTGGGTGATGTTCCGTCAATGAACTCAGAGAAAGGGTCTCTTACGGAGAATAGAAACAAATCCAGTGTTCTCTTTTTCGTTCATTGATAGACACAGAACTTCCATTCTTGACCTTAGGGACGTCCCAAATCAGTGCCACAACGAAGGGTGGGAACACAGAAAAAAGGAACAATAACCTCCACCCAAACAGAACCCCCGTAAGGGGAGCCAAAACCTCAGACCGCCACCTGCAAAACTTTGCGGCCGAAACACACATCCGAAGATGCCCAAACATCCACCCTGTAAAACATGGTGAAAGTGTGCAAGGACGACCAGGTAGCCCGCCTTACACACTTGAGAAACAGACTCTTGATGTTGGAAGGCCCAGGAAGCACTAATCACCCGGGTAGAGTGTGCCGTGATGGGAAAGGGGGGCACCTGCCACCTAATGGCATAAGCCTGGACAATAGTCTGTCTGATCCAACGAGACATAGTGGTCGAAGAGGCCACCAGGCCCTTCCTTTGGCCATCCACATTTACAAACAGTGAATCCAACTTACGAAAAGGAGCCATAACCGACAGATACACACGGAGAGCCGAACCACATCCAAAGAGTGCAAGGCGACCTCCTTGGGGTGAGACGGTCAAGGGCACAAGGAAGGAAGGACAATGTCTTTGTTTAGATGAAAGGCGAAAAAAGGGTAAAAAAAGGATATCAAGTTTGTTTGGGTGCAGCGTCACATGACCGTGCAATTGTCAGTTAAAGCAACGCAGTGCCGAATCGCAAAAAAATGGCCCGGTCATTCAGCAGCCAAATCTTCCAGGGCTGAAGTGGTTAAGAAGCAGTTAAGTAACTCACCCATCGGAGAGGGGAAGAGAGGGAGGAGAGGTCGCTTGTTACCCGCGGTGTCAGCGCTGCAGAAGGGATTCCAGTCAGTTTGAAGCATCCTAATGTGAAGAAGTAATGGGATTCTCCACCCTGTACTCGTAAATGGACAGGAAACAGCATGCTATACTTCAGGTCTTTCTGTCTCAGGGTAAGCTCCACGTGGTCGAAAGACTTGCGCTGCTTCTGTGTTTCCACTGAGAAATCTGGGAAAATCATAAGTCGGGATCCATCAAAGCGCAGGGCCTCAATCTTCCTGCACTCCCTCAACACCAGATTCCTCTCTCGGAAGTTCAAAAGCCTGAGAATAAAACATGCGCAGAGGGGTTCCGGGGGCTCCACAAGCCGCCGGCATTCTGTGGGCACGTTCTACTGCAAAGAATGAGGAGAATGCCGCCTGTGAAAGCAGCTGGCGGAGGAGTTGTTCGGGGAAGGCTGCAGGGTTGGGGTCCTCCGATCCCTCCGGAAGCCCTAAGATGAGGAGAGATTGTTTCTCCGATTACGGTTTTCTGCGTCTTCGGCTTGGTATTCAAGTGCCTTCACTTAAGTAGTAAGGGTATGGAGGGAGATGGAGTGGTCTCAACAAGTCTTCTCTCGAAAGATGAGATGGCCATCACATTGAGAGACCCTAATCTGAAACGTTTAAAGTTTATATAAGTGGGGCGAAAAAGAAAAAAATAGTTGTCGTTTTATTTTTCTTCGCTCTCTATTGTTCGTGTATTTTATAACTAAATGTTTTATTTTTACTGTGTTTTATTGTATTATGCTTTGCAGGTATGGTATGTCTTACTGTTATACTGTAATGTTATTTTGTTTTACTGTTTAACCACTTGCCGACCGCCCCATGTATATATACACGTCGGCAGAATGGCACGTACAGGCAAAATCACGTACCTGTACGTGACATTCTTCCGGCGGGTGGGGTGTCCGATCGGAACCCCCTCCGCTGGCGGGGACGGTCGGCATCGCTTCAGGAGCGATCCGGGACGAGGGGACGGCCAGTGGTTTCTGGCCACCCCCTCGCGATCGCTCCTGGCGAATGAAAAGCTTCCCCTTCCTGTCTATTGTATAGACAGGAAGGCGGAAGTGATGTCACGCTCGGTGCGCCGGTCTATGTGACCGGAACGCCGAGGAGAGAACATGTAAAGGTTAGTGCACAAACAGTACACTGACACCAGTACACAGGCACACAATCAACCCCCTGTCACCCCCTGATCACCCCCCAGATCACCCCCTGCCCCCCCAGTCACAGTGTCACTAATTGCAGTGATCATTTATTTACTGATCACTGCATTTAGTGTCAGTGTGACTGTAATAACTGTCAGGGCAGTTAGTTTTAGGTCCAAGGTAGCCCCCTACCCCCCCTAATAAAGGTTTAACCCCCTGATTGCCCCTAGTTAACCCCTTCACCCCTTTTGCCAGTGTCACTAAGCGATCGTTTTTCTGATCGCTGCATTAGTGTCGCTAGGTAACCATTTTTTTTTTATTTTAACCACCATGTTTATATAGGTTCATAAATAGGTTTATAGGTCAGGTACCCCCATATTACATGGGTGATAGTATAAAATCCAACGTTGGTAATAGTGAGATAAAATACTAAAAACAGCGCTAAAACAGTGAGATAATTAAATCTTTCCGTGCAAAGTCCATGAGTCTGTGTCATAAACAATATTGTACTAATAGGTGGTCCTTGAGTGATTCTGAGAAGATAGTGCACAGTTCAATCGATAGTGACTTTTCCTCGTGATTTCTAGTGTAAATAGTTGTATATCCAAGCACCGTTAAATATAGCTTCACCACGTGAGGCACTCTCCCCTCAGGGGGTTAAACTCACCGGAATGACAATTTAAACAGGCCTTAAGATATAAGGTATCACTATGGCAACCACTGCCCAGGACGCGTCACACATCCACCGTTTAAACAGGGTCTGGTCACTTCCTCAGATTTTAGGTATCAGCAACAAGGAATCAGGGGTTCAGAGGGGAATCAACTCGCAATGATGATCATAAAAAACGAAGAAAATGGCATCCATAGCGTAATCACGTTTTTTATTTAACAACATTAAAAACAATGCACCCTGCAACTTCCCCTTTAAGAAAATTACGTACAATATACATTCTTTGGGAACAGCATGTAAGGTAAACACTTGCGTGTGAGGAATGGATAGATGGTAATCCTTCACCTGGCCACAGCAGCGGTAGCGTTCCTCCTGGATCAGCGTGTGTGTCTCTGCTGACACTTCGCGTCACTTCCGGGTGGGTGGTTAGCGCTGGTGGACCGCAAACGTCACTTCCGGTCAAACGTCGTGTAGGCCACGCCCTGACGCGTTTCGTCACTTCCTGACTTCAACAGAGGGCGTGGCTACACGACGTTCAGGCCGGTTTAAGTACCTGACTGGTCTGGATTGCGGCCAATCAGGGAACACAAAAACCGGACTTAGTTACCATGGCGAACAGACGCCATGGTTCTATACTCAGTACAGACAGGAAATAAAGCTATACACCATCCAATATCAATGCAAGCACATATACACATAGCAAGTCAGTGCATTTTACAAGTGGATGGAATAACCTTCTGGTAGTGAGCACAAGGATAAAAACATGGTAAACATCCGCACAATGGGAACAATAGCTGACATCTTAAGTGCAGCAAAGACTCTAATTGATTTTAGCAAAAAATCATTATTAAACAGACATAGTGGTAAAATAGCAGTACATATGACATATTTATAGATATATCCACGCTGAATTAAATAAATTCGCACAATATTTAAATAAATAAATAAATAAATAAATAAATAGAGTGAAATAAAATTTAAGACCTACGGGGTGAGGTATGTGAAAAATCAGCGCTAGGAGGGATTTCAGGGGTTTTTTTTCCCCCCGGGACTTTGAGGTTGTGGTGTATTGAGAGTTTAATAATAGTCAAACAGTATCTGACAGGTTATAAACATCTTGAAGATATATCCTAAAACAGTATACCTATATATATATTAAAAAACAACAAGAAAAAAAAAAAAAAATATATATATATATATATATATATATATATATATATATATATATATATATATATATTATTAAAATTAAAAAAATATACACAGAAAAATATCAAAAAATATCAAAAAGTATTAAAAGAAATTAAAAAATATATATATATTAAAAAACAAACATCAAAAAAATATATTCAAAAAAATATGAAAAATATATAAAAAAATATAAAAAAAATATATAAATATAAAAAATATATAAAAAAAAAAAATAATATATATAAAAAATTATATATAAAAAAAATAATCTAGAGAAAAATATATATATAAAAAAAATATAAAGTAAAAAATATATATAATATGTAAAAATAAAAAATATAAAAAAATATATATATACGTATCTGTTCAAACACATTAATACCCACAAGGAAAATATATACTTTAAAAATTATATGTATTGCAATATGTTAGGAACAAGGGCAGACGGTGACCGTGTATGTAAGAGACAAACAGGTCACAGCAACAGACATATACAGGAGGTATTTGTATTAAAAGTATATGTGTTAAAATATTAAAATACTAGCCATGCATCTAAAAATGCACCTAGAACTATGTGCCTTTTTTAAAACGGTTGAGGATGTTCGTTTTAAAATGCTGGTGCACTAATTCATTTATAGATATATATACGAAAGAAAATATTATGTGGTAATAATAGGACTCCTTTAGGATGGTCCATCACAAATAGCTGAATGGGTTAAACAGATATAGACTAAAAGATATACACCTAAAAACTATATACATAAAAAATAAAGTATGTATATAAAATGTGTCTATGTATAAAATCCACATATTCACGGCAATCAGGGGAATTTTGGGGTTATGTCACTTTATGAGAGGTTGTATAGTTTGTGGAAGACATACACGCTTAATAGTCGCTGATAAAGCAGTTGATATCTAAATCAACATTTAACCCTTTAGGAGAAAGCGTGTCTACCAGAAAAATCCACTCTGTCTCTCTCTTGGACAGTTCCCGCACCTGATTGCATCCTCTCCATGATGGGTTGAGATGATCAATGCCCCAAAATTGTAGACCCGACGGGTCTTGGTTATGGTGTAGCTTAAAATGTAACGACAGATTGTGCTCTTTGTAGCCCTGTTTGATATTAGCAATGTGTTCAGCGATCCTGATCCTCAATAGTCTCTTTGTCCGGCCTATGTAGATTAGATTACATGGGCATTGAATCGCATATACTACATAGGTTGTGTTACATGTAATGAAGTCCTTGATTTTAAATTCTCTGTTGTTGGTAGTAGACGTGAATGATTCCAGTGCTCTCAATGGGCGGGACACTTCTCTGCAGGGTTTGCATTTTCTACAAGAGAAAAAGCCGTCTTTATCCCAAAACGTTGGCGTGGCGTGGCCTACACGACGTTTGACCGGAAGTGACGTTTGCGGTCCACCAGCGCTAACCACCCACCCGGAAGTGACGCGAAGTGTCAGCAGAGACACACACGCTGATCCAGGAGGAACGCTACCGCTGCTGTGGCCAGGTGAAGGATTACCATCTATCCATTCCTCACACGCAAGTGTTTACCTTACATGCTGTTCCCAAAGAATGTATATTGTACGTAATTTTCTTAAAGGGGAAGTTGCAGGGTGCATTGTTTTTAATGTTGTTAAATAAAAAACGGGATTACGCTATGGATGCCATTTTCTTCGTTTTTTATGATCATCATTGCGAGTTGATTCCCCTCTGAACCCCTGATTCCTTGTTGCTGTTACCTAAAATCTGAGGAAGTGACCAGACCCTGTTTAAACGGTGGATGTGTGACGCGTCCTGGGCAGTGGTTGCCATAGTGATACCTTATATCTTAAGGCCTGTTTAAATTGTCATTCCGGTGAGTTTAACCCCCTGAGGGGAGAGTGCCTCACGTGGTGAAGCTATATTTAACGGTGCTTGGATATACAACTATTTACACTAGAAATCACGAGGAAAAGTCACTATCGATTGAACTGTGCACTATCTTCTCAGAATCACTCAAGGACCACCTATTAGTACAATATTGTTTATGACACAGACTCATGGACTTTGCACGGAAAGATTTAATTATCTCACTGTTTTAGCGCTGTTTTTAGTATTTTATCTCACTATTACCAACGTTGGATTTTATACTATCACCCATATATTATTGTTTTATTTAAACAGCTGCTTAGATTTAATATATTTATTAATATTTATTATTGATTTATATATTTATATCATTTGATCTATGTTTATAACTGTGGACACACATTCAGCGCTGAGTAGTGTATAATTATAGGCCATTCATTGTACACTCCACTGTCCATATTTGCTATTCCTTTTTCTCAGCCGCTATGGATGCACTACAGTTTTTGACAAACAGACAAATTGATGTTAATAGCATTTTTTGTATAAATGAACAGACTGCGGTCCAAGCTAACTATAATGGGTTATTAATTACCCTGGGAAATGTTTTAGAAAAACAGGTTAGAACGTGGTGGGACATCTGCACACTGGAACAATATTTAAAAGAAAAAATTATTGTTAGAAGCCTAAGATGGGAAGTAGTACCCCAAGATGGTCTAGATGACATAGAATCCACTAAAGAATGGCTTGAATTTTTTAACAATATGGGTTTTAAATTACAAGAATTGATTTTAAAAAGAAAACGCACAAAAATGGCCAAGCTTGAAAACAGAATTAATGAACTGAAAACACAACTTGAGCCCATTAAAGACTCCCAACAGGTGATAGACTTCAATATTCGTATAAAAAAGAAATTAGAGAAAGTCGATAAAGATACTCAAAAGAAAAAAATTAAGAAGTATCATAGAGATATGGGTGACTTCCAAACCGGATCAATATATTTATGGCAACAATCAAGAGGGCAACCTCCGACTGTTAGGAACACAGAGCAGGGTCCAAGGGATAATATTCCTATGAGACCGACACCTAATATGGACACCACCAATGTAGGACCCTCAGAACGAGCCACAATACCACAACCCCCTATGGACTGCTCTACACCTATCCGCCATGATAATTTTGGAGGAAAAGGATATCCTCCGAGAGGAGGAAGAGGCTCGAACTCACAAAGACCATCGGCACAAAACTATCATTATAAAGTTCCCACACACAATAGATATGAAACCCTGAGTCAACATGAATATCAAAACAGACAACAATCCCCGCGTCCTTTTTTAGGGAGGGGACGGGGTTGGCAAAAACGAGGCCGGGGTTACCCACCCCAAAGGGGGAGACCCCCAATGCCTATGCCCACGCAACATGCCCAGTGGAGAGAACATCCCTATTGGGAGGAGAACCACAACTATTACGGACAAAGGAGAGAAGAGCACGTGGCTGCAGAGCCGGACGAAAGCTCCAGAAAAAGAAGGAGGGAAAAGGACTAAGTGGAATTTTTAACCTAACAGATACTGTTTTAACCCACAAGGAAACCAATATTTTAAACTTAGGACTGAAATGCGGCCTAAAAAGACCGATAAACAAATTTGACACTTTTATAGATATACACAAATATATACGAAAGATTAATACCAAGAAATACTTTTTAAATAAGAACTCTCAACCCAGTACAGGCATTGCCTCGGTACAGATGAATAGTGGCTTACGCAATAAATCTCTGTTTAACCCATTGAACGGAGCTAACCAACAAATAGATGTTTTTAAAAATCTGGTTTTAAGAGATCTTGAAAAAATTATCCCAAAAAAAGATGTGAATCCAAGACATATTCAGGAAGGGATAAAATCCCTTGAGGAAAGGAAAGACATCATTATCCGACCAGCGGATAAAGGAGGAGGGGTGGTGATCCTAACTAAAGAGTTTTACCACAACCAATTAATGGAGATGCTGAATGATGAAGATACTTACAGAAAACTTGAAAAAGACCCAACCATGCAATACGTTAAAGATCTGGATGTTCTGGTGCAAATGGGTGTATCAATGGGAGTACTTAACACAAAAGAGATGAAATATCTCAATCCAAGTACTAGTCGTATCCCAACCATATACACATTGCCGAAGATACACAAAAATGTCCAATGCCCCCCAGGCAGACCCATTGTCAACAGTATTGGTCAGTGTCTTCACGCATGGGCCAATACCTTGATGTCTTCCTACAGAAAAGTGTTGTACAAACAAAGGCGTACCTAAGAGATACAAAGAGCCTATTACAACAACTTGAAAACATTTCTTTTACCGATGAACAAGAAGTGTTCTTAGTCACGGCGGACGTCTCGTCTCTCTACACTATTATCCAACATGACGACGCTCTACTGGCCCTTAATTGGGCCCTATGCCAGAGAGAAGACATCAAACATAAACATAAATTGTTTTTAAGACATGCTCTTGATTTTAGTTTAAGCCACAATTACTTTTGGTACAATGGATGTTTTTATCAACAGAAAAGAGGCGTAGCCATGGGTGCCAAATTTGCACCTAGCATTGCCAATCTTTTTATGGGGGAGTGGGAAGATAAAAGGATTTTTGCTTTTAAACCAGATAACTTGATTTTTTATAAAAGATATATTGATGACCTGTTTTTCATTTGGTCAGGCTCTCGCACGTCGCTACAACAATTCATTGATGAACTGAATTGTAATACTAATAATATTGTCCTGACAAGCGAGATAAGTGACTCAAGCATTAACTTCCTAGATGTCAATATTTTTAGAGAAAGTAATAAACTGTATACCCGAGTCTTTTTTAAACCAACTGACTCTAACAGTTATTTACCAACCCAAAGTGGTCACCACCCTTTGTGGCTGAGAAATATTCCTAAAGGACAATTCACTAGGATTCGAAGGAATTGTACCAAGGACACAGATTTTGACATCCAATCACTAATAATAAAAAATAAATTTGAAGAGAAGGGATATAAAGGAATACGCTTGGATAAAACTATCAAGGAGATAGCTGCGACCCCAAGAACCACGCTGTTGGAAGATAAATTACCTGTTACTACAACTAAAAATACCCAGGAATGGAGTTTTATTTCAGGGTTCCATAACCAATTCAAGGAAGTTGAAAAACATATTTCAAACACATTGGCATATTCTTCTCATGGACAAAATCTTAAAACCGTCCTTACCTGAGAAACCTGGTTTCATCTATAGAAGGGCACCGAGCCATGCGGACAAGATTGTCAAGAAAGTTATAGACCCCCCATCCAAACACCCAACGTTTTGGGATAAAGACGGCTTTTTCTCTTGTAGAAAATGCAAACCCTGCAGAGAAGTGTCCCGCCCATTGAGAGCACTGGAATCATTCACGTCTACTACCAACAGAGAATTTAAAATCAAGGACTTCATTACATGTAACACAACCTATGTAGTATATGCGATTCAATGCCCATGTAATCTAATCTACATAGGCCGGACAAAGACTATTGAGGATCAGGATCGCTGAACACATTGCTAATATCAAACAGGGCTACAAAGAGCACAATCTGTCGTTACATTTTAAGCTACACCATAACCAAGACCCGTCGGGTCTACAATTTTGGGGCATTGATCATCTCAACCCATCATGGAGAGGATGCAATCAGGTGCGGGAACTGTCCAAGAGAGAGACAGAGTGGATTTTTCTGGTAGACACGCTTTCTCCTAAAGGGTTAAATGTTGATTTAGATATCAACTGCTTTATCAGCGACTATTAAGCGTGTATGTCTTCCACAAACTATACAACCTCTCATAAAGTGACATAACCCCAAAATTCCCCTGATTGCCGTGAATATGTGGATTTTATACATAGACACATTTTATATACATACTTTATTTTTTATGTATATAGTTTTTAGGTGTATATCTTTTAGTCTATATCTGTTTAACCCATTCAGCTATTTGTGATGGACCATCCTAAAGGAGTCCTATTATTACCACATAATATTTTCTTTCGTATATATATCTATAAATTAATTAGTGCACCAGCATTTTAAAACGAACATCCTCAACCGTTTTAAAAAAGGCACATAGTTCTAGGTGCATTTTTAGATGCATGGCTAGTATTTTAATATTTTAACACATATACTTTTAATACAAATACCTCCTGTATATGTCTGTTGCTGTGACCTGTTTGTCTCTTACATACACGGTCACCGTCTGCCCTTGTTCCTAACATATTGCAATACATATAATTTTTAAAGTATATATTTTCCTTGTGGGTATTAATGTGTTTGAACAGATACGTATATATATATTTTTTTATATTTTTTATTTTTACATATTATATATATTTTTTACTTATATTTTTTTTATATATATATTTATTTTTCTCTAGATTTTTTTTTATATATAATTTTTTATATATATATTTTTTTTTTTTTATATATATATTTTTTTTTTTATATATATTTTTTATATTTATATATTTTTTTATTTTTTTTTTATTTTTATTTTTTTATATTTTTTATATATTTTTCATATTTTTTTGAATATATTTTTTTGATGTTTGTTTTTTAATATATATATATATTTTAATTTCTTTTAATACTTTTTGATATTTTTTGATATTTTTCTGTGTATATTTTTTTAATTTTTTTATTTTTTTTTAATTTTTTAATATATATATTTTTTTTTCTTGTTGTTTTTTAATATATATATATAGGTATACTGTTTTAGGATATATCTTCAAGATGTTTATAACCTGTCAGATACTGTTTGACTATTATTAAACTCTCAATACACCACAACCTCAAAGTCCCGGGGGGAAAAAAAAACCCTGAAATCCCTCCTAGCGCTGATTTTTCACATACCTCACCCCGTAGGTCTTACATTTATTTCACTCTATTTATTTATTTATTTATTTAAATATTGTGCGAATTTATTTAATTCAGCGTGGATATATCTATAAATATGTCATATGTACTGCTATTTTACCACTATGTCTGTTTAATAATGATTTTTTGCTAAAATCAATTAGAGTCTTTGCTGCACTTAAGATGTCAGCTATTGTTCCCATTGTGCGGATGTTTACCATGTTTTTATCCTTGTGCTCACTACCAGAAGGTTATTCCATCCACTTGTAAAATGCACTGACTTGCTATGTGTATATGTGCTTGCATTGATATTGGATGGTGTATAGCTTTATTTCCTGTCTGTACTGAGTATAGAACCATGGCGTCTGTTCGCCATGGTAACTAAGTCCGGTTTTTGTGTTCCCTGATTGGCCGCAATCCAGACCAGTCAGGTACTTAAACCGGCCTGAACGTCGTGTAGCCACGCCCTCTGTTGAAGTCAGGAAGTGACGAAACGCGTCAGGGCGTGGCCTACACAACGTTTGACCGGAAGTGACGTTTGCGGTCCACCAGCGCTAACCACCCACCCGGAAGTGACGCGAAGTGTCAGCAGAGACACACACGCTGATCCAGGAGGAACGCTACCGCTGCTGTGGCCAGGTGAAGGATTACCATCTATCCATTCCTCACACGCAAGTGTTTACCTTACATGCTGTTCCCAAAGAATGTATATTGTACGTAATTTTCTTAAAGGGGAAGTTGCAGGGTGCATTGTTTTTAATGTTAAATAAAAAACGGGATTACGCTATGGATGCCATTTTCTTCGTTTTTTATGATCATCATTGCGAGTTGATTCCCCTCTGAACCCCTGATTCCTTGTTGCTGATACCTAAAATCTGAGGAAGTGACCAGACCCTGTTTAAACGGTGGATGTGTGACGCGTCCTGGGCAGTGGTTGCCATAGTGATACCTTATATCTTAAGGCCTGTTTAAATTGTCATTCCGGTGAGTTTAACCCCCTGGGGGGAGAGTGCCTCACGTGGTGAAGCTATATTTAACGGTGCTTGGATATACAACTATTTACACTAGAAATCACGAGGAAAAGTCACTATCGATTGAACTGTGCACTATCTTCTCAGAATCACTCAAGGACCACCTATTAGTACAATATTGTTTATGACACAGACTCATGGACTTTGCACGGAAAGATTTAATTATCTCACTGTTTTAGCGCTGTTTTTAGTATTTTATCTCACTATTACCAACGTTGGATTTTATACTATCACCCATATATTATTGTTTTATTTAAACAGCTGCTTAGATTAATTTAATATATTTATTAATATTTATTATTGATTTATATATTTATATCATTTGATCTATGTTTATAACTGTGGACACACATTCAGCGCTGAGTAGTGTATAATTATAGGCCATTCATTGTACACTCCACTGTCCACCCCCATATTACAACCTAAATAAAGGTTTTAACCCCCTGATTGCCCCTAGAGTTAACCCTTTCACCAGTGATCACCGTATAAGTGTCACTGGTGACGCTGGTTAGCCAGTTAGTTATTTCGTTATTTAGGTTCCCCGTCAGGTTTTTATATAGCGTCAGGTACCCCCATATATTACCTAATAAAGGTTTTAACCCCTGATTGCCCCTAGTTAACCCTTTCACCCTTTTTTGCCAGTGTCACTAAGCAATTGTTTTTCTGATCGCTGCATTAGTGTCACTGGTGCCGCTAGGTAGCCAGTTTTTTTTTGTATTACTGTTACGGGTGACGCTGGTTAGTTAGCTTGTTTTTTATACTGTCAGGGCACCCGCCATTTATTACCCAATAACGGTTTAACCCCCTGATCGCCCGGCGGGTGATATCAATTAGGTTTTAGGGTCAAATAAGGTCTGCGTCGCCCCAGGTTAGTGCCAGTACCGCAAACACCCACGCGCAAATGTAGCGCTTGCGTCTATCTAGCAAGGTTACTCTGTGGTATAACAAGGAAGCTGAGACTTCTGCAGTGTATAGATGTGCGTTTTACTAACAAAAACTGCGGTACAAAACTATTACAATCTTAGGAATACAATACAAGACTGACAGATATCTATAACAAGCAAAATGCCTAGAAAATAGAACAGCCTAAAGTCTAACAGTACAAATACATTTAAAAGGGTTACTTAACTTCTGTTACTGAATGTTCATGATCTCCAATTGGCAATATTTCTTCTGAGAGACCAGGTTCTGTTCTTGTATCATGAGCGGCTTCTTCTGATCTTCAAAGCATGATCATCTGTGTCCTGATGTTACAGCATGATGTTCCATCCTCTCTGTGTCTCTACTCATCCATTTTATACCCCTGTTTGTTGACCAAAGCTAACAACCCACTAACAATCATTCTTTTCAGGTTGAGAGACTCTACAAACCTGTTTACTGTAGCTGACGAGACAATGGGCTAACTACCCATTGTCTACTCAAACGAAATCATGTCATCAATATAACAGTCATTGTTTTTTCAGGTTGAGAGACCCTCCAAACCTGTTTGCTGTACTGACGAGACAATGGACTGTTGCTAGCTACCCATTCTTTACTCAAACCAAATCCTGTCATCAATATAACAGTCATTCTTTTCAGTCTGACAGACACTCTCAACCCGTTTGCTGCAGCTGACGAGACAATAGCCGCTTAATGCTATCTAACACCATTGTATGAAAACAGCATTTGTTTGAGAATTCTACTCAAACCAGAGAATCTGATCAACTGAACTTTTCTGATTTCTCCCATGTAATGTTAGGTCTGATGTATAAAAAATCATATTTTAACAAACGCAACACAGCAAAGCATACACCTCCCTTAGTGGCACAGTATCTGAACAGATCAATATCTGATCAGATCTATACTAGCGTCCCAGCAGTTTAGGGTTCCAAAAAAACGCATTGTTAGCGGGATCAGCCCAGATACCTGCTAGCACCTGCATTTTCCCCCTCCGCCCAGCCCACCCAAGTGCAGTATCGATCGATCACTGTCACTTACAAAACACTAAGCACACATAACTGCAGCGTTCGCAGAGTCAGGCCTGATCCCTGCGATCGCTAACATTTTTTTTGGGGTAGCGTTTGGATTCAGTCGCTAACAGTCAGGAGCTTTTTTACCTGTGAATCTCAAAAAAAAAAAAAAAAACAAAAATAGTTGTCGTTTTATTGTTCTCTCTCTCTCTCTATTCTCTCTCTATTGTTGCTCTTTTTTTACTCCATTCTATTCTGCAATGTTTTATTATGTTTTATCATGCTTGCTTTTCAGGTATGTAATTTTGTTTACTGTGTTTTAGTGTTAAGCATTTTTTTGTTTTCAGGTGCGCCATTCAGTTGCAGCGCGGATTTATTTATCTTGACAGCAACAGCGTTTGCTCCCACGATACATAAAGCCGCGACTCCAACGCTGTAGGAGGTGATTTCACCACCACAGTTAAAAAAAAGAGCATATGTGCCGAAGCATGGGGGCAGCAGGGGGGGAGGAGCGATTGGCTCCTAATGCCACGTACATACGGTCGAAATTCCGACCGTGTGTACACGGCATAACTTTTGCGGGAGGATGCCCCCATGCATCGGCATATATAAATAGTGCATGTATGCCCATCATTAGAAGTGGGTGGATGAAGGGAGGTATTCTAATGGTGGGCATACCCACCAAATCAATCTCTTTTTTTCATTCAGCCAAGAGGCTGCATGAAAAAAAAAAAAAAGATTACAATATATGTCCAGTATGTTGCTGGACTTTGAATGGTTATACCAGAATGATGCCTGCAGGTTTAGGTATCATCTTGGTATCATTCTTTTCAGCCAGTGATCGGCTTTCATGTAAAAGCAATTCTAGCGGGTAATTAGCCTCTAGACTGCTTTTACAAGCAGTGGGAGGGAATGTCCCCCCTCCCGGATATAAACCGCGCCATTGGGAAATTGGGAAAGCATTTTATCACACCAATCTTGGTGTGGTCAGATGCTTTGAGGGCAGAGGAAAGATCTAGGGTCTAATAGACCAGAATTTTTTCAAAAAAAGAGTACCTGTCACTGCCTATTGCTATCATAGGGGATATTTACATTCCCTGAGATAACAATAAAAATCATAACAAAGAAAAAAAATGGAAGGAACAGTTTAAAAATAAAATAAAAAAGCTAAATAAATAAAAAAAAAAAAAAAGCACCCCTGCCCCCCCTTCTCTTGCGCAAAGGCGTACACAAGCGTTGGTCTGGCGTCATATGTAAACAGCAATTGCACCATGCATGTGAGGTATCACCGCGAAGGTCAGATCGAGGGCAGTAATTTTAGCAGTAGACCACCTCCGTGAATCTAATGTGGTATCATGTAAAGGCTTTTAAAGGCTTTTAAAAATGTATGTAGTTTGTCGCCACTGCGTGTTTGTGCGCAATTTTAAAGCATGTCGTGTTTGGTATCCATGTACTCGGCCTAAGATCATATTTTTTATTTCATCAAAAATTTGAGCAATATAGTGTGTTTTAGTGCATTAAAATAAAAAAAAGTGTATTTTTTCCACAATAAATGCGTTTGAAAAATCGCTGCGCAAATACTGTGTGGGGAAAAATCTGTAGGGCCTTTGCTTTAACAATATATATAGTGTTTGGGGGTTCAACGTAATTTTCTTGCAAAAAAAAAAAATATGTTTTCATGTAAACAAAAAGTGTCAGAAAGGGCTTTGTCTTCAAGTGGTTAGAAGAGTGGGTGACGTGTGACATAGGCTTCTAAATGTTGTGCATAAAATGCCAGGACAGTTCAAACCCCCCCCAAATGACCCCATTTTGGAAAGTAGACACCCCAAGCTATTTGCTGAGAGCAATGTTGAGCCCATTAAATATTTTTTTTTTTGTCCCAAGAGATTGAATAATGAAAAAAAAAAATATATATATATATATATTTTTTTTACAAAAAGTTGTCACTAAATGATATATTGCTCAAACATGTCATGGGCATATGTGGAAATACACCCCGAAATACATTCTGTTGCTTCTCCTGAGTACGGGGATACCACATGTGTGGGACTTTTTGGGAGCCTAGCTGCGTACGGAACCCCAAAAACCAATCACCGCCTTCAGGCTTTCTAAGGGTGTAATTTTTTTTTTATTTCACTTCTCACTGCCAATCACAGTTTCGGAGGCCATGGAATGCCCAGATGGCATAAAACCCCCAAAATGACCCCATTTTGGAAAGTAGACACCCCAAGCTATTTGCTGAGAGGTATGGTGAGTATTTTGCAGATCTCACTTTTTGTCACAAAGTTTTGAAAATTGAAAAAAAAAATTTTTTTTTTCTTTCTTTACTTTCTTCATTTTCAAAAACAAATGAGAGCTGTAAAATACTCACCATGCCTCTCAACAAATAGCTTGGGGTGTCTACTTTCCAAAATGGGGTCATTTGGGGGGGTTTTGTGCTATTTTGGCATTTTATGGCCTTCGAAACTGTGATAGGTAGTGAGGAGTGAAATCAAAAATTTGCACCCTTAGAAATCCTGAAGGCGGTGCTTGGGTTTCGGGGCCCCGTACGCGGCTAGGCTCCCAAAAAGTCCCACACATGTGGTATCCCCATACTCAGGAGAAGCAGCAAAATGTATTTTGGGGTGCAATTCCACATATAACTATGGCATGTGTGAGCAATATATCATTTAGTGACAACTTTTTGAAAAAAAAAAAAATCTTTTTTATTTTTGTCTTTATTCAATCACTTGGGACTAAAAAAAAAAAAATATTCAATGGGCTCAACATGCCTCTCAGCAAATAGCTTGGGGTGTCTACTTTCCAAAATGGGGTCATTTGGGGGGGTTTTGTACTTCTCTGCCATTTTAGCACCTCAAGAAATGAAATAGGCAGTCATAAATTAAAAGCGGTGTAAATTCCAGAAAATGTACTCTAGTTTGTAGACGCTATAACTTTTGCGCAAGCCAATAAATATACGCTTATTGGCATTTTTTTTACTAAAGACATGTGGCTGAATACATTTTGGCCCAAATGTTTGACTAAAATTGAGTTTATTAGATTTTTCTTATAACAAAAAGTAGAAAATCTCTTTTTTTTTCAAAATTTTCGCTCTTTTTCCGTTTATATCGCAAAAAATAAAAATCACAGAAGCAATCAAATACCATCAAAAGAAAGCTCTATTTGTGGGAAGAAAAGGACGCAAATTTCGCTTGGTTACAAAATTGCATGACCGCGCAATTACCAGTTAAAGTAGTGCAGTGCGAAATTGAAAAAAGACCTCTGGTCCTTAAGCTGACAATTGGTCCGGGGCTGAAGTGGTTAACAATGTTACCATTGTTTGCTTTTCAGGTACGCCATTTGGCTGCAGCAAGGATTTATTTATTTTGACAGCAACAGGGTTTCCTTGTAACGATACGTAAATCAACGACTCCATCGCTGTAGGAGATGATTTCACCACCACAGTTAATAAAAAAAAAAAGTGCACGTATGTCCATAATTAGAAGTGGGTGGATGCAGGGCGGTGTTCTAATGGTGTGCATAACCACCACTCTCCTTTTCCGTTCAGCCCACAGGGTGCATGAGAAAAAAAGAACATTACAATATATGCCCAACAAGGACCAGCAACGTACTGGTATGTTGCTGGACTTTGAGGGGTAATACAAGAATGATGCCTGCAGGTTTAGGTATCTTGGCATCGTTATTTGCATAATGACAAGGAGAATGTATTTTGGACACAGGAGTCAAAACTGTGGATTTTTTTAGCAAGTCACATCGACTATGCTAACAGATGAAAAACATTAGAATTTTTGCTTTACCTGCGAAATCCTTTTCTTGGAGTTCATGACTGGATGCAGAGGACTGGACATTTATGACTATCTTGGTTATACCGCCACCTTTGGTTAAATGAATAAATGAGGAACACAGACAGAAAAGGGGAGGGATAATTTTACAGGTAAAAATCCTAATTTTTTAATCATACATCTCAGAATACAGAGGACTTTATATTAATGACTACTTATGATTTGCAATGAACATGAGTGGTGGGCAACATAGTAACAAGGACAAAATATCCAAAACAAAGCAGGGGTGAGCCCTAACAAAGCCATCTACAACACCTTCCGCCCAAAACTGGCATCCACAAAAGCATAAAATATATACCTGGCAGAACATGGTAAACATCTGAAGAAGAGACCAGGGAGCCTTATAAATGTGAACAAAAGCTTGATGCTGAATAGCCCAGAAAGCACTGACACTCCATGTGGAATGGGCCTTGACTGGGAAAAGAAGTAACCTTGCCCTTGATACCATAGGCCAGAGAAATAAGCGAATGAATCCACCTAGAAATAGTTGAGTCGAGCAGGGAATTTCAAGGTTTTGTTTTCATCAAGAAACGGCCTGAACATTAGAGACCCTCAGGTAGAACAAACAGGGAATGACTGTCACAATTAAGCCATAGACTTCAGATAAAGTTGATCATCACTCAGAGTGAAGCACCTTCTTAGTATTAGTTCATAAATATGGCAACACAATAATAGGATTTTTGTACTCACCGTAAAAAAAATCCATTCCTCTAAGTTCGACAGATAGCGCTCCATTAATCCTGACTATAGAGTTATAATCGCCTTCTGCAGGAGTAGGACTAAGCAGAAACAAAAAAAAATAATAAATTGGCTACGCCCATGGACTGTCCTCAGCTGGTATATAGCTTCCTCTCTGCCATATGCATTCAGTTTAGTAGCAAGCAGTATTAGAAGAAGTATCAAAAACTCCATAGAGAGGTGGGTGCTATGCCATTTGATGAACTGAAATTTATGGTAAGTACAAGAATCCCATTGTCGCTGTAGTTCATCGATGGACACAGCACTCCATTAATCCTGACTATAGGGATACCCAAAAGCAGTGCCAAAAGGAAAATGAGGGGTTGGTAAAATAACCAAAAGCTAAATACAAAATCCCTAACCGGGTCACAGGAGCTCAACTAGGACACAGGAGCCCCATTTTAAATAAAAAAAATTGAAGAAAAACACCTCAAGAGGGAACAGCCCTTCTTAAACAGCAGCCCACAAAACGTTGCAGCCAAAAGACGCATTCGCAGATGCCTAAAAATCTACTTTGTAGAACTTGGTGAAAGTATGGAACGAAGACCAATTGGCCACCTTGCAAACCTGAGAAATTGACGCTTGATGGAAGGCCCAAGAAGTGCTAAGCGGCCGAGTAGAATGCGCCGTGACAAGGAAAGGAGGAACCCGACCTTTAATAGAATAGGCCCGAGTCACCGTCTGTCTGATCCAGATGGAGAGGGTAGCCGAAGAAGCCCTTTCCTTAGTTTTTGTGTAACCACAAAAAGCGAGTCTGACCTCCGAAAGGACTCTGTGGCTGCCAGATACACCCGAATCACTCGAACCACATCCAAGGCATGCAAATGATATTCCTTGGGATGAGCCATCTTGGGACACAAGGAAGGCTACACAATGGGGGAGATTTACTAAAACTGGTGCACTTAGAATCTGGTGCAGCTGTGCATGGAAGTCAATCAGCTTCCAAGTTCAGCTTGTTCAATTAAGCTTGGACAATAAAACCTGGAAGCCGATTGGATTCTATGCAGATCTGCATCAGATTTTGCACTATCTAGCTTTAGTAAATCTCCACTAATGCCCTCATTCAAATGGAAGACAACTTTAGGTAGGAACGATGGACAGGGCCAAAGAACCACCTTATCTCTGTGGACCACCAAATAGGGAGGACAGGATAATGCCAACTCCGACACCCTACAGGCCAATGTAATAGCCACCAAGAATGCCACCTTGTGGGACAACGTGGGGGGGGGGGGGGGGGGGGGGGTTCGCTGAAAGAAGATTACCAAAAGGTAGACACCTGGCCCTTGATGGTACTCAAGGCCAACTTCTGCTCAATGTCCACGTTGAAGAAAGGCCAAGATCCGAGCTACAGAAAAGCAGCGAGGATGAGCGCCAAATCGACACACTAAGAAATGTACGCTTTCCATGTACGATGGTAGATCTTGCTAGGAGTCGACTTCCTCGCCTTCAACACAGTAGGAAATTCACTGATCCACACAAGCCTCTATCCCTCAGTACCTGGCTTTCAACAGCCAAGCTATCAAAACCAGCGACAGTAAAGCAGGATGGAAGCTCAGCCCTTGGGACAACTGGTCCTCTCAGAGATAGCCCCCAAGAGACGTTTACGGCCACCAGAATAACTGGAAGACCTTCGCCCTCGATCCTTTCACAGGAACCGCGGAAGAAGCTTGAGAAGAGGAAGGTATTGGTTCCACAGTGGCACTAGGACAACTGCAGCGTCCACCAGAGCACCTGTGACCACGCCACAAACCTTGGTATCTTCCTGTTGAACCAAAATTGCTGAAGAAGCCACGTACAGGCCTGTTCAAATGTTACTGCCTTGAAGGTGGACACCAGGCCCAGAACCTGTATGCAAGTCAAGAGAGAAGACGGTCTGCGTGACAGCAGTGATTCGCGGCCTGTGGTTTCCAAAGTTTGACTAGAAAAAAGACCACCCTGGTCAACATTAAATCCTGAGTCAGACCCAGGCGATTCAATTTCCTGGAGGGGGATGGGGGGGGGACTTTGGGTAGTTCAGATGTCCCCCGAACCTTTGAAGGAATTGTATCTGAGACTCTGGGCCTAAAAACCCCAAAACAGAAGCTATGCCCCCCTTCTTTGGTACCCCCAAAAGGATCATTTTGTGGATCCACTTGATGCGCTCAAAAGGAGGTCTGCAAGGCCGGAAACCAGCGAAGATGTTCCCCCACCCCAGTTATGGGTGAGGGCAGACCTTAATGCTGAAGGGATCTTGTCTGCGGAACTGGAGAAGCCAGCTCTAGGCTGACCAGACCAAGGTTGCTTGGAACCGCCCGGGGGAAGACTTGAAAGATCTATTCCCCTTATATGCAATACCGGGAGCACAAAATAATTTTTTATGGGCTGAGGAGGGCCTACGTTTAGGACGAGGCTCCTTTCCTAGATTGTGGAGGGAAGGTACTCTTGTTGGGGACCACAAAAAGTTGTTTTGGTTGCCCCCACTCAGACAAATTTTGTGTGTACGAAAAAGAGACAGCCACGTCTGTGGCCACATCCTCGATTTTCATAGTGTCACACAATACATTAACAAATGCATCCACCAGCGTTTTTTCTCTTTGCTGCTGCGACCGTGGAGGAGTCATCCTCACTATCGGATGGATCAAGGAGCATGGTATCAAGTCCCACTGGACGGGCCACGCCCAAAGCAGCCTCAGACTCCAAATCAGGCAAGCTAGACTGAGCAGGAGGACGCTTCCTACTAGACCTTTACCCACATGCAACTTCCACCTGGGATACCAAGGACTCTAGGACAACCGTCAGTCCAATAATGGGGATATAGGGTTCGGAGGGACCTGGCACTTCCATGAGGAGGTCTATGCTGTCCTACTAGGTCTTAGCTGACAGCCAGTTAACAAAATAGACAAATAGTGTTGCGTTTTAATCCAAAACTGTATTTACTTTTATCAATAGTTCTGTAAACTGCAATACAAGCAGAGAAACTTAGAATTACAATATGTATTACATGTGACACGTTACACAATGCACATTAAATATTACTATACAGAAAGCTTGTATTTCAATCATAACACATAACAATGCAGTCAAAGTGTAAAATGAACTTTGGGAAAAAGACTTACAGGCATTTGTCTATCTAGGAGGCAAATTTGAAGATCTTCAGTTATCTGCATCAGAACTAAAATGGCTTATGTAACTGAGGTAAAAACTTTGTTATTCAATAAGAAACTTTAAAAAAGACAAGACTTACTGTTTCTTTCCTGTGAGGAACTGAACTGCATTTGCAACAGGTGTCCTCAAAATGACAATCCTATAGACAGTCATATAATCATACGGGTGCATTCTCCATTATTCAGCTGCTGAGGAAGTCCACCCGCCAATATTTTACACCAGGAATGTCCACAGCAGAGAGGTCTGGAATGCAAAGTTCTGCCCAGGAAGTTCAGGTCTGTTTCCTTCCCAGCAGCGCAATTTCTTGTCCCTCCTTGATGGCTGATGTATTCCACAGGTGTGGCATTGTCAGACTGCAACCTAATGACACTGAATGCAGACACACCAGTGTAGGAAAGCCAGCTGAATAATCCAAAGTTCCAAGATGTTGATTGGCAACTTCTGCTCCTCTAACAACCAAATTCCCTGAAGCAAGAGGTTCTTCAGAAAACCTCCCTTAATCAGTATGTTTAACTGTGCTATGTCAAATACTAAGCCCAAGTACAGAAAGTGTTGCATAAGGTTCATCAACTGTTTCCTCCGCAGAGGAAAATTTGGCTTGTTTTTCCCTGTGATCACCTGAGGATAACACCTCATCCTATGCCCACTGTTCCCTTGGAAAAAAGGGTTTGGGGAGGGGGGATCTAGCACGCTTCCTATCCCCTTGGATGGAGGATGCGATTAAAGCCACTAACCTTCCTTTGAAGCCCTGCAGGGCAGAGGGAAATGCATCTTCAGTCACATATACAGGGGCTGAAGTGTGAGAAGCAGTTGCACCACCAATTGCTTCCAATGACTCACCCTGGCTTGCCATGTCAGGTATCTCTGGAGAGGACGACAGTGTGGAGGCATGACTGGAGTTCCCAGCGCCTAGGGGTGGAATCCTGTGTACCTTTGTGGTACACTGGAAGTCAAATGTGCTAAACACAAAAGCAGAGGCACTTTAACCACTTTCAGACCGGACCAATTTGCAGCCAAAGGACCAGGCCCCTTTTTGCGATTCGGCACTGCGTCGCTTTAACTGACAATTGCGCCGTCGTGCGACGTGGCTCCCAAACAAAATCGACGTCCTTTATTTCCCACAAATAGAGCTTTCTTTTGGTGGTATTTGATCGCCCCTGCAGTTATTTTTTGCGCTATAAACAAAAAACAGCGACAATTTTGAAAAAAAAAAACGCATTATTTTTTATTTTTTGCTATAATAAATATCCCCTAAAAATATATAAAAAAACTTTTTTTTCCTCAGTTTAGGCGGATACGTATTCTTCTACATATTTTTGGTAAAAAAAAAAAATCAAAAAAAAAAAATCGCAATAAGCGATTATTGATTGGTTTGCACAGAAGTTATAGCGTTTACAAGATAGGGGATAGTTTTATAGCATTTTTATTAATATTTTTTTTTTTAGTAGTAATGGCGGCGATCAGCGTTTTTTATTGTGACTGCGACATTATGGCGGACACATCGGACATTTTTGACACATTTTTGGGACCATTGTCATTTATACAGCAATCAATGCTATTTAAATGCATTGATTCCTGTAAAAAATGACACTGGCAGTGAAGGGGTTAACCACAAGGGGGCAGTGTAGGGGTTAAGTATGCCTAGGGGTGTGTTTCTGACTGTGGGGGGGCGTGGCTGTCAGCTAGTGAATGCTGATCTCTGCTCCAATCACAGGGGGCAGAGACTGGCGTCACTAGTTGCTAGGCAGAACGGGGAGATGCTGTGTACTTCCGCATCTCCCCGTTGAGCCTTCCCATGAGACGATCGCGGGTGTCCCCACAGCGATCGAGTCCGCGGGACCCGCGACCGGCCTCACGGGGGTCCCGACCGGCGCGGGAGCGCGCCGCTCCCGGCGCGTTCCCGATGGCACGGCAGGCATTAAGGAGGGACTTATATATACGCCCTCCTGCCTGTACGCGCCATTCTGCCGACGTATAACGCCGTGCGCCGGTCGGGAACCGGTTAAGAAACAAATTATGGTATTTGCTAAACAATAGATTTAGCAAAAGAAAACAATGTCACCATAAGGATCAGCCTTTGATGCCGAGTACCAAAATATTTCCTGTGCTGGAAATGCCTGTTTACACACCTTTACATGCCCAGCGCTCCTGTGTCTTAGTGTGACAGACTTCTGTCTTCAGCATATGAACTGAGAGCGTCTGTGTTAAGCCTCAGGTGAGAACCTGATTACACATAGTGTAAGCTGTTACCGCACCACTCCAGGAGGGGAGGGGAAGGGGAATTTATGTCAGCAGTGTTTGTTAGGCTCCCAGTTTTAATGGAAGACTTCACTTTATACAAAAAAAAAAAAAATGCAAGTGACTGCTTTCGTATGTTCATAAAACTACTGCTGTAACCCCTTTAGATCCCTCAGAAGATGAATATTATCTGTTTCAACCCCCCCCCCCCCCCCCCCTTCTGGCTGCTGGGACCACACCCGCAGCTATAGCCAGACACAGAGCTGCTGAAAAAGGCATCGTACTAGGCAAGTGTAATATACTCCCTCTAGAGGAGACCTTTTAAAGGCATACAGAGATATAGATAGATAGAGATATACGTATATATATATATATATATATATATATATATATATATATAGAGAGAGAGAGAGAGATATATATAGAGAGAGAGATATAGAGAGAGATATAGAGAGAGATATAGAGAGAGATATAGAGAGAGATATAGAGAGAGATATAGAGAGAGATATAGAGAGAGATATCTATATATAGATAGATAGAGATATATATATATATATATATATATATATATATATATATATATATATATATATATATATATATATATACTGTATTTTCTGGCGTACAAGACTACCTTTTACACCGAAATTACACAGCCAAAAAGCAGGGGTCGTCTTATACGCCGGGTCACGAAGCCGCCAGATGGATATCAGTCCACCGGGCGCTCTGTAAAATTGTAATATGTATACCGTATGCGCCGCTCAGCCAATCCCAGCGGGCGATGCACTCTGATGAATACAGAGCCTGCATGGATTGGGTAACAACCTCTGCCAATCCGAGCAGGCTACATGAGTCAGA
This sequence comes from Lithobates sylvaticus, assembly GCA_028564925.1. NCBI lineage: Eukaryota > Metazoa > Chordata > Amphibia > Anura > Ranidae > Lithobates > Lithobates sylvaticus. The sequence continues at coordinate 427,164,545 of CM053030.1, forward strand.
GCGGTGCGGGCTGATGTCACAGCCTCTGTCAATCCGAGCAGGCTTTGTATCCATCAACAGATTAGTAAAATACAATGCCTGCCGTGATTGGCTCAGCGGTGCACACTGTATTCTGAAGTGTACCTGGCGCTACTGTACTAACACAGCATCATATACTGTGTGTACTTGGTGCTCTACATATTAACAAAGCATCCTGTACTGCACATCCAGCTCCAGATCTCCCCTAAAATACAGGTATGATTTATGGTGCTTTGGAGGAGAGGATTCATTGTTGCTGCCTACCAATTGTGGGATCTCTGGGACTTGTAGTTCACCAGTTTTCTTTTTCTGATGTTAAGTCTGATGTTTTTTTTTGTTTCTGATGGTTTTTTGTAAATGGTGTTGCCTCGGAAAGGGGGGTAGTCTTATATGGCGAGTAAAGCCCCAAACCTAAGTTTTCACTGGAAAAATAGGGGGTCGCCTTATACACCCAGTCGTCTTATACGCCGGCAAATACGGTATATATATATATATAGTCGCCTTATACACCCAGTCGTCTTATACGCCGGCAAATACGGTATATATATATATATATATATATATATATATATATATATATATATATATATATATATATATATATATAGATAGAGAGAGAGAGATATATAGAGAGATATATAGAGAGCTATATAGAGAGATATATAGAGAGATATCTATATATAGATAGATAGAGATATACACACACACACACATATACACACTTTTTTTTTTTACAGTTCCTAGGCTTCTCCCCTTACCTTATCCTCGCTGCAGGATGCCGCTGAGTAAACAGACAGATCCAAACTTCACCAATCACGGCGGGCAGCATAGTTAAACCTTTAAAGACTGAGGCCCTTTTAATGGGGGTTCCGCTCCTTTGGACCTGTACAGCACCCCTCAGGACAACTTTAGGTTATGTAGCAAGACCAAAAAGAGTCCGGTTTCTAGGGTCAAGCCCTCAAAGAGGAGCGTTACAGGCAAAACCTTGTTCAATGCGAGGCCCGGGTACCATCCTGTAGCCGCAGTGGCAGGATGGATCCGGCTATGGAGGCTTTTTAAAAACAGCATGGATCCCTCCTGGAGCTCCTCAGAGCACATCTTCACTCGTGACCAACACCTTTAGACACTGGTGAAATAACTGATGTGCTCCTGGAAGGAAGAAGGGTTATATAGGGAGTCAACTTCCTTAATTAGGGTTTGCCGGTGTCAACATCCAAAGGTGGCCTATAACACATTAAGTAAATGCTTAAAGTTCTGTGTCCCATGACGTACGATAAAGAAATAAAAAAAAAAAAGGAGAAATCCAAATCAAGATTTGCTGTGACCACGCTCAGCCTTCAAAACAGCATTAATTCTTACATTTTTCTAGGTACACTTGCACAGTTGCAAGAAGGAATTCGCCAGGTAGGTTGTTCCAAACATCCTGAAGAACTAACCACAGCTCTTCTGTGGATGTAGGCTGTCTCCAATTCTTCTGTCTCTTCTTGTAATCCCAGAAAGACTCAAAAGTTGACACCAGATTTCTGTAGAGCAGTAGATTGGTGTACCTGGGTCCCACTGGTTTCCGCCAGTTCTGTGTCGATGGCACTGCTAGACATCTTCCAATGTCGAAGGGAAGGAATTGTGATGCATTATGCATTTCTATGGCCAACTACTGCATCTACGGTCCTCAACATTGCCAATTCCTTCTTCAAAAGAACTTGAAAAAACACATTTTGAAACCCCAGTACACTTTTAAAATCTTTACCTGGGTGAGACCTTGCTGAGGGAGTATTTACACAACTACCTTGCGTCTTGTTGCTGTGCTTACTCTTGCCATGGTATATGACCTGCAACATGGAACTGCGTTCCACAACCTCACCTTGGTAGCAGAGTTTGGCTGTTCCTCACCCAGTTTTAGGCATTCTACACAACTGTTTGTTTCAGTTAATGAGTGCGTATTAACCTACATATGAGAATCAATATTCACTTGCTATAATTAGTTAATCATACACCCGACTCTAATCCTACAAACTTCAAGTGCAAGAATTAAATCTAGTTTGAAGCCAAAGGGAAGTCACACCAAAGATTTTTCTACTGCAGCGCTTCCCTAAAATGTACACACCTGAAAATTACTTTGTGCTAATATACTTCTTTCCCAAACATTATTAAATTTACAGAAATAAAATAAAATGCATTAAGTGCATTTAAGTCCTTAAAATGGTTCTAAAGCCACTTGGTTCTAAAGCCATGTGCAGTACCAATCCATTCCATGCTGCAAAAAGTCCATACTGAAATATCTGACAATCTTGTTCCACTATGCATCAACAACTCCCCCTTGTCTGCGTCCACTCCAAATCACTCAAAAGTGCTAGGCGGTGGACCCCTAGATCCCCATTCACCCTTTTCCATGGAGTGAAACTCCAGCTTGCATAATTTGGACAGGATGCAGCAGAGCCAGTCTGCTACTACGCAAGTCCGGCCCAATTCTGACACTTTTTTAAATTATTTGTTTATGTTATACAAACTTTGTTGGAATAACATTATTGCCATCACAATGGATGAACAACATCCCTTTTGACAGCATGGGCCATGACAGGTCCTCTTCATGGAGAGATCTGGGGTCTATTAGACCCCAAATCTCTCCTCAAGCCTCTCACCAGGTGCACCGCTCCTGGGCTCTGCGATGGTATGGTAGAGCCGGGAAATGTGACAGTGCTAGCACATTATGAAATACTTACCATAGAACGAAGCCCTTCCAGCGGTGCCCGCTTACCGTTGAGGAAGCTGACATCTTCCCCTGGTGTTTGTTAAGGGGTCTTGAGCTCTAACGGTGCGAGTGGCTGGAGCAGCGATGACGTCACTCCTGCGCATGTACGCGGGAGTAGACGTTTCCGGCAGGGGCTCTGAAAGTCCGGCACTGTAAACCAAACCGCCAGAGCGCATGTGCCGATGAGGTCATTGGCTGCATGCACTCTGAATATCTCTTAAACTGTGCAAGTTTTGGAGATATTCACAATACCTACAGGAAGCCTTATTATAGGCTTACCTGTAGGTACAAGTACTGTAACAGTTTACAACCACTTTAACATTACTTAAAAATATACAAAGCATTACAAGAATATTTATGCATCAATCATACCTTGTCAAGATTGGGGATTCCAAACACGGGACTCATCGTAGGGCAAACTGTGGCCAAAGATTCACTAATCTTCGAAATCTCTTGAATTCTGTTAAAAGACTAAGTACACAATGAAAAGTCTCAATTTATTTTTTTGTCAAAAGTAGCACTCTCTAAATGTAATGTTAGGTCAAAATCTGCATTATACTGTACCAGATCTTGTTTTAACCGTTTTTCTGCCGGAGACATTTTTTTCGGTTTTTAGCACACAAATTAAAGTGAACATTTTAACCAGCTGAAGACCAGGCATTTTCTGTCACTTTAACATCTGGGTTTTTTTTTTTTTTTTGCTAGAAATATAGTTAGAACCCCCAAACACGCATACATATATATATATATATATATATATATTTTTTTTTTTTTAACCGCTTCCCGACCGCCTCCTGTAGATATACGTCAACAGAATGGCACGGGCAGGCAAAAGCACGTACCTGTACGTCCCCTTTAATTTGCCTGCCCGGGGGGCGCGCACGCGACCCGGTCGGGAGCTCCGTGACTATGGCAGCGGGACCAGCGGACCCGATCGCCGCTGGTATCCCGCGATCGGGTTACGGAGCTGAAGAACGGGGAGAGGTCTATGTAAACAAACCTCTCCCCGCGCTTCCTACACTGACTGTCAGTGATCGGCGGTTCCCTGTCATCGGGAACGCCGATCAATGACGTCAGACGTACAGCCACGCCCCCCCTACTGTAAAAAAAAAACACAACACGTCACACTGACTCCTCCCCGCCCCCTAGTGGTTAACCCCCTAACTACAACTGTCATTTACATAGGAATCAGTGCTATTTAAATAGCAGTAATTGCTGTATAAATGACAAATGTCCCAAAAATGTGTCAAAAATGTCCGATGTGTCCGCCAAAATGTCGCAGTCACAATAAAAATCGCTGATCGCCGCCATTACTAATAAAAAAAAATATTAATAAAAATGCTATAAAACTATCCCCTATTTTGTAAACGCTATAACTTTTGCGCAAACTAATCAATAATAATTGCGATTTTTTTTACCAAAAATATGTAGAAGAATACGTATCGGCCTAAACTGAGGAAAAAAAATGTTTTTTTATATATTTTTTGGGGATATTTATTATAGCAAAAAGTAAAAAATATTGCATTTTTTTCAAAATTGTCGCTCTATTTTTGTTTATAGCGCAAAAAATAAAAACCGCAGGGGCGATCAAATACCACCAAAAGAAAGCTCTATTTGTGGGAAAAAAAGGACGCCAATTTTGTTTTGGAGCCACGTCGCATGACCGCGCAATTGTTAGTTAAAGCGACGCAGTGCCGAATTGCAAAAAGGGGCCTGGTCCTTTGGCTGCCAATTGGTCCGGGGCTGAAGTGGTTAAAGCAGAGGCCCTAGAGAATAAATTGATGGGTTTTGCAATTTTTTTTTTTTTCTTATTTCACACGGCATTTGCACAGCAGTTTTTGGAAACAGAAATACACTAAAACACATAATGCAAAAAAAAAAATTAAATACTGAACCCTTGTTTGTAAAATATAAATGTCACGCCGAATAGATACCAAACATGAGGACTGACAGTGTCCTCTACTGTACTCCAAGATAAGGAATTTACAGACAAGTCAAAATTCTTGTTCTCTTAATTGTACAGTAGAGGACTTATAGTCCTAGACCAAGCAATAAACTAAGGGGTGAGCAACAACATAGGCCTAGAAAAAAAAAAAAAAGACAAAAGCACTTGAACCACCTTGCAGCCGAAGCTTTCATTAAATCAAGAAATTAACATACTGTGCGCACTGGTAGGACCTGGAGAGCATGTGAACAAAAGACCAGACCGCAGCCTTGGAAATCCTGGATACAGATGCTTAATGTTAGAAAGCCCAAAAAACGCCAACATACCTGGTGGAATAAGCTCTTATAGAGAGGAGGAGGAAACCTTTCATATAAGCCCTGGAAATAAGAGGTCGGATCCATCTGATAAATTGCAGGGCTGGAGACAAGATATCTTTTATAAGGGGTTGCAGGTAAGACAAAAAGGAAGCTGTAGCTGCCAGGTAGACACTGAAAGCCCTGACAACGAATCAAAGTAGTGTAATGAAATTTCCTTGGATGTTTTGGAGCAAAACTAATGGAAGGCAATAACCCATTAAATTGGAAGGCATAGACCACCCTGGGAAGAAAGGTCTTGATCTCAAGAACACCTTCTCCCTGTGTAAATCAGGTAAAAGGCAAAATTTGCCAGCTGAAAAACACACCTAACATATGAGACTGCCACATCTGATGTCTTCCAAGGGGATTTAGTCGACTTAAGTACAGAGTACTAGGCTGAGAATTGAAGATGACATGGAGCCAAATTGGGGGATTTTTACGATCAACTGTTTAAAAAAATAAAAAAAATCTTGAAAGGATTGCAAGCAAGACTTTCTGGAAGAGTATGAATAAAGCAGAAACCTATTACTCAGAGCCAGACCCTGCTCCAGAGGAGCGCAAAATTAGGGATCGACCGATAACGTTTTTGCGGCCACCTCTCCTACTGATAGCCAATATTTTGTACATGTAAAAATAAAAATAGTAAAATTTTTTTTTTTTTTTATCACTGTTATAACTGTCACAAGGAATGTAAAACATCCCTTGAGACAGTAATAGGCATGCGAGAGGTACTCTTTATGCAGAGATCGGGGGTCCCTCTGACGAGATCCTCTTTGGAAGAAACATGTTAGGCTGGCTGCTGCAAATACGCTGATATCAGTGGATGTTATCCTTTTTATTGAATCTTCTCCCTCATTGCTAAATCTACCGTATATACTCGAGTATAAGCCGACCCGAATATAAGCCGAGGCACCTAATTTTACCACAAAAAACTGGGAAAACTTTTTGACTCGAGTATAAGCCTAGGGTGAGAAATGTGCAGCTACTGGAAGTGGAAAAGAGGGTCAACAATGCCCATTTGCAGCCTCACTGTGCCCATTTGCATTCCTCACTATGCCCATTTGCAGCCATAGGTCACCTAAACTTTAAACTTGGTAGTTAATGGTTCCTAGATGCCCCCTAGCTGCAGCCAAAATTTGGGGTCTCTGGACCCAAAGGGTCCCAAATGACATTGCTGCAGATGGACACAGTTGACCGACTTTGGACCCCTGTATCTTGGGGCCACTTGGTGCTAGGAACCCCAAATTTGGATATGTTGTAGTGTTCCACTGGGTTTGCATACAAAATTTGGGGTTCCTAGCACCAAGTGGCCACGAGATATGAGACCCCCAAAGTCGGGTCAGAAAATGTCAAGCACTTTTCTGCAGCAGAGAATGATATTTTCCGAACCGAATTTGGGGCCCCGTATTTCGGGGCCACTTAATGCTAGGCTAGGAAATGTAGTGTTGGTTCCACTAGGTTTGCATACCAAATTTGGTGTTCCTAGCACCAAGTGGCCCAGAGATACGGGGCCGCAAAGTCGGTCGGAAAATGTAATTTTTTTCTGCAGAAAAGTGCTTGACTCGAGTATAAGCCGAGGGGGGCACTTTCAGCACAAAAAAAAAATGTGCTGAAAAACTCGGCTTATACTCGAGTATATACGGTAAGTGTATTACCAATAAAGTGCTGCTTTAGGTTTCATTCCTTGCGGGATTCACAATTTTTTTGCCACCTCCTTCCCTTTCATGTTCTGGGATTAATGTGATTTACATGATCTGAGGCTTGCTGATCCTGGCCTGTACGGATGATACAAGGTGATCCCCTGTTGGTGTACCCATCTCTGGAAATCGTTCGTTACTTATGTTGGAAAGAGTTACTTACAAATACCTGAGTTGGATGTTTGATGCCTTCTTTCATATATTATCTGGTAAGCTGAATTGACACACTTGGGTGTTTATCGCTATCTCGGACATATTAAAAGCGTGTGAAGGGTCCTCTATTGTTTCTTTTCACCATAATCGAATGACCTCTTCCTGACATTAGGCGCTGCCCCTTTGTATTTTATGTTTTGTGTTTGGTTAATCAACAGACTGTGCTAGCTGCTATTCTCACATTTTTATACCTTTAGCGCTGATTTTTAGTACTGTTTTTATATAAAGATGTATTATTCCTCCAACTAAATAAATACATGTCTATTTTGTCTTCTCATGACATTCTATACCAAGATACCTTTTATGTCATTCTCATACACCAGAAACTTCTAGCAATACTCAGCTTTAGATGAAGAATCATATCAAATCAATTGATCAAGGTCATTCACACATACTATATTTATTAGGACTAATCATAAAACCAAATGTTTTGCAAGCTTGCCATGAATACAACACCTATAAGTGCCGAATTATGAATTTGGAATAATATTCTAACTGCCACATTGGTTGTCATTACAATAAAGTCGGCCGTCCGCTCTAAAGAGCAGCTGCATGCATCACCCCGATAAAACCCCTTGAAGCAATATCGGTAATTTCAGTCAGTTTTCTAAAAAAGTGAATATCGGCAGCACCGATAATCGAGCAATCCCTAGTCATAATAAAAAAAAACAAAGTATTTCCTGGGACATAGCTTCCTCCCTTGCACTACATGACGTGATGTACTTCTATATGCAAAAGGTAAATCTTGTGGAAGATTTTTCTTGCTCGGAATAAGGTGCAGATAACTGTCAGAGATAAGTCTATCCTTCAGGTTTCAAATATTCATGCCATTAAAACCAGCTATTGAAAAACAGGGTGGAATAGGAGGCCTTGCATCAGTAAGAAGAGAAAAAAATGAAAAATTGTAGACGGCCACTCACATTGGCTTGTCTGGCTCCGCGCTTAGGATAATTCAAAAAGGTCTATACTAATATTAATACTATAAACCCAGTACAGCTGCTCCCTATGAAATCTAGATGATTTAATTAAACTATCAGTAAGAAGAGGCCAATGCTACTCCTACAGAAGTCTGAGTATGTCCGTGTGCCACTTCTTCTGGGCCTATTTGGTGCATTGGGAATCACCAGAACCCTGTCTTATCTATTTTGTGTAGCAGTAGAGGAACAATTTGAATCAAAAGGGAAGGCATTTTCAGCCAAAAAAAAAAAAAATCACAGTTTACCAATTATTCCCCCTTTCACCGCACAGCCAGGTGTGCAGGCCAATACCCAAAATTTCACAGAGATTGAGTGCTTTTATCTGTTTTTGCCCGACACTTTGCTGCAATTCATTGTGGACCAGACCAATTTCTATGCCCAGCAGTATATTGCCAACAACCCCCAATCATCATATGCCCGTCCGTTTGAGTGGAGAGATCTGAATTTGGAGGAGTTTAAATTGTTTATGGGCTTCATCATAAACATGGGGCTTACACAAAAAAAAAAAAAAATGGACATGACTACTGGTCCTCCAAACCCCATCCACTACATGCCCATTTATTCTGCCGCAATGTCCAGGTCCCAACAGGAAATGATTATGCGATTCCTTCATTTCAGTGACAATACCCAGTGCTCTCCCAAAAATCATCCAAATTACGATAAGTTATGTCAAATTCACCCACTCATAAATTTATTTTCCCAACGATTTGCAGAACTCTATGTCCCCGATCAGCATGTGTAGATGAGTTACTGGTACCCTTTTCAGGCCGGCTAGGAATAAAACAAAATATTCCTAGCAAAGGGGCCAGATATGGAGTGACATTTTATAAGCTTTACGAGAGAGTCATGGGTAGGGGTGCAACGGATCAAAAAACTCACGGATCGGATCGATCCTCTGATCAGGAGTCACGGATCGGATCATTTTCGGATCAGCAAATAATAATTGAATTTGCAAAAACCCGTGAAAATTACGCCACCATATAGTCCCCACTGTAATATCCACATCCTCTCCCCACTGTAATATTGGCTGGGTATCGCAGAGTATTGGCTGGGTATCGGCTGGGTAATGCAGAGTATCGCAAAGTAATGCAGAGTATCGCAGAGTAATGCAGAGTATCGCAAAGTAATGCAGAGTATCGCAAAGTAATGCAGAGTATCGCAAAGTAATGCAGAGTATCGCAGCGTAATGCAGAGTATCGCAGCGTAATGCAGAGTAATGCAGAGTATCCGCAGAGTAATGCAGAGTATCCGCAGAGTAATGCAGAGTATCCGCAGAGTAATGCAGAGTATCCGCAGAGTAATGCAGAGTATCCGCAGAGTAATGCAGAGTATCCGCAGAGTAATGCAGAGTATATGCAGGGTAATTCAGGGTATATGCAGAGTATATGCAGGGTAATGCAGGATATTGGCTGGGTAATGCAGGGTTTACAAGTGATCGCTCCGTCATTTGACGGAGCGATCACATTAAAAACAGTGGCCGGGTGTACCAAGATGGCCGCGCTCCGGAGCTAGGCCGAAGCCGCGGCCTTTCCTAAGGCCGCCGGGTGTACAAAGATGGCCGCCGTCGCTCCGGAGCTAGACCGAAGCCGCGGCCTTTCCTAAGGCCGAGGCCGCGGAGCGCTCCGCGGATCGCGGGGTGTGCCGATCCGAACGGGGTGGCCCGTTCGGATCACGGATCGGCGACGATCCGTTGCACCCCTAGTCATGGGATATCTGTATGCGTTTCGCGTATATGAAGGAAGAGATTCCCAGCTCCAGCCCCCTGAGTGCCCGGCCTACATGGGCACAACTGGAAAAATTGTATGGGACCTGGCATACCCACTGCTGAACAAAGGATATCACATACACCTTGATAACTTTTACACCAGCCTGCCTCTTTGCAAACACTTACATCACAAAAACCCTTGCCTGCGAAACCTCCAGAATCAACAGGCTTCCTCAAAATCTCTAGTGAACAAAAAGCTGCAAAGGAGGGAAAGAGCAACTTTGAGAAGCAACAAAGTTCTGGCCTTGTGGTGGAAGGATAACAAGAATGTGCACACGATGTCCACCATCCATGAAGACACTACAACTGAGGTTCAAAGAAGACGAGGTCCAATTGAAAAGCCAACATGTGTCCAAGATTACAATCTCTACATGAGGGGGGGTTGGAGGATTGCAATGACCAAATGATTCAGCCCCATTTGTCAATAAGGAGATCCCGTTTCTGGTACAAGAAGGTAGCAATTTATCTCGTCCATTTGGTAATTAATGCAAAAATAGTCAACACCAAATCCACGGAAAGCCCAGACCCTCTCCTAAAATTCATCGAATAAGTTGTCACATCCCTCATCCACCAACAAAGACCCCCCCCGCAGAAGACCTTCGCTCTGAAGCCGTTACCTGACTTCATGAGCGCCACTTCCCGTACAACTTTCCACCATCTGAAGCAGGCCGAAGACAGCAACAAAAATGTTGCGTGTGCAGCATAAGAGGATTTCAAAGAGATACCAGCTACCATTGTCTCCAGTGTCTCTCACAACCTAGCCTTTGCATTGGGGAATGCTTCCAACTTTATCACACATCACTGAAATATTATCCCATATTTTTAACCATTTTCATCATCTGTGCTGACCATTTTCCATGTTTCCTCAAATAACCATGCCACTGCCTTCCACGTGAACTGACCCTGGCCTGCATTTTTGACTATGCCTCTGCCTATCGTTTGGACTGCTTCCATGTGAACTGACCCTGGCCTGTTTTATGGACTATGCTTTCGCCTACGGCTTGGACTGATCTGTTGCCCTGCTACTGTAGTACAAAGGGGCCTCACATGCGAGAGGCTCCAGAATTGTTTTTCCGGTTGGAGAAAGCCATTTTTTGTTTTCTCCGGGTTTCGTAATTTCCAGATTAGAGTCTGGATCCCAGAGGCTTCAAAAGAGATTTGAGTGGGAGAAGTCTCTACCCCTTTGCACGGGTCTTACCTGAGTGAGGCCCTCAGCCTGCTGACTTGCTGCCGCCATCATGCCTCTGCATGCCGCATGAACTGACCACACCTTTGCCTGCTACCTGGACTACGGTAATAATTAGCTGTAGCAAGAGGCAGCATGTTTATGAATGAGTAATGAGTGTCTGCAGGAAACAGTGTACCAGGACCAATATTATGGCTGTGCTAGCTGTCCCTGCCTGGACAATTCCCATGGACAAATGCTTTGGCTGTGCTGACAATATCCTTGTGCTGACTATAGACAATATTCCTGCCTGCTGCCTGAATAATTACTAATGCTGTCACTAAGCACATCCCTGCCTGCACCATTGCTCTCCTCTGTAGACACTACTAAAAGCACAGGTAATACTTTTTTTATTACCCTTTCCGCAATTGAATTTATTTTGGATTGTAATTCTTGGTATGTACATGCTATGGTGTTAGAAATATGAAGGGTCTTCAAAAGTGATAGGTTGCCAGGAAATTCTATACGTAATTTAAGCCTAGAATGCCTGACAGTGCTACTTGGTTGTTGGGCCTCTGTATGTGGCCAGGTTTTTTTGCCATTTGCTATGTGTTGCAAATATCTTATAAATGGACAACTTTGTGTATACATTTTTTTTTAAAAAAAGCATTTATTTTTTTCCCCACACTTTCCAAAAACTTCTGGGAAAAAAAAAAAAACGTTCAAAAGACCCATTATGCCTCAGATTATACGTTGGGGTGTATGCTTTACAAAATGGGGTCATTTTGTGGGCAATTCCATTGTCCTGGTGCTCCAGGGCCATCAAAAGTATAATAGGTGGTTGAGAAATGAGATGTGTAATTTATGCTCCTAGAACGCCTGAAGGTGCTACTTCAATGTTGGGCCTCTCTATGTGGCCAGGCTGTGTAAAAAGCTCAAACATGTGGTTACGCCATACTCAAGAGGAGTAACAGAATGTATTTTGGAGTGTAATTTGTTGTATGGATATGCTCCGAGAGAAAAAAACCTGTTAATATCTCAATTTTGTAGAAGGGAAAAAAAAAAAGAATCTATTTTGCAAAGAATTGTGGGGAAAAAAATTACAACTTCAAAAAAACTCACCATGCTACTTAATACCTTGGAATATCTATGTTCCAAAAAGGGGTCATTTGGGGGGTATTTGTACATTCCTGACTTGTTAGCGTCTCAAAAAAAATGAGATCGGCCTTCGTACTGAATCAGGTGTGATCAATTTTCAGGATTGGCACCATAGCTTATAGACTAACTTTCACAAAAACTAAATATAAAACTAATTTTCTTCTTTTTTATTACCAAAGATATGTAGCAGTATACATTTTGTCTAAAATTTATGAAGAAAAATAATTTTTTCTGACAAACAAAAGAAAATTAAATTTTTCCCCAATATTTTAGGTCTTTTATTTATAGCACAAAAAATAAAAAAAACACTAGTGATTAAATGCCACCAAAAGAAAGCTCCATTTGTGTGAGAAAAAAAAAGGACACAAAGGAGTAATTGTCATTCAAAGTGTGAGAGCACTTAAAGCTGTCCTGTATTGAAGTGGTTAAAAAAAAAAAAAGGATATTATAGCAGACACTAAAAAATATTTTTTTTTTTCAAAATTGTCCCTCTTTTTTTGTTTATAACGCAAAAAAAATAAAAAAAAGCAAACATGATCAAATACCACCAAAAGAAAGCTCTATTTGTGGGGGGGAAAAAAAAAAAAGAACGGCAATTTTGTTTGGGTACCACGTCGCACGATCGTGCAATTGTCAGTTAAAGCGAAGCAGTGCCCCATCACAAAAAATGGCCTGGTCAATAAGGGGGCAAATCCTTTTCGGGGCTGAAGTGGTTAAAAGATACAACAAAAGAAAACACCCCACTATTTCCCATCCTTTCAGCTTCTTTTTTACTTTCAACAATAAGTCCTGCCAGCCATCCTCTGTGATGCCTCCTTGAATAGGATGTTATATGAACAAAATCTGCTGTATAATTTTTTTTTCTGCCACTCTGGAATCACCTGCAGTAGTTAATATTTTTTTATGTTTACTCATACATAATAAGATAGGTTTCTTTTTAACATTAGCCCATTTGCTTATATATTTCTTTTGTTGAATTTTTTCATTTTTTCACACAGTGTCAGGATTTGTATGCAATGTACAGTGCACACTTCACTTTTTCCACATTTTGTTATATTACAGCCTTATTCCAAAATGGACTAAATTAATTATTTGCCTCAAAATTCTACAATGAATACCCCATAATGACAACATAAAAGAAGATTGTTTAAAAATCGTTGCAAATTTAAAAAAAATTAAAAAAAAAAATCACATGTACTTCAAGCGGAATTTGTAATTTTTCTCATCTTTCCATCTATTAAATCTTCTGCCCTTGTTGTTTTAACTTTTGATAAAACATTTTTTTTTTTTCTGCCAGTAAATAACCCTATACAGCCCACTTCCTGGTTTGTCTGGTAAAAAGCCTAGGCTTAGGACATCATGCACAGATCTCACTCTCGTGAGAATTTGTCAGGGAGGGGATAGGAGTCATAGGAGGGCCAATGACACCTGCAGAGCTGGAGGTGACTGTCTGTAAATCCGGGAAGTGAACAGGCAACAGCTTCAGCTGCCCACAGTTAAAATTATTGCAGCCAGAGGGAGATTTCTGCAGCATATTTGCCAAACACAGAATCGCGGTATGCATAAAATATGAAAAGTGGTTGGAGGGAAGCTTCAGAATGGCAAAAATGTTTTTATTGCAAATTACCGTATATACTCGAGTATAAGCCGAGATTTTAAGCCCTTTTTTAGGGCTGAAAGTCCCCCCCTCGGCTTATATTCGAGTCACCGCCGTCTGCCTACATGAACAGCGTGTCATGCAGACAGACGGCAGTGTTCAAAAGCCGCGCCTCCTCCTCCTCCCCGTCCGTCCGTGATAGGAGGAACACTTATTTTCCCAGCAGTAAGTCAGTGTGCAGTGTTCCGCCTATCACGGACGTCCTGTCATTCTCATCTCATGGACGAGGATGAGAGGATGTCCGTGATAGGCGGAACACTGCACATTGACTGCTGGGAAAACAGTGTTCCTCCTATCACGGACAAGGAGGAGGAGGAGGCGCGGCTTTTGCATCTTGACTTGAATGGCGCCTTACACGATGTGGGGGACAGATCGCACAGAGAGGGAGGCACATAAAGGCTGCAATGGTGGCAATAAGATCGCACAGGGAGGGATAAGACCCCGGACCCAGGACCCGCAGATCGGACAGGTAGGCTGCAATGGGGACACAGGGGGGGTTTGTACAAGACACAGGGGACATGCAGCTGCAGATGGGCATTTGCTGACCCTCTTTTCCACTTAAAGTAGCTGCTGCATTTTTCACCCTCGGCTTATAATCGAGTCAATACGTTTTTCCCAGTTTTTTGTGGTAAATTAGGGGCCTCGGCTTATATTCGGGTCGGCCTATACTCGAGTATATACGGTATGTGAGCAGACTGCAGTTCCTCTTTAAGGCTACTTTTAGACTGGGGCAGGCGTCGACGGTAAAGCGGCACTATATTTAGCACCGCTTCTTACGACGTTTTAGCGGCGCTATTCAGCAGTTTTAACCCCCTGCTAGTGGCTGAAAAATGGGAAGGTGCACTGCAAAGATGTGGCTTGCAGGACTTTTTTTCCCGTCCTGCAAGCGCACCGGCTCCACACCGCTATCACACTGGAGACACAGGCGATGCTCTTTACAGGCGCTATTTTTTGCGATGTAGCGCCTGTAAAGCGCCTCAGTGTGAAAGTAGCTTAACCACTTTCAGACCGGACCATTTTGCGATTCAGCACTGCGTCGCTTTAACTGACAATTGAGCAGTCGTGCAACGTGGCTCCCAAACAAAATTGACGTCCTTTTTTTTCCCACAAATAGAGCTTTCTTTTGGTGGTATTTGATCACCCCTCCAGTTTTTATTTTTTGTGCTATAAAGAAAAAAAAAAAAAAGCGACAATTTTGGAAAAAAAAAACATTTTTTTACTTTTTGCTATAATATCCCCCAAAAATATATAAAAAAAACATTTTTTTTTTCCTCAGTTTAGGCCGATACGTATTCTTCTACATATTTTTGGTAAAAAATAAAATAAATTGCAATAAGCGATTGATTGGTTTGCAAAATAGGGGATAATTTTATGGCATTTTTATAAATTTTTTTTTTTTTACTAGTAATTGCGGCGATCAGCGATTTTTATTGTGATTGCGACATTATGGCGGACACATCAGACAATTTTGACACATTTTTGGGACCATTGTCATTTTTACAGCGATCGGTGCAATTAAATTTCACTGATTACTATAAAAATGACACTGGCAGTGAAGGGGTTAACCACTAGGGGGCGGGGAGGGGTTAAGTGTGTGCTAGGGATGTGTTCTAACTGTAGGGGGGAGGGGCTGTGTGTTACACTACACTGATCAGCTCTCCCTATTACAGGGAGAGCCGATCAGTGACAGTGTCACTAGGCAGAACGGGGAGATGCTCGTTTACATCAGCATCTCCCCGTTCTGACTCTCCACGAGATGATCGCGGGACCCGTGACCCGACTCACAGAGCTCGCATGGCGGCAAATTCAAAGGGACGTACCTGTATGCCCTTTTGTCTGTCCGTGCCATTCTGCCGACAAATATACAGGCGGCGGTCAGCAAGCGGTTAAGTAATCACAGCCTTTGCCATTACACTCAAAATTGAGCTCAAGTGCATACTGTTTCGATTGATCATTCTTGATATGTTTCTACAACTTGATTGGAGTCCACCTGTGGTAAATTCAGTTGATTAGACACAATTTGGAAAGGCACACACCTGTCTAAATAAGATCCCACAGGTAACAGGCATGGATCTGAGGAAGGGTACAGAATAATTTCTGCAGCATTGAAAGTCCCAATGAGCACAGTGGCCTCCATCATCCATAAGAAGTTTGAAACCACCAGGACTTCCTAGAGCGGGCCGCCCAGCCAAACTGAGCGATCAGGGGAGAAGGGCCTCAGTCATGGAGGTGACCAAGAACCCGATGGTCACTCTTGACAGAACTCCAGCGTTTCTCTGGATAGAGGAGAAACTTCCAGAAGAAGAACCCCCGTCTCTGCAGAACTCCACCAATCAGGCCTGTATGGTAGAGTGGCCAGATGGAAGACACTCAACAGTAAAAAGCATGACAGCCCACCTGGAGTTTGACAAAAGGCATCTGAAAGACTGACTATGAGAAAAAAAATTCTCTGGTCTGATGAAACAAAGATTGAACTTTGGCCTGATTGGCAAACGTCATGTCTGGAGGAAACCAAACACCACTCATCACCTGGCATATACCATCCCTACAGTGAAGCATGGAGGTGGCAGCATCATGCTATGAGGATGTTTCTCAGTGGCAGGAACTGGGAGACCAGTCAGGATCAAGGAAAAGATGAATGCAGCAATGTACAGAGACATCCTTGATTAAAACCTGCTCCAGAGCACTCTGGACCTCAGACTGGGGCAAAGGTTCATCTTCCAACAGGACAACGACCCTAAGCACGTAGCCAAGATAACAAAGGAGTGGCTACAGGACAACTGTGAATGTCCTTGAGTGGCCCAGCCAGAGCCCAGACTTGAAGCCAATTGAACATCTCTGGAGAGATCTGAAAATGGCTGTAGACCAATGCTCCCCATCCAACCTGATGGAGCTTGAGAGATCCTGCAAAGAATGGGAGTAACTGGTCAAAAATAGGTGTGCCAAGATTGTAGCATCTCACTCAAACAAGACTAGAGGCTGTAATCGGTGTCAAAGGTGCTTCAACAAAGTATTGAGCAAAGGCTGTGAATACTTACAGTATCTCACAAAAGTGAGTACACCCCTCACATTTTCGTAAATAAATTTTATTATATCTTTTCATGTGACATTACTGAAGAAAGGACTTTGCTACAATCATGTAAAGTAATAAGTGTACAGCTTGTATAACAGTGTAAATTTGCTGTCCCCTCAAAATCCTGATTCCACTTCCGGGAGCCTCAGCCGAGGGTATTGACATCACCACCCGGTCTCCCTCCTCCTCCACCTCCTTCCCCAGCCGCCGGGCCAGTAGGAGCAGAGCCTCGCGCACGAGCATTAGTGTTCCCGGCGTAAAGCCATAAGGCTTCACTGTCGTGTTCCCTTACTTGCAATGGAGGCGGCATGCACCAGACAGCTTTTTTTCCCCACAAATAGAGGTTTCTTTTGGTGGTATTTGTGGTATTTGATCACCCCTGCGGTTTTTATTTTTTGCTCTATAAACAAAAAATGTATAAAAGAAAACATTTTTTCCTCAGTTTAGGCTGATATGTATTCTTCTACATTTTTTTTTTTTTTTTTTTTACCAAAAATATCGCAATAAGCATTTATTGATTGGTTTGCGCAAGAGTTATAGCGTATACAAATTAGTGGTTCGTTTTATGGCATTTTTTTTTTTATTTTTTATACTAGTAATGGCCGCGATTAGCGACATTATGGCGGACACATCGGACATTTTTGGGACTATTGTCATTTATACAGCAATCGGTGCTATACAAATGCACTGATTCCTGTGTAAATGACACTGGCAGTGAAGGGGTTAACCACTAGGAGGCAGTGTAAGGGTTAAGTGTGTCCTAGGGGCGTGTTTCTAACTGTGGGGGGGTGTGGCTGTGTGTGACACGTCACTGATCTCTGCTCCCATCACAGGGAGCAGAGATCAGTGACACTATCACTATGCATAATGGGGAGATGCTTGTTTACATTAGCATCACCCTGTTCTTCCTCCGCGCGAGACGATCGCCGGTAGCCCCACGGCGATAGAGTCCACGGGACCCGCTACCCGACTCATGGAGGTCCCGGCTGGCGGCACGCACGCGATGGCAAGGAGGCAAATTTAAAGGGATGTACCTATATGCCCATTTGCATGTCCGTGCCATTCTGCCGACGTACATCGCCGTGCACCGGTCGGGAAGTGGTTAAAAAGGGGTAAACAAAGTTGATTGATAATAAAATGGCTTCAGCCCAACCCCACCATGAGTGAAAGAAAAAAAACTGTCATTCATATTCTCTGAAAAATGGCCAAGAAATCAAAATTCTGCCATGTAAATGAGCACAAATATGTAAAAAAATATTTTTATATACACACACACACACACACACACACACACACACACACACACACACACACACACACACACACCTCACATTTTTGTAAATATTTTATTATATCTTCATGTGACAATAATGAAGAAATTACACTTTGCTGAAATGTAGTGAGTGAGTGTACTGCTTGTATAACCGTGTGCATTTGCTGTTCCCTCAAAATAACTCCACACACAGCCATTAATGTCTTAACTGCTGGCAACAAAAGTGAGTACACCCCAGGTGAATATGTCCAAATTTGACCCAATTAGCCATTTTCCCTCCCAGTTGTCATGAGACTCGTTAGTGTTACAAGACCGTGAAACTGAGCTGCAGCACGGTGGCCAAGACCATACAGTGGTTTAACAGGACAGGTTCCACTCAGAACAGGCCTCGCCATGGTCGACCTAAGAGGTTGTGTCAGGGAACGTTGTCCGGTGGATCTGCTGCTGAGCGCCCTGGGGTGCGCCGGGGCGAGCTGGCGCTCGCGGGCGCGTGCCTATGCGCGCTGATGCGGGAGCGCGTTGGCGCGCGCGCGGGCGCGGCGTTTGGCGCCAATCGGCCTATTTAGGCTGAGTTCACTGGGTGCTCGGTGCTGTCCGATCGTCAGCTCCTAGTGTTCCGTTACCTGCTTCCTGTATCCCGTGTGACCTCCTGACCCCCGGCCTGATCCTGCACCTGTCTGTCTGCTGCCTGCCTGTTGACCTCGGCCTGTCCCTGACTCCGCTTCTGCCTGCTCCTTTGTACTACGCTGCCCGCTTGTTGCCAAACCTCTGCCTGTGACCCGGACTTGAACCTGCCTGCTCCTTTGTACCACGTTGCCCGCTTGCTGCCAACCTCTGCCTGTGACCCGGACCCGCATACGCTTCTCATCGGTACCGTGCCTGTGTGTGGAAGTGCTCCGCCAAGGACCTGCTCTGCACCTGCTGTCTGCTCCCCTCCATCTGGAGGACCACTGACTCCATCTCAGCAAACATCCGGGGTCGTCTCCCGGCAACGACCCGCCAGGCGCTCATACCACTCTGTGCTCTCGTGTCCCCTGTCCCCACTTCCAGGGGGCCGAGAACCAGATACGTACGGGAGGCCTTCCCCTGCTACATCGGGCTCACCTGTCTGGTGCGTGAAGCCTGACAGTATCGGACAGCCATGTCTGAGTCCGAGCAGGGGGTCTCTCCCATGGAGGACTTGTGTAGACACCTGGCGGGTCTCACACAAGCTGTGGAAAATCTTCAAGAGTCCTACACCAGACTGGAAGGACAGGTCCAGGTCCTCGCATCCCCCGCGCGCCAGCAAGCCGCTCCCGGGGCGGGACCAGCACCCTCAGTAGTGATGCTACCCCCGGAACCCAAGGTACCAATCCCCGAGAGATTCTCTGGAGACCGTAGGAAATTCCGGTCATTCTGCAGCGCCTGCGAGCTCTACTTTGCGTTGCAACCACGCACCTTCTCTTTGGAGGCAACCAAGGTGGGCTTCGTTATCTCCCTCCTGTCCGGGGAGCCTCAGACCTGGGCCCACCGCCTCCTGCGACAGAAGCCGCCCGTTCTGGATAACCTGGGCGCCTTCTTTGCCACCATGGCCCAGCTTTACGAGGACCCCCAACTAAAAGCGACTGCCGAGACCGCTCTGCACGCTCTGCAACAGGGGCGTAGAGCTGTTGAAGATTATGTAGCCGAATTCAGACACTGGGGTTCCGACACGGAATGGAATGACGCGGCTCTGTGCTACCAATTCCGCATGGGATTGTCAGAGTCCCTAAAGGACGAACTGGCACGGGTTGGCGTCCCACAGTCCCTGGAAGAGTTGATTAACGTATCTATCCAGATTGACCGGCGACTCAGAGAACGTCGTTCAGAGAGGGTCTCCAATCAGTACCGGCCCACCTGGGTCCTCCCCAAGGTCCCCAGTGCGCCCGGGCCTTTCCGCCCAGCCTCCTTTGCTCCCTCTGCTTCAGTACCTGATACTTCGGAGCCCATGCAGCTTGGGCTTATCCGTCCCTCACTCACCGTGGAAGAACGGCAACGCCGAAGGATCAACAACCTGTGCATGTACTGTGGCGAACCGGGTCACTATGTGAGAGCTTGTCCCAATAAGACACGTAAGTCACCTCTCGTTTCTCCTAAATCTGCACCTCCCTTGCCTAAACTTGCATCTCACCTTGCTCTCTCTGTTGTCCTACAGCTTTCCGACAAGGATATCCCAGTACCAGTCATAATTGACTCCGGAGCCTGTAGCTGCTTTATCGACCTTACCTTCGCCACCCACCACCACATTCCTCTCCGATCTAAGACTCAAAGCCTCGCAGTACACTTGGCAGATGGCACCACTCTCAGCTCTGGTCCCGTTACACAGGAAACCGTTCCCCTACTGGCTACCATGGGCTCAGCCCACCGGGAGCTCCTGTGCTTGGATGCCATTTCGTCTCCTCTCTTCCCCATTATACTGGGAATGCCGTGGTTAAAGGCCCACAACCCTAGCATCGATTGGGTCACAGGCGAAATCAAGTTTGCCTCCGGATACTGCCAGCAGCATTGCTTACACCAACTGCCTGCGGGGTCATCCCCATTGTTGTATCTGGACGTTGATGTTGAGTTGCAACAAGCAATTCCAGCACCTTATCGGGACTTTCTGGATGTTTTTAGCAAAAAGGCGGCGGAGACCTTGCCACCGCACAGGCCCTACGATTGCCCGATAGAGCTTTTGCCCGGGACCGAAGTTCCCTTCGGGAGGATCTTCCCACTCACTGAGCAGGAGTTGGCAACTCTGAAGGTTTATATAGATGAAAACCTCGCCAAGGGGTTTATCCGTCCGTCTACCTCTCCGGCCGGGGCCGGAATCTTCTTTGTCGAAAAAAAGGACCACTCCTTACGGCCGTGTATCGACTACCGGGAGCTCAACAAAATAACGATTAAAAACCGTTACCCGCTGCCCCTGGTACCGGAGCTCTTCCAAAGACTAGGATCTGCAGTGGTCTTTACCAAGCTCGACCTCCGTGGGGCCTATAACTTGATTCGCATCAGAGAGGGGGATGAGTGGAAGACTGCCTTCCGTACTCGTTTCGGGCACTTCGAGTACCTTGTCATGCCTTTCGGTCTGTGCAACGCGCCTGCAACCTTTCAGCATTTTGTTAACGACATTTTTCATGATCTATTGGACTTATACGTCATAGTTTACCTGGATGACATCCTGATTTTTTCTTCATCTGTCCCCGACCACCGCAGGCACGTGCGAAATGTTCTCCTTCGGCTCAGGCAGCACGGGCTTTACGCCAAACTGGAGAAATGTGAATTCGAACTACAAACCATACAGTTTCTTGGCCTAGTCATCTCCATCGATGGTATCAAGATGGACCCTCAAAAGGTGTCCGCCATCCTGGAATGGCCTGCCCCAACTGATAAAAAGGGAGTCCAACGCTTCGTAGGCTTTGCTAACTTTTACCGGAAATTTATCAGGAATTTTTCTGCAATTATCTCCCCCATCACTGACCTCACCAAGCAAGGAAATCGGTTTTGCTGGTCCCCTGGTGCGCAAGTAGCCTTTGAAAGGTTGAAGGAACTGTTCACCTCCGCGTCCATCCTGAAACACCCTGACCCTGTGTTGCCCTTCGTCCTTGAAGTGGACGCCTCAGAAATCGCTGTGGGGGCCGTGCTCTCCCAGCGACAAGGGGCCAAGGCCCTTCTGTTTCCGGTGGCCTTCTTCTCTCGCAAACTCTCTTCGGCAGAGAGAAATTATGACGTGGGGGACCGGGAGCTCCTGGCCATCAAGGCCGCCTTAGAAGAGTGGCGCTACTTACTGGAAGGTGCTGCATACCCCATCTTGGTCTATACCGACCACAAGAACCTGGAATACCTGCGGACGGCTAAAAGGCTGAGGCCACGACAGGCAAGATGGGCTCTATTCTTTTCCAGGTTCTTGTTCCACATTACTTATAGACCCGGCTCAAAAAATACTAAAGCTGACGCTTTGTCTCGTATGTTTCATGAGGCTGAAGTACCTCTACCCCCGGACACTATCCTGTCAGCCGGAAACTTCTTGCTACTCCAGGGGGACCTCCTATCCCGCCTGAAACAAGCTTCGGTGGAAGGGACCCCACCCGTTGGAGACGAGGTTAAGATGTTGGATGGGGTGTTCTGGTATAAGGACAAGATACTGGTCCCCGAAGGCCTGAGGGTGGAGGTTATGGGACTCTGTCACGACCATAAGTTGGCCGGACATTTCGGTACCCGGAAGACCACAGAATTGGTGCAGCGCACGTTCTGGTGGCCGCAGTTGACGAAGGACTGCAAAACCTATGTGGAAACCTGTACCACCTGTGCCCGGAGCAAGACGTCCCGTGCCAAGACATGGGGCTTGCTAAAACCCCTGCCCGTTCCGGAAAGACCTTGGAGGATGATATCCATGGATTTTATCGTGGAATTCCCTTTAGCGGAGGGATTCTCCACCATTTTCGTTGTGGTCGACAGGTTGTCGAAGATGGCCCATTTCCTACCCATGAAGGGTACCCCTTCGGCCTTGGAAACAGCAAGGATCTTCGTCAAGGAGATAGTGAGGCTGCATGGAGTTCCCGCAAGCATCGTGTCTGATCGCGGTGTTCAATTTACCTCCAAGTTCTGGAAGGCCCTCTGCGGCTCCCTGGAGATCGAGTTGGCATTCTCGTCCGCCTATCACCCCCAGACGAACGGGCAGACGGAGAGAACTAACCAGACCCTGGAGCAGTACCTCCGCTGCTTCTCTGCCTTCTCGCAGGACGATTGGGCCTCGCTACTACCCATGGCCGAGTTTGCGTACAATAATTCTCTGCACTCCGCGATCAAGCAAACGCCCTTCTTCGCCAACTATGGCTACCACCCAACTTTGCTGCCTGGTTTCATACCTGAATGTTCTATCCCTGCAGTGTCCGAAATGATGGACTTTTTTCGGACCAACAACCAAGCGCTACAGGAAACAATGACTCGAACCCAGGAGTACAATAAAAGGATGTTCGATAGGAAAAGGCGAGGTGAGCTCATCCTGAGGTCCGGTGACCAAGTCTGGCTCTCAACCGTCAACTTAAAGATGGCTTGCCCCTCAAGGAAACTTGGCCCCAGATTCCTGGGCCCCTTTTCGGTCAAAAGGAAAGTGAATGAGGTGACTTACGAGCTCGACTTACCCGGTTCGCTGAAGATCCACCCAGTCTTTCACGTCTCCCTGCTAAAACCTGTTGTCTCTAACCCCTTCACCGGACGTAACACAGGCCCACCTGAACCTGTAACTGTGGATGGTGAAGAGGAATTTGAGGTGGAAACGATAGTGGATTGTAGGAAAAGGGGCAACCAAGTCCAGTACTTGATCAAGTGGAAAGGATATGGCCCGGAGGACAATTCCTGGGAGCCTGAAGACAACTTACATGCGGAGCAACTTCTGAGAGCCTTTAAAGTCACCCACGCTGATAGACTGGACCGGATGGGCATCCGGAGACTGCCCTTAAGGGGGGGGGCACTGTCAGGGAACGTTGTCCGGTGGATCTGCTGCTGAGCGCCCTGGGGTGCGCCGGGGCGCGCTGGCGCTCGCGGGCGCGTGCCTGTGCGCGTGCGTGCGCGGGTGCGCGCGGGCGCGGCGTTTGGCGCCAATCGGCCTATTTAGGCTGAGTTCACTGGGTGCTCGGTGCTGTCCGATCGTCAGCTCCTAGTGTTCCGTTACCTGCTTCCTGTATCCCGTGTGACCTCCTGACCCCCGGCCTGATCCTGCACCTGTCTGTCTGCTGCCTGCCTGTTGACCTCGGCCTGTCCCTGACTCCGCTTCTGCCTGCTCCTTTGTACTACGCTGCCCGCTTGTTGCCAAACCTCTGCCTGTGACCCGGACTTGAACCTGCCTGCTCCTTTGTACCACGTTGCCCGCTTGCTGCCAACCTCTGCCTGTGACCCGGACCCGCATACGCTTCTCATCGGTACCGTGCCTGTGTGTGGAAGTGCTCCGCCAAGGACCTGCTCTGCACCTGCTGTCTGCTCCCCTCCATCTGGAGGACCACTGACTCCATCTCAGCAAACATCCGGGGTCGTCTCCCGGCAACGACCCGCCAGGCGCTCATACCACTCTGTGCTCTCGTGTCCCCTGTCCCCACTTCCAGGTGGCCGAGAACCAGATACGTACGGGAGGCCTTCCCCTGCTACATCGGGCTCACCTGTCTGGTGCGTGAAGCCTGACAGGTTGAGTGCACATGCTCAGCATTATATCCAGAGGCTGTCTTTGGGAAAGACAGTGCTGCCAGCATTGCTGCAGCGGTTGAAGGGGTGGGGGGTCAGCCTGTTAGTGCTCAGACCATATGCCACACACTGCATCAAACTGGTCTGCATGGCTGTCGTCCCAGAATAAAGCCTCTGCTAAAGATGATGCACAAGAAAGCCTGCAGTTTGCTGAAGACAAGGAGACTAAGGACATGGATTACTGGAACCATGTCCTGTGGTCTGATGAGACCAAGATAAAAACTTATTTGGTTCAGTGGGTGTCAAGCATGTGTGGCAGCTACCACGTGAGGAGTACAAATGCGTCTTGCATACAGTCAAGCATGGTGGTGCGAGGGTCATGGTCTGGGGCTGCCGGCACTGGGGAGCTACAGTTCTTTGAGGGAACCATGAATGCCAACATGTACTGTGACATGCCGAAGCAGAGTATGAACCCCTTCCTTCGAAGACTGGGCTGCAGGGGAGTATCTCAACATAACGAAGCCAAAAACACCTCCAAGACGACCACTGCCTTGCTAAAGAAGCTGAGGGTAAAGGTGATGGACTGGCCAAGCATGTCCCCAGACAAACCCTATTGAGCATCTGTGGGGCATCCTCAAACAGAAGGTGAAAGAGCGCAAGGTCTCCAACATCCACCAGCTCTGTGATGTCGTCATGGAGGAGTGGCGGAGTGGAGAAGTGGAAGAGGACTCCAGTGACAACCTGTAAAGCTCTGGTGAACTCCATGCCCAAGAGGGTTTGGGCAGTGCTGGAAAATAATGGTGGTCACACAAAATATTGACACTTTGGACATTTTCACTTAGGGGTGTGCTCACTTTTGTTGCCAGCCGTTTAGACATTATTAATGGCTGTGTGTCAAGTTATTTTGAGGGGACCGAAAAATTTACACTGTTACACAAGCTGTAGACTCACTACTTTACATTCTAGCAAAGTGTAATTTCTTCAGTGTTGTCACATGAAAAGATATAAAATATTTACAAATATGTTGTGAATTTATGAAGAAATATATTAACTATTCAATGGCACAAATGTATCATTTCAAAAAGACACGTGAACTGTGAGGTCACAATAACTGACCTATTGAAGACATCTAAGACACAGTAGATTCATGTATTCTAAATTAGGATTTTGTATCTTAAAAATATCTTCGTTTAAAATTACTTAATAAAAATGTGCAGGAAACTGTCCTTAAAAAAGCACAACATAATAAATGGAGGCACTGCTGAGATAACGTCGATATTTTGTACAGGATCAATCATAGTTACGGTGGTGACAAATATTTTGCATGAAATTATTATTGATTAACTTTTTAAAAAAAATATTTTTGCCAAGAAAAATGTCTGGTCAAAGTGAATTTTATGTTGATAGGGATTATCAAGAGTCAGTCCTTAGTGGTAATATGAGTACTCAGACAAATTTGATACAAGTACAGGAAATGTTGGATATGATTTAAAAAATTAACATGACAAATCATGCCAAAAAAAGTTTGTCTAATGAGACTAGTCTAGAAGCACGCATTGAAGGCCTTATAAACCACGCCCGTCAGTTAATGAAAGACGTGTGGAACGTGGAAGGACAAAGCGATGAACTCACAGATAGCTCCTCTGAGACAAAGGAAATAGAAAGGCCTGATCCCATGCATTTTGAATTAAGCGCTAACCTGATGTATCTTTATAGTGAGGTTAAACGTCAATATACCCAACAGGAGAGTGATATCTTAGAATCCCAGTCCCATTTAATAGAAGGGGAATGTGAGCTCAATAAAAAGCTAAAGGAAATGAATGACAAGGCAGATTGTTATGATGAGTCTACAGTGACAATGATGAAATAAAACAGATGCAAAATAATGCAATAACAATGCTGGAAGAATGTCACCAATTAAATAAAGAGTGTAAACAATTGAGAGAAGAAGAGTTTTATGCAGGAAAACGAGTCTCCTGACGAAAGTTGCAGAGTAATAGGCAGTGGAAATTTAAAAAGTTGCAGAGTAATATGCAGTGGAAATGGAAACAAATCAGCTTAGGTCAGGACAGGAATCCCTAATTAAGCAACCAGAAGAATTAAAAGAACAGAATAATGCTCAGATGCTTAACCCTGAAAGTATAGAATCTGATAATACTCCAAAATTTGACTCTCAACCTAAAGTTTGGGAGTTACATAATGAAGAGGAATTAGAAAAAGAAACCATGTTCTACCCCAAGCCATCTGTAGAGCAAAGGGGGGTAAAAATTGAACCACCACATGAAAATAGGTCTAATCCGTTTTCTTTGGGATCAGAGAAAACTACAGGCACCCCTAAACAGGACGCCTCAGAAATAATAGAATTTTTAAAAGATGCTGTCCCAGTGTTTAAGGAAGAGGGATCCGTATGCATTATTGACTACATTGAGGCCTATGAAAATGCTTTATCAGCTTTAGGCCTAAATGATGACCAATCTAGGATTAATTTCTTACCGTGGGTATTTGAAACCAAACACCGTCCATTCTGCGAAGAGTTAAAAAGTCTGTTGGGTACTGCCTGGCAAGAAATTAAAAACGGCTGTCATCTAGGATTTGTCCCGCACAAAAAGGTTAACGTGGCTAGAGCGGATATACACAATATCACATGTACCAATAATCAAAGCCCCACCGAATTTATGGCTGTGCTCAAAAGTGATGACCACTTCGCAGAAAAGGGGCCAGGTTATGATAAACCTGGGTTCAAACCCATGTTCTTTGAGGCCCCGCCTACCCACATAAAAGTGAATTTAGCGAAAGACTACAAAGGGGGGTGTTCACTGGAGTCTTTGGTAAAAGAGAGTAACAATTTGTACTCTATCCAACAGACTGGTGAAAACAATGGAAGGCCTGAAAGCCCTATAATGAAATTTGTGGATGAATTGTATGTATCTCCTCAATCATTACAGTCTAAAACCAAGAAAAAGAGATACGCTGATATAGTCAGAGGAGAAATGCTACAGAGTTTCCCCAGCGGGAGACCAATGTCCCCACCCATCAGAAGGGGGGAGCGGAGACCACCTTTTAGAGGGGGAGTTCAAAGACCATCTCAGGAGTCTCATCAAAAGGATCCAGACCCGAGATTTAGGAGAAACTATAGGGTATATCTCCAACGGGTCAGATTTAAACCTAAGGGTAGACACCCTCACCTTTACCGGTGTAATTGGCTTCGGGGGCCTACACGGGTAAATAGGGAGAAACTACAGGGTAGAACACCCCAAAATCCCCAGAACAATAGGGAACAACTAAGGCCCAGACAACTATCCCAGAATCAAGACAATGTTTGATGGTGATATGTCTGATCAAACTGAGCCAGTAGTCCCCAGAAAATACAGAAACCGGGTCCCACGACCCAATTCTGATCAGCCTGTAAGCAATATGGAAACCAAAATAGACAAAATTACGGATATGTTACACGGTTTCATTGCTAAAATGAACATGAATAGCAATTCTTCAAGGGGCAAATCCTGTGGCCAGCCAAGGGCCACAGAGCCTTTTAAGCGTCTATGTTAAAATAAATCAGAGGAATGCACTGAATAAAGATATAGGAAGTAGAGGTTCTAACACCATGTTTCTCCCCAGGTCACAGTAATGAGGATCCTGAAATCCCTACCGGGGGATTGTGGTTGTTCGATATTAATTATTCTCCTATTTTTCAGTGGTCACTTCATTCCTCTGACAAACAGGTCGCTCCAAACAGCCTAATTTCAAGAAGTCGACGAAGACTAATTAGAGAGGAAGACCGAATCCTAAAGACATTAATATCAGGAGGCCTAAATGGTTTGATATTTTGGTAAAAGATGAGGAGTCACCCGCATAAGGTAGTTTGATTGCCTCAAATGAGTTATATTGACACCCCAAAGGGGGGAGAATTTATTTGTTTCATTCCTCACAAGTAGAAGGTTGACTATAATGCCAAATATTTTATTACTGACAGTGAGTTGTCACTTACATGTCAAACTGAAATGCTTTTATTGTTACTCCAGAAGCGCTACAATTAAGCTAAAAAATAAAAAAATAAATGGTTCTGAAGAACATAGGTCAGTCATAAATGTCTGGTATCCCCAGCTATTAATAAATGTCCTCATGATAATGAGCCCTGGGAGCTTGGTCTCCCATAGCAAATGTGTCATACATTGTCTTTATATCCAAAGTGTTTAGTTAAAGGACTGATAACACAATGGGAAAGAGGGGGGCTCTGAGGAAGCCCAGGATACCAGCTTGACATGGATATCTCAAACATAAATCATATAAAAAGAAAAACATATGTTTTTCTCATGGAATCTATTTTCCTTTACAGAACCAATATGTCCATGAGCCGGTCAACAGAACCGAGAGTCCAACATGTGTGAAACATCCAGAGAAGGAACCGTATGGGGAATCCAGGGACATCATTGATGGCCAATCTACAGGGACAAAACCCACCAGGACAGCCAAGAACCAAAAGGTGCCCGGAGTGATCCATTTCCCGCCAAAGAACGGATGACGGCCCTGAGATGCACACATCGATCACAAACCCATTTTGTTTTCCAAAGAATTACACCCATCTGCAGGTGTCTATACCTTTTAAATATATCCACAATCCGGATCCATTTTCACAACTCGACTTACAAGGCCCAAACAAAGCCATATTTCTTCAACAAGTTGCATTGGTAAAGTCTGTCAGACGACTTCCGGCAGCTGATGACTTTACAAGGGGGGCTCTGTTGTGAATTTATGAAGAAATATATTTACTATTCAATGGCAGAAATGTATCATTTCAAAAAGACATGTGAACTGTGAGGTCACAATAACTGACCTATTGAAGACATCTAAGACACAGTATATTCATGTATTCTAAATTACTACAACTATTCTATTCAAGGTTTTTTTTACAAGCCTGTATTGAGACAGAATCTTGCATAAACAATGAGGCCCCATTTCGAAAACAAAGGACATGGGTTCCTATATGTGTGGGGGTAAATACAACTACAAGTCCTTTGATTCAAGGGAAGTTTGAGCAAATAAACCGATTGTCTCAATATGTACTCAGATGCCAATAAGACAATGACTAGGATACAAAGTGAAGGCTTCTTCCAACAGGACAAATAATGAGAATAAACATGAGATTGTTCACCTGAATGTTTAAAGTTCATTAGAGACATTGTAAGGAAAAAGATTTGAAATATGTGCAGTCAGATATTTCAAAAATACTTATACGGTTAATATAAATCATTCAAAGTCAATATCAAAAATGTGATATGTGTAGGTCACAAAAGAAAAACTATAATTTTAGTATCCAATGAGTTAAAGCGGGACTGTACTGTAAAAAAAAAAATTTAAAAGCCAGCAGCTACAAATACTGCAGCTGCTGACTTTTAAAAAATGGACACTTACCTGTCCCTGGTTCCAGCGGTGTCGGCAGCAGAAGCCGATCGCTCGCTCGGCTCTCTGCTGTAGCCGGCGCCATTCTCGGTGAGGGAATCAGGAAGTGGCTTCACTTCCCGATTCCCTACTGCGCATGCGCGAGTCGCGCGGCGCAATGAGAATCTTCAGCGCCGTCTGCCGGGTCACGTGTGTGTCCCGGCAGACAGCGCGCCGGGACAGGAGGTGACGTAAACTCCCGTGGGAGTTTATGCCCGGAAGTGGGTGCAGATACCTGTCTTAGACAGGTATCTGCACCCCCCTCCCCCCTGAAAGGTGCAAATGTGACACCGGAGGGGGGGAGGGTTCCGAAAAGCGGGAGTTCCACTTTAGGGTGGAATCCCCCTTTAATGAAATCGGTTATAAAAAAAAAAAATACATATGAAAATATAAGATTATTAATAGAATTGTTTTAGGAACAAAATTAGTATTAAGACAAACATATGATCATGATATGAATGTATAAGAATTGAACTATGCTTAGATAAACAAATATTGATTGGATACCCAAATTATACAGGTATCCAGATAGATAAAAAATTGTATGTGATGTTGATTAATATATATATATATATATATATATATATATATATATATATATATATATATATATATATATATATATATATATATATATATATATATATATATATATACATATACACACATACACACACACACACACACACACACACACACACACACACTTGTGTCCTTTTCAAATGGACTACATTTTTACAAATATACAATGATATGCATATATATCACCATTTTATGCAAGTGATTGATCAATAATTATGCTAAGCGATTTGATAGTATGTGGTTAGTAGAATTCCCAAATACTAAAGATAGATATTTTCACTAAGGTACAATATACAGTATAAAATAAAATATTAATTTACAGAGCAGCCCCAAAAACACATGTAAGACCCCTGGTGGTTGAAGGTGAAATTACCTTAAAAACATTTAGACTACTGGGAGGGGTGATTAAGTCTGCCTGCCAATAGGAAAGGTACACATACCTTTTGGGCTGAACATATTACAAGTTTTATAATCTTATTGTGCAAGAGGGTATTTAAGAAGCAAGAGAGATAGGTCAAGAGGAGGACAGCTCAGGGGATCCAACCTGAGGAGCTCAGGGACCCACCCTGGGGAAAAGACACTGGGAGAAAAACATCATCCCAGATAGACTGACAACCATGCCTGAAAATATGCTTTAACCACTTCCCGACCGCCCCCTGTATATTTACGTCGGCAGAATGGCACGTACAGGCAGAATCACGTACCTGTACCCGGTAGCCATCTTAAATCCAGACTAGACAGGAAGGCGGAAGTGATGTCACGCTCGGTGCGCCGGTCTATGTGACCGGAGACGCCGAGCGGCGAACATGTACAGGTTAGTGCACAACACTACACTGACACCAGTACAGTTAGGCACATATTCCACCCCCCTGTCACCCCCTGATCACCCCCCAGATCACCCCCTCCCCCCCCAGTCACAGTGTCACTAATTGCAGTGATCATTTATTTACTGATCACTGCATTTAGTGTCAGTGTGACTGTAATAACTGTCAGGGCAGTTAGTTTTAGGTCCAAGGTAGCCCCCTACCCCCCCCTAATAAAGGTTTAACCCCTTGATTGCCCCCCAGGTAACCCTTTCACCCCCTTTTGCCAGTGTCACTAAGCGATCGTTTTTCTGATCGCTGTATTAGTGTCACTGCTGTCGCTAGGTAACCATTTTTTTTTTTAGGTAACCGCCATGTTTATATAGGTTCATAAATAGGTTTATAGGTCAGGTACCCCCATATTACAACCTAAATAAAGGTTTTAACCCCCTGATTGCCCCTAGAGTTAACCCTTTCACCAGTGATCACTGTATAACTGTCACTGGTGACGCTGGTTAGCCAGTTAGTTATTTTGTTATTTAGGTTCCCCGTCAGGTTTTTATATAGCGTCAGGTACCCCCATATATTACCTAATTAAAGGTTTTTTTTAAGGTTTAACCCCCTGATTGCCCCTAGTTAACCCTTTCACCCCCTTTTGCCAGTGTCACTAAGCGATCGTTTTTCTGATCGCTGCATTAGTGTCGCTAGGTAACCAGTTTTTTTTTGTATTACTGTTACGGGTGACGCTGGTTAGTTAGCTTGTTTTTTATACTGTCAGGGCACCCGCCATTTATTACCCAATAACGGTTTAAACCCCTGATCGCCCGGCGGGTGATATCAATTAGGTTTTAGGGTCAAATAAGGTCTGCGTCGCCCCAGGTTAGTGCCAGTACCGCAAACACCCACGCGCAAAGCATACACCTCCCTTAGTGGCACAGTATCTGAACAGATCGATATCTGATCTGATCAGATCTATACTAGCGTCCCAGCAGTTTAGGGTTCCAAAAAAAACCGCATTGTTAGCGGGATCAGCCCAGATACCTGCTAGCACCTGCGTTTTCCCCCTCCGCCCAGCCCAGCCCACCCAAGTGCAGTATCGATCGATCACTGTCACTTACAAAACACTAAGCACACATAACTGCAGCGTTCGCAGAGTCAGGCCTGATCCCTGCGATCGCTAACAGTTTTTTTGTGGTAGCGTTTTGATTCAGTCGCTTCAGTCAGGAGCTTTTTTACCTGTGAATCTCAAAAAAATAAAAAAAAATAAAATAGTTGTCGTTTTATTGTTCTCTCTCTCTCTATTCTCTCTCTATTGTTGCTCTTTTTTTTACTCCATTCTATTCTGCAATGTTTTATTATGTTTTATCATGTTTTATCACGCTTGCTTTTCAGGTATGTAATTTTGTTTACTGTGTTTTAGTGTT
Source organism: Lithobates sylvaticus (assembly GCA_028564925.1). NCBI lineage: Eukaryota > Metazoa > Chordata > Amphibia > Anura > Ranidae > Lithobates > Lithobates sylvaticus. The sequence goes on from CM053030.1 coordinate 427,197,013, forward strand.
GAGCATTTTTTTGTTTTCAGGTGCGCCATTCAGTTGCAACGCGGATTTATTTATCTTGACAGCAACAGCGTTTGCTCCCACGATACATAAAGCCGCGACTCCAACGCTGTAGGAGGTGATTTCACCACCACAGTTAAAAAAAAGAGCATATATGCCGAAGCATGGGGGCAGCAGGGGGGGGAGGAGCGATTGGCTCCTAATGCCACGTACATACGGTCGAAATTCCGACCGTGTGTACACGGCATAACTTTTGCGGGAGGATGCCCCCATGCATCGGCATATATAAATGGTGCATGTATGCCCATCATTAGAAGTGGGTGGATGAAGGGAGGTATTCTAATGGTGGGCATACCCACCAATCAATCTCTTTTTTTCGTTCAGCCAAGAGGCTGCATGAAAAAAAAAAGATTACAATATATGTCCAGTATGTTGCTGGACTTTGAATGGTTATACCAGAATGATGCCTGCAGGTTTAGGTATCATCTTGGTATCATTCTTTTCAGCCAGTGATCGGCTTTCATGTAAAAGCAATTCTAGCGGGTAATTAGCCTCTAGACTGCTTTTACAAGCAGTGGGAGGGAATGTCCCCCCTCCCGGATATAAACCGCGCCATTGGGAAATTGGGAAAGCATTTTATCACACCAATCTTGGTGTGGTCAGATGCTTTGAGGGCAGAGGAAAGATCTAGGGTCTAATAGACCCCAATTTTTTCAAAAAAAGAGTACCTGTCACTGCCTATTGCTATCATAGGGGATATTTACATTCCCTGAGATAACAATAAAAATCATAACAAAGAAAAAAAATGGAAGGAACAGTTTAAAAATAAAATAAAAAAGCTAAATAAATAAAAAAAAAAAACAAAAAAAAAAAAAAAAAGCACCCCTGCCCCCCCTTCTCTTGCGCAAAGGCGTACACAAGCGTTGGTCTGGCGTCATATGTAAACAGCAATTGCACCATGCATGTGAGGTATCACCGCGAAGGTCAGATCGAGGGCAGTAATTTTAGCAGTAGACCTCCTCCGTGAATCTAATGTGGTATCATGTAAAGGCTTTTAAAGGCTTTTAAAAATGTATGTAGTTTGTCGCCACTGCGTGTTTGTGCGCAATTTTAAAGCATGTCGTGTTTGGTATCCATGTACTCGGCCTAAGATCATATTTTTTATTTCATCAAAATTTGAGCAATATAGTGTGTTTTAGTGCATTAAAATAAAAAAAAGTGTTTTTTTCCACAAAAAATGCGTTTGAAAAATCGCTGCGCAAATACTGTGTGGAAAAAAAAAAATGCAACACCCACCATTTTAATCTGTAGGGCCTTTGCTTTAACAATATATATAGTGTTTGGGGGTTCAACGTAATTTTCTTGCAAAAAAAAAATATGTTTTCATGTAAACAAAAAGTGTCAGAAAGGGCTTTGTCTACAAGTGGTTAGAAGAGTGGGTGACGTGTGACATAGGCTTCTAAATGTTGTGCATAAAATGCCAGGACAGTTCAAACCCCCCCCAAATGACCCCATTTTGGAAAGTAGACACCCCAAGCTATTTGATGAGAGCAATGTTGAGCCCATTAAATATTTTTTTTTTTTGTCCCAAGAGATTGAATAATGAAAAAAAAAAAATATATATATTTTTTTTACAAAAAGTTGTCACTAAATGATATATTGCTCAAACATGTCATGGGCATATGTGGAAATACACCCCAAAATACATTCTGTTGCTTCTCCTGAGTACGGGGATACCACATGTGTGGGACTTTTTGGGAGCCTAGCTGCGTACGGAACCCCAAAAACCAATCACCGCCTTCAGGCTTTCTAAGGGTGTAATTTTTTTATTTCACTTCTCACTGCCAATCACAGTTTCGGAGGCCATGGAATGCCCAGATGGCATAAAACCCCCCAAAATGACCCCATTTTGGAAAGTAGACACCCCAAGCTATTTGATGAGAGGTATGGTGAGTATTTTGCAGATGTCGCTTTTTGTCACAAAGTTTTGAAAATTGAAAAAAGAAAAAAAATTTTTTTTTTTCTTTACTTTCTTCATTTTCAAAAACAAATGAGAGCTGTAAAATACTCACCATGCCTCTCAACAAATAGCTTGGGGTGTCTACTTTCCAAAATGGGGTCATTTGGGGGGTTTTGTGCTATTTTTGGCATTTTATGGCCTTCGAAACGGTGATAGGTAGTGAGGAGTGAAATCAAAAATTTGCACCCTTAGAAATCCTGAAGGCGGTGCTTGGGTTTCGGGGCCCCGTATGCGGCTAGGCTCCCAAAAAGTCCCACACATGTGGTATCCCCATACTCAGGAGAAGCAGCAAAATGTATTTTGGGGTGCAATTCCACATATAACTATGGCATGTGTGAGCAATATATCATTTAGTGACAACTTTTTGAAAAAAAAAAAAATCTTTTTTATTTTTGTCTTTATTCAATCACTTGGGACTAAAAAAAAAAATATTCAATGGGCTCAACATGCCTCTCAGCAAATAGCTTGGGGTGTCTACTTTCCAAAATGGGGTCATTTGGGGGGGTTTTGTACTTCTCTGCCATTTTAGCACCTCAAGAAATGAAATAGGCAGTCATAAATTCCAGAAAATGTACTCTAGTTTGTAGACGCTATAACTTTTGCGCAAACCAATAAATATACGCTTATTGGCATTTTTTTTACTAAAGACATGTGGCTGAATACATTTTGGCCCAAATGTTTGACTAAAATTGAGTTTATTAGATTTTTTTTATAACAAAAAGTAGAAAATCTCTTTTTTTTTCAAAATTTTCGGAAAAAAAATAAAAATAACATGTTGATTTTATCTGGTATGTTCTCTTAATTATTGATGTATTGAATATTCTAGTAATTGATAATCATTCTCCAGAATCAATAATCGCCTTTTCATAGATTTTTCTCTAATACTCAAATTTTTCATTATATATTACTTTTTGCATAGTTACCAAATTTTGACAAACAAATGTCTAAATTATTTTCACATTGTTCAACGTTACTTACCTGCAGCATAGTAATGGCTGGGTGTGTGAAATACAGACATTCTGTTAAATTGTCAAGTATAAGGTTATTGATTCTACTGAAGAAGTTATCATGGTGATATTGTGTCCAAGATACTACTACGCCCAGTTCAAGGGTATTTCCATTAATTGTCAAAATGTTCAAGTAATGCAATCTGTATTTTAATTTCATGTAAATATTTGTTTTCTGTCAACCAATAAATGTGACTATTAAGTATGATCACTCGTCTCCGTGAACAAGTTTCGCATATATAGACTGTGTCATATAGATATATTTTTAAGATACAAAATCACTTCGTTTAAAATTACTTAATAAAAATGTGAGGGAAACTGTCCTTTAAAAAGCACAACAATGTGGAGGGGTGTACTCACTTTTGTGAGATACTAATATATATTATACATACACACTTAACTTTTTATTCATTAAAGTATTTGTGCATTTGAAAAAAAAAATTAAAAAAAGAAATAAATCGCTGCACATATGACATGAAAAACTGCAACAAATCTCCATTTCCTAGGGTCTCTGCTAAAAAAAAATATAAAATGTTTGGGTTTTTCTAGCAAAAAATACTGAAACTTATAAACAAAAAGATCCAGAAAAGGCTTGGTCTTCAAGTAGTTATAATACACATATGTAAACCTACACATAGAAAAAATATATTTAGGGTAACAAACATTTTAAAAGGCATTCAATGGCATGATCAAACGAAGGAACATTTATGTATAAGCCTTCTTCCAATGTGTAGAGCTGAGCGAAACTCTTAGGTGAATGTAAACCTTCTTAGGGTGCTCCCGGTCATTTTTCAAAACCTTGTAAAGTAAAGCGTGCATAGACAAGGCTTTACAAGATTTCAGAGCCCATACTCGTAATTTGTGGCTGCAAAGATACTGGAACTTCCAGCTTTAAGCATTTGCACACTTTAGCCATCAGAGCTAAAACGGTCTGACCTAGGAGAAATAGAGGGGAGCCAAATAAGACTCTTGCAGCCTAACATCTTTTACAGCAAGAAGCAAAATATATAATTTTTTTTTTGTGGAATATCACCATAGAGGTTCAGAAAATGGCTCCCTGCTCAAGCAGTAGGAACTGGGGAGGAATACGAGGATGAGCGGGGCCCTTACAGAGGACCAGAGTCCACCGCTATCTAGGAGTGGTCTTGTAAAATAGACCTACATCTGACCCAGTGGTAGATAGAGTGCCTGAAAGCCCTTTCAATCCTATCCCCTTCTGCTTGTGACCCACCATTCAGTGGAGAGGAACCAAAGGGTTACACTGCACCTGAACCTTCCTACCCCTGTGTTTAATCATTCGTGCATGTGTTTAGCTGCATCTAGAGTGTCTAAGATTTTCTGCATACTGCCTACTCCCAAACTGCCATTTGAAGTAAAACACATAGCCAAGTATTATTCTACATAATTTTTTTATTGTGCATAAAAAAGAAAACAAATAAAATTAGACATGTCATCTGCCAATAGAACTTAACCAAAAAGTGCATTCTATGCATCCAAAAATATAGAAAATATTCCAAATCAAATCATTATTCAACCAAAAAAATTATGTCAAAGCAATAACTCCAAGGCCAATAACAAATAACACGTTATCTCCTCCGATTCCGCAACATGACTGGTTGATAAACAGCCGTTCAGAAAGTAACTGAAAAGCGCAAATTGAAAAGCGCGAATCAACACTCACCAAACTTCTAATAACACGAAATTATCAGAAGGAGCCCAAAGGGTAGCGCTAAAGAACTTAAAAACAACGTCTGGCCGTGTGTATGCAAGACAAGTTTGGGCCAACGCCTTCGGACAAAAGTCCACGGTTTTGTTGGCGGAAAATCTGATTGTGTGTACGAGGCTTTAGACTCTGCCTGAGTCCTGTACTGTATGAGAAAAATACTAATTTTAGCATATCTTTAACCACTTCAGCCCCGGACCAATTGGCAGCCAAAGGACCAGGCCCCTTTTTGCAATTCGGCACTGCGTCGCTTTAACAATTGCGCGGTCATGCGACGTGGCTCCAAAACAAAATTGGCGTCCTTTTTTTCCCACAAATAGAGCTTTCTTTTGGTGGTATTTGATCGCCCCTGCGGTTTTTATTTTTTGCGCTATAAACAAAAATAGAGCGACAATTTTGAAAAAAATGCAATATTTTTTACTTTTTGCTATAATAAATATCCCCAAAAAATATATAAAAAAACATTTTTTTTCCTCAGTTTAGGCCGATACGTATTCTTCTACATATTTTTGGTAAAAAAAAATCGCAATTAGCGATTATTGATTAGTTTGCGCAAAAGTTATAGCGTTTACAAAATAGGGGATAGTTTTATAGCATTTTTATTAATATTTTTTTTTTATTAGTAATGGCGGCGATCAGCGATTTTTATTGTGACTGCGACATTTTGGCGGACACATCGGACATTTTTGACACATTTTTGGGACATTTGTCATTTATACAGAAATCAGTGCTATTTAAATAGCACTGATTCCTATGTAAATGACAGTTGTAGTTAGGGGGTTAACCACAAGGGGGCGGGGAGGAGTCAGTGTGACGTGATGTGTTGTGTTTACTGTAGGGGGGCGTGGCTGTACGTCTGACGTCATTGATCGGCGTTCCCGATGACAGGGAACCGCCGATCACTGACAGTCAGTGTAGGAAGCGCGGGGAGAGGTTTGTTTACATAGACCTCTCCCCGTTCTTCCGCTCCGTAACCCGATCGCGGGATACCAGCGGCGATCGGGTCCGCTGGTCCCGCGGCCGGGGTCACGGAGCTCCCGACCGGGTCGCGAGCGCGCCGCTAGCGGCGCGCGCGCGACCCACGGGCAGGCACATGCACGATCACGTACAGGTACGTGATTCTGCCTGCCCGTGCCATTCTGCTGACGTATATATGCAGTGGCCGGTCGGGAAGCGGTTAAAAAACAAAATAACTGGTCCAGTAGCAAAACAGTTAACATATAACTAAGACAAAACTTTTTCTTCTAGTTTTGGATAGAACAGCAGTTTAGAACCTCTAAGCATTTGTCATTTGTGTCCCCATTCAATAGGCCTAAACTATAATTGTACACGCAGCTGCTATGGTTGGGTTTTTAACCGCTTCCCGACCGCCTCATGTAGATATACGTCTACAGAATGGCACAGGCAGGCAAAAGGACTTATATATAAGTCCTCTTTAATTGCCTAGCCGCGGGACCAGTGGACCCGATCGCCGCTGGTGTCCCGCGATCGGGTCACGGAGCTGAAGAACGGGGAGAGGTATGTGTAAACAAACCTCTCCCCGTGCTTCCTACTTTGCCTGTCATTGATTGGCTGTTCCTGGTCATCGGGAAAGCCGATCAATGACGTCAGACGTACAGCCACGCCCCCCTACTGTAAAAAAAACACAACACGTCACACTAACTCCGCCCCGCCCCCTAGTGGTTAACTCCTTCACTGCCACTGTCATTAACATAGGAATCAGTGCTATTTAAATAGCACCGATTTCTGTATAAACGACAATGGTCCCAAAAATGTGTCAAAAATGTCCGATGTGTCCGCCATAATGTCGCAGTCACAATAAAAATCGCTGATTGCCGCCATTACTAGTAAAAAAAAAATATTAATAAAAATGCTATAAAACTATCCCCCATTTTGAAAACGCTATAACTTTTGCGCAAACCAATCAATAATCGCTAATTGCGTTTTTTTTACCAAAAATATGTAGAAGAAAACGTATCGGCCTAAACTGAGGAAAAAAAATAGTTTTTTTATATATTTTTTGGGGATAGTTATTATAGCAAAAAGTAAAAAATATTGAATTTTTTTCAAAATTGTCGCTCTATTTTTGTTTATAGCGCAAAAAATAAAAACCGCAGGGGCGATCAAATACCACCAAAAGAAAGCTCTATTTGTGGGAAAAAAAAAAGGATGCCAATTTTGTTTGGGAGCCACGTCGCACGACCGTGCAATTGTCAGTTAAAGCGACACAGTGCCGAATCGCAAAAAGGGGCCTGGTCCTTTGGCTGCCAATTGGTCCGGGGCTGAAGTGGTTAATAATTGGCCAATTATGGTTTTACAAGTTAGACTTAGTAGGTTTTTGTATGTTCTAGGGCTTTTTCGATAAAGCATTCATTTTTACTCTAATCATTACATGTGTCAAACGATTTGCTGGGTCTCTCACTCAGCTAGGGATACAATATAGATTTTGATATTTTGAGGTTGGAGATTTAGTCTGGTTTTTATAATTTTTTTCTAATGTGTATACATACTGACAGTTCCCTCGCAGGGATACAATTTTTTTATTTATTTTTTTCTTCTTCTTTGAGGTATAGAGAACACATTTTATCTTTGTTTTTAGGCCTAAACATGCCATTTGTCCCTGAGAGCTTTATCACTAAGTAGCAAAGATGAAAGATAAATCTAGGTTTTATGGTCATCACCAGAATACACAGAGAAGGCATATCTTTTCAAGAGGATGCTTACTGCAGATATTAACCACTTCAATACCGGGCCATAGTCAAATGACGCCAACAGATGGGATCTCCCATCCTGGGTTGGCGTCATACGACATCCTCGGTATTTCGCAGCTCCTGCGGGCCCCCAGCGCGGCGATCGTGGATGAGCCGTGTCCCTCGGACACAGCCCATCCCCGATCTGAATGGTTGGCATCTCCGAGTCACCACCGGTACACGTGACCGGCGGTGTCCAATCACCGCCGGTCACATGTACTGCCTCTGAACGGCGCTCGTGCACGCCCCTAGGGCACGTGCAGAGCGGCGATCAGGGACGAGGCTTGTCACCCTGACACAGCCCAACCCCGATCGCAGTAAAGAGCCAATAAAATTGGCTCTTTACCACGTGACCGGCTGTGTCCAATCAACAGACCGCGGTAACGAGATGTTACCGAGTTCTCCTCCTCACACAGCGATAGTTTGCGAGAAGGAGGTGGCGGTAACATCTGGTTACCCCTTAGTGTACACCAACCACACCGATTACCCCCCTAATAAAGAGGACCTGTCACCAGCCACCAAAGTACCTGTCACCAGCCGTCACAGCCCATCTGAGGACCCGAGGACCCGTCACAGCCCATCTGAGGACCCGAGGACCCGTCACAGCCCATCTGAGGACCCGAGGACCCGTCACAGCCCATCTGAGGACCCGAGGACCCGTCACAGCCCATCTGAGGACCCGAGGACCCGTCACAGCCCATCTGAGGACCCGAGGACCCGTCACAGCCCATCTGAGGACCCGAGGACCCGTCACAGCCCATCTGAGGACCCGAGGACCCGTCACAGCCCATCTGAGGACCCGAGGACCCGTCACAGCCCATCTGAGGACCCGAGGACCCGTCACAGCCCATCCGTGGACCCGTCACAGCCCATCCGTGGACCCGTCACAGCCCATCCGAGTACCCGAGTACCTGTCACAGCCCATCCGAGTACCCGAGTACCTGTCACAGCCCATCCGAGTACCCGAGTACCTGTCGCAGCCCATCCGAGTACCTGTCGCAGCCCATCCGAGTACCTGTCGCAGCCCATCCGAGTACCTGTCGCAGCCCATCCGAGTACCTGTCGCAGCCCATCCGAGTACCTGTCGCAGCCCATCCGAGTACCTGTCGCAGCCCATCCGAGTACCTGTCGCAGCCCATCCGAGTACCTGTCGCAGCCCATCCGAGTACCTGTCGCAGCCCATCCGAGTACCTGTCGCAGCCCATCCGAGTACCTGTCGCAGCCCATCCGAGTACCTGTCACAGCCCATCCGAGTACCCGAGTACCTGTCACAGCCCATCCGAGTACCCGAGTACCTGTCACAGCCCATCCGAGTACCCGAGTACCTGTCACAGCCCATCCGAGTACCCGAGTACCTGTCACAGCCCATCCGAGTACCCGAGTACCTGTCACAGCCCATCCGAGTACCCGAGTACCTGTCACAGCCCATCCGAGTACCTGTCGCAGCCCATCCGAGTACCTGTCGCAGCCCAGCCGAGTACCTGTCGCAGCCCATCCGAGTACCCGAGTACCTGTCACAGCCCATCCGAGTACCCGAGTACCTGTCACAGCCCATCCGAGTACCCGAGTACCTGTCGCAGCCCATCCGAGTACCTGTCGCAGCCCATCCGAGTACCTGTCGCAGCCCATCCGAGTACCCGTCACAGCCCATCCGAGTACCCGTCACAGCCCATCCGAGTACCCGAGTACCTGTCACAGCCCATCCGAGTACCCGAGTACCTGTCACAGCCCATCCGAGTACCCGAGTACCTGTCACAGCCCATCCGAGTACCCGAGTACCTGTCACAGCCCATCCGAGTACCCGAGTACCTGTCACAGCCCATCCGAGTACCCGAGTACCTGTCACAGCCCATCCGAGTACCCGAGTACCTGTCACAGCCCATCCGAGTACCCGAGTACCTGTCACAGCCCATCCGAGGACCCGTCACAGCCCATCCGTGGACCCGTCACAGCCCATCCGTGGACCCGTCACAGCCCATCCGTGGACCCGTCACAGCCCATCCGTGGACCCGTCACAGCCCATCCGTGGACCCGTCACAGCCCATCCGTGGACCCGTCACAGCCCATCCGTGGACCCGTCACAGCCCATCCGTGTACCCGTCACAGCCCATCCGTGTACCCGTCACAGCCCATCCGTGTACCCGTCACAGCCCATCCGTGTACCCGTCACAGCCCATCCGTGTACCCGTCACAGCCCATCCGAGTACCCGTCACAGCCCATCCGAGTACCCGTCACAGCCCATCCGAGTACCTGTCACAGCCCATCCGAGTACCCGAGTACCTGTCACAGCCCATCCGAGTACCCGAGTACCTGTCACAGCCCATCCGAGTACCCGAGTACCTGTCACAGCCCATCCGAGTACCTGTCACAGCCCATCCGAGTACCCGAGTACCTGTCACAGCCCATCCGAGTACCTGTCGCAGCCCATCCGAGTACCTGTCGCAGCCCATCCGAGTACCCGTCACAGCCCATCCGAGTACCCGAGTACCTGTCACAGCCCATCCGAGTACCCGAGTACCTGTCACAGCCCATCCGAGTACCCGAGTACCTGTCACAGCCCATCCGAGTACCCGTCACAGCCCATCCGTGTACCCATCACAGCCCATCCGAGTACCCGTCACAGCCCATCCGAGTACCCGTCACAGCCCATCCGAGTACCCGAGTACCTGTCACAGCCCATCCGAGTACCCGAGTACCTGTCACAGCCCATCCGAGTACCCGAGTACCCGTCACAGCCCATCCGTGGACCCGTCACAGCCCATCCGTGGACCCGTCACAGCCCATCCGTGGACCCGTCACAGCCCATCCGTGGACCCGTCACAGCCCATCCGTGGACCCGTCACAGCCCATCCGTGGACCCGTCACAGCCCATCCGTGGACCCGTCACAGCCCATCCGTGGACCCGTCACAGCCCACCCGAGTACCCGTCACAGCCCACCCGAGTACCCGTCACAGCCCATCCGAGTACCCGAGTACCTGTCACAGCCCATCCGAGTACCCGAGTACCTGTCACAGCCCATCCGAGTACCCGAGTACCCGTCACAGCCCATCCGTGGACCCGTCACAGCCCATCCGTGGACCCGTCACAGCCCATCCGTGGACCCGTCACAGCCCATCCGTGGACCCGTCACAGCCCATCCGTGGACCCGTCACAGCCCATCCGTGGACCCGTCACAGCCCATCCGTGGACCCGTCACAGCCCATCCGTGGACCCGTCACAGCCCACCCGAGTACCCGTCACAGCCCACCCGAGTACCCGTCACAGCCCATCCGAGTACCCGAGTACCTGTCACAGCCCATCCGAGTACCCGAGTACCTGTCACAGCCCATCCGAGTACCCGAGTACCTGTCACAGCCCATCCGAGTACCCGAGTACCTGTCACAGCCCATCCGAGTACCTGTCACAGCCCATCCGAGTACCCGAGTACCTGTCACAGCCCATCCGAGTACCTGTCGCAGCCCATCCGAGTACCTGTCGCAGCCCATCCGAGTACCTGTCGCAGCCCATCCGAGTACCCGTCACAGCCCATCCGAGTACCCGAGTACCTGTCACAGCCCATCCGAGTACCCGAGTACCTGTCACAGCCCATCCGAGTACCCGAGTACCTGTCGCAGCCCATCCGAGTACCTGTCGCAGCCCATCCGAGTACCTGTCGCAGCCCATCCGAGTACCTGTCGCAGCCCATCCGAGTACCTGTCGCAGCCCATCCGAGTACCTGTCGCAGCCCATCCGAGTACCTGTCGCAGCCCATCCGAGTACCTGTCGCAGCCCATCCGAGTACCTGTCGCAGCCCATCCGAGTACCTGTCGCAGCCCAGCCGAGTACCTGTCGCAGCCCAGCCGAGTACCTGTCGCAGCCCAGCCGAGTACCTGTCGCAGCCCATCCGAGTACCTGTCGCAGCCCATCCGAGTACCCGAGTACCTGTCGCAGCCCATCCGAGTAACCGAGTACCTGTCGCAGCCCATCCGAGTAACCGAGTACCTGTCGCAGCCCATCCGAGTACCCGAGTACCTGTCACAGCCCATCCGAGTACCTGTCACAGCCCATCCGAGTACCTGTCACAGCCCATCCGAGTACCTGTCGCAGCCCATCCGAGTACCTGTCACAGCCCATCCGAGTACCTGTCGCAGCCCATCCGAGTACCTGTCGCAGCCCGAGTACCCGTCGCAGCCCATCCGAGTACCCGAGTACCTGTCACAGCCCATCCGAGTACCCGAGTACCTGTCGCAGCCCATCCGAGTACCTGTCACAGCCCATCCGAGTACCTGTCACAGCCCATCCGAGTACCCGAGTACCCGTCGCAGCCCATCCGAGTACCTGTCACAGCCCATCCGAGTACCTGTCACAGCCCATCCGAGTACCTGTCACAGCCCATCCGAGTACCTGTCACAGCCCATCCGAGTACCTGTCACAGCCCATCCGAGTACCTGTCACAGCCCATCCGAGTACCAGTCACAGCCCATCCGAGTACCTGTCACAGCCCATCCGAGTACCTGTCACAGCCCATCCGAGTACCTGTCACAGCCCATCCGAGTACCTGTCACAGCCCATCCGAGTACCTGTCACAGCCCATCCGAGTACCTGTCACAGCCCATCCGAGTACCCGAGTACCTGTCACAGCCCATCCGAGTACCTGTCGCAGCCCATCCGAGTACCTGTCGCAGCCCATCCGAGTACCTGTCGCAGCCCATCCGAGTACCAGTCGCAGCCCATCCGAGTACCCGTCACAGCCCATCCGAGTACCCGTCACAGCCCATCCGAGTACCCGTCACAGCCCATCCGAGTACCCGTCACAGCCCATCCGAGTACCCGTCACAGCCCATCCGAGTACCCGTCACAGCCCATCCGAGTACCCGTCACAGCCCATCCGAGTACCCGTCACAGCCCATCCGAGTACCCGTCACAGCCCATCCGAGTACCCGTCACAGCCCATCCGAGTACCCGAGTACCTGTCACAGCCCATCCGAGTACCCGTCCAAGCCCATCTGAGTATCCGAATATCCAAGTATCTGTCACAGCCCATCTGAGTACCCGAGTACCTTTTACAGCCCATCTGAGTACCCGAGTACCTTTTACAGCCCATCTGAGTACCTGTCATAGTTCATCTGAATACCCGTATACCTGTCAAGTCCATCTGAGTACCTGTCACCTGTGGTATCTTATAAATGGACAACTTTGTGGGGAAAAAAAAAAAAAAGAAGATTTCATTTTCTTTCCACATTTTCTGAAGACTTGTGTAAAAAAAATTACCCGGTCAAAAGACTCATAATGCTTCATAGAATATACTTTGGGGTGTTTGTTTTCCAAAGTGGGGTCATTTTGTGGGCAATTCCATTGTCCTGGTGCTCCAGTGCCTTCACGCATGTAATAGGTCACTAGGAAATTAGAGGTGTCATTTATGCTCCTAGAACGCCTGACGGTTCTCCCTGCATTTTGGGCCTTTGTATGTGGCCAGGATGTGTAGAAGTCACACACATATGGTATCGCCATACTCGGGAGGAGTAGCAGAATGTATTTTGGGATGTCATTTTTGCTATGTACATGCTTTGAGTTAAAAATATATAAACTGACCACTTTGTGTAAAAATAAAATAAAAAATGTTGCCTCATAGAATAGACATTGGGGTGTTTGCTTTCCAAAATGGGGTCATTTTGTGGGCAATTCCATTGTCCTGGTGCTCCAGGTCCATCACAAATTAATAGGTCGTTAGGAAATTAGCGGTGTCATTTATGCTCCTAGAACCCCTGATGGCGCTCCCTGCATGTTGGACCTCTGTGTGGCCAGGCTGTGTAAAAGTCCCACACATGTGGTATCGCCATACTCGGGAGGAGTTGCAGAATGTATTTTGGGGTGTAATTGGAAGTATGGATATGCTGTGTGTGAGAAATAACTTGTTATGAAAATTTTGTAAAAAAAAAAATAAAAAAAAATAACAAACTTTTCCCAAGAATTGTGGGAAAAAATTACCGTATTTATCGGCGTATAACATGCACTTTTTCCCCCTTAAAATCGGGGGAAAGTCGTGGGTGCGTGTTATACGCCGATACCAAAAAAAAAAAAAAGTCAAAAATCGGTTGCTGCGCCGAAAAATGGCGACCGCGGCCGAAAAAGGCCGAACCGCGGCCGAAAAAGGCCGAAAAAAGCCGAAGCGCGGCCAAAAAAGACCGAAGCCGGCTGTTCAGCTCCGCTCGTAGTCCCGCCTCCCTGCGCTCGCTCCCGAAACAGCAGGGAGGCGGGACTCCGAGCGGAGCTGAACAGTCGGCTCGGTCTTTTTCGGCCGCACTTCGGCCTTTTTCGGCCACGCATGCGCGGTATTTCTCGCGGCAGGAAATTTAAACGATGGCGAACTGCAAATGACACTGGCAAGCTGCAAATGACACTAGCAAGCTGAAAATGACGCTGGGCAGGCTGCAAATGACGCTGGGAAGGTTGCAAATGACGCTGGGAAAGGCTGCAAATGACGCTGGGAAAGGCTGCAAATGACGCTGGGAAAGGCTGCAAATGACGCTGGGAAAGGCTGCAAATGACGCTGGGAAAGGCTGCAAATGACGCTGGGAAAGGCTGCAAATGACGCTGGGAAAGGCTGCAAATGACGCTGGGCAAGCTGCAAATGACGCTGGGCAAGCTGCAAATGACGCTTAAATGTAAGTTTTTTTTTTTCCCTAAACTTCTCTCCTAAAACTTTTTTTCCTTAAAATTCCCTCCTAAACTTGGGGTGCGTGTTATACGCCGATAAATACGGTACAACTTCAAAAAACTCACCATGCCCCTTACTAAATACCTTGGACTGTACTTTTCAAAAAAGGGGTCATTTGGGGGGTATTTGTACTTTCCTGACATTTCAGAGCCTCAAGAAATGAGATAGGCTGTCAGTGCATCAGGTGTGCTCAGATGTGATCAATTTTCAATGATCTGCACCATAGCTTGTAGACTAACTTTCAAGGAGACTAAAATAATATCCACTAATTTAGGTTATTTTGACCAAAGAGATGTAGCAGTATAAATTTTGGCCCAACTTTACGAACAAAAATTACTTATTTGCAAAATTTTAATCATAGAAATAAATACCACCAAAAGAAAGTGCTATTTGTATGAAAAAAATTATAAAAATGTTGTTTGGGTACAGTGTTGCATGACTGAGTAATTGGCATTCAAAGTGTGAGAACGCTGAAAGCTAAAAATTGGTCTGGGAAGGAAGGGTGTATAAATGCCCTGTATTGAAGTGGTTAATGTCATACAGGAAGTACAGTTACATAGTAGGTGAGTCCATCAAGTCCAACCCATGTGTGTAATTATATGTCAGTATTACATTGTATATCCCTGTATGTTGCGATCCTTCAGGTGCTTATCTAATAGTTTTTTTAAACTATGTCCCCGCTGAGACCACCACCTGTGGAAGGGAATTCCACATCCTTGCCACTCTTACAGTAAAGAACTTTCTACGTAGTTTAAAGGTTAAACCTCTTTTCTGCTAACTTTAATGAGTGGTCACATGTCTTGTTAAAAACGTTTTATCCCTATTGTGGGGTGACTAGTACGGTATTTATAAATTTAAATCATATCCCCTCTCAAGCGTCTCTTCTCTAGAGACAGTTCAGTGCTCGCAACCTTTCCTCATAACCAATATTGTAAAGACCCTTTATTAGCTTAGTTGCCCTTCTTCGTACTCGCTCCATTTACAGTAGATCCTTCCTGAGGACTGGTGCCCAGAACTGGACAGCATACTCTAGGTGCGGCCAGACCAGAGGCTTGTAGAGCAGGAGAATTATCGTTTTCATCTCTGGAGCTGATCCCCTTTTTAATGCACGCCAATATTCTGTTTGCTTTGTTAGCAGCAGCTTGGCATTGCATGCCCTTAATGAGCCTATCATCTACTAGGACCCCCAGGTCTTTTTCCATCCTAGATTCCCCCAGGAGGTTCTCCCCCCAGTGTATAGAGCGCATTCATATTTTTGCCACCCAAATGCATTATTTAAAATTTTTCTACATTAAACCTCATTTGCCAGGGGCGTGGCCTGAAGCTGCATGGAGTAGGACGCACAGGGTGAGAGCACGTAATCCTTATACTAATCCTAAGGGACTAATTCTACCTCCTTTTTCGGAAATACTCACCGCCCCCCCTGGGGCAATACCTTGTGCCCATGTCTCTACCGAAAAAAGCCCAAGGGGCGATTGCCAGGCTTAACAAATACCGTGCTGATGAACCAGACCCCTTGGGAGGAAGATGGCACCGCTGTTAATCCCGGAGAGGAGGTCCCGCCCTCCGGAGACACGGCCCGTATCCTTGATGCCGTCTCCCTCTGCCAGACCCCTCTTACCTCCAGAATTGAGGAGGTTAAGGTCGATATCTCCCTCATCCGTCAAGACCTGCACAAGCTGAGGGAAAGGGTCAGCGAGACTGAACGCAGAATTGGGCAAGAGGAAGATGACATCCACCCATTAAAGATCACTACGGAGCGGCTACAACATCAACTGAGTGTCGTCCTGAGCAAGCAGGACGACATGGAAAACAGACTCTGCAGATGTAACCTCAGATTCGTAGGACTGCCAACTTTGGCAGGGAGGCCTTCGCCTCCACCTTCGTGGTGGAGCGCGCGCACTGCCTGGCCTCGAGGCCGCTGCCACCTGGAGCCCCGCTGCGCACTTTCATTGCGAAGCTACTAAACTACCAGGACCGCGATACGATACTGCGCCTTACCCGGGAGAAGGGCAACATACCATTTGGAGACAAACACATTGCGGTTTTCCCAGATTTCACCGCTGAGGTCCAGAAAAAGAGGGCTCAGTTTACCGAAGCCAAACGCCAACTTCGGAACCACCACCTTCCCTATGCTATGCTGTTCCCTGCGAGGTTACGAGTCACACGAGATGGCAAGGCCCACTTTAAGGACCCGTCTGCAGTGATCGCATGGCTGGAGAGGCGCGACGCTGATGCCCACGCACCGTTGTAGATACACGTGCCCTCCTTGCTGCCCTAGTCCTGGAGCCCTGACGTTATGACAGCGACTTTGCACAGAACCGTGAGTAGGCATTAGCCAGCACCTTCACCCTATGTCAGCCCCTAATGCGGCCCTATATGGTGCCCATTCGTTGACCCCCTTCTGTCCCCCTCCATATGCAGGATACTGGCTTAGGCCTACCGGACCGATCGTTTGCTTGTATTTTCTTCCCCTCACTCACATGGAAACATTGTGCAGCTATGCTCTCAGACTACCCAAACCCTCTGTTGTCTCTGGATGCTAGCTCCTCTAGCGTCACCATGCATCTCAGTTAACTTTTGTTCGTCCCCATTGCTACCTGAGAATGCACCCAACTCTTCGTCACCAGATCCTACTGTCACTCCACATGAGCGACTGTGCTTCTCGCCGTTTCTACATGGATTTGTTTTCCTGGCCAGCCTCAGCCCGTACAGATGGAGGGCAGCCTCAAGTTTTTTGCGCCTAGCTGGGCCAGAGTAGGCACTGTTTTCACTGTTCTTGCAGCAGCATGCTGCTGTCGTTCTCTTTTCCTTTTTTTTGTTCTATACTTGTCCTTTTGAAATGTTTGACACACAATACTAGGCAATGTCTGATTTTATATGTGATGACTTATGTGATTTTCTGTCCACCCCCCGGTATAGGGCGCTGCGGAATATTTGCAGGCAGCCGTGTACCGGGCTGGTGGACGGGAAAGGATTATTGCTTTAGGCCTGTACATTTGCTAAATGTAGTGAAGGGTTCCCTGATTGGTCCACCGGCGGCGTGCAATTCTAAAGCATTGGGATGGCGACTCTTAAATTAATTACGTGGAACATGCGGGGAGTGAGGGCCAGGCCTAAGCGCTTGGCTGTCCTCTCCCACCTTAAACAGATGCGCGCGGATATCTCTGTACTGGTGGAAACCCACATGACAGGCCAGCTACAGTTGTCCCTTAAGAAACCATGGGTAGGCTGGTTATACCAGGCTCCATATACAAACAAGTCGAGGGGAGTCGCCATCCTTATTGCTAAAACGGTCCAGTTTCAACTACACGCGCTGCGGTCGGATCAGCAGGGCAGGTTTTTATTTTTACATGAAACTGTAGGAGGCCTTGAACTTTCCTTGATGGCCTTTTATATCCCTCCACCCTTTCAATTTGCAGCCCTGAAAGAGGGCATAGACTTCATGACACAACATCCCACGGTGCCAGCTATCTGGCTAGGAGATTTTAACGCAATAATAGACTCTCTGACACTTGACAGACTTCACCGGGACCCCACGCTGTTGACGCAACCCTCACTGACCAGGTTTGGTAGATTCCTCTCGGAATTTCCTATGGCCGACACATGGAGACTTAAAAACCCACACAAGATGGCATACTCCTGTTTCACCCCCTCCCAAACTGCTATGTCACACAGACATGATACTTCTGTCCCCCACCCTTACACCACATTTACTAGAAACCGGGTTTAGCACCAGGGTCCTATCGGTCCACTCGCCATACTGGGTAAAAAATTTGCTTGCCCTCCACTCCACCAACCCAAATATGGAAACTGAACCCATTCTGGTTTACAGTCCTTACTGACTTGGAGGCCATACAACAGGAATGGGTTCACTTCTTTCGATCCAATGTCGGCTCGGCCTCGGTTGGGATAGTCTGGGAAGCCTTTAAGATACATGCTCGTACGATCTTCACTAACCGCATAAACAGGCACAAGGCTTCCTCGAAGCTTGCACTACAACAAGCAGAGGCGGCACTGGACTCGCTAGAACAGGTCTTCCTGGCTAGTCCAACGGCCTCGAACTCAGCCAAATTACGCCTGCAATCCAGGCTTACAGACAACTCACACTTTGAAAAGGCCAAGAAAGGAATTTTTTTCAGTAAACAGAAGACGTACGAGCATGGTGAGAGGGCAGGGAAACTTCTGGCGTATATGGCCCATCTGGACCACAGTCCCCCGGTGGTGGTTCAGCTTGCAGCGGACGATGGGTCTATCCTTACGGATCCGATTGAGGTGGCCCAGGAATTCAACGTTTTTATGCCAACCTATACACCACAACAGCTAAGCGCCCAGTGTGTGAACTTCAAAACTTGTTGCAAGATGTAGACTTCCCCACCATTACGGACACCCAGGTAGAACTCCTTGATGCCCCCATCACGGAGGAATGTATAGTTGAAGCCATAGCATGTATGTCACCGTCCAAAGCCCCAGGTTTCGATGGTCTTCCATTGGAATTCTATACCCAATTTCAAGAAACCCTTGTTCCTAGGCTCTCTGCACTGTATTCCCATATATATGAGACTGGTCCCCTCCCGCATACTATGAAGGAAGCCCCGATTGTCCTAATCCCAAAGCCCGGTAAGGACCCCCTATACCCCGAGTCCTATCGCCCCATATTCTTACTGCAATTCGATGTTAAAATCCTGGCCAAAATACTTGCCCTCAGATTAAACAAAGTGATTTTGAGCCTTATCCATCCCGACCAAACGGGTTTTATGCCAAATAAGAATACAGCTTTTAACCTCAGAAGGTTGTTCATGAACCTCCAAGCTACACATGACGACGTCGGCATGCGAGTAGTAGTCAGTCTTGACGCCGCCAAGGCGTTCGATTCAGTGGAATGGGGCTACCTGTGGGAATGCCTATATAGATTTAGATTTGGCCCTCGGTTTATAAAGTGGCTACAGCTCCTATACCAAGCTCCGACCGCACGCATTCCAAGTGAATGGCCAAATTTCCTGTCCTTTCCCTCTATCCCGAGGAACTCGCCAGGGATGCCCAATCTCACCCATGTTGTACGCTTTAGCAGTAGAACCCCTCGCCATCGCTATCAGGGCGCACCCGGACATTCGTGGAGTACATAAGGGTCAAATGACTGAGGTCCCCAGTCTATATGCCGATGACATGCTACTTTATCTAGAAGATGCGGGCCCCTCACTGACAGCAGCCCTACAACTAATCCAAGAATTTGGGTCCTACTCTGGACTACAAATTAATTGGTCCAAGTCTCAAATTCTACCGATAGATGTCACGGTCCCACAAAAAGAACAAGCGGCCCTACCCCTAGTACGCAGACCAGATTAAATATGTAGGTGTTTGATGTTCCCGATCCCTCACGGACTACATTAGCTTGAACTTAGAACCCCTATTCGAAATGTTAAAAAGCAAAACCCAAGTCTGGTCCAGGCTTCCTCTTGGAGCCATGGGCCGACTCAGTCTAGTGAAAATGATCCTACTCCCAAAACTCCTCCATCTCTTTTGGCATGCCCCACTCCTCGTCCCCGCCCAGCTATTTAAAAACATGGAGTCTATTCTCAACACCTTTATTTGGGGCTCCTCCAGACACAAACTGGCATGGCGGACCTTGAAGTGCTCTGTCCACCTGGGTGGCACTGCCCTGCCAGACTTGGCTCTACTTTATCTTGCTTCCCAACTGTCACACTTTTACTACCTGGATAAACACGACAAACTCAGATACTCTACCTTGGTGTGCTTAACGGTCACAGATATTGTGGCCCATCCCTTCCAAATAATCTTTTGTATGCATCAAGGCCTCTCGCGCCTAGGAGATAGGCAGAGTATGCTGGCACACCACGGTAGAATATGGCACAAGGCGCTGAGTGTCCTGGGGTCTCCACCCCTACACACTCACACGCCTCTTTGGGAAAACCCTAGACTACCAGACCTGTTGAGCATCCCAGACCATAAGATATGGATAGCTAAGAGAATTTTATACTTGTCTCGGCTCTTTACTAACCGCACCTCGAAGACATTTCAAAAACTCAGAGGAATTTGACCTCCCCAATCACACGTTCTTTCGTTATCTGCAGGTCCACCATGCCATACAGGCCCAGTTGTGAAACTCTCCACCTCTCCTAGAATCCCTGACCATAACGGATACGTTATTGGGCGATGATCCCAAAAAATTGATTTCTCTCCTATACACGCACCTTCTCACCCCTGGGGCTACGTCCCATGCTTACAAGCTGAAAACTAAATGGGAAATGGACATAGGGGATATTGATTACGAACAATGTAGAGAGATACTAGAGACACCGAAGAAAGTGTCACCCAAACTCGGACAGACTTACCCACCTCTATATCCTTCATAAAGCATATATCACACCTGCTCGACAGGCTAAATACAAACCAGACACGGACCCTACATGCCCCAGATGCAGTGAAGTAGACTGTACCTTTTACCATTTCATATGGGTCTGTCCGCCCATTCAGCAATACTGGGAACAGATCATTAAATTCCTCTATGACCACATGGGATCCCCCCTGATGCTCTGCCCCCGCCAATGTCTTCTCGGTCTTCTCCCCCTACCTGAGAAGTACCTCACAACATTTTTTGCAAGAAACGCTATTCGCAGCCAGGATGCAGATAGCCCAGCTTTGGCTCAGACCTATATCTCCCACTATTCAGCAGTGGAAAAGGTCCGTAAATCTCACACCGTGGTTGTCCAAGCAAATACCAGAAGATATGGGATAGGTGGATTTAAAGTTCTCATACTTGTGCAGAATAACTCTGATAAGCCTTAATTGGGTGAAATGTAGTGATGATTATACACCAGCATATGTACCCTCTTCAGGGGAGTCATAACAACATCTTGCAACCTGTATAAATGTCAGGTAGATGCGATACGATGGCAAAATAAGAAGCATGTGTCAGACAAGCTTTGTATATTCTTTATTGTTGGTTGGTGCCTGTTGCACCTGATGTTTAACATGTTTTATTCTATTTGGAATTTTGTTATACACCTGGGAGGTGTGCACATATGGGTACTATTTTTTATTGATTTAGCAGAATCTTTGGATTCTTCTCAGATTTTACATTGATCAGATTTTATATAGGTTTGATATTAAAAATTGGGATATATGTGTAGTTTCTCATTATGGAATTATGTTTGTATGATACGATACTGTTAAATGTTATGTTTTATATATGTTGATCTGGGGATGAGATTGTGCGCTTGCTCCATATCGCTGTCCAGGATACGAGCATTATTTTATGGAGTTCCTTTTTGGCAGAATTAGCCCTCAAGTTACTTATTAGCAGGAAGGAGCATAGATTGCTCTGTTGGTGTCACCTCTTAGGGTAGTTTATTAAGAGGGATTAAGCTTATGAGCATTACAATGTCCTTGCACTACACTAAAATGCCCGCCGGACAGGTCTATGTAGTAAACTACAAGAAAATGGCCGACGGAAAAATCATTTGGCCAGGTATTTAACAGACAGCACCACCAATTAACATCCCCCTGATGAAGATTTGATATTTCCATTGTATCGACACACGTAGGGGAGGGGACTGAACGGTGCAGGAGGCAGCTGGTCTGTCATATGGAGTAGCAGAACATGATCTCATCCATGGCTTGGCGCTATTAATGCATGCGATAGAGCGGTGCCCTAACGCACCAGACCCATGCGAGTACACTTAATAGGGCTTTGTTGGCATTAAATAAAATCGTTTAAAGCGTTATTACACTATGGAAGTCTTTTTGATATTTATATATGAGGATGCCACATCTTTGAGCAGTATTTGTGTGAAGGAATGTAATGTACATACTGATAATCAGAAAATGTCTATTTGCTTATGTGTATACATGTTTCTATGCAAATTCCTTACTTATTATGTAGTATTCAGATTGGCTTTCTGTTGACTCTAAAGATGGCGTCTATACCCCTCATCCCACACATTAGAGGAATGCGATAACGAGCTTCAATCAACCTTCAAGCATCAAGTTTCTCCATTTCTCTTGTATTTTAACCAATGAGATGTACCTATTAGACTGACATAGCAATGACGTATCTTTCTGTATAAAATATTGACACCGCCCAGAAATATATTAGAAGTTAGGAGTAGCCAAGCTGATTGTGTCTCAGAGTGTTTACTTGTAATGTGCATGCACATTCATACTTTTTAATTAGAAACAGCAGCAGACAACCTTGAACTAAATTGTAGTTCACAACCTTATCATTTGGACCATGCAACCTGACCTGGAATCCGTTTTGAGAATTCAAAAGCGTGTACTGACCAAACTTAATTGTGAGGTCACACGCTCTCAGGTGAGCGGTCATTACTCTGGGGTTGGGAGCACCGGAGTGTAATCACTACTGAAGATTGCAGTTGTAATGCGGCAACATGGCTCGGCTGCGCAAATCGCTGCTATGTTACGTTACGTCGGTAACAAACGGCCACTAGGGGGCGCGTGCTCCCCGAGCCCATGCGAGTGCCCGGCGATCTTGATCACTGCCGGGCTCCCAGAGAACCCGGAACTGTGTGTAAACACAGTTTCCGGTTCTCTGAGGAGTGAACTGACAAATTGTCTGTTCATACAGAGTATGAACACTGATCTATTAGCTTCCCTACACAGTCCCATCCCCCCTTCAGTTAGAACACACACTAGGACACATTAACCCATTCACTGCCCCCTAGTGTTAACCCCTTCACTGCCAGTGACATTTTACAGTAATCAATGCATTTTTAATCACACTGATCGCTGTATTAATGCCAATGGTCCCAAAAATGTGTCAAAATTGTCCGACGTGTCCGCCATAATGTCGCAGTCACGATAAAAAATTAGGAAAAAAAATAATCAATAAAAATGCCATAAAAACTATCCCCTATTTTGTAGAAGCTATAACTTTTGCGCAAACTAATCAACATACGTTTATTGCATCTTTATTTACCAAAAATATGTAGAATACATATCAGCCTAAACTGAACTTTTGTTTATAACGCAAACAATAAAAAACGCAGAGGTGATCAAATACCACCAAAAGAAATCTCTATTTGTAGGGGGGGGGGGGGGGGGGGGGGGGGGGGGGAGGACATACATTTTGTTTGGGAGCCACGTCGCACGACCGCGCAATTGCCAGTTAAAGCGACGCAGTGCTGAATCGCAAAAAGTACTCTGGTCTTCCCTGGATGGTCAGAGCATCACGGACCTATATGCACCTGATCACTTTAACTACTTGCTTACTGGGCACTTAAACCCCCCTCCTGCCCAGACCAATTTTCAGCTTTCGGCGCTGACGCACTTTGAATGACAATTGCGGGGTCAGACAACACTGTACCCAAATGAAATTTTTATAATTTTTTTTTCCCACAAATAGTGCTTTCTTTTGGTGGTATGTAATCACAGCTGGGGTTTTTATTTTTTGCTAAAACAAAAAAAAAAAGATGGAAAATTTAGAAAAAAATAAAAAATAAAAATCATGTTTAACCACTTCAATACCCAGCCATAGTCAAATGACGCCCACAAGGTTGATCTCCCATCCTGGGTGGGCGTCATATGATGTCCTCGGCTTTCCGCCGCTACTGCGGGCCCCGGGGGGCACGCAGAGCGGGGATCCGGTGTGTCCCTCGGGACCCCGATGGGGGTATTGAAGTGGCGGCGGTGTTCGGCTGAGCAGCGTTACCGGCTGTGATCCGTCACTAGCCGGCGCTGCTGGTCTATGGACGGGAAGCGGCGCGCACTGAGCACGCGCGCTCTCCCGGGGACGAGCAGTGCCGTGATCGGGACTGAGGCTGGCTGAGGCTTTTGCTTTGGATACAGCTCAGCCCCGATCAATGTAAAAAGCCAATGAAATTGGCTATTTAGTGACTGGCAGTGTCCAATGACAGCCAGTCACTAAATGTAAACAAAAAAAGTGTGGTAACTACTGTTGCTGGGTTCTCCTCTTCACACACCGATCCAGTGTGAAGAGGAGATCAGCTAACAGTGAGTTACCTATATACTGTACCCACTAGTATATACATCTGTGCCCAGATCACCCTCCCTAAATAAAGAGAACCTGTCATCAGGTGTACCTGTCATCAGGAGTACCTGTCATCACCAGAGTACCTGTCACCTCACCAG
The DNA here is from genome assembly GCA_028564925.1 of Lithobates sylvaticus. Taxonomy (NCBI): domain Eukaryota; kingdom Metazoa; phylum Chordata; class Amphibia; order Anura; family Ranidae; genus Lithobates; species Lithobates sylvaticus. Next base: position 427,221,337 of record CM053030.1, read on the forward strand.
AGTACCTGCCACCAGAGTACACGCCACCTCACCACCTGCCAGAGTACCACCAGAGTACCCGCCACCTCATCACCTGCCACCAGTGTACCCGCCACCTCACCACCTGCCACCAGAGTACCTACAGCCACTGTCCAGAAAGGTGTACACCCCAGCAGAGGCATACCAAATACTCAGTCTGAGCACATACACACACACTTTTTTTTTTTATTCTTGGGATTAAATTTCTAGGCACATCACTTTAGTTAATTTATTTTAGTTTTTTTGCTGCAGGTTCAGCAGATCATTAAGGGGATAGAGCAGCACATGATTTATGTATGTATTAGTACAACTTTCTTTTTAGTTTACCCCGTCATGCCTAAGTCTATTTCCGACATTTGCTGCTTAAATCTGTATTTTTTGCTACAAAATTACTTCGAACCCCCAAACATAATAAATTATATTATATTATATAAAATGGCGATCATGCAACATTTTATGTCACACGGTATTTGCGCAGTGGTCTTTCAAATGCAATTTTTTGGGGAAAAAAACACTGAATTAAAAAACTTAAACTAAACTAAACAGTAAGGTTAGCCCAATTTTTTTGTATAATGTGGAAGATGAGGTTACGCAGAGTAAATAGATAGATAACATGTCATGCCTTGAAATTTCGCACACTCGTGGAATGGAAACAGACTATGGTACCTAAAAATCTCCATAGGCGGCGCTTTAAAAAAAAAAAAACCTTAGTTAGACGTAACGGTATTTCTACGAGTCTTTCAGGACAGCACCTGGAGAGAGCGCAGCTCCACCCACTTCCCAGGAAACACTGCAGTAAATTCCTTCAAAGTCTGGACACCTCCACCATGGCCTCAGTTATTAAGTACCTCCGGCCATGCTGAAAGTACATAAGCAGAACATAGCAACCATAACCGTTAACATTTATAAACATCTTATAAACATTTCTTAACCCAAGGGAGGGTCATTGGCGCTGTCCTGAAAGACTCGTAGAAATACCGTTACCGGTAAGTCTAACTAAGGTTTTCTCACCTCGTCTTTCAGGACAGCACCTGGAGATGACAAATGAGTACTTACTCTTAGGGTGGGACCACCGCTCGCAGGACCAGAACGACTGCTCTGCCGCTGAGAGCAGGTCAATCCTATAATGGCGAGCAAAGGTTGAATAGCTCGTCCATGTGGCCGCCTTGCAGATTCGCTCTGGTGAGGCCCCAGCTCTTTCCGCCCAGGATGTAGCTAAAGCCCGTGTTGAATAGGCCACCACCCCTACAGGAGGATCCCTTTCCATGGCTCTGTAGGCTTCGTGGATAGCCATCCGAAGCCACCTACCGATCGTGCTCTTAGAAGCACCATACCCTTTGCGAGACCCCGCAAACAAAAGAAAAAGAGAATTGGACTTTCTAAATTCTTTTGATATTTTGAGGTTGTGTAAATCGCACCTCCTCACGTCCAGACTATGGAAATCTCTTTCTTTCGAGTTTTTAGGGTCTGGGCAAAACGTCGGTAGGATAATCTCCTGAGCCCTATGGAAGACAGACTACTTTCAGCAGGAACCCTGGATCTGTTCTCAACACCACCCGATCCGGGAAGATTGTTAAGAAGGGCTCAGTGATGGACAGCGCCTGAAGCTCACTGACCCTTCTGGCCAAAGTAACTGCTATCAGCAGTGCTAATTTTAAAGGACCTAAACTTGATTGAGGTCTCCTCCGGTGGCTCAAAGGGTCTTTTAGTCAGACCCTGCAAGACCACCGAAAGATCCCACTTGGGAAAACACTTCAAAGGCACTGGTCTGAGCCTAGCCAATGACTTGAAGAATCTAATAATCCAAGGGTCTAGAGATAGCCTTCTCTCTGATCATGAAAACTGATAATGCAGCTACCTGAACCTTCAGGGTACTTGCTGCCAACATCTTTTCAACTCTGTCCTGCAAGAATTATAGAACGGAAAAGTTCTCCCTAGGAGACCTTCTTCCTACTATTTAGTAGGGTACAAATTTAATTTTTGGACAAACCCTTACTCTTCAGCATTTGCTCCTCAGTAGCCAGGCCGCTAGGTTGAGCTGACCCACGTTGGGATGTAGAAGGGGACCCTGAGACAACAGGTCCGCTCGGACCGGTAAGACCCAATGGGGCTCTACAGCCAACTTCAGTAAGCCCGAAAACCAGGGCCTCTTGGGCCACTAGAATCAAAGTGGTCCTTTCCTCTTGGAGCTTCTTGAGCACCAAGGGGATCAATTGTATAGGGGGAAAAGCATAGCACAAACGGAAGGTCCAGCGCTGAGCCAGAGCGTCCAAAATCTGTTGGAAAACCTCCTGGTTCAGACACCATTCCGACTCCAGAACCCTCTTCCTGCTCAGGAAGTCCGCTATATGATTCAGGGTGCCCTTTAGATGGACCGCTGTCAGGGACGCTACATTGTCCTCTGCCCAGTACAGAGTCTGACGGGCCAGGTCTAGAAGATGCCTGCTCCTTGTGCCCCCCTGTCTTGATATATATGCCACGGCTGTGGCGTTGTCTGACAAAATCTGGATGTGAAGGCCTCCGATCGACTGCCTGAAGGCCCACAAACCCAGAAAGATGGCCCTCAGCTCCCTCCAGTTTGAGGATCTCCTGGATTCTTCCACTTACCAGGAGCCCTGAGCCAACTGACCCTCGAGATGCGCACCCCACCCCCAGGAGCTCGCATCTGTCACGAGGACTTTGGCTGAGGGGAAGACCCATAATAGCCCCTTGCTCAGATTTGTCTGATCCCACCACCACCACCACCATAACTTCCTCCTCACTAGTGATGGGATCTTTATCTGCTTGTCCAGAGACTCCCCATAGGACCAGCTCTGCAAAATTACCTGCTGGAGGTCCCTCGCATGGAGGCGGGCCCACTGGACAGCAGGGATGGAAGCTGCGAGAAGCCCCAGGGAGGACATGGCCGCCCGCACAGAGACTGACAGATTTGTTTGCATTCTCTGTACTGCTGCCTGTACCTTCCTGATTTTCTCCTCTGGTAGAAAAATCTTTTCCTGTACAGAGTCGATCGTATAGCCCAGGAACACTATCACCTGAGAAGGGACCAGGTTTGATTTTTCCTGGTTTAGGATCCAACCCAGGCTCTCTAAATGGCATTGAGCCCTCACTAGATCCCTGCGTAGAGATTCCTCTGAGCTGGCGAACAGGAGAAAATCGTCTAGGTACGGTACCACCGCTATCCCCTTCAATCTGAGTGGTGCTAAAGCCTCTGCCATGACCTTTGTAAAGATCCGTGGTGAGGCAGAGAGCCCGACTGGGAGAGCCCGAAACTGAAAGTGAGACACCACCCCTCCTGCCCTGATAGCCAGACGCAGGTACCTCTACGACTCGGGTTTGATGGGAACGTGCGAGTTTCCTCACAGAGTAAATCGTGTCCATACAGAATCTCTTGTACCGTATGGACAGATTTAGGATTTTTAAATTCAAGATTAGCCTGAATTTCCCCGACTGTTTCCTCACCAGAAAAACGTGAGAATAAACACCCTAGTTCTTCCTCCCCCTGAGGAACTGGGACAATTACTCTCTGCTGCAGAAACTCCTGCAAAAGCGAGGACATTGCCACCGACTTCTCCTGATCTCTTGGAAGCTGTGTCACATAGAACCGGGAAGGTGGTCTTTCTGAAAACTCCAGTGCGTACCCCTCCGAAATCACCTTGGACGAACGCACTGGATGTCGCCCTTTCCCACTGCGGAAGAAAGGATTGAAGCCTTCCTCCCACAGCCTGGAGACCATCACTGGGTCTTGGTGGGTTGACGGAACAACACCCCAGACTTCCCTCTGCCCCTCAGACTTCCAAGGTCTCTTCTGTCCTGCTTCCTTGGAATCTCGAGCCTGGAAAAAAGGACGAAAATTCTTCTTGGGGTGAGGTGTCACTTTCTTTTTAACTGGGAAAGCCTTCTTCTTGTCCGCCATCCTATCAAGAACGGCGTCAAGACCCGGACCGAACACCAGATCCCCCTCAAAGGGTAGGCCGAATCCCCAGTCCAAGTTTTGACCCATAGAGCCCTCCAAGCCGAGTTAATTAAGGCTGAGGACCTTGCAGAGATTTTGATGGACTCTGCTGATGCATCCGCCATATAACCTACTGCCCTCTGTAGGACTGGTAAGGTCTCCAGCAGATCCTTAGGAGAGGTACCTGCCTCAATATGGCCCCTCAGCTGTTCCAGCCAGTGTTCCAAATTCCTGGCCACAACTGTCGATGCCATTGCTGGTTTGAGATTGATAAGGGTGGAATCCCAAGCCTTTTTCAGTAATGAGTCCGCCCTCTTGTCCATGGTGTCCTTCAAGACCCCCATGTCTTCGAAAGCCAGGTCCGTATTACGCGACACCTGTGAAAAAGCTGCATCCAGCTTGGGTCTCTTGTTCCACACATGAGAATTGTCCTTGTCAAAAGGAAATCTCCTTTTGAGGGACCTGGAGAAAAAAAGGGGCCCTCTCTGGGTCCTTCCACTCCCTTTTAATTGCGTCTGTTAGGACCTGATGCACCGGAAACATGCGATGTTTGACTTCATCCATGCCCCGATACATCTTGTCATGTAAAGATAGTTCAGCCCTATCCTCCTTAATGCTAAGGGTGGTGTGTATCTTCTTTAGAAGGTCTTCTACTTCTTCTAAAGATAGTTTGTAGCGAGAGGAGGAGACCTCTCTTTCCTCGTCTTCCTCCTCTGACCCTGAAGGTTCCTCCTTCTCTTCCTCAGAATCACTAGCCTCCCTTCTTGTCGCAAAGGAGGTGTGGGTACTGGGGGAGGAACTCTCTGCTGCTTCTGCTACTGGGCGTCTGTCCAGATAGGAGCGGAAGGATAAAAAGGTTTCTTCCAGCTCTTTCCGGAAGGAGGTGAGCAACTCAATAGGCTGAACCGAAGGCTCCCTAGCAGAAGCTTCCTCCCTAACCAAGACCGCTATGCAAACCTTGCATAGCGGTTTAGTCCATGCCTCCCTAAAGCCCCATACACACGGTCGGATTTTCCGATGGATTCTGTCCTATCGGACAATGTTGTCGGAAATTCCGACTGTGTGTAGGCACCATCGGACATTTTCCATCGGATTGTCTGACGGACAAAGTTGTATGTCCTGCTCTAAAAATTTTCCGACAACAAAGTCCGATCACACCAATTCCGATCGTGTGTAGCGAATTCCGACGGACAAAGTGTCACGCATGCTCAGATCACATTACAAGACCAAAGCTATTGGCTACTAGCCTCTACGTAGTCCCGTTGTAGGCAACAAACGTCACCACGTTCAGAATGATCGGATTTTCCGACAACTTTGTCCGACCGTGTGTATGCAACACCAGTGTCGGACTAAATCCGCCGAAACCAAATCCGATGGATTTGGTGGTCGGATTTTCCGACCGTGTGTATGGGGCTTAAGGGTGGTCTTACATGCAGCACACCGCTTTTTAGGGGGAGGGATAACATGTTTGGACTTTTCTTTAGCTTTCTGAAAAACACCAAACACCACAAAAACACTTTTTTTTAAAACATTCTTAGTGCATAAGATTTCCTCGCTAGTAAACCTTAAGCAAATGAATTTAAAACAGACAATGGCACAAAGACAAACTCCAAACACCATTGCTGCAAAGAAAACATACATGCTGCAAAAAACATCACATTTCTACAGTGTATGGCAGGCTCCCTTTCCTCCCTATAGAGGGGAAAAGGCATTAGTTAGAGACCGCTGTCCCTCTTACCTGGATATGGCCTGTGTCTGTGGCTCCTGCCACCGCTGCTGGTTCCGACTCACTCATTCCTGAAACTGCAGCCGCCCAGTAGCTGAATGTGCCTTTTTATTTTCAAATCTCCCGGTCCTTTCGCCACTGCGAGGACCGGAAGTTAACACAGGCCGTGGCCGCCTCCCCCTTCTGCGTTCCAACGGCCAGGACCTGAAGCCGCTACGCACCGCCGGAAGTCCCGTCCCATCCAGCAGTGACGTCGCACGCCACTCGGCGCTGCCAGCGCCATATTTGAAAAAACAAAACTCCCACTGGAGCAATGGCATGCAGCCTGCTGGAGCGGGGACCTCCGGCAGCCTCTACCCTCGCCGGGCCCGAGAAGGGAAAGACACCGGAATATCCCCCACACGTCAGGGGGGGTATTGGGCTAAGCCTGATGAAAGAAAAAAAAACAAACAAACACAGGTATGCAGACACATCTCCCTCCGCCTGGAGAGAGCGCAGCAACCCCTGGTTCCCCTGCAGCGCTTCCACCATGGCCGGAGGAAACACTACAATTGAGGCCATGGTGGAGGTGTCCAGACTTTGAAGGAATTTACTGCAGTGTTTCCTGGGAAGTGGGTGGAGCTGCACTCTCTCCAGGTGCTGTTCTGAAAGACGAGGTGAGAAAAAAGAAGGTTACCAGGTTAGAGTTACAGAGGTGGTCTTTTGCTAGAATTATTCTCACGATACCTCACATGTGTGGAATTGAACACCGTTTACATTTGCAGGCGCAACTTATGTATTCGATTCCTTTGCTGCGCGAGCACACAGGGACGCTTTAAAAAAAAATAAAAAATAATAAAACACACACACACACACACACACACACTCGAGTATAAGCAGAGCTGAAAATGACCCCCTCGGCTTATACTGGAGTCACGCACTTTTCTGAACCGACTTTGTGGCCCCGTATGTCGGGGCCACTGGGTGCTAGGAACCCAAAATTTGGTGTGCAAACCAGTGGAACCTGCACCATAATATCCTAGTCCTAATTCTAGTACCAAGTGGCCCCGAGATACGGGCCCCAAAGTCGGTTCGTAAAATGTCATTCTCTGCTGCAGAAAAGTGCTTGACATTTTCCAAATCGACTTTGGGGCCCCGTATCTTGGGACCACTTGGTGCTAGGAACCCCAGCTTTGGATATGTTGTAGTGCTGGCTCCACTGGGTTTGCACACAATTTTGGGTTCTTAGCACCAAGGGGCCACGAGATACAGGGCCCAAAAGTCGGTCAATTGTGTCCACCTGCAGCAATGTCATTTCGGGACCCTTTGGGTCCAGAGACCCCAAATTTTGGCTGCAGCTAGGGGACATCTAGGAACCCTTAACTACTACAGAGTTTGAAGTTCGGGGGACCTATGGCTGCAAATGGGCATTGTTGACCCTCTTTTCCACTTACAGTAGCTGTGTGTATATATATATATATATTTTTTTTTTTTTTAAAGGAACAAACTCTGATCACTTATATTGCTATCACAAGGAATGTAAACATCCCTTGTGACCATAATAGGTGGCGACAGGTACTCTTTATGGAGGGATCTGGGGGCCAAAAAGACAGAAAATCCCTCCTTTGCACTTAAAAGTATTCAGATGGCCAAAATCGGCAATTCTGAATACAGTACTGAAATTTTTTTTAAATTGGCACCATTGGTAGCCGAGTAAACTGGAAGTGACGTCACTTCCCGGATTTTACATCGGAGACCTGATCAGAGCCAAATCTGGCTTTGTTCGGGTCTCAGCCTAGCCGGTGGACACGTCGGCTGGCGGCTCGGGTCTCCCGTTGGGATGGAAGGTCCGGGAAGAGCAGTGGAAAGTGGGTGGGAGGGGGGACTCCAGCTCCTTTAGGATAACAGCCGAGCGGCTTTTAGCTGCATCAGTTATCACTAAAGAGCCAACCGCCCGCTCTACAAAACGGTACAGCGGTGAGTATAACCTGTGCAAGCCATGAACGCAAATTTGCGCACGGTAGGCGTGAAGGGGTTAAACTAGAAAAAAAAAGGGAGAGTTAAAAACAATATCAGGGTATTATTTTTTTTGCGGTCTATAGCTTGTTGTGGAAATTTTCCTTAGAGACAACAGAGAAGTTGTGCCTGAGTGACAATAGTTACCAGGAAAAATAGACAGATAAATCTTCCCAATGAGACACAGGCCATAATAAAAACTTGGCAGAGGGGGAATAGCTCTTCCCTATACTATCAAAAACAAAAAATAAAAAGTATGCCACTTCCAATAAGTTTAAAGTTTTCCAAATTATTCATCCTAAAAGTAGATACGTCTCTGTCCTAAGGCAAGGTGGTCAAGATGCTTGAGCTTATTCTTGATAATTATAGACAACAAGCTGCCGTTCATGTTGTTGACAAAACCAAATAACGATATGCATTAGTTCATCGGTTTCTTGGTACAAGTTTTTAAACTCTAAAGTATAGGTAAAGTGATAGCCTACCTGTCCCCAAAATGTCACAGCATCTTCCACATGGGACACATACACATTCTCTACTGCAAAGGAAAAACATACAATTTAGAGAGAAAACAAATCAAATATATATAAAGCTTTCAACAAGTGAGCTCACTGCCCTCTATAACCCCCCCCCCCCCCTTGCACAATTGTATATGAACACGGTTTGTTTTGTATACTTTTTCCTTTTTTTTTTTTTTAGTACTTTTCAAAGACTCGCAGCGTGTTCGGATAGCTCTGTCCATAATCCCAAGAGGCTTTAGGACAGTCTATTAGGCTGCATTCACACCTGAGCGTTTTGTCGCCCTAATCCGCCGTAAGCCTGAAGCTACAAAACGCTCGAGGGGAAAAAAATACATTATTCTCTATGGAGATGGTTCACATCTCCACTCCAAAACGCCTGAAGCCGAACGCCTGAAGCTCAAACAAGTTCCGGACCCTTTTTTGTCGCGCGAATCGGGCGTTTTTATTCACTTTACATTAGTGACCTTTTGCTCTGCAAAAAATTCGCGGCAAAACGCGGTAAAAAACGCCGCGAAAATCGCGGTAAAAAACGCCGCGAAAAACGCCGCAAAAACGCGCGATTTTGCTACGCTCAGGTGTGAATGCAGCCTTAGTGCCTACAAATCTTGTGCCTGCACAGCGGCAAGACTGCAGGGGGCAAGCTGTGAATATCAAGAAATGACAGCAAACCCCCAAAAATCAAGATGGCTGCACAGAAAGAAAAAAAAAAAAGAAAAAAAACAAACACACTGTGTAAACATCAGATGCAAGAAAGACAGTGCTGAACTATCTAGTCTAGTGAGATTGCTTTGTTTTTTTGTCTGACTTTAGTTTTCAATGGGCAAGTGGAAGGTCCTCTTTAAGGTCACTAGGTAGAGGTTAGATTGGCCCATTTACATTACCTTTGTTGTATGAAGAGGTTTCTCCATCCATGTTGCAAAGCTAGTTAAAAATAAATAAAAAAAAGAAGCGGTATTAAAAGCAATTTTTGCAAGATCAAAAAAAAAAACGTATTGATAGTAAATTTAAAAGCAAAAAATTGTCTAAAAACAAAATAATTTGTGCAGTTTTAAACTGCAGAGCAGGGTAAATCTTCAAGGCCCCAATAACACCTCAGCATTTTGGAACGCTGGAGGAGAAAAAAAAAAAGATGAAAATATTATTCTCTATGGAGACAGTTGACATATCCACTACAAGTCGCCTGAAGCAAAATGCCTGAGGCTTGGTTCACACTGGTGCGATGTGTGAGATAGCATGTGATTCGCACATCTGTGCAAAACATACAATGTCTGTGTGATGCAAACTCAGCCATAGCCAATTTCGGATGGGTTCACACCCATGCGATTAGATTCATATTCTAATTGAAAGTTCGCACTGGCATATGCAAACCGATTGTGTTGACTTTTTATCAACACTCCCATCGGTTCGCATAAGGCAGTGTAAACTGCCTGCGAGTTGGGTGCGATGCGGTCTCGCAGTGAATTCACAGGACTTCCCAAATCGCACCAATGTGAACCAAGCCTAAATCTCAAAAAAGTTCTGGAGCTATTTTGTAGCTTGAATAAGGCAATTTTTTGTTTCTTGAGGAGCTTTGTTGCACATTTGAGCGTTTTTCTGCTCAAATGCAATAATTACATAAAAAAAAAAACAATTAAAAAAAATAAAAATCAAATAGCCATAAAATAAATAACCCTAACCCCATCCCCTAATATTAACACAACCACAATCCTAACCTTAATATTAACCCCTAATCATAACCTAACAAAATAATATAAGTAAATAATAATAAAACACATAAATTAACCCCTAAACATAACCTTTAACAAAAATTGTAAAAAAATTAACAATAACTCATACATAAAAGTGGATGAAAAGCTGAAAAACATAGCAACTGTACAAAACGCTATAAAAAAAAAAAAAACTAAAAAAAACACTGAAAACGCCTGAAAAAAGCCCAAAAAAACACGAGGCTCAGGTAAAAAAGCAGCTTATATCAAGAGGAAAAAATCTGCGCTAACCAGAAAGATTTAAGTGCATCTATTCTTTAGTTCGATGTTATTAAGTGACTTGAAAAAAGTTACACATCATTCACTTGCACATTATAAGACAAGAACAAGGTGCTGCAACTTTAAAAAAAACGGAATATACGGCTTGTGTTAGAGGTGCATTATTTATTGTGAAAATTTCTCGATCTCGATTCACCCCCCCACGCGATCTGAAGTCTGGATGACCCGCGATTTTTTGTTGGGCACGGTGGGGCGGCAATATAATATATTATGATTACCACAGGCACAGTCTGAGTCAGCTACCCATATTAGGATTATTACCACAGTCAGCTACCCCAGACCTTGCTTGCAGATATATCGCCCAGTGTGGAGGGTCCATCCCCCTACATGTTTATGTGATTTCTATCATTCGGATCTGGTAAGCGGCCACTTGGTCACACTTTACTTCTTTGGCTGATATCTGCTTAATCAATGTGTGGGGCTCTCATGTGAAGACGGAAGGAGAATCTTTGCTACATGTCTGTGCTGTCGGCTATTTTTTCTACATCGGAAAAGATTCTTTTGACTCTGTGTCAGAACATCAAATTAATTGTTTTTTAAATTATATTTAATTTATTCATTTAGTGATTTGTTGATTCACTTCGTAGGCAACTAGATGTGTGGCACACCTGGTTACTCACTAATGATTTGGAGTACTTAGTTATTCCCCTGGGTGTGTGTGTGTGTGTGTGTGTGTGTGTGTGTGTCGCTCACCTTTTTAAGATATACATTTAGGTTGCGCAACTGAAGTCCTACACAGTCCTTATTACACAAAAATGCAGCCTAATGATCCCCTAATTTACAAATCAAAAAGGGATGAACTTTGGTCTGCAAATAGAAAAAAGTAAGGCAAACTCCCATTGTGATAAAAGGTTGTATGTGGTGGTCCCATCTAGGGGTGCACGATTAATCACGAAAAGAACGCGATTTCGATTCACCCCCCCACGATCTCATTGTGGGGTGACCCGCAATTTTTTCATTACCGCCGGTTCCACGTAACCAGCGTGGAACGCATATGGCGGCGGATATCGGAACTGACGTCAGTCATCTGCGTGATGCGGCGCGCCGCTGCCTGGGCGTGGGCAGGTACAGTCTGGCCGGGAAAGTGCGCACTGTCTGATCAGATGTCGGTCTGGTCTGACTCTGGTGCGGTGAGTCATACATAAATAATTACAGTGATTACAGCATGGCCCTAGATTATATTATGCATACACACCATCTTATAAGAAATCTTGATTGGTTAATTTTTGCCTTGCCTAATTATTGCCTTGCCTGCACCAATATATTGGATGACAAAATTATATATATATATATCTCTGCGCTAGCGGAAAAAACACTTCTAAGTGCTTAAAGTGACAGGTGCAAAAATTAACCAATCATGATTTCTCATAAGATGGTAAGTGGAATGATATATCTCATAAAGTGCTAAACAAAAAATTGAATCGCTAGAAAATGCAATATCATCGCATAAATGCTGGAACATAAATCACATGGGTGCAAGAAACACTTAAATATAGGTTCAATGAAACCAATCATATAAGTGTTTTTTGCACCCATGTGATTTATGTTCCAGCATTTATGCGATCATATTGCATTTTCTAGCGATTCAATTTTTTGTTTAGCACTTTATGAGATAAATATAGGTTCAATGAAACCAATCATATCTCATAAAGTGCTAAACAAAAAATTGAATCGCTAGAAAATGCAATATGATCGCATAAATGCTGGAACATAAATCCCATGGGTGCAAAAAACACTTAAATATAGGTTCAATGAAACCAATCATATACATCTCATAAAGTGCTATAGTGCTGAACAAAATAAATAAATCGCTAGAAAATGCAATAAAATCGCACAAATGCTAGAAAATATAAATCGCATGAATCACATAAGTGCTGGAAAACACTTGAATATATAGCCAGGAAAATGCTTAGTGTATATGAGAAGCAGGATCCTTGTGCCGAAAGTCCCCTCCAGTAACCCCACTCACCAGAAATGATGGACCCACGGCCTTTTAGTCCTAGGGTCAAATAAGCACTGTGAGGGGGTTAGTAATAGGTGCCAAAATTCATCTTTGAGTCCTCACTACTATACACAGGTCCCTGCTGGGAATTGTAGTCCCCCATAGAGAAAAAAGTCATGCTGAGGAGTTGCAGTCCTCAGTGCTATATGCCCCCCCCCCCCCCACATAGGGGCATGCTAAGGGTTGTAGTCCCCCATAAACCAGAATCATGCTGGGGGGGGTTGTAGTCCCCCATAAGCCAAAATCAGTCATGCTGGAGGACTGCAGCTCCAAGCACAATATTTGTGGGGGGGACTACAACCCTTTGTCTGGCCCTCTAGCACTCAGTGTATATAGTCCTGAGCAGTCTAACTCCTATCATGGCTACCTTGCTTGCAGATGACAGTCAGGCTATTAAAAGGGGGCATGTGAGCCTGTGAGGTGTGGACTTAAAATACCAGCAACAGGCAACCACTGTCCCTTTTACATATTATATTATGAATATTACCCACCACAGTCTGTCTGTAAATTTTTCAAATAAAACTGTTTTTGAGAATCGTGAGAAAATCGTGATCTTCATTCTAAGCAAAAGAATCGGGATTCTCATTTTTCCCAGAATCGTGCAGCTTTAGTCCCATCCCTAGATATAGACCAAGAAAGAACCCCCTAAAGTTAGGACTTAGACCACCACATTAGACACGGATGTGTAAAAGAAATATAATATTTTTATTAAGGTATTAAAAATGGTCACCCAATTGTCAAAAGCAGGGTACACAATGCAACATGTACAAAAAACACAGTACAGAAAAAACTCAAACAAAACAACATAATACAAAAAAACAGATAGGAAGCACTGGAGCTCTCGTGGAGGTAGGTGACCCCCAGGACCCGACGCGTTTCCAGTTCTTTATGGTGAGAGAACTTTCATCAGGGGTGGAGAGTGAGTTTGTAATACAATTATCGCTCTATAATATAAGAAGACAAATCAGGGGGAAGCATACATAGAGATACAAAAAATACAAAAATGATAAGAAAGCAAGAAACAGACACATTAGTGGCGTGAATACAAAGGCCCCTCCTTCCCCTCCCCTCACCCAATACTACCCTTGCCACCCTACAGAAGGGTAGGAGAGAATAAAAATTGGTGGAAATAAAGATAAATAATCAATGATAAAAATTACTATGAAAAATAACATTATAGGATATAAGGAATAACGTTTTCAATCTGAAAAAAAGATATGTGCATATATGAATGTGCAAATATACATATACACTAGAGGTCGACCCATATAAATCGGTCGGCCGATATATCGGCCGATATTTGGTGTTTTTTAATTAATCGGCATCGGCCGATTGTGCTGATAAAAAAAAGGCCCATTATAACTTCAGCCGTGACTTGCAAAAGACTTCTGTAATAGAAGTCAATGCAAGTTGCCTCAGTCTTCCCCTGGAGCGACTTCTCCTTTCTGGGCAATCTGCCAAGAACTGAACTCTGTGTGGAGAAGTTCTCAGATTACCATTTAAAGACTAAATCTTTGCTGACACTCGTTGCTTACAAGTAAAAATCCTGTATTTTCTGCTAGAAAATCACTTGGAACCCCCAAAAATTATATATATATTTTTAACAGAGACCCTATGGAATAAAATATAGGTTGTTGCAATATTTTATGTCACACGGTATTTGTGCAGCGGTCTTTCAAAGGCAATTTTTTTGGAAAAAAATACACTAATGATTTTAAAACACAAACTAAAACCGTAAAGTTAGCCGATTTCTTTTTTTTCGTCCAAAAGTTTTGATTACCTATTTTTGTGTATTTAACCGCTTCAGCACCGGGCCATTTTTCACCCTTCCTTACCAGAGCACTTTTTGCGATTAGGCACTGCGTTGCTTTAACTGACAATTGCGCAGTCGTGCGACGTTACACCCAAACAAAATTGACGTCCTTTTTTTCCCACAAATAGAGCTTTCTTTTGGTGGCATTTGATCGCCCCTGCGGTTTTTATTTTTTGCGCTATAAACAAAAGAAAAGCGACAATTTTGAAAAAAAGCACAATATTTTTTACTTTTTGCTATAATAAATATCCCATTTTTTTTTTTAAAAAACTATTTTTTTCCTCAGTTTAGGCCGATACGTATTCTTCTACATATTTTTTTTAAAAAATAAAAAAAATCGCAATAAGCGTATATTGATCGGTTTGCGCAAAAGTTATAGCGTCTACAAAATAGGGGATAGATTTATTGCATTTTTTTTTTTTTTTTTTACTAGTAATGGCGGCGATCTGCGATTTTTTTTTTTGTGACTGCGACATTGCGGACACTTCGGACACTTTCGACACATTTTTGGGACCATTCACATTTACACAGCGATCGTTGCTATAAAATTGCATTGATTACTGTGTAAATGTGACTGGCAGGGAAGGGGTTAACACTAGGGGGCGGGGAGGGGTTAATGTTTTCCCTAAATGTGTGATTCTAACTGTGGGGGGAGGGGACTCAAGGGGAGGAGACCGATCATGTGTTCCTCCGTGCTGGGATCACATGATCGGTCTCCTGCTCGCTGACAGGACGTGGAGCTGTGTGTTTACACACACAGCTCCACGGTCCCGCACGGTCCCGTTGTTTTAACGGGCAATCGCGGGTGCCCGGCGGACATCGAGGCCGCCGGGCACCCGCGGGCGCGCCGCCGGCAGCCGGGAATGGGAGGACGTCATATGACGCCCACCCAGGATGGTAGATTCACCTTGTGGGCGTCATATGACTATGGGCGGGTATTGAAGGGGTTAATATATAGTTTTTTTTTTTTAAATCTAAATTATACATACAAGTGAACTGATTGGAGGTTTGTTTTGTTTAATAAATGTAGGAAATTTTCTGTATCACTTATTACTTAAGGCTGCTTTCACACAGGAGCGGGCAGGCGTGGACGGTAAAACGCTGCTAGTTTTAGCGACGCTTTACTGTCATTTTAGTGACGCTATTCGGCTGCTAGTGGGGCACTTATAACCCAGCTAGTGGCCGAGGAAGGGGTTAAATGCGCCCGTGAATCGCCGCTGCCAAATCGCATTGCAGTTGCTTCGGCAGCGGTGCCCATTCACTTCAATGGGCAGGAGTGGTGGAGGAGAAGTTAACACCGCTCCAAAAGATGCTGCTTGCAGGACTTTTTTTTTTTTTTTTTTTTTTTTTTTTTTTTTTAACGTCCTGCCAGCGCATCGCCTCAGTGTAAAAGCACTCGGGCTTTCACACAGACTGCAGGGGAGCCATTTTGAAGGAAGTTTACAGGCACTATTTTTAGCCCAAAAATGCCTGAAAAACTTCCCAGTGTGAAAGGTGTCTGTTAGATTTTATGAGATGAAGGGAAAAAAAAAAAAAAAAAAAAAAAAAAATCGGCCCAACATATCGGCCCAAAAAAAAAAAAAAATTAAAACGGCATCCTATATCAGCCATCGGCCGCCGCGATTTCTAAATATTGGCCAGAGAAAAACCCATATCGGTTGACCTCTAATATACACCATATATCAGTGCTCGACGAATACCAGGCGCCAGGTCGCATTGGCAACTAGAATTAGCGACCTGGCGCCTGGGGCAGCACAGCTGGGGGGTATCCTGTCTCCATAGTGCACCCCCCCCCCCCCCCCCGCGCGCGATCGCGAAGGGACGCGCCGGCCGGTAATTGAGGCCCCGGCTTTGCGGCCTTGTGCAGTCCTATGGTACCTTCTAGAATCTGGCGCCCTCTTGTGGTGGCCGTTGGTATAACACCCAGCAATGCTAATGGAGCTTTTTGTTTTGTTTTCACTGGCTGCCTATCTCCTTCACTTAGAACCCCCAAACATTATATATATTTATTTTTCTAACACCCTAGAGAATAAAATGGCGGTCGTTGCAATACTTTGTCACACCGTATTTGCGCAGCGGACTTACAAGCGCACTTTTTTGGGAAAAAAAACTTTTTTTAATTAAAAAAAAAAACACAACAGTAAAGTTTGCCCAATTTTTTTAATATTGTGAAAGAATGTTACGGCGAGTAAATTGATACCGAACATGTCTCGCTTCAAAATTTGGCCCGCTCGTGGAATGGCGACAAACTTTTACCCTTTAAAATCTCCATAGGTGACGTTTAAAAAATTCTACAGGTTGCATGTTTTGAGTTAGAGGATGTCTAGGACTAGAATTATTGCTCTCGCTCTACCGATCACGGCAATACCTCACATGTGTGGTTTGAACACCGCTTTCATATGCGGGCGCTACTCTTCTGCAAACAAGCTCAGCGGGACGGGCGCGTTTAAAATTTTTTTTTTTAACTTTTAATTTTTTCACTGTTCTTTTGAAAAAAAAAAAATTGGGTAACTTTTATTCCTATTACAAGGAATGTAAACATCCCTTGTAATAGAAAAAAGCATGACAGGACCTCTTAAATATGAGATCTGGGGTCAAAAAGACATCAGATCTCATATTTACACTAAAATGCAAAAAAAAAAATTGCCATTTGAAAAAAAAATAATAAAATTTCCCTTTTTTAAAGAGCTATGGGCAGAAGTGACGATTTGAAGTCGCTTCTGCCCTGCAATGACTTGGAGACAGGCGGGGCCATCTTCCCCTCACTCGTCTCCATGTCGTTAAAAAAAAAAAAAAAAAAAAGAGAGCCTGGCTCCTAACTTTTTTAGCTGGCTCCTAGATTCCAAGCAAATTTGTTAAGCCCTGCCATATATGAATATATAAGTACACTGCCACGTACCACGATGGAGCAGACACTCAGTGCGAGATGAGAATCAGGAAGGAGAGAGACGAACAACTCCTAGAACCAGCAGTAGTCCCAATATTAGATCATGGATGTGTAGCCGATGAGTTGTCTCCATATACCCCATAGAGGTCCACTATTGTTTATTTGTGGGTCTGAAGGTCACAGAAAATGGGGGGAGAGAGAGGGAACCTACGTAGGTGTGTATGGACTAAAACAGACACATAGCAGTGAAAAAAACTAAAATATACTCACTATTATGGGGTGTGGGATAAGGAGTGGGGTTGTTCAGGCCACATATGTAGACAAAAAATAAAGAAGATGTGATTATACATATATGTCAAGATATCTCATATCTGAGTGTATTAGAGAGACATGAAAGTGCCATGAGGCAACGAATAAAAGAAAACAAAATTAAATAAAAGATATATCACTTTTTCTTATGATTGGACTTAACCATGGCCTTCCCAGGTTCCTGATATAAAACCCTCCAGAAAAGGTTTGTAACTCGTACATTCGTTCAGACCCGGCGGGTATGTGGCTCTTAAGACCACAATTCACCTGGTTTTGTGTTGTAGGGAGGTTTTATCCCAGTCACCCCCTCTTGTATTGGGGTGTATGCGGTCCAGAACCAGAAATCTTATTTTTGGAAATTTCCCCATATGGATATCTTGGGCGTGTCTCCCTAGGGGTAAATCTGGGTCACAGACCCGTATGCTGTGTATGTGCTTACTAGTTCTCTTATGGAGCTCTTGTTTTGTTTTGCCCACATAGAAACAACCGCATGAGCAAGTAAGCAGGTACACAACACCAAAAGTGCGACAGTTTGCATAGTGGTTAGGTCTAAATTTCTTCCCGTTCGGAAGAAAAAAAACTCGGTATTCGTATTCATATACTGGCATTGGGTACACCCCCCGCATCTGAAAGTGCCCCGACGTTTACAAGGGTCACCCCTAAATTCCCCTGTATATTCGCTTGTGACCAATTGGTCTTGCAAAGATTTTGTGCGTCTGAAGGTTATTAGGGGTTCTTTAGGTATGAATACATTTAACAAAGGGTCGATGTAAAGTATATGCCAGTATTTTTTGAGGATGGCCCTGATTTGCTGGTGTTTGTTATAGGTCATAACTATACGAGTTTGATCTCAAGTCTGAGTCGCGTTACTGGTTTGTTTCAGAGGTTTGAAGATGAGGCTCTGTCTAGTCTGCTCCGATACTCTTCTGAAGGCTTTCTTAAGGCCTGTCTGGGAATAACCCCGTTGGAGTAATCTTGCCTGCAATTTTTTTGCCTCCGTCAGAAAATCAGAGTTTTCAGTACAATTTCTGCGTATACGCAGATATTGAGAATATGGGATAGATTTCACGAGTGAGGTGGGGTGAAAGCTGGAAGCATGCAGGATGGTGTTCCCTGCTGTTTCCTTGCGATACAGGGTGCTGGAGAGTTGGCCATTATAATTTTTTGATATAGTGACATCCAAAAAATGTATTCTGTTGGTGTCACACATCATAGTAAATTTTAAATTAAAATCATTAATGCCCATGGCTGTTATACAATCGATCAAGGCTGTCCTTATCACCCTGCCATACCAATAGAATATCATTGATGTAACGATACCAGAGTATAATCTGGTCCGAAAATTGCAGATACATCCAAAGATAGGAGTTCTCCCATTCCCCCAGATACAGGTTGGCATATGAGGGTGTGCAGCACGTCCCCATAGCCACACCCTGTATCTGGAGGAAATGGGAGCCGTGAAATGCGAAAGCATTACGAAGAAGGATATATTCCAATGCCCGCAGTAAAAAGCGATGCAATGGTTTATCAGCCTTGGATGATTGGGATAGGTAATGACCCATGACTTCTAAGCCTTTCTCATGGGGTATAGAGCAGTAAAGTGCCTCAACATCCACCGTGACCAAAAGTGAATCGGTTGGGATGCAGAGGCCATCTAAATACTGCAGTAGCTGAGTAGTGTCCCTGATGTATGAGGGTAAGTTGGTGACCAGAGGACGAAGTTGTTCATCGATGAATCTACTTAGGTTCTCAGAGATGCAGCCCACACTCGAAACAATGGGTCTACCTGGGGGGTTGACCATGTCCTTGTGAACCTTGGGTAAGCTGTAAAAAGGTCGGAATTCTGGCATGTTTGGTCTGCAAATTGTTCGGTCTGCAAATGAAGTCAGTTCAAGGCAACCTTGTCAAGTAAAATGTATTTAATTTTTTTGGATTTTGTAAACTTGTTCCTCTGGTTAACCCCTTATTAACCTTAAGACCCCTTTCACAACGAGCCGCCTAGGGCATCAGCGGTAAAGCGGTGCTATTTTTAGCGCCGCTTTACCGGCCCTATTCGGCAGCTAGCGGGGTGGTTTTAACCCCCTGCTAGCGGCCGAAAAGGGGTTAAATCCGCCCACAAAAGGCCGCCGGTATCGCAGCGCTGCCCCATTGATTTCAATGGGGAGGAGCGGTTCACCGCTCCAAAGAAGCTGCTGGCAGGACTTTGACGCCCTGCCAGTGCACCGCTCCAGTGTGAAAGCCCTCTGGCTTTCACACTGGAGTGAATGGAGCTGCCATTTTTAGCGCGGTAGCGCCTGAAAAACGCAGGCAGTGTGAAAGGGGTCTTAATTTACTCTAATCAGCCTTATTGACGCCTTATTCTCCTTCTCCAATTATTTTCCTGGTGATTTTTTATTTACTTCCATTTCATAAATGATTGATAATTAAAACTTTTGTTTGCTTTATTGATATTTTTACATGTTTCACATTATAAAAAGTGCAAACTTTTACTTGGTTCATTTGTAAAATAATTTTTCAATGCCTTGTACCATTGCAGACAGCTGAAGCGTAAACAAAAAAGTTGCTGTAGGTATCAGTAATTGGCATCGGCAAGTTCTAAAAAAAAAAAAAAAAAAATAATAATTTCTTTATACATTGCATTATTTTTCAGAACATTTCTTAAAAATTTTATTGAAGCAGAGTATTGTCTTATTTTATTGCCATCTTGTTTGATAACCTAGTGTTCAGGGGGGTGTAAATCTTTAAAATAAAAAAGTTCAGAATCATGATCTTTACTCCAAGCAAAAAAAAATAGTGATTCACATTTTCTCCAGAATCGTGCAGCTTAGCGCCACTCTCCACAG
The DNA here is from genome assembly GCA_028564925.1 of Lithobates sylvaticus. NCBI lineage: Eukaryota > Metazoa > Chordata > Amphibia > Anura > Ranidae > Lithobates > Lithobates sylvaticus. The sequence continues at coordinate 427,241,448 of CM053030.1, forward strand.
GACCTTTCATAGTTTTTTTTTTTTTTTTTTAACCCCTATAGACCCTACGCACATTGGCATTCTCGGTTTCAGGGGTCAGAGGGGAGAGGGGGGGGGGGGATGTCCGCTGCCTTCCGCCGCTGTTCCCGGAGACCCGAGCCATGATCCGGCACTTTCGCCAGCTAGAGTAAGACTGAAACAAAGCCAGAAACTGCTTTGTTCCAGTCCTCCATGTAAACACACGGAAGGGACGTCTCAACGTCACTTTCGGTTTACTCCGCTGCTATAATGGCGCCGATTTAAAAAATAAAATGACAGTTTTCAGAATTGCTGTTTTTTGGCAATCTGAATACTTTGAAGTGCAAAGGAGGGATTTGGGGTCTTTTAGACCCCCCGATCGTTTCATAAAGAGTACCTGAAACTAGGGGTGCACCGAATGGAAATTTTGGTGCCAAAACCAAAACTGAAGGATGCACTAGGCCGAAAACCGAAACCAATACCGAAAATGACATTTTTTAAAAAATATTTTTATATACAATTGTATTATATTCGACTTAATTAATATAATTAATTTAAATGAATATGAATTTATTGTTGGCCATTATTGGCACCTTTAGTGCAAGAAAGGTCAAGAAAAATGCAGTCTGCATTCTCCGACCATCTCTTGTATCGGGTCCCCAGTCTGACCATCTCTTGTATCGGGTCCCCAGTCTGACCATCTCTTGTATCGGGTCCCCAGTCTGACCATCTCTTGTATCGGGTCCCCAGTCTGACCATCTCTTGTATCGGGTCCCCAGTCTGACCATCTCTTGTATCGGGTCCCCAGTCTGACCATCTCTTGTATCGGGTCCCCAGTCTGACCATCTCTTGTATCGGGTCCCCAGTCTGACCATCTCTTGTATCATGACCCCAGTCTGACCATCTCTTGTATCATGACCCCAGTCTGACCATCTCTTGTATCATGACCCCAGTCTGACCATCTCTTGTATCGGGTCCCCAGTCTGACCATCTCTTGTATCGGGTCCCCAGTCTGACCATCTCTTGTATCGGGTCCCCAGTCTGACCATCTCTTGCATCATGCCTCCAGTCTCTAACCATCTCTTGTATCATGCCTCCAGTCTCTAACCATCTCTTGTATCATGCCTCCAGTCTCTAACCATCTCTTGTATCATGCCTCCAGTCTCTAACCATCTCTTGTATCATGCCTCCAGTCTCTAACCATCTCTTGTATCATGCCTCCAGTCTCTAACAATCTCTTGTATCATGTCTGCAATCTCCTACTTAAACACACTGCTAATAGTATTAGCAAAATTTCCATTTGGTGCACCTCTAGCAGACATGATACAGGAGATGGTCAGAGACTGCAGACATGATACAAAAGATCAATGCAGCTTCACCAGTGCCTGTCAAATGCAGCCTAACAGTCAGATGCAGCAGCCTGCCTGTGCCCATCAGATGCAGCAGCCTGCCTGTCATGCAGCCTCACCAGTGCCTATGCCCATCAGATGCAGCAGCCCGCCTGTGCCCATGGCAGTCAATTTTATTGGACAATTTTCTTGTGGTTCAAATGGGACTCATCAAGGTTTGTAGCACCAAAGACAGGTCCCATTTGGGAAAAGGTGATCTCTGTACTGGTCTGTCTGCTCAGGGCTTTAAAAAAAAAAAAAAATTTAAAAATTTAAATAAAAAAAAAAAAAAAAAAAAAAAAAAATCTAGCCATCCATGGATAGGAAGCTAGTTTCTTTTCCTAATAAACAGATTGCCAATAACTGGCTTTTTAATGTGCTGAGGCTCAAGCCTTTGTCTGCTCCGCACTGTAGATATTCTAGGACCACCTTTGAGCTCTGTGCCTCAGGGAGTTATCTGTACACCAGTTGTTGAACCGTATCCATACTTTATATATGGTGCGAGTCTCTAATTTTCTACTATTCAGCAGTGTATTGATGAGACGGTTTGAGAAACCCTTAGCTTTCAAACAACTGCTTCTCAGAAACCGGCAGCAAGGTTCCACCTTTCTACTTGGGGACAACACACTGGGCCCTGAAAGAGGAGATCCTCTCTGATTGGTAGTAACCATGGGGGTTCTACAGCAAGTTCTTTCAGAATATAAAACCATGGTCTTCTGGGCCAGTGTGTTGCCATGAGAATGGAGGTATTATGTGTTCTGAATTTTTTCTTTAGCACCACTGGTAAGAGTACTGGCGGGGGAAGGCGTAACATTTGGTGAAGCTCCATTTCTGTGCTAGGGCGTCCACCCAGAATGCGCTGTCCTTTTTAAAAGAAAAAAGGCTTGAGCTTTTATGTTTTCTTTTGGAGGCAAATAGGTCCACTTGCGGAACTGCCCATTTTTGTGTAAATATTTTGAACACCTCTTGATTTAATCTCCAGTTGCTTTCTCTTAATTTTTTCCTGCTGAGATAGTTGGTCACTTGATTCAGTTCTCCTTTTAGGTGTACTGCTGACAGGGAAGGGACGCATTTTTCCGCTCAATTTAAGATTTCCTCTGCCAGGGACCACAAAGTTCCGCTCCTTGTTCCCCCTTGTTTGTTTACGTAAGCAACTACGGAAACGTTGTCGGACCAGATCTGTACGAATCTTCAGTTATTCCTAGAAGTGTCTGAGTGCTAGAAGAACTGCCTTTAATTCCTTCCAATTCGATCTCTTAATTTCCTCGTTTTTCCACACTCATTTTGTTATCCGTGGGCCTAGATGGGCTCCCCAGCCTATGCCACTTGCATCTGTAGTCATTATTCGGGTGACTGGTAGGGTCCATCACATCCATCCCTTGGGTAAATTCTCCAGTTTTCTCCACCACCATAAAGACCCTTCCACTTGTGTTGGTATATGTACCTGTGTCTAGCGAGTCTTGTCTGTGATTCCATATTTTTAAAGATATTTGTAGTGGTCAAAAATGTAATCCCGCCCACTGTACTTCCGGGATTGCCGAGGTTAGTAGTCCCGAAGCAGACAGACATCGCCCATCTTATTGTGCATGGTCGGTTGTTTTGCAACATCTTCGTTGCTTGTTACATTTTTTTCTACTTTTTCTCTGGGCAAAAACACCTCTTGCTGTTATGAATCTAGGATGTACCCCAAGTACGTAATTTGCTGGGAGGGAAACAGATTGGACTTCTCTATATTTAGTAACCACCCCAGTTTTTGTAGGAAATCTTGGGTGTACCTCATATCTTTGGTTCATTTTTTTTGGAGTGGTTGCAAAGATCAGCAAGTCATCTAGGTAGGAAATGACTGCGATGCCTCTGAGTCGGAGTCTCGCCAAGGGTTCTGCCAAACACTATTGTGAATATTTGAGGCGAAGAGGAAAGACCGAAAGCAAGAGCCTGAAACTGAAGGTGGAATGTCTCTTCCTTTGTTTTTATTGCCAGTCTTAGATCTTTTTGCCAATTTTGATCTATTGGGATGTGTAAATATGCATCCTTTAGATCCAGAGAAGCCAGTCCATCCTGAACCGTTTGTAGGTCACTGACCGGTTTAAAGTTTTGAGGTTTAGTATTGGTCGGAATTTCCCCAAGGACTTCTGAACCACAAACACGTGGGAGTAGAAGCCCTTGCCAATTTCTTCTTTTGCTACATAGCTTACCATTTTTTTGATCTATTAATTCCCTTATGGCTACTAATAGACCTTTGGCCTTTTCTCTGTTTCTTGGCAGTTCCGTGGCATAAAACCTGTTTGGGGGTAAGGTTGAAAATGTCAAACGATAAACCTGTCGCACGATTTTTAGTATGAATCAGCTTGAGGAAATCGCCTCCCATTGTGGAAGGAAGGCCCCCAATCTTCCCCCCACCGTGACCAACGTGTCACTGTTTGTTACGGGTTTGTCCAGGACGACGAAAATTTGCTCCTCCTTTGCCCTTCCCTCTCCGATTCCAGGGTCTTTTTTGATTCTCAGCCCTGGGTGGTCCAAAGCGAGACCTTGTATCCGTTTTGTCTTTTCCGCTCCTCCCCAGGTCCCCCTTACCTTGGAGTGGCTGGAGCTGGCCTCTGTTGGAGCAGTCTGCATCTACGCTTCCGACATCGTTTAATGCCACCAATTGAGCCTAATGCTGTCTCTGTGACCCCTTTTCAGTGATCCGGAACCAGAAGCCGCGGGTCAACCGGAAGTATCCGCCCCTTCTGCCGGACATGCCGTCAGCCGCCACCCGGCTGAAATTACATCCACCGAGCCCAGCGCAACTCTCCATGCTGTGGATGCCTGCGGGGTTCGGCAAGACTGTGGGGACGGGACCTCCTCTTGCCGCACTTAGTGCTGAATCAGGGCTCCCCCCACTTTCTCCTGCACTCAAAGCTGCAGAGGGTGGAGTTGTTTGGCAGGTAAGACTTAGGCAATTTGGTCCTAGGGCACTGTACCCCTTCCAGGGCATCTATCCTGAGCTACACTGGCTCGCTGGACTTGGTTCCATGCAGCGTCTCCCCTCTGGAGGAAACGCAATAACTGAGGAACCACCGGAGGAGGAGGAAATATAAAGATGGCTGGCACGGGGTTTCCTGCCGAGGGGAGGAGCCAAGGTCTCAGGTGGCTGTCCTGAAAGACGATTAACCGATTTCCGACCGGCTCACGCGATATATGTCAGCAGATATAGGTCGTTGCCCTTTAAGAAGCAGTTTGCGGGCGCCGCGACCTCCGTGAGTGTGATCGCGGGTACCCACGGACTCTATGTCCGTGGGGATACCCGCGATCGTCTCACGGAGAGGAAGAATGGGGAAATGCTGATGTAAACAAGCATTTCCCCTTTCTGCCTAGTGACACTGATCACAGCGCCCTGTAATCGGGAGCGTGATCAGTGACATGTCACATAGCACTCCCCCCCCAGTTAGAATCACTCCCTAGGACACACTTAACCCCTACAGCGCCACTTAGTGGTTAACCCCTTCACTGCCAGTCACATTTACACAGTAATCAATGCATTTTTAATTGCACTGATCGCTGTATAAAATGTGAATGGTCCCAAAATCGCGCCAAAATTGTCTGATCTGTCCGCCATAATGTTGCAGTCACGGTAAAAAATAAAAAAAAAAAACACTGATTGCCGCCATTACTAGTAAAAAAATAAATAAATGCCATAAAACTATCCCTTATTTTGTAGACGCTGTAACTTCTGCGCAAACCAAACGCTTATTGCGATTTTTTTTAACCAAAAATATGTAGAATACGTATCGGCCTAAACTGAGAAAAAAAAAAAAAAAAAAAGAAGGTTTATATATTTTTGGGGGATATTTATTATAGCAAAAAGTAAAAGATCTTTTTTTGTTTATAGCGCAAAAAATAAAAAAAATGCAGGTGATTAAATACCACCAAAAGAAAGCTCTATTTGTGGGGGGAAAAAAGGACGTAAATTGTTTGGGAGCCACGTCGCACGACCACACAATTGTCAGTTAAAGCGATGCAGTGCCGAATCGCAAAAAGTGCTCTGATCTTTGGGCAGCCAAATGGTCTAGGGCTTAAGTGGTTAAGGCAAAGAAGGGATTTCACTGTGATTGAGAAAACCACAATCAGGTGACAGTTTGTGGAATTACTGTTGAGTTTATGGGAACTTTGTTGAAATTATTCCTAAACTTTTGCATCACTTACTACCAAACCCCTGCACTCTGTGTCCCTTTAACCACTTTCTTATACTGGGCACTTAAACCCCCCCCCCCCCCCCCCCCCCCTTTCTGTCCAGCAGAAATTTTCAGCTTTCACCGCTGAAGCATTTTAAATCACATTTGCGCAGTCATACAACACTGTACCCAAATAAAATTATTATATTTTTTTTCACACAAATAGAGCTTTCTTTTGGTGGTATTTAATCACAGCTGGGATTTTTATTTTTTGCTAAACAAAAAATAAAATCACGTTTCATAGTTTGTTATAAAATTTTGCAAACAGGTAATTTTTCGCCTTCATTGATAAGCACAGATGAGGCGGCACTGATGGGGACAGATGAGGCAGCACTGATGGGTGGCACTGTTGTCTACTGCTAGGTGGCACAGTTGGGCACTGAGGAGCTGGCGACAGCTCTCCATGATCGGGACTGATATCCCTCTCACGGCCGTCAGTGATCGGCTTTTATTTTTTTCTCCTCACAGTCAGCACGAGGGGAAAAAAAAATAGCCGATTAACCGGCTGTTTACATCACATAATCAGCTGTCATTGGCTGACAGCTGATCACATGGTAAGGGGTCAGGATCGACCCCTTACTCCGATCTGTGATCTAGTGAGGCTCAGACTCGCTGATCACAGAGTGCGCCGCACGTGTGGGCATGGGAGGACATCAATAGACGCACTCCCGGCAAAGCAGGTCCGCGCTGTAGCCGTCATTCGGCTACAGCGCGGATATGAAGAAGTTAAGTTACAGCCAGTATTCAGCAAAATAAAAATTGCACCCAACTTTTGCTGCGGCGCAGAGTGCACACTTTTTCTCAGCTGCAGGGGCCCAACTTATGATCCTGCAGATAGGCCCACTGCTTTCAGAAAAAAAAAACTAATCTGAGCTCATCATTGCGCATCCATGCCATATGTTTGTATGCAGAGAGAGGACATCTCTTACCGCCCACCCTGCATCACGGCAGTTTTGTGCAGCCGCGGGCAGCAGAGATTACATCATCTTTCACTGCCCGCCCTCACTCTGGGAGCCATGTGCTGACAAGCTAGGGAGAGGTCACTGTTGCCTGCCACCAAATTTCCTTTATTTAAAAAGTGACAAGCTGCATCTGGTATTTTTGGTGGCAGGTAACAGTGGGAATGCTTCAGCTAGTGGTAGAATAGTGACAATACACATATGGTGGCAGGCAATGCAGCAAGTGACAATCCGCATCTGGTGGCAGGCGACGTAGCAAGTGACACACTCAGGGCTCCCACTGATTCTGCATTATGGTGAGTTTAGTTTCATATTACAATGTAATAATAGAAATAATGCGCTTCAATCATCCTGACACCATGATGATTCAAGCGCCAAGACCAGCCATTGCCCTGTCAAATTGCCCGTAAAAAAATGCATCTGTTCAGCATTTCATAAAAAAAGGAGAAGTTTGGGCTATATTTAACTTCATGCTGCAGCTGTCCCTCGCCAGCTCTAAGCATCAGATATCTTTTAGTGCCGGCGATTCCCTACACCATAAGAATGATCATAGCAGCTGTTCCATCGCTTGATCGTTCCTACGGATGAGAGGGGACGCCCCCCCCCCTCCGGTGCTTCTACTGATTCACCGCTTCCATCAGTGAGTCAGAGACAGGACCCGCCGGCCCCGGATGGCGATCAGAGATGTCCGGCGGCCCAGATGGTCGCCGGAGTCTCTGATCGTTCGAAGGCCGGGCGCGATGTTATGACGTCGCGCCCGGCCTCTGCATTCAAACAAGGGCCGGCGCCCCGGCTGGGAAGCCGCGATAGTTAAAAAAATAAAAAAAAATTTCAGGCTTGACCCCATATCACTGTAAAGAGGTGTCATGCCATATTCCTATTACAGTGATTAAATATATATATATTTTTTGAGGTGTCAAGCTGAAAAAAATTAAATAAAATGTAAAGCGCCCCTGTCCCCGTGTGCTCGCACGCAGAAGTGAACGCATATGCAAGTCCCACCCACATGTGAAAATGGTGTTCAAACCACACGTGAGGTGTCGCCGTGAATGTTAGAGCGAGAACAATAATTCTAGACTTAGACCTCCTCTAACTCAAAACATGTAACCAGTAAAAAAAAAAAATGTAAAGCGTCGCCTATGGGGATTTTTACGTACCGAAGTGTGGTGCCATTCCACAAGCGTGTACGATTTTGAAGCGTAACATGTTAGGTATCTATTTACTTGGCGTAACTTCCTCTTTCACATCATGTAAAAAAATTGAGCTAACTTTAATGTTTTTTTTTTTTGTTTTTTTTTTTTAACGTGTTCGAAAAATTGCTGCGCAAATACTGTGTGAGATAAAAAGTTGCAACGACCACGATTGTATTCTCTAGGGTCTTTGCTAAAAAAAACACATACATACAATGTTTCGGGGGTTCTATGTAATTTTCTAGCAAAAAAAATATGATTTTTACATGTAGGAGAGAAATGTCAGAATTGGTCTGGATGGAAAGTGGTTAAGGCCGGCCATAGACGACTTGAACCATGTATGGGCAGGCTGAATGTACCAAGTTGAACGATTGGTTGTACCAAAGTTGATCAATCTGCCGAATTTTACTTGCGATTATCGCTAGTGGCTGCTATAGCCGATAGCAATAATCACTGTCTTCTCCCAGCACAGAGAAGACAATGTCTCGACAGGAAAAATTCTCTTGTCAGCACTGCCTGTGTTGATGCGAGAATCATGCAAATGTCTTTCCTGTAGCCCGTGGTTGCAGGAAATAAATTTGCATCGTCTATGGCTGGCCTATGATGCAGAATTTACAGGCAAGTCAAAATTAGTATCTTAACCCCTTCACGCCGAGCGTATGCAAATATGCAGCCTCGGCTTAAAAGGGTTGCATCGGGGTGATGCCTGCAGCTGCGGTTGGCTTTCTTTGCTAAAAAGGCCTGCTCGGCTGTTATCCCAAGCAGCGGGAGGGGACACCCCCCTCCAGCCACCTTTTGCGGCTCACCCGGGCTTTCACATCCCATTTGGAGGCCTGAGCAACCAGCCGACACGCCTATGAAAGCGTTGATTAGCGCACTAGTAGCCCCTTGAAACTACAAGTTTGTCTGCTGCAGTGGTGCCAGGACTTGGCTTATTCATTCAAAGAGTTCTGTGAATGAAAGATTTGGCTAAAAGTGGCACCAGAAGGAGGGCTCAGCAGGTAAGGGGTGCTGGAACAGGTTACATTCTACATTTTGGGTCTAACACATAACATGTTCTAAAAGGTGAACTTTCCCCTTAAAGTGGAAGTAAACCCTTCCAAATGACTTTGGCCTACAGGTAAGCCTAGATTAAGGCTTACCTGTAGGTCCAATAAATCTCTAAACCTACATGGTTTAGGAGATATTTAGAAATGAAAAGGCATCGCTGTCTACAGCAAATGCGCCGTAGACAGCGGCGCGCAGGGGCACTGAGGATGCCGAGATCACGGCGATATGCCGATCTCGTGCGCATGAGTGACTTCATCGCCGCTCCAGCGAATGATAGCGCTGGAGCGGCGCGACCCGGAAGTCACTCCGGCCCTGGATGGCGGCGCAGAAGATCGTGGATAAGGACCGCTTCGGGGGCTTCGTTTTCAGGTAAGTCTTTCATAATGAGCTAGTATGCTATGCATACTAGCTCATTATGCCTTTGCCTTGCAGGGTGTCTTTTTTTTTTTTTAAGAGGCTTTACTTCCTCTTTAAGGCTATTAGCTGTCCAGGAAAGCGTCATGGCTGCACAGAAATTAGCTTTGGTCAGATAAGACAAAAACGTATGGAGACACCAGGGTTAAAAAATAATAAAAAAAAAAAAAAGGAAATGAAGGCCTTATACTTACCTGTCCAATGGTTCCTCGCCACCACCAACATCTTCCTCTGAGTACCTCATCCGCCACCACAGGATGCCCGCTTTCCAGGGACGTGCAGTGGAGGCCTGTGGCTGGTAAGGCACTGGCTAGTATCAGAGCCAGATACACACAGGTTACATTCTAGCACTAGACCTCCTCTGTAACTAACCATGTAACCTGTAAAAAAAAAAAAAAAAAAAAAAAAATTTATATATATATATATATATATATATATATATATATATATATATATATATATATATATATATATATATATATATATATATATATATATAGCCGCCTATGGGGATCTTTAAGTACAGAAGTTTGGCGCCGTTCCACAAGTGTGCGCAATCATCTTTAACCGGTTCCCGACCGGCGCACGACGATATACGTCGGCAGAATGGCATGGACAGGCAGGAGGGCGTATATAAGTCCCTCCTTTAAGCCGTCCGTGCCATCGGGAGCGTGCCGGGCGCGGTGCGCTCCCGCGCCGGTCGGCGCCCCCGTGAGGCCGCTTGCGGGTCCCGCGGACTCGATCGCCGCGGGGACACCCACGATCGTCTCACGGGAAGGCAGAACGGGGAGATGCGGAAATAGACAGCATCTCCCCGTTCTGCCTAGCAACGCCGATCTCTGCTCCCTGTGATTGGACCAGAGATCAGCATTCACTAGCTGACAGCCACGCCCCCCCACAGTAAGAAACACACCCCTAGGCATACTTAACCCCTACACTGCCCCCTTGTGGTTAACCCCTTCACTGCCAGTGTCATTTATACAGGAATCAATGCATTTAAATAGCATTGATTGCTGTATAAAATGACAATGGTCCCAAAAATGTGTCAAAAATGTCCGATGTGTCTGCCATAATGGACGCAGTCACAATTAATTTAAAAAAAAAAAAAAAAAAAAAAAAAAAAAAAAAAAAAAAAAAAAAAATCGCTGATCGCCGCCACTACTAATAATAAAAAAATAAAAAAATATTAATAAAAATGCTATAAAACTAGTAGCCCATTATCAGCAGTTTTTGAAATACTCAAACCAGCCCATCTGGTACCAACAACCATGCCACATTCAAAGTCACTTAAATCCATGTGTTTAGTAAGAGGCAATTTTGTCACAATTTTTGCAAAAATTAAGAAATTAGATTAGGTTTTTTTTTTTTGTTTCGCAAGGTTGTCAATTTAAACAAGTTAAAGAGGAGGGCCCACAATTTATTTTTTTTTTTTTTAAAAGTCAGCAGCTACAAATACTGCAGCGGCTGACTTTTAATAATCAGACACTTACCTGTCCATAGACCCTAGGGAATAAAATGGCAATTGCTGCAATATTTTATGTCAAACTGTATTTGCCCAGCGGTCTTTCAAATGCAATTTTTGGGGAAAAAAAAAAAACACACTTCAATAAATAAAAAAAATAAAAAAAACAGTAAAGTTAGCACAATTTTTTTTTTGTTTTAATGTGAAAGATGTTACGCCGCGAGAATCGTGATCTATATTCTAAGCAAAAAAAAAAAAAAAATCATGATTCTCATTTTAGCCAGAATCGCACAGCTCTAGTGAGGAGGCAATACAAGGTCTTCAACTGCCTGTCAAATACTTTAAAGAGTGATCAGAATATGGATGGCTCTTTGAAGGGCATCACACGTGAACAAGTCCTTATGGCGACACTGACTGCTGTGGTGGTTGTCAGGGACACAAACTGGTGTGGCAGTGACCAGGGATGCTGTAATGCCCCTTTCACAGGGCTGGGTGGGTGAGGCTGCCAGATTCCGGTGACAAGTTTATTTCTGGAAGTGGCATCACCTGACCAGATTTTGAGCCATATTGCCCTCCACGTGGAATTGATGAGAGCCATAGAGAACACAGAAACGTTTACAGCCTCTGCTGAGGCATCCACAATAAAGTCTGTTGCCCTACAGCATAGGGATAGTCTTTAGCAACTTCTCTTGAAGTGCCTGCTTCCAGGTGACTTTGTAAAGTCAACGTGCAGGCTGCTGCAATTGTTGGAATGAAATGTGCTGCCCCTGCCTCCAAAGCTCTTTTCAGTAAGAAATAAAAAAAGAGTAGCGCTTAAACCGAAAAATTAGTAACCACGTTGGTTAACCGTGCCTCAGCTATAGTCAAAATGTACTAAAGTGGGCCTAAAACCTATGTGTATAAACAGCACAACTAAAATGAAATAGAAGGACCACAAATGGATCCTATAAACAAATAGATGGGTGTATACAAATATAATATAGCCCCACACATAAGTGAATGATGTGAAGAGTGATTGAACCATATAAAATCAATAAAAAACTAACAATAAAATAAACAGTAAAGGAATAAATGGTGAAAGTCCAACAAAACAAATCCAAATCAATGGATAGGTCTTTAAAAGTAATTCCACCCGTGCAGTATGATGAATAAATCAGTCCATCTATCCAAAGAAATCTTCAAATCAACCGCAAGTGATCCACCACCAAGGGAAAAAGTTGAGATATACTTCTTACCAAATGCATATGACACCCCATTACAGAGTGTCATAATAAGCCTGCATAGAGATAGCCCTCCTTTTAACTCCTTGGAGATGCAGCAGATGTCCACAGCCTTGGTAAACCACTCCACACTCCTTTAGTCCAACTCTCATGGATCAACACTCATGGATATGTGTCTTTGCTATTATAGTATCTTCTATCAGGGTTATTCCTACCTTTTGGACGTTGTGGCATCAGGCATATATGTCTCGAGTTTGCAAGGTGGCTACCTGGTTATCTGTGCAGACCTTTAAACAAGCTCTCCAAGTTGATGCTTTGACATCCACAGATCTGTGTTTTGGCCCCAAGTTTTCTGAGTGGTGGTTTGAAGTTTCCTGCTTCTCTTCTAGGGTGTTCTCGTGAGTTGTTAAATGTCCTCTTTGGGTTACCCACCCCTCTTTGTTGCACTGCTTTGTGACACCCTGTTAGACGTTTGGAGGTTCGTTGTGTAGCGGTGTGGTAGTTTCTGTAGACTTGGATCCGCTGGTGGTTGTAGATCACGTTGTGATTTGTTGCTAAAGCTCAGTCAGCAAATGCAGTTTGCTCAGAAGCTCCATTGAAAGCCACTCCAGTGCCTGCACCAAGTCAGGAAGACCGTGGGACGAAGAATGTGATGGACAGGCCTCAGTGTGCACCCATTGATGCCAAAAGTTGAGTGTGAAAAAATGCTGGAGTCAGAACCGATCCCATAAGAACCAATGTCTATGTAGGTGAACGAGTAGTTTTCATCAGCCACTGCCACGTGAAGACGCCAAGAACGAAAAAAAAACATTTTTTATAATTAAAAAATGTTGTCCCACTACCGACTGGCCTCACAATTCTGATGTGCTTGCCGTCTATGGCACCAACACAGTTAGGGAAGTTGCAGCGCTCCCAAAACAACTCAGCTTTGGTGTTCCATTCCTCTTTGTTTGGTTTTCTCATGACCACATCTCTTAGGACCTCCCAGATGGCGATACAGGTGTCCCGCACAATTGTGCTCACTGTAGATTTTCCCAATTTGAACTCGTAGTGTAAGCTGGCAAATGAATTTCCATTTTTTTTTTTTTTTAAAAGGTATCTCAAAAAAAAAAAATACATTTTTCTTTTTATTGCAGAAGGACTCATACCCACTAGGTGGCGGAGCCCCAAGGACACACTTCAGCGACACCAGAGACTGTTGCGTGAAGCAAGGAGTGGGTCTGGTGCTCCCCCAAAGCGCGCCTATGCCTTTGCCAGATACATGGATTTTTTGAAGCCAGTTCTAGAATTGAGGAAGTTATACATGAAATCGGTCACTCTACCATATCTAATTAACCTGTCCCACCCCTAACCCTTACTTTTTATTTCATAACAGAGTTCCAATTTAAATTTTTTGTATTGCAGCACGGAAGCAAGTTGGGAGGAGGGGGAAGAGGAGCATGCGCCTAGTTTTGACGATGATGGAGTATCATTTGCTTGCACAAATCAGGATTCATCTATGGAGCTCCAGGGTGAGCAGATCGAGGTACACGAGTCATCTGCTCAGGAGCCGGATAATGAGGATACCGACGTTTCTACACCTTCCAGCAGAAGGCCAAGGCAAGCATCTACTTCCCGCAGGAAGAAAAGCAGCAGGGCAGCAGAACAGGTTGAAGACCAACACCAGACCAATAAATTACTACACATAGTGTCAGGGATTACTGAACAAAATCGATGCCCTCACACTATTTTTGCCATTCGTTTGGTGCCTCTTCTCAAAGAGGTCTTGCCAGACCATTACTTTAATATGAGGATTGCAGTGCAACATTGTATCCATTCCTTCACTGACACGCCATGTTTCTGTGCCAACGCACAGTCCTAGTCCTAGTACCCAAATATTTACTCCCATTTCTTCTGCCTCAAACACTGCGCCAAACCCTTATCCCTCTAGTTTTGTGGAACCCTCTAGCATGTATGAGACCCCCAGATCACAAATTCCATATCCCATTCCTTCACCAGTTGCCTCTGTAATTTCACCCCCAAGTAGAACCACGTATATTACCAGACAAATGGATATGAGACCACTTGACTCAACATCTTACCATGTCTTGACACAAAACAGACCACCACAGCTCTACGAGCAAATACCGTCTATACCAAATCAATTCCCACCTGTAGCAAGACCAATGGAACAGCACAAACCGATAATTCCAAATCATTATCCATATCACAATCGATCGCTTGAAGTTGCCTCAAACATGCCTACACCCTATCGACATTATGGACCCCCAAGTGTACCACCGGATACCGAGATATCCCCGTCTGTGCGGCCTTGCAGCTAACCCCACCGAGCTCTTTAACAGCAACACTACGACGGCATGATGTAACCAAGCCTGATGAACATAGTCAGCTACAAATTCAAAAAAACTTGGTGAACTGTCTGCTAATGCCACTACCAACTTCCTGTTGAAAATCCATACTTTGTTAGCGTTATGTTTTTGTTAAATAATTTTGAATAGATTATTCCAAATTGCCATCATATTTTGAATGGCTTAGGGAAATAGAGATGGGAGAGAAAAAAAAAAAAACCTTAGTTAGACTTACCGGTGACGGTATTTCTACGAGCCTTTCAGGACAGCACCTTGGAGAGAGCGCAGCTCCGCCTTTACCCAGGAAACACTGCGTGACAACGCCCCTTTTTAAGATCAGCTGCTTCCACCATGCCTTCAGTTGTTACCGAGAAATCCTCTGACATGCTGGAAAATATAAGCAGACAGTTACCATGCCCTATAATTATACATCATAACCTAGGGAGGGAAGTAGGCTGCTGTCTGAAAGGCTCGTAGAAATACCGTCACCGGTAAGTCTAACTAAGGTTTTCTCTCTTCGCCTTTCAGGACAGCACCTTGGAGAGGATAACCGAGAAATTTACTTCAGGGTGGGACCACTGCCTGCAAAACCTTTCTCCCAAAGGATTGGTCTGAGGCTGAGAGCAGATCCAAGCGGTAATGATTTATAAAAGTTGAAAAACTGGACCATATGGCAGCCTTACAAATTTGCTCAGGCGATGCTCCGGCCTTTTCTGCCCATGATGCCGCTACTGCCCTGGTTGAATGAGGCAAGATTCCTTCTGGAGGCTCCAAACCTAGAGAGGTGTATGCTTCTTTAAAAGCTTGCTTTAACCATCTTCCAAGGGTGTTTTTGGAAGCTTTACATCCCTTATGAGCGCCCTCCATTAAAACAAACAGTGAGGATGATTTTCTAAAGTCCTTTGTTATCTCCAGATACTTAAGAAGACATCTCCTGACATCCAGGGTATGGAAGGCTTCTTCTCCTGGCCCCGAAGGTGAGGGGCAAAATGTAGGGAGAATAATCTCCTGTCCCCGATGAAATGCGGAGCTCACTTTTCGGTAGGAAGGCTGGGTCTGTCTTTAGAACTACCCTATCTGGTAGACACCTCATGAAGGGCTCTTTGATTGATAGAGCTTGTAACTCGCTGACTCTACGAGCTGATGTTACTGCCACCAACAACACAGTTTTAAACGTTAAAAACTTAAGTGATGATCCTTCTATGGGTTCAAACGGAAGCTTTGTTAGTCCTTGAAGAACCAAAGATAAATCCCATTTGGGGAAATTAATCACAGGTTTAGGCTTTACTTTAGCCATAGCTCTGAAAAAACGAATTATCAAAAGGTTCCCGACAGGGTTCTTTCCAAAAAAACTGATAAGGCCGCTACTTGCGTCTTGAGCGTACTTGCTGCTAGGCCTTTCTCCAATCCTTCTTGAAGAAACTCTAAAACTGAAATAGTACTAGACAAACTAAAGTCTTTTCTGGAACACCATGTATTATATACTTTCCAGACCTTAAAATAAATGTCTCTTGTCACCTTCTTCCTACTTGCAAGAAGGGTAGTAATGAGTTTTTCTGATAGGCCCTTTTGTCTTAGGATTTGTTCTTCAGAAACCAAGCTGCCAGGTTGAGAAACGCTGGATCTGGATGAAGAAACTTGCCCTGACTCAGTAGATCTGACCTGTTTGGTAACTTCCAAGGAGGTTTTACTGAGAGGTTCATTAGGGTTGCAAACCACGGCCTTTTTGGCCAATAAGGAGCTATCAGAATTAGTTCCGTGGATTCCAGTCTGAATTTGGCTAATACCCTTGGAATCAGTGGAAATGGGGGAAAAGCGTAGGACAGCTGGAAGTCCCATCTGTGGGCCAGTGCATCTATCCCCAGAGCTTGATCTTGTCTCTGAAGGGAGAAGAAAACTGGTACTTTCGCGTTTTCTTGTCTTGCGAATAGGTCCACCAGAGGAACACCCCAACTCTTGGCTATTGTCTCGAATAGATCCTGATTCAGAGACCACTCTGATTCCCTTACTTCCCTCCTGCTGAGGAGATCTGCCAAGGTGTTTTCCGTCCCTTTTAAATGGACTGCCGATAGGGAGGCCAAATTGTTCTCTGCCCATCTCAGTATTTGGCAGGCTAAATCCAACAAAGTTCTGCTTTTTGTGCCCCCTTGTTTTGTTAGGTATAACACTGCCGTCATATTGTCCGTTAAGATTTGGACATGCTGGTTCTTTAGAAGTTCCTGGAAGGACAGAAGACTCAGATGAATAGCCTTCAACTCTCTCCAGTTCGATGACCTTCTCGCTTCTGGCTTGGACCAAACCCCCTGAATAGTTTGTTCTTCCAGGTGGGCTCCCCACCCCCATGCGCTGGCATCTGTGGTCAGTCTTTGGGTTACTGGGAAGGACCAGTGAAGACCTTTTGAGATGTTTCTCTGGTTCCTCCACCACCAGAGTGATCTTTTTGCTCTTGCCCCTATGACAAACTTATTCTCCAGAGATTCCTGGTAGGACTAATTTGTCAAAATGTCTGCCTGCAGCAGACGAGCATGCAGTCTGGCCCACTGTACTGCAGGGATTGCTGCTGTCAATAGACCCAGAGCCGACATGGCTCGTCTTACTGAGAACCTTGAATTGGACTGAAGTACCTTCAGAACTGACTGCATCTTTTCTATTTTTTCTTGGGGTAGAAATATTTTCTGTTCCACTGAGTCTATTTCGTACCCCAAAAACCTTACTCTTTGAGCTGGTATTAAGTTGGACTTCTGAATGTTGAGAAGCCAACCCAAACCTCTTAGATGTGCTTGAGTCACTTGAAGGTTGACTTCCACCTGACTTTTTGAGTCGGCGAAAAGTAGCAGATCGTCCAAGTAGGGCACTATTGGGATCCCTTTCAGTCTCAGGGGTTCCAACGCTTCTGCCATCACTTTCGTGAATACTCTGGGTGAGGAGGAGAGTCCGAATGGCAGGGCTCTGAACTGTAGATGCCAGACCTCCCCCCTCCCCAAATTGACTGCGAGACGCAGAAATTTCTGGGACTGGGGTGCTATTGGGATATGGAGATATGCATCTCTCAAATCGATGGAGGCCATGTGACACCTGGGGGTCAGCAAGTTCTTCACTGAAAAAATCGTGTCCATCCTGAATTTTTTGTACTTTATGGATCGATTCAACAGCTTCAAATTGAGGATCAGGCGGAATTTTCCCGATGGTTTCTTGACCAAGAATATATGGGAATAAAACCCTTTTCCTTCTTGCCCCTCTGGGACCTGAGAGATGACATTCTGTTGCATCAGCTCTTGAAGAAGAGACTTCATAGCCAGAGCCTTCTCCTGATCCCTCGGCAAGTTTGTTATGTAGAACCGACTTGGGGGGTCTTGTAAAAACTCTAGATGGTAACCCTGCTGGATTATCCCTAGGACAAATGGACTTCTTGTTGTTTCTTCCCAACTGAGCAAGAAGTCCTGAAGCCTCCCTCCTACTGGGAGCTGGTCATTGTTTTTTAGGGGATTGCTCAGGGTTTCTGAACAAAACCCCACCCCTGCCTCTTCCTCTCTGAGGATTCCAAGGTCTTTTCTTTGTTTGGTCCTTTTCCTTATCGGTTTGTCGAAAAGGACGAAAATTCTTCCTCTGTTGCTTGAGAGAAGGCAGCATCTATCTTTGGTTTCTTACTTTTTAATGGAGTCTGTTAACACTTTGTGTACAGGAAAGACTATGTTTGACCTCCTCCAGCCCCTGGTACATTTTGTCATGTACTGACAGCTGAATTTTTTCTTCCTGGATCTCCAGTGTAGTATAAAATTGCCTTGAGTAAATCATCAACTTCCTCAAGTGACAGTTTATATCTAGAAGCTTTGGCTTCTTCTTCCTCATCATCAGAATCAAACGTTGAGGGAGGAATGCTTTCCCTTTCTTCCTCAGACTCGCTTTCAATTTGCACAGAAGTGGACGGAGGGAGACTGGATTGAGAACTCTGTTCTTGGCTGGAACTCTGACCACGTTTTTTCACAAGGGAGCGTACTGTCCCTAGGGCCTCTGCTAGTTCTTTTCTCACTGAAGACAGGAGTTCCTTGCACTCCTGTGAAGACTCCTCCTTCACTAAATCCGCAATGCAAGATCTGCACAGGGGTTTGGGCCAAGAGTCCCTTAAAGGATTTTTGCATGAGGGGCATTTTCTTGAAGTTCTCTCTGACTTAGCAGTAGCTTTCTGAAACGACAGAAATAAAAGAACCCACAGGTCCTCTTTAACTGCAGCCACTAAAGAGTACAACAGATAGACCCCCCAAAGCCAAACACCCTAAGTGCCCAGAGTCTCAATCCCTGCTGAACTGCTAATGGACCTTTACACCAAAGCAGACAGCTGCAGGTTAACTTAATACATGAACAAAACAAAACACCCAGTGATGTAAAGGAAAGAGGTCCCTCTGTACCTCTCCTACCTGGGACTGGCCGGGAGCCTGGGAGCCTGGGCGCCTGCATCCGCAATAGCTGCTGATGATTCGTCCTCCATTCCGATCGTTGCAGCCGCCGTCCGCGCGCTTTTGAATGGCTTTCCGTCCATGCCAAACAAAAGGAAGTCCCGGCCAGAGGACCCGCCCCTTCCTCCTGCGTTCCAGCAGCTGGAACCAATTGCTGCTACGCCCTGCCGGAAGTCTCCACCCACCGGAACTGGCGTCCCCCGCCGTCCGGGATTCGGCGCCGCCATGCTGAGGCCTGGCATGGAACGCTCGTTTCTGAGCACACCCGCGGCCCCCCGAACGCACGGGCGAACAACCTCCGGCAGTCCATTACTCCTGTGAGCCGACGAAGGAAGGGAACACCGGAACACCTACCCCATCGTTCGGGAAGGTGCTGGGCTGGTCTTTTCGAACGTAAGCACAAGGCACTGCCAAAACCCTCGTTTTTTCCCTTAAAGAGAGCGCAGCACCCCTGGTTCCCCAGCAGTGTTCCACCATGGCGGAGGAAACACTAAAACTGAAGGCATGGTGGAAGCAGCTGATCTTAAAAAGGGGCGTTGTCACGCAGTGTTTCCTGGGTAAATGAAGATGCGAGGGAGGGAGGATGAGAGAGAGAGTGGGAGATGACGGAGGATGAGGTGGAGAGGTAGAGTTTCAGTTACTAAAGTTTTGAAAGTTAGAATTAAAGTTCAGTGAAGTTAAAGCTAGAGAGTCAGAGAGAGTCAGGCCCCTTTCACACTGGGCGGTGCGGATGTCGGCGGTAAAGCGGCGCTATTTTTAGTGTCGTTTTAGCAGCGCTATTCAGCCACTAGAGGGGCGGTTTTAACCCCCGCTAGCGGGCGAAAAAGTGTTAAAACCGCCCGCAAAGCACCGCTGCAGCGGCGCTTTGCCGGCGGTATAGCCACGCTGCCCCATTGATTTCAATGGGTAGGAGCGGTTTATTCACCACTCCAAAGATACTAGCAGGACTTTTTTTACCATCCTGCTAGCGCACGATCCAGCGCTATTTTTAGTGATGTAGCGCCTGAAAAACGCCTCAGTGTGAAAGGGGCCTTAGAGAGTCAGGGAGTTAGAGGAGTTAGATTGTTTCCACAAAATTTCATGCAAAGTATGTAATCACAAAATAATTACAAGTTTTTGAAAAAATACTTTTTTGGAAGACCATTCTGTTGCGATATCGGTCTGCTTTCTTTGCATTCCTTACTATAGCTTACTATGGTGCATAGCATACATTTTCACAAAGTATATATATGAAATTTACATTAATGTAACAAGCAACCTTTCCGCTGGCTCCACACTATTCCGAAAGGTGGTGTTCTGATACTCCAAAACGTGTACCAAGCAGCCGAAGTAATTCATCGAAACTAAGAAATAAAACCACAAAACCAATGTAAGTGACAGGCTAAAGCCCATACACAAAATCAAATTGAATGGTAAGAGGCAAGAGTTCTAGTAAAAAGGAGAAAAGAGCTAGAAAGTGGGATTGGTGGTCAGTGGGATGCATGCCCTTACATTGGTGGTCAGTGGGATTGGTGGTCAGTGGGATGCATGCCCTTACATTGGTGGTCAGTGGGATTGGTGGTCAGTGGGATGCATGCCCTTACATTGGTGGTCAGTAGGAATGGTGGTCAGTGGGATGCATGTCAGTGATGGATAGATAAATAGAAGGAGGGAGAAGGAAGAGGGGTACAGGTACTAACCTATTTACTGACATCCGGGAATAGTTGAAGAACTTCTGCTCATGCTGCCCAAGATCATTGTAGAGGCCTCTCCCTTCACTATTTTGACTAATTGGATGGACCCAATATCTTATTGTACTAATCAGCCTCTTCCTCCTCCTTTTCCTCCTGGGCTTTGTCCATCACCGTAACAACTGCTGCCCTGATCAAGGGCATACGATGAAACATAATGACCACAAATCAAAATCCTCA
The DNA here is from genome assembly GCA_028564925.1 of Lithobates sylvaticus. Taxonomy (NCBI): domain Eukaryota; kingdom Metazoa; phylum Chordata; class Amphibia; order Anura; family Ranidae; genus Lithobates; species Lithobates sylvaticus. The sequence continues at coordinate 427,262,054 of CM053030.1, forward strand.
CTGACTACACAGAAAGAAACCACACTCCTCAACAACAATACTCTCCCCACAAAAGAAAACCGGGAGGAGCACAGGAAGTTAACATTCATTTTTTTCTTGCCTTTTCGATTGGCCTGAGCACAAAATGCACCTGTGCCTAATTTACATTCTAAGCGCATTGAATTTGCAATACAATCACTCTGGTAATAACTAAACACGTAATGAAAAAAAATTTGCATCACAGTTGCATCGCACAAGTGTGAACCGGCAATTAGAGGTGTTCCTACAGGGAGTATCTCACTAAAAATTACATTTTTGTTGCAGGGGATTCCTGAAATCTGACTTGTATCTTCGGCAGACTTCTGGGAAAATTGGTGAGTCAAATCACACAAGCAAGAAATTATGTTTCTGGGGAGTGGTCAGTACACACTCTGTACAGAACAACTCCAGGTAGCCATATTGCAATGCATTCTCAGAAGATTACAGTAGCTGCAGATTGAAGGAGGAGAGGTAATTTTTAACATTCAATTACAATAGGACTTGTGTCGCAATTGTATACGCTATATTTTCTTTATTTGCTCGTTTTTTTTTCCCACGAAAGTGGAGTTACCCTTTGTGTTGCGTTTGTTAAAAATATGATTTTTTAATATTAATCAGACATAGGATACATGGGACAATATTACAATAGTGAGTTGGTCAGATTACTGTCAGTTTTTTGGTTTGAGTAGATTTCTCAAACAAATGCTGTTTTCATACAATGGGGTTAGATAACATGGTTGTATTCAACAGGCTATTGTCTCTATAGCTACAGTAAACAAGACATTACTTGTTTGAGATTTTTCAGCTCTCAAACTCAAAGAATGACTGTTTGGTTTGAGTAGACAATGGGTATATAACATTGTTGTATAAATTGACAGTTTCAAGATGGCTATTGTCTCGATAGCTACAGTAAACAAGTAAGAGAGGGTCTCTCAGGCTGCATTCACACCTGAGCGTTTTGTCGCCCTAAGCTACAAAACGCTAGAGGGGAAAAAAATACATTATTCTCTATGGAGATGGTTCACATCTCCACTCCATGTCGCCTGAAGCTCAAACAAGTTCCGGACCCTTTGTCGCGCGAATCGGGCAGATTTGGGCGTTTGTATCCCCATAGAAACTAATGGAAACGCTCGATTCAAGCGTCTAGCGCGACAACGAGCGTTTCTATGGGCGTTTTGTCGCTGCATCTGCTCAAGTGAAATAGATTGTACATAAGGAAATGACATAAAACATAACAGGAAGTGCACAGATCACCATTTTAGCAGACATACAGACCAGCAATATGGAGAGTGAAGTAGATGAGACTATATGCCTGCTGGATCAGGAGACCTTTATTAGAATGGTCAAGGAGCACCCCTGTCTGATACAAGAGATCCTACTTATAAACTGCGAGCGAGCAAGAGGAGGGCATGGAACCAGACTGCCATGAAAGTGTTCAAACTGGGCAGACCTAACTGGCCATGTCAAGGATGATAAAAGGTAAGATAAACTCCTGCAAACATAGGATGATTGTTATTTAGTACATTATAGAAAAACAGTACTAGCTTATGCTTAACCACTTCACACCCGGGCCAATTCTGACATTTCTCTCCTACATGTAAAATTCACAATTTCTTGGCTAGAAAATTACATAGAACCCCCAAACATTATATATGTTTTTTTAGAAGAGACCCTAGAGAATACAATGGCGGTCGTTGTCTTTTTATCTCGCACGGTATTTTCACAGCAATTATTCGAACACGTTTTTTTAGAAAAAAAAGTTAAAATTTTTTTTTTTTTAAAAAACAGTTTTTTTGCATAATGTGAAAGATGAAGATACGGCGAGTAAATAGATACCCGACATGTGAAAAAGTCCTGCAAGCCGCATCTTTGGAGGACTGTAGGAGCTGTGTAGTTACCGCTCCTAAAGCGCCCCTTCCCATTGAAAACAATGGGGCAGCACTCAAAACCCGCCTGCAAAGAGCCTCTGCAGCGGCGCTTTGCGTGCCTTTTTAACCCTTTTTTGGCCGCTGGCGGGGCAGTTTTAACCCCCGCTAGCGGCCAAAAAAGGGTTAAAACCGCCAGCAAAAGAGCCGCTGCAATTTTATTAATTATTCACATAATATAATACAACCGTATACTATGCTAACAAAGAAATAAAGATTTACATTTATTGAATTGCCTCAAGCTGCCATGGGACCTGTCCTGCTGGAGACATGAAGTAGGACGCAAATTGATCCCTGACACGCGTCCCTTGTCTGCTTCCACGAACACCGGTCCAATGCGCTCTTTCCATACTCTCAAGTACTGGCTCCTCAAAATCATATCCATCCCGCTGCCTTACAAAATTATGCAATGCACATGCAGCCTTAACAGCACAGACTGCATTTTGCATATTGAGAATAGGAGTGTGCAGTACCCGCCATTTATTTGACAATATGCCAAATGCAGATTCTACAACACGACGTGCTCGTGTTAGCCGGTAATTGAACACACTCCTCTGTTCATTTAGATTGTGCCCCGAGTAAGGCCGTAGTAGATGCTCACTCAGAGCAAATGCCTCATCTCCAACAAAAGCACTGGGTAGGGGAGGGCCATTTGTGCCTGGGAGTGGACCGCTTGCCGGAAGGTTCAGACAATCGGTACGTAGGAGGTGTCCAAATGAGGAAATGGCAGCATTGCAGGAAAACCTCTGATATCTGGGACCAATCTTCTGATGTAGGTTTTTTAAAAACTATATCCTTCAATACATCCCAAATTGCAGAGCAGTTGTCACGGACTATATAACTGGCTGTTGATTTGCCAACCCGAAAAGGTATAGTGCAGACTTGATATTGATTGTCCAGTTGCTAGGTACCTACAGAGAAATAAATATATTTATTTTAATTTGTTTAACAGTTAAAATGCTCACATTGAAGTGGAAGAGTATACGGGATGCCTACACTCGACATCTACGACTGATCAGGGAATTTATGAGTGGATCTGCGGCATGTGCTCCGAGAGATTACATGCATGCAAAAGAACTGGAGTTCCTTCAGCCATTGCTGGCTTTGGGGCGGTAAGCTATCATCTGTACGAATGTCATTAAACAAAATGTAAAGAGAAAGTTATAATAATTTCTATTTGCAGTACTGAAAACAGCTGGGAGGACAGTTCCCAAAATAATGCTTTGGACACACAAGCAAGCCAAGCATCAGGTGGTGATCAAGAAGGCCAAGATCTGGAGAGCCAATCGTCGACTCCAGCACGCTCTACATCAGCGACACCAGTGGGAGGAACAAGAAGGAAGGCTCCGGAACTAGATTTTAACCACATGCTGGACATTATGGCCAGTATGTCGGACAGAATGACCAGCAATAGGTCTCACGTTCAGGTGTCTGCTAGATGTCTGGAAGGTCTGATGGAGAAGGTACCATCAGAACTCCAGGCAGACATGTTGTCATGTACCATCCGCTATATTGCGACCTTTATCCCACCAACCTCCACATATAGGTCCTCAGAACCTCCGCCACCGTATGGTCCCTATGCAAATCCCCCCCCATCTGCCAGCACCACATTCTTTATCCCTTCCTCTGTTGTCAGCACCACCTCCTAATTACCTTTCTCTGCCTACACCGCCACCTACTAATTACTATCCTCTGCCAACACCACCACTACCACATTCTAATTAGCAGCTTAATGATCATCCATCTACCTCCACCTGGTCACAATATGGCCATGCAATGGATGTGGTCAATACACCTAATGAGGGAGTCAACTCTCCCAAATCTTTCAACACCTATAATTTTTTTTTTGTTTTATGAGCTACGTTAGCTCTATTTCTTTGTTTATATGGTTGAGCTGTATATTTTCCAAATAAAAAAAATTAAATTAAAAAAAAAATAAAAATAAAAAAAAAGGGAGAAAAAGTGATATTTCGTTAATACTTTATATTAAAAAATAAAGGTTTTGTTTAGCTTTAAAATTGTGTGATTGGGTGTTTTTTCCACAATTCTTTACAAAAGTAAGATTTTTTTATAATAATCATTGTAATGTTATTTTTCGCACATGAAATGTGTATACCACAAATAATGCCCCAAAATACATACATTGCACTGATGATACGTGGCACTAAAAGGTGGCAATGACGACAAGTGACACTGACAGGTGGTACTGATACGTGGCACTGGGGACAGGTGGCACTAACAGGTGGCAATGATGACACGTGACACCGATAGGTGTCACGTGTCAAAAAGTCAAAAAGAAATAAGAAAAATTTACCTCAGTGTGATGATTAGTCGTTCCACTGGGGTTATACTGTTCCGGAAATAGGTGTCCATTCTTTGCAACCGGTAAACCCAGTAACTCAAAGCTGTGAGCAAAAATAAGAAATATGGGGTTTATTAGTGGACATTATAAGACAGGAACAATGTCAAAACATCATGAATCCAAATAAGTTTCACTAACCTTTTTATGGACATCCTTGTGTAGTCCAAGAATTTATCATCATGCTCATGTAGATCACTATACATGACCCAAAATTGGCCTCTCTCTTCTCGTTCGGCAATTACTGGGTGGATCCAATATCTGCGTGCCCTCTTTCTCCTCTCTCTTTCATGTAGAAAGTATGAGGCAACAGTGGCTGCTGCCAGAAAACACGCCATCTCATTGTCACTCATCTTTGTGCAGAAGATAGTACAATAAGATGGAGCAGGAAGCACAATGATGAACCGGAAGTACAGTATTCACCCAGGAAGCAGATGAAAAAAAAAAAATCTAAAAACATAGCAACAAATGATGAAAGATAATCATTTTTCCTATTGGCTATCAAAAAAAAACGCTGAAGTTAAAAAAACGCCTGAAAACGCTGTATGCAAACGCGCAAAAACGCCTGAATTCGCGCGGTGCTACGCTCAGGTGTGAATGCAGCCTCAAACTGAAAGAATGACTGTTAAGTCGGTTGTTATGGAAACAAGTTTGTAACCATTAACTTTGGTCAACAAACTTGTACAAATAAAAAAGGATGAGTAGACAGAGGGGAGAGACACAGATCATCATGCTGCAAGATCAGAAGAAGCCACTCATGACACAAGAAACTTGCCTGGTGTCCAAGAAGCATTGTTGCCAATGGAGATCATGAACATACAGTAACAGAAGTTAAGTAACCCTATTAAATGTATTTGTACTGTTAGGCATTTTGCTTGTTATAGATATCTGTCAGTCTTGTATTGTATTCCCAAGATTGTAATAGTTTTGTATGTACAGCAGCTTTGTATAGAAAAAGCACATTTACATACTGCAGAAGTCAGCTTCCTTGTTATACCACAGAGTAACCTTGCTAGATAGACGCAAGCAAAACACCCTTTAACTGATTCTGAAAAGTCAAAAATGTTAAAAAAAGTATTTGAGGGATGCAGCACTCTTGAAATTGCTGCGATATTGGGGCTTGATTACAGAACCAAACCTTTATTACAAATGGTCAACAGGGTGGCAAGAAATGTGTTGAGAAAAAAATAAATGCAAAACTGCCAAAGATTGGAAAAGAATCAAACACGAAGCTACCAGGAACCCAGTGCTGTCATATTCCAGAACTGCAACCATCCTGGAGTACCCAGAAGTACAAGGTAAGGTAGGCCGAAACTCGACCACCACTGAACAATGCTCATAAATTGAAATGTCAAGACTGGGCCAAAAAATATCTGAAGACAGATGAGAGGAGAGCGATTCATGATGGACCAGATGGATGGGGCTATGGCTGGATCAGTAACGGGCACAAAGCTCCACTTCAACTCAGATGCCAGCAAGGTGGAGGTGGGGTACTGGTATGGGCTAGTAATATTAAAGATGAGCTAGTTGGACCCTTTTGGGTTGAAGACTGACTTAAAATCAACTTCCAAACCTACTGCCAGTTTTAGAAGCAGCGATACAGGAAAGTCTGCATCTTTCAAGAAAACCATGATTATATTTATGCAGGCCAATGTTTCATTGCAGGCATCAAAGTACTCTGCATGGCTAGCCAGTAAAGCTTTAAATATATAAGAATATGGACATGTCCACCTTCCTCACCTGACCTAACCCCTATTGAGAACTAGTGGGCCCTTCTTAAACAGGAGATTTATGATGAAAGGAAAAACAGTACACCTCTAAAAGTGTCTAGAAGGTTGTGGTTGCTGCTGCACAAAAAAGTTGATCATCAACAGATCAAGAAACTGACAGACTCCATAAATAGAAGGCTTGTGACTGAGACCCCTTTCACACTGGGGAGGGGTGTTAGCAGTAAAGCAGCGCTAAAATTTAGCGGTGCTTTATCACTGTAATAACGGCGCTATTCGGCTGCTAGCAGGACGCTTTTAACCCCCGCTAGCAGCTGAGGAAAGGGTTAATAGCGCCCAAAAAGTGTCACTACCGAAGCGCTTTGCAGGCACTTCGGCAGCTGTGCCCATTCATTTCAATGGGCAGGGCGTTTTGGGAGCAGTGTACCACTCCCGCACTGTCCCAAAGATGCTGCTTGCAGGACTTGTTTTCGTGTCGTGCAAGCGCACCACCCCAGTGTGAAAAGCTGTAGAAGAGCTAGTTTACAGGTGCTTTTCAGGCGCTATGTTTAGCGCAAAAACACCTGTAAAACGCCTCAGTGTGAAAGGGGTCTTATTGAAAAGAAGGGTGGCTATATTGGTCACTGATTTTTTTTTTTATTTTTTTTTAACATGTCAAAAATGTTTATTTGTAATTTGAGTTGTTTATTATCACTTTAACAGATGAAAACAAGTGAGATGGGAAAAATGTTAGTTTTTCATTCAGTTGCATAATAATTCTGCACATGAATAGTTGCCCAATAATTGTGCACACAGATATTCTCTTAAGGCCTCATGCACACTGGACGTTAAAATAATGTTATAAAAACGCCAGTAGCTTTGCAGCGAGTTATTCAACATTTTTTGCAATAGCGTTTATTAGCATTTTTTTATTCCCAATGGATCAAAAAATGTCAAAGAACGCTGGCGAGACGTGTTTTTGAACGTTTATCAGCATTTGACGTTAGAGTCTTTTTACAGCTCAAAAACTCCTCTCAGAACCCACTAGTTTTGGGGGTTTTATTAAGCCAAAAAACACATGGACACATAGGATAACATGATAGGGAGTTTATTGACTGTGGAAAAAAAACATCTGAAGCCAAGAACAGCTGCTGTAAAAACATCCAATGTGCATGAGGCCTAAGAAAGCCAAAACCTCACTTACTTTCTTCAGGTTTGAAGTTTATTAACATTTTGGACGGACAGAGAGCACTGTAGTTATTCAATGATTAAAATAATCCTCAAAAATACAACTAATAATTGTGCACAGTGTACACCATAGCGGCGATGAAGCCTCAAGCTGTATGATGTTTGAAGAGTTGAGGAACCAGGCGATTCTCTCCACTGGGCCCTGTCCCTAGCAAGCCTGTGAAGCCTGCAAAGGCAGCAGAGCATAGGGGCGCCCGCAATAACAACAAACGTGTGTCGATCCAGTTGGTCCAGAGGAAACAAGAACTGAGGTATAGTAATGTCAACTTCTCATAATGGTGGATGATGAATTTCCTATTTTAGGTGCAAGGAGCCTCTGAAGACTTAATACGATTACGAAACATGTAAGGTGGATGTAAGCGCGCCTCGACCTTTGAATTATCCACAAGAATTTTGCCTGTTTATCTACATAAATGTTAGTGCATTATCGTACCTTTTAATAAAAAGCAATGTTTTTTTTTAAGCAATATTACACTATTGTGGTGCCCTTACATTTTTTGAGGAAAAACAGCCGTCGTATATACATATACACATCCCCTTGCCTGGAGAAAGCACTTCCTGCGCTGGGATCGAGTTTTCCATGACTGGCGAGAGCTGGAGCGATGCCGACATGATGATCACTCATCTTATCATACGCGTTCCCAGACTCTTTATAAGTTGAGAGTCAATTTCTTCTGGTAAGCTGGATTGCCTCTTTACACTGGTGGTGACGACTGTATTCAATATCTTTTCACACTGCTGGTGCTGGGACTTTTTACCAACCTATCATCCATCGTTGGTGGCGATTTATGGCAGGATTGTTCATCACAGTGTCTTTTACTGCAACCTTCCTTTGATTGGCGCTGCACCTTTTGTATTTATCCAAATACAGATTGAATGCTCTGAAAGCACACTGTACTCATACAGGTCCTTTATGCAAACCTTGGCACGCAACCTTTATATAGTCACCTCTTCAATTGCATTTTAACCAATTCACCCCTGGAAGGTTTTACCCCTTCCTGATCACTTTTTACAATTTGGCACTGCGTCGCTTTAACTAGTAATTGCGCGGTCATGCGGCGCTGTACCCAAACGAGATTTGCGTTCTTTTTCCCCCTCACAATTAGAGCTTTCTTTTGGTGCTATTTGATCACCTGTGTTTTTTAATTTTTGCACTATAAACAAAAAAAATTTAAAAAAAAAAGCGACAATTTTGAAAAAAAAATTTTTTACTTTTTGCTATAATAAATATCCCAAAAATGTTTTAAAAAAAAAAAAAAAAAAAAACACATTTCTTCAGTTAGGCCAATATATATTCTTCTACATATTTTTGGTAAAAAAAAAAAAAAAAAAAAAATGCAATAAGTGTATATTGATTGGTTTGCGCAAAAGTTATAGCATCTACAAAACTATGGAAAAGATTTATGACATTTTTATTAATTTTTAGGGTTATTGCGACAGACAGATCGGACACTTGACACATTTTTGGGACCATTGACATTTATACAGCGATCAGTGCTATAAAAATGCACCGATTACTGTGTAAATGTCACTGGTAGGGAAGTGTTTAACACTAAGGCTCGATTCACACTAATGCGTTTTTTTTTATGCATTTTGCAGAAATGCAGGGACATTTTTTAACCTGGGTTCTTATGAAACATGTTCAAATCAATGCATTTTTGTGCCTCTGCGTTTTTGGAAAGGGTCAGGGACTTTTTTTCATGCAAAATGCAGCGTTTTGCATGTAATTGAAGTCAATGGACCCGCATCCAAAACGTGCCAAAGTACCGTGTTTTTACCGCAATTTTGCCACAATTTGCGTTTTTTTTTTTAACTGCAAAACGCAGAAAAGTCGCGGTAAAAACGCGTGTCCAAAAACGTGGCAAGCACCGCAAAAAGCACTGCAAAAACGCTCAAAAGCAAAATGCATAGATGTAAATTGAGCCTAAGGGGCGATTAAGGGGTAAATGTGTGTTCCCTCAGTGTGTTCTAACTGTATGGGGATAGGACTGTGTAGGAGAAGAGACATACTACTTACTAGGAACAAACAACATGTCTCCTCTCCTCTGAAAGCATGGGGATTTGTGTGTTTACACAAGTGAATAAGTGAATGTGATCACTTATGAAAAAAAAAAAAAAAAAAAAAAAAAAATAGGGAGAAGGGGTATAATTTTTCTTAACCTGAATGGGTTGTTTTACAAGGTGATTGTTTACAATCACTTTAACCGCTTCAGCACCGGGCCATTTTTCACCCTTCCTTACCAGAGCACTTTTTGCGATTCGGCACTGCGTCGCTTTAACTGACAATTGCGCGGTCGTGCGACGTTACACCCAAACAAAATTGACGTCCTTTTTTTCCCCACAAATAGAGCTTTCTTTTGGTGGTATTTGATCGCCCCTGCGGTTTTTATTTTTTGCGCTATAAACAAAAGAGCGACAATTTTGAAAAAAAGCACAATATTTTTTACTATAATAAATATCCCATTTTTTTTTTTAAAAAACTATTTTTTTCCTCAGTTTAGGCCGATACGTATTCTTCTACATACTTTTGGTAAAAAAAAAAAAAAAAAAAAAAAAAAAAAAAAAAATCGCAATAAGCGCATATTGATCGGTTTGCGCAAAAGTTATAGCGTCTACAAAATAGGGGTTAGATTTATTGCATTTTTTTTTTTTTTTTTACTAGTAATGGCGGCGATCTGCGATTTTTTTTTCGTGACTGCAACATTGTGGCGGACACTTCGGACACTTTTGACACATTTTTGGGACCATTCACATTTACACAGCGATCGTTGCTATAAAATTGCATTGATTACTGTGTAAATGTGACTGGCAGGGAAGGGGTTAACACTAGGGGGCTGGGAGGGGTTAATGTTTTCCCTAAATGTGTGATTCTAACTGTGGGGGGAGGGGACTCAAGGGGAGGAGACCGATCATGTGTTCCTCCGTGCTGGGATCACATGATCGGTCTCCTGCTCGCTGACAGGACGTGGAGCTGTGTGTTTACACACACACAGCTCCACGGTCCCGTTGTTTTAACGGGCAATCGCCGGTGCCCGGCGGACATCGAGGCCGCCGGGCACCCGCACCGGGTCCCGAGCGACACCGCGGGCGCGCGCGCGCGCCCCCCAGGCGGCCGGGAATGGGAGGACGTCATATGACGCCCACCCAGGATGGTAGATCCACCTTGTGGGCGTCATATGACTATGGGCGGGTATTGAAGGGGTTAAAGTGAAAATAAACACGATTTTTTTTTTTTTTTTTTTTTTTTTTTTTTTTAATTGTTGGGACCCATGCATGTTTATTTTGCAGATTTAGGTAGGCCATACATAGTTCGAATTGTGTATGGGCAGGCTGAATGTACCAAGTTGATTGAGCGATCAACTTGGGTACAACCAGCATGTCAGGTTTTATCAGCGATTGTCGCTTGCGGCTGCTATAATTGTGTGCAGGAGGGATTCCTGCAGCAACACTGTTTGCGTTGATGGGGGAATTGAAAGAAATTTGCGCCGTGTATTGCTGGTGTTCTGTCAAAAGAGCAGACTCGTCAAAATCTCCAATTTCGCCCTTTCCGGTGACTCTCCTGCAGCAGAAATGCAGATTGAGGACTTGGCTGTTTTGACAGAACACCGGCAGCGTATACACTACAGTACACGATATGAGTGGACATTGTTAGTTCGCCCGCTAGTAGTGTCCTGTCATAACAGCCAACTCGTCGTGTACCGTAGTGTATACGCTGCCGTGTTCTGTCAAAACAGCCAAGTCATCGAAATCTGCACTTACTGCTGCTGGCGAGTCATCGGAATTGACACAATTGGAGATTTTGTCAGGACCTCAGCCTTACTGTTCAAAAAGAGCCCTCCAGCACTTAACTGTCACCACTCCCAACACTTTCATCTTCCTCCATCTTAGTTCTGGGTTTGCACTCTCCAGCTGAAAGGCCATGCTGGCACAGTGCTCTCTGAATTTATGGTACACCTCGTGTGCCCTGAATGCAGATCACATTGCGCAGTAACGTTGCCATCTGAATCCGATGTGAATACATTCTAAATTGCACACGTTTAGGAAGTTTCATGGCACCTACCACCAGTAAGACATATTTTAACCACTTAAAGACCAGGCCTCTTTTTTCAGACTCAGTGTTTACAAGTGAAAAACAATTTTTTTTGCTAGAAAATTACTTAGAACCCCAAACAATATACATTTTTTTTCCTAACACCCTAGACCTAGAGGATAAAATGGCACCATATTTGCGCAGCGGTCTTACAAGCGCATTTTGGGGAAAAAATTCACTTTTTTCAATAAAAAAATAAGACAACAGTAAAGTTAGCCCAATTTTTTTTATATTGTGAAAGATAATGTTACGCCGAGTAAATTGATATCCAACATGTCACGCTTCAAAATTGCACCTGCTCGTGGAATGGCGTCAAACTTTTACCCTTAAAAATCTCCACAGGCGACGTTTAATGTAAACATCTATTGTAATAGAAAAAAAGTACTATGACAGGTCCTCTTAAATATGAGATCTGGGGTCAAAAAGACCTCAGATATCATATTTGGACTTAACCACTTCAACACTGCTGACTGTCATATGACGTCCACAAGGTGGATCTCCCATCCTGGGTAGACGTCATACAACGTCCTCCCATTCGCGGCCATCTAGGGGGCGCGCGCGGCGTCACTTGGGACCCGGTGCGCGTGCCCGGGAACACAGCAGGACCGTTTACACACACAGACCCACGTCCTGTCAGTGGAGAGGAGACCGATGGTGTGTGCCTAGTACAGAGGAACACTGATCGGTCTCCTCCCCTTGTGAGTCCCCTCCCCCCACAGTTAGAATCACTCCCAGGGAACATACATTAACCCCTGCAGCGACCCCTAGTGTTAACCCCTTCCCTGCCAGTCACATTTACACAGTAATCAGTGCAATTTTATAGCACTGATTGCTGTATACATGTGAATGGTCCCAAAAATGTGTCAAAAGTGTCCGAAGTGTCCGCCGCAATGTTGCAGTCACGTAAAAAAAAAAAAAAAAAAAAAAAAAAAAAAAAAAAAATGCAATAAATCTATCCCCTATTTTGTAGATGCTATAACTTTTGCGCAAACCAATCAATATACGCTTATTGCAATTTTTTTTACCAAAAATATGTAGAATACATATCGGCCTAAACTAAGGGAAAAAAAAAAACACTTTTTTTTTTTTTAATTTGATATTTATTATAGCAAAAAGTTAAAAATTGTGTTTTTTTTTTTCAAAATTGTCGCTCATCTTTTGTTTATAGTGCAAAAAATAAAAACCGCAGAGGTGATCAAATACCACAAAAGAAAGCTCTATTTGTGGGGAAAAAAAGGGCGTTAATTTTGTTTACGCAATTGTCAGTTAAAGCGACACAGTGCCGAATCACAAAAAGTGCTCTGGTAAGGAAGGGAAATCCTCCGGGGCCGAAGTAGTTAAATGCAATAAAAAAAAAAACAAAAAAAAACAAAAAAAAAATGAAAAATGTCCCTTTAAGACATATGGGCGTAAGTGACCTTTTGACGTTGCTTCCGCCCTGCTATAGTATGGAGATGGGTGGGGGCCATCTTCCCTCACTCGTCTCCATACCCAGCCACGGAGAGGTTCCGATCGCCTCCTCCGCCAGGGATGTCTTTACGCTTTGCTCGCTATACGGCTGTGTTGTGAATGAGGCCTAATGGAGGATGTGCAGCTTTGGAGTTAAGAGTTGCCACCTCATCCCTTTAAACCCAAACACGTTAATTACACAGGTTGAGGCTAATTTAATGCAGATAAGTGATTTTAAATTACCACCTTAATCTGCCTCAGAACCTGTGTAATTAATGTATTCGGTTTTAAAGGGATGAGGCGACAACTCCAGAATTGCAGTGTACCTAAAGTCAAACATTTTCTTTTTACCACATGATGCCAGCCGGGCAGACTTTATACAAGTGTGAGGATGGCAGCCTCCATGTTCCTCCACATGTCCAGGCGCCTCAATGAGGTCCGAAAGATATTGGAGAGGAAAAGGACCAGAAAGCCCATTAGAATCTACATATAACGAGAGGTTCGGTCACCCCGACACATCCAGGCAGTCACAACAACAGCAGCTTAATACGACACCAATACTTCCCTACCTCACACTCACGGTACCGGACACGGGAAAACCGGCAGAAGTCACGTCTTCGTCTACCCGCGTACTCTCCGCCGCCCCTCACACGCTCCCGACTCTCCTCAGGAATCTCTCGCGAGAATATAAAAGACAAAAAGCAGTGCGCGCGCTGACTCCGCCCCCGCGTGCCAAGTTCCCGCTCAGTGTCCTGCTGGGTGTTTTTAGTCTACAGCGTCACTAGATGGCGCGCTAGGCGACGAAAAATTCTAGATGCGTGGTCTGTGAGAAGCTTCTAGAAAACAAATCAGCAGCTTTCTCTATGTGTGGTGTTTTTTTTTTTTTTTTAATTGTAGTTATTACAACTGCAGCCGAGTCATGCTTAGGCTAGGGTCACACGGTTATGTTATTTTCCTATTGGCTGAAGTTTCATATTATGTGTAAATTACCACATTTGTTTGAAAGCTGAGTACTTATGGAGGACTCCTAGGAAACAAACATTGCAACTATTAACTACTTCAGCCCGGAAGAATTTCCCCCCTTCCTGACCAGAGCACTTTTTGCGATTCGGCACTGCGTCCCTTTAACTGACAATTGCGCGGTCGTGCGACGTGGCTTCCAAACAAAATTTACGTCCTATTTTCCCCACAAATAGAGCTTTCTTTTGGTGGTATTTGATCACCTCTGCGGTTTTAATTTTTTGCGCTATAAACAAAAAAAGAGCTTGCTATAATAAATATCCCCCAAAAATATATAAAAAAATATTTTTTCTCCTCAGTTTAGGCCGATACGTATTCTTCTACATATTTTTGGTAAATAAAATCGCAATAAGCGATCATTGATTGGTTTGCGCAAAAGTTATAGCGTTTACAAAATAGGGGATAGTTTTATGGCATTTTTATTATAAATTTTTTTTTTTTTACTAGTAATGGCCGCGATCTGTGATTTTTATCGTGACTGTGAAATTATGGCGGACACATCGGACATTTTTGGGACCATTGTCATTTATACAGCAATCAGTGCTGTCAAATACACTGATTCCTGTGTAAATGGCACTGGCAGTGAAGGGGTTAACCACTAGGGGGCAGTGTAGGGGTTAAGTGTGTCCTGTGGAGTGTTTCTAACTGTGGGGCGTGGCTCCTGATCACAAGGAGCACGGATCAGTGACACTGTCACTAGGAAGAACAGGGAGATGCTTGTTTACATTAGCATCTCCCCGTTCTTCCTCTCCGTGAGACGATCGCGGGTATCCCCGCGACCCGACTCACGGAGCTTGCCGTGAATCCTGATAACTAGCACGTCCTAGTTACGCTGTGATTGGACACAGCTGGTCACATGGTAAAGAGCCTACATCATAGGCTCTTTAGTGTGATCGGAGGTGCAGTGTGTCGGAGCGACACACTGCACTACCGATCACCACGCTGCAAACCCCCCAGGGGCGCAAGGGCAGCTTGTTCTGAAGGACATCATATGACATCCAGTCAGAATAGGAGAGCCACCTCTGCCTGGCCATCATTCTGCTATAAGCTGGGCAGGAAGGTGTTAAAGTGGAACTTCACTCTCTAAATCAACATTGATTATTTTTAATCCTTATGTTGCTAGCATTAGTAAATAGGAATGTACAGTGCATCCGGAAAGTATTCACAGCGCTTCACTTTTTCCACATTTTGTTATGTTACAGCCTTATTCCAAAATGGATTAATTATTCATTATTTTCCTCAAAATTCTACAAACAATACCCCATAATGCCAACTTGAAAGAAGTTTGTTTGAAATCTGCAAATTTATTAAACAATAAAATACGAAAAAAAATCCCATGTACATAAGTATTCACAGCTTTTGCCATGACACTCAAAATTGAGCTCAGGTGCCTCCTATTTCAACTGATCATACTTGAGATGTTTCTACAACTTGATTGGAGTCCACCTGTGGTAAATTCAGTTGATTGGACATGATTTGGAAAGGCACACGCCTGTCTATATGAGGTCTCACAATTAACAGAGCATGTTAGAGCACAAACCAAGCCATGAAGTCCAAGGAATTGTCTGTAGACCTCCGAGACAGGATTGTATTGAAGCACAGATCTGGGGAAGGGTACAGAAACATTTCTGCAGCATTGAAGGTCCCAATGAGCACAGTGGCCCCCATCATTCGTAAATTGAAGAAGTTTGGAACCACCAGGACTCTTCCTAGAGCGGGCCGCCCAGCCAAACTGAGCGATCGGGGGAGAAGGGCCTTAGTCACTGAGGTGACCAAGAACACAATAATCACTCAGCTCAAGCTCATGGCAAGCGTCAAGTCTGGAGGAAACCAGGCACCGCTTATCACCTGGCCAATACCATCCCTACAGTGAAGCATGGTGGTGGAAGTATCATGCTGTGGGGATGTTTTTCAGTGGCAGGAACTGGGAGACTAGTCAGGATCAAGGGAAAGATGAATGCAGCAATGAACAGAGACATTCTTGATGAAAACCTGCTCCAGAGCGCCCTGGACCTCAGACTGGGGCGAAGGTTAGGGTGACCAGACGTTTCTGGGGACAGTCCCTGGATTGAGGACGCTGTCCCCGGGGCCCATCTGTACACGCATCTGTCATCTCAGCAGGGGGGCCCGAAGGTAGAGCGGGTGGGGACTCCCAAATCCTGTCCACCGTAAGCTAATTCACCGCGGTGCAGCTATTTACAAAACAAGCGTCTCAGGCCCCCCTGTGTTCAGTGGGGGGCATGGGACAGTAACCGGCCTATTTCTTCATTTTCGGGTATAGGCGGATTAATCATTGCATTGCTGGGCACTGGTGAGGCTGCATTGCTGGGCACTGGTGAGGCCTCATAAATGGGCACTGGTCAGGCTGCATGGATGGGCACAGCTGAGCCCTGCATTCTTTATGTAGTGCACTCCTGAACTATGCACTCTGTTTTTTATCTAGCTTATCTTCATAACATTTGGTAGTCATGTCTCCAAAAATTCTAAGTATTTTTTTTTTAAATCTTTATTTATGGAGGAAATGTGAGAAATAACATATATATCATGCAATTATTCCATAAACAAATACCACTTACACTGCATATATCATTGAGGAAAATCATTTTTTATTATTGGCAAATGGTAAACTATGTCCCCGGATATATTTTTAAAAATCTGGTCACCTTAGCAAAGGTTCATCAGGACAACAACCCTAAGGCCCCTTTCACACTGGGGCGGTGGGGGTGCATCGGCGGTAAAGCGCCGCTATTTTTAGCAGCGCTTTACCTTCAATTTCGCTGCGCTATTTGGCCACTAGCAGGGTGCTTTTACCCCCCCCCCCCCCCCCGCTAGCGGCTGAGAGAGAGTAAAAAAACAACGTAAAGCAGCCGGCGGTATAACTGCGCTGCCCCATTGACTTCACCACTCCAAAGATGCTGCTAGCAGGACATTTTTTTTTAGCGTCCTGCCAGCGCACCGCTCCAGTGTAAAAGCCCTCGGGGCTTTCACATTGGAGACACAGCAGTGGCTCATCCAGGGCGCTTTGCAGGCGCTATTTTTAGCGCTGTAGTACCTGCAAAGCGCCCCAGTGTGAAAGGGGTCTAAGCACACAGCCAAGATAACAAAAGAGTGGCTACTGGACAACTTTGTGAATGTCCTTGAGTGGCCCAGCCAGAGCCCAGACTTGACCCAATTGAACATCTCTGTAGAGATCTGAAAATGGCTGTGCACCAACGCTCCCCCCATCCAACCTGATGGAGCTTGAGAGGTCCCGCAAAGAAGAATGGGAGAAACTGCCCAAAAATAGGTGTGCCAAGCTTGTAGCATCATACTCAAAAAGACTTGAGGCTGTAATTGGTGCCAAAAGTGCTTCAACAAAGTATTGAGCAAAGGCTGTGAATACTTGTGTACATGGGATTAATTTTTTCATTTTTAAAATAAATTAGCAAAGATTTCAAACAAACTTCTTTCAGATTGTCATTATGGGGTATTGTTTGTAGAATTTTGAAGAAAATAATGAATGTAATCCATTTTGGAATAAGGCTAACATAACAAAATGTGGAAAAAGCACTGTGAATACTTTCATGATGCACTGTACGTCATCTTTACTTGTTATAAAAAATTTTACATTTCTTCAGTTACTTCCTGGTTTCCTGCCCTAGACAAATTTTGTCATATATCCCAGGAGTCTGTAGGAGAGAAGGAGGGGTTTTCTCAGCTAATCATACTTTGCATGCATGCTTGAGCTAAGGGCAGATGGATTCCAGATGCTACATGAATCATTTGCCCTTACTCAAGATGGCCACATCCAGAAAAGCTATTGGGTGTTTTTCAAAGGGATTTCTCAGCAAAATAAAGCATGGATGGATGGATGGGGGAGTTTGCTTTGAATATTAAAATTAATTAGTGTTTTTGGTTTGTGGTGCTCAGATGCAGTGTAATTCTACTTTAACCATGTGTCTAGGTCCAGCCTTAGACCTTGAGGGGCCCAGGGCACTTTAGGGTCCTTATACCCAGAGTTGGTTTACATTCTCGATGACAGTCACATATTTGTAAAAAGCATCACACAACATCATTCTGAGGTCACGCGTGCACACCCTTTCCAAAAATGCGTATTATAGGAAACCATGTTAAATGGACTGTGGTGCGTTTCTACAAGCTGCAAAACAAAACTAAAAAACGCAAGGTGTGAACCCAGGGAAAGACCTCGTTTACACTTGTAGTTGGGGGGGGGCACATGGGGAGGAATTAGAACACCTCTCAGGTTTCTATTGCTGGCTGTGTCCCTGTTGGTGAGACTCACCTTATTTTTCCTGGAAATCTTTATCATTGAGAGTGGTAGTAAAAAAGAAAATATCTAATTTTTGAGTTTTGAATTTTTGAGTCAACAGAAAAGGAATAGAGGGGAAATTTTCAAAGGGTCCCCAAGATGACCCTGGTGACAACTGAGAATTTCTTAAACGTTGAAGAGATTTTTGATCAATTTTTCTTGTGGCTATGGGACACAAACTGAAGGGAAATCTCCCCAATGGCAAGATGACAGATGGGGAAAAAAAATAATAGGTTAGAGCCCTCTTTTATTCTCGCCAAAAAAAAGTTTTTAAACAACCGTTTTTTCAGGAGCAGTGATTTTAATAATGGTTAAAATGAAACAATAAATATGAAATATTCCTCAAAATATCGTGCCTGGGGTTGTCCCCTTTGTCTGCCTGTAAAGTGGCGCATCTGTGTGATGTGTATTACATTGCCGCAGCAAAATTAAATTTCTAAAAGGAAAAAAAATAATTTAAAATTGCTTGCGGCAATATAGATAAAAATCAAGGACAAAATTGGCGTGGGATCCCCTCCAGTCCATACCAGGGCCGAAGTTGTCGGGTAGAGGCCCATAACCCCATCAACATGGGGACAAGGTGCTTTGGGGTGGACCCCAAAGCACCTTCCCCATGTTGAGGGCATGTGGCCTGGTATGGTTCAGGAGGGGGGGCACTCGCTCATCCCCCCCTATTTCCTGGCCTGCCAGGCTGCTTGCTCGGATAAGGGTCTGGTATGGATTTTGGGGGGGGGGCGCAGCAATTTTTTTTTTTATTTTGGCGTGGATTTCCCCTTAAAAGCTATGCCAGACCCAAAGGTCCTAGTATGGATTTTTATTTATAAGTAATGGCGGCGATCTGCGATTTTTATCGGAACTGCGACCTGCGACATTATGGCAGACACATTGGACACTTTTGACACTATTTGGGGACCATTGTCATTTATACAGCGATCAGTGCTATAAAAATGCACTGAGTAAATGACACTGGCAGGGAAGGGGTTAAGTGTGTCCAAGGGAGTGATTCTAACTGTGGGGGGGGATGGGCTTCCACTCTCATGACAGCGATCACTGCTCCCGGTGACAGGGAGCAGTGATCTCTGTCGTGTCACAAGGCAGAATGGGGAAATGCCTTGTTTACATAGGCACTTCCCCATTCTGTGGCTCCGTGACACGATCGCCGGGAGACCGGCGGACATTGAGTCCACGGGTCTCGGGGCACGGTCCCGTTGTACGCGGCGCGCGCTAGCCCAGCCATTTAAAGGGGACGTACAGGTACGCCCATTTCCCCACCGCTGCCATTGTGCCAACGTATATCAGCGTGCGGCGGTCAGCAAGTGGTTAAATAAAATAAATAATAATAAAAAAAAAAAAATAAAACACCCAAGTCCCCATGCACAAAGGTGAATCCACAGTTAGGTGACGGTCCTGCACGCATATGCAAACAGTGATGGCACCACACATGAGATATCACCATGAATGTCAGAGCAATATTTCAGGCACTAGACCCCTTGTGTAACTCTAACCACCTCCACATTTTACTGTAGGAATGGTGTTATTTGGAGGGAGCGGCCAGGAGTGCCAGCGAGGGACCCGGGTAGAGGAGGATTGGGGCTGCTCTGTGCAAACCCACTGCACAGAGCAGGTAAGTATAACATGTTTGTTGTTTAAAAAAAAAAATCTGCCTGTAATATCACTTTAACCACTTCAGCCCCGGACCAATTGGCAGCCAAAGGACCAGGCCCCTTTTTGCGATTCGGCACTGCGTCGCTTTAACTGACAATTGCGCGGTCGTGCGACGTGGCTCCCAAACAAAATTGGCGTCCTTTTTTTCCCACAAATAGAGCTTTCTTTTGGTGGTATTTGATCGCCCCTGCGGTTTTTATTTTTTGCGCTATAAACAAAAATAGAGCGACAATTTTGAAAACAATGCAATATTTTTTACTTTTTGCTATAATAAATATCCCCGAAAAATATATAAAAAAACATTTTTTTTCCTCAGTTTAGGCCGATACGTATTCTTCTACATATTTTTGGTAAAAAAAATCACAATTAGCGATTATTGATTGGTTTGCGCAAAAGTTATAGCGTTTACAAAATAGGGGATAGTTTTACAGCATTTTTATTAATATTTTTTTTTTTACTAGTAATGGCGGCGATCAGCGATTTTTATTGTGACTGCGACATTATGGCGGACACATCGGACATTTTTGACACATTTTTGGGACATTTGTCATTTATACAGAAATCAGTGCTATTTAAATAGCACTGATTCCTATGTAAATGACAGTTGTAGTGAAGGGGTTAACCACTAGGGGGCGGGGAGGAGTCAGTGTGACGTGTGTGTGTTTTTTTACAGTAGGGGGGCGTGGCTGTACGTCTGACGTCATTGATCGGCGTTCCCGATGACAGGGAACCGCCGATCACTGACAGACAGTGTAGGAAGCGCGGGGAGAGGTTTGTTTACACAAACCTCTCCCCGTTCTTCAGCTCCGTAACCCGATCGCGGGACACCAGCGGCGATCGGGTCCGCTGGTCCCGCGGCCGGGGTCACGGAGCTCCCGACCGGGTCGCGAGCACGCCGCTGGCGGCGCGCGGGCGACCCACAGGCAGGCACATGCACGACCACGTACAGGTACGTGATTTTGCCTGCCCGTGCCATTCTGCTGACGTATATATGCAGTGGGCGGTCGGGAAGTGGTTAAAGGCCCATACACACGATCAGACTTTTTGACAACAAACATGTAAATTAGCTGTTTTAAGGCAACATCTGACTGTGTGTACGCTCCATCGAACAAACTTTTTCGGTTTTCATTGGACTTTTTTTGGCTGTGCGAACGAACAAACTTTCCGATGGAGCAAAGTCCGATCGTGTGTACAGAAAACCATAGGAATTTTGTACAAAGTACAAACACGCATGCTCGGAACCAATGCAAAAGATCAGACAACAATGCAGAAGTTGACCAAAGGTGGTGGTAAAGAGCAGAAAAACCATGTGATTTGGTGAAAGTTGGCTGAAAAAGTCCTGCCGTGTGTATGCAATACAAGTTCACGGATGATGCCCTTTGTACAAAAATCCACAGGAAAGTTTGTACAAAGTCCGATAGTGTATGAGGCTTTAGAAAGAATACTCATACTAAGATTTTCAGCTGGCAGAAACGTTGCTCTCTTGCAGAGCTCTGGTAGCTGCTGAAACCCGAAACTTCTGGATGTGTTGGATAGCGTGCATGTCCTTTAATGTGCATTGTGGCTCCTGCTTTAATGATGTAGGGGTGTCGGGAGCAACCGCAATCTAAATTTTATTCGACATGGCATGTTAAATTTGCTGCATCCCTCACCTTGTTGAATCATGATATCTTACTATTGTATCCACCTGGCAACTAAGTGTAATTCTTTTTACATTATAAGTTGAATGTGCTCAAAATGTAAACCTGTCATATGTATAAAACAGGGCGAAATAGGATTTAGAGTTTATCAGTTTTTCCCTTGATCAGAGCCTCGGAGGTGTAGTTTCTGGGCTCTTTAACGCACGGTTACACAGCTTTGTGTGATGGATTTGATTAGAATACAAACATTTTCTGTATGGCAGCCCTGCCATGGATTTCAGCATCAGGAACCATAATGTACAGTTTTAGTTAAAACTAGACCACAGGGGTACAAATTTAATTCTATGATTAGCTTGAAGGCTTTACTTTCTGACATTTAGCAACAACTCTAATGTTTCCCTTGATATTTTAAATACTTTAACCGCTTCAATACCCGGCCATAGTCATATGACGCCCACAAGGTGGATCTACCATCCTGGGTGGGCGTCATATGACGTCCTCGGATTCCCGGCCGCCATCGCGGCATCGCTCGGGACCCGGTGCGAGTGCCCGGCGGCCGCGATGTCCGCCGGGCACCCGCGATTGCCCGTTAAAAACAACGGGACCGGGCGGGACCGTGGAGCTGTGTGTGTAAACACACAGCTCCACGTCCTGTCAGCGGGGAGGAGACCGATCATGTGATCCCAGTACGGAGGATCACATGATCGGTCTCCTCCCCTTAAGTCCCCTCCCCCTACAGTTAGAATCACTCCTATTAGGGACACACATTAACCCCTCCAGCGCCCTCTAGTGTTAACCCCTTCCCTGACAGTCACATTTACACAGTAATCATTGCAATTTTATAGCAACGATCGCTGTGTAAATGTGAATGGTTCCAAAAATGTGTCAAAAGTGTCCGAAGTGTCCGCCGCAATGTCGCAGTCACGAAAAAAAAATCGCAGATCCCCGCCATTACTAGTAAAAAAAATAAAAATAAAAATTCAATAAATCTATCCCCTATTTTGTAGACGCTATAACTTTTGCGCAAACCGATCAATATACGCTTATTGCGATTTTTTTTACCAAAAATATGTAGAAGAATACGTATCGGCCTAAACTGAGGAAAAAAATATTTTTTTTTAAAAAAATGGGATATTTATTATAGCAAAAAGTAAAAAATATTGTGTTTTTTTTCAAAATCGTCGCTCTTCTTTTGTTTATAGCGCAAAAAATAAAAACCGCAGGGGCGATCAAATACCACCAAAAGAAAGCTCTATTTGTGGGAAAAAAAGGACGTCAATTTTGTTTGGGTGTAACGTCGCACGACCGCGCAATTGTTAGTTAAAGCGACGCAGTGCCGAATCGCAAAAAGTGCTCTGGTAAGGAAGGGTGTTTAAAAGCCCTGTATTGAAGTGGTTAATATATTACAAATTATAGTCATCTGGCAATACTTTTGAGTCATGCAGAAATAATAGTCAGTGACACAGAAAGAAAGAAAGAAAAGCAAATCATTAGCATGACAGCCAGGCAATGAGCTTTTTCAGTGTTATAGGTTGTCCAAAAAGCCTGTCTTTTCTTCCAGACAGCTTAATCTGTCTGCAAATATAGAGTAAAATATAAAAGATATATGAAAACAATTAACATACTGCCATTATATGTAGTAATCACATACAGTCAGAGCCGGTTCACACCAGGGCCCCAAGTTGTCCCAAGTCGCGCTGTAATGTTAATCTATGGAGCCGTCTCAATGCACACTACTGAAGTCGCTCCGACTTCAAAAAAGGTTCCTGTACTACTTCAATCCGACTTCTAGGTGACTTGTACCCATTGATTTCAATGGCAGTCGCTTCCAAGTTGGATCTCCATCTATTTTGAAGCGACTTTACAGGAAAATAAATTTTTTTTTACTCAGGCAAACCCCACCCTCCCAGAGAGCTGATTATTCTGTGATTGGCCACAGCCAAAGTCGCCTTGCCTGGGGGCGACTTGAAGTTGTGTTGTAAATAACTCAAAGTCACGTTGAAGTTGCTTCCAAGTCACGTTGAAGTTGCTTCCAAGTTGCCTTGCTAAGTTGCGCTGTAAGCACCAAAATGTTTTGTTTTTTGTTTTGCTTTTTGCAACAGTGTTCCTTTAAACCACTTTGATATAGTTTATATATGAGCAATGGTTCGGTGGCCATCTGACCAAAGAGAAAAGGCTGCAAGAATTTTTTTTTAAGGTTTACAAAATGAACAGTGCTTGAGATACCCTATAAATAAGAGCAAGCAGTTACTCAAGTCTTTTAGTATGGTTCACTTAAAGTAGACCTAAATTCAAAGGCAACATCTAGGAATATTAATAATGTTTAAGAAGTACCTTGACATTTTTACCCTTTGAATTCCTCATAAAAAATAGCAGTGCATTTCCTGGCAGTGGTTTTGCCTAGGCACTTTTGTCCTCTAGTTGTAGATCTGCAGTGTAGGATCATCTAGGTCAGTGATGGCAAACCTTGGCACCCCAGATGTTTTGGAACTACATTTCCCATGATGCTCCACTACAAGAGTGCAAGAGCATCATGGGAAATGTAGTTCCAAAACATTTGGGGTGCCAAGGTTCGCCATCACTGATCTAGGTACTGCTGCCTCTGACTGCTAGTCTTACAAGATCTAGAGCAGGGGTGCCCAACCAGTGGCCCGGGGGCCACATGTGGCCCGCGGAGCCCTCTGATGTGGCCCGCGACCTCCTGCTCTGGGATAGAATAGAAAGGAGACTGTTATTAAAGGTCAGTTTATTACTAAAATCACAGTGTATATATGGGCATATATTTTCTGCAGTGGTTACTGGGCTGTTTTCAAACTGATCCGCAGGTGCAGAGCAGTTTACCTGCGGGTTACCTGCACTGAGCCATAGACTTCTATTACCTGCGAGTTAGTGAGCTTTCTGAAAGTGCACCAAACCTGCAGAATATAATAGAAGTCTATTGCGAACTGCAGGAAAGCCAAAGGTACACTGCGTTGCACACGTGGTGCCGATAAACCACAGCGCATCAGTGTGAAAGCAGCCTTGGACCCCTTTCACGCGGTCAGTCCGACAGTCCGACCAATTGGACCCTCCATTCACCTCTAAGTAGTGGCAGACATAAACCGACTTGTGTTCTACCTGCAATACGATCCGCTAAAAAGTATCGTGGGCTGCGTCCATGTCCGCTCTGCAAATGCAGAGCGGACACGGACATACCATCCACCCGCTCCACTCATTGTGGCCCACGACCAAGTCGCTTAAGTGGCCCTCGCTCTTCAAAAGGTTGGGCACCCCTGATCTAGAGTAAGATTTGTTGATGTCACAAAAGTGTTGCTCCCTGTTCCTTTGAGGACTTGAGAGAATTTTCTACATGGGTACCTGTATTATTTTAAGCAGAGTTCCACCCAAAAGTGGAACTTCCACTTATCTGATTCCCCCCCCCCTCTGATGCCACATTTGGGGGGGAGCCATGGCGAGGTATATCAGAAGTTCGGCCCCCGTCCTCCTCCCTCCTCTGCTGTCAGGCCAGTAAGAGAGCGCAGCACATTAGGGACCTGACTGTGAAGCTGCAAGACTTCACTGCCGGGTGGATCCCAGGGCAGGTAAGACGTCCTAATATTAAAAGTCAGTATGTGTAGCTGCTGACTTTTAATCTTTGGAGGGCAGGGGGGGGGGGGGGTGGAACTCTGCTTTAATTAATTCCTTTGATCTGTGCTTCATCTACCTGTCCTGCTGCTTCTTGACCTCATCAAATTACCAGATGTGTTGTAAGTCAGTAATGGGGAAAATATTATCTGCAGGGAGCTTACATGCAATACTGAAAGTAAATATGTCTTTTCCCTCTGCTAGCCTTATTTTTGACAATAAATGCCGCAGTACAAGTTATTTTTAATAAGCAGTGAATTAGCCATTGGATGCGATTAGCCTGAGTGTGGTTCTTTAGCCCCGTGAATACAGAGAAGCCTTTGGTTATACAGTAACTTTGGAATAAAGCAAGGCTTTCTGATTAATTTTTGCAAGGACTACAAGGTTGTGAACATGGCTATTTACTTGGCTCCTTGCATTAGTATATCCAAGTAGATCTAAACCCAAGAACACAAGTACAGAAAAATACCAGTTTATCCTGTCAAAATTCTTGTGTCCTTGTTACATCCTGTGGACTAAACTGGAACCTCAAGCAATGTTAAAAGCTTTCTCTGCTATTTTTGTGAACTACAAAGAAACGTCCTCTATGTAATGGAGATAAGGAGGAAGAAAGTGTTTGTGGTTCAAATCAAGAGAGCAGGAAAGGGTGCAGCAAGTGCGCATTGTGACCTTATGACAGGAAGAATCACCAGGATAAAATTACCCTGGGTCTGCAAAGGGGACAAATCCTTTTCATAGCACTGTATGCTGCATACACCCCATTTGCACTTAAAAGCTGTCTGCGTTTTTGTTAGGAAGTTTGTTAAATAATGACCATACAACAGTTTATAATGGCTACTATGACAAAAACATGCCTTCATCGGAGGAGTGATCAAAATGTGCATGTCAGCTCACACACTTTTTTATAACACCAAACTTAAAATTGAATGTACAATACAATACAATGCAATAGTGCCACTGGGTAGCACTATTATTTAGCATAGATTAACTTACACTGACCCTAGGTTCACGCCAATGCATTTTTTAGTGCGTTTTAGTTTCCAGAAACGCAATACAGTCCATTTAACATGGTTTTCTGTGGCACATGTTCACATCTATGCGTTTTGCTGCTTGTGTGTTCTTGGAAAGGGTCGGCACTTTTTGCTCGTAATAGACTTCAATAGAATCACACCAGAAACGCAAGTGTTGTGTTTGTGGTGTGATTTTTGATGTGTTTTGAGTTTTTTATTTTTCTGTTTAAATGCTGTATATAGCTGGTTGCTAAGGAGGGGGCCCTGAATTTGGCTTCCGCGTCCCCAACAACTGATGAGTCAATATCCGGGAAAAAAAAAAGTGAAAAAAGCAGCATGCCCCCCCCCAGATCCATACCAGGCCCTTGGGGTCTAGTATAGATTTGGAGGGGACCCCCCCCCACACCAATCTTTTTTAAAAATGGCATAGGGCCTCCCCCCCCTAAAATCCATACCAGACCTCTATCTAAGCATTCTGCCTGGCAGGTCAGAAAAGGGAGCGGACGAGCGAGCACCCCCCCCTCCTGAACAATACCAGGCAGCATGCCCTCAACATGGGGGGGATGGGTGCTTTGGGGCTGTGGTTGTTGGGGTCTGCGGGCGGGGGGCTTATCGGAATCTGGAAGCACCCTTTAACAAGGGGGCCCCCGGATCCCAGCCCCCCCCCCATGTGAATAGGTATCAGGTACCCATACCCATTTACCAGACAAAGCAGTAAAATGTTAAAAAAAAACAAGAGCCGGTTTAAAGTACTTTAATTAAAAAAGAAGCCCGAGCTGTCCTCTCCCCGTGCTGTCTTCTTCCTCGCCACCGGTTACCCGCTAAAAACAAAAAAAGCTCTTCTTCCTCTGTTGTGTTGTTGCCCACTGTCTGGCATCTCTCTGTCACCCATAGAGCCCGCCCCTTGTGACGACTTGTGTTGTCAGCTTGGGGAGAAGACAGCTCGGGGGGCTTCTTTTTTAATAAAGGACTTGGGGGGGGGGTCCGGGGGCCCTCTTTTTAAAGTGTGCTTCCAGATTCCGATAAGCCCCTTACTCACAGACCCCGACAACCACAGCCCAGGATTGTTGGGAAGAGGCCCTTGGCCCCAAAGCACCCCCCCCCCTGTTGAGGGCATGCGGCCTGGTATGGTTGGGGGGGGGGGCACTCGCTTGTCCCCTCCCTTTCCTGACCTGCCGGGCTGCATGCTCGGATAAGGGTTTGGTATGGATTTCGGGGGGGGGGGGGGTCCCCACGCTTTTTTTCAATATTTGGCGTGGGGGGTCCCCTCCGAATCCACGCTAGACCCAGAGGGCCCGGTTTGGACCTGGGGGGAGACTCAATGCCATTTTCTTTTACATTCAGCCGTCAGCGGGGAACCCCACTGACAGCTGATGATTTATCGGTCGTTAAGGACAGGGCGGCTGGCTTCCTGGCCCCCTCCTTATGTACAGTGTGTTTACAGTGTATTTAAAGAGAAAAGAAAAGAACGTAAAAAAATAAAATGCAAAATGCATGAAATATGCATGCAAAAACGTATAAAAAAAAAACAAGGGTTTAAAAATGCAGAACGCACTGCAAAACGTACCTGAAAACGCATCAAGCGCAGCCGCATAGATGTGAACCGAGCCTTATACTCATACTGTACATGAAATTACACTGCAACAGAAAATGACTATCCATAAATATTAAGTAAATCTATCATAAAGGCAAACATCTGGGGAACTTTTTAAAGCCTCACTTGCTCTGAATAGCAGGCACCTGCAAGCTGCATTGTATCCCATGTAGACTTCCTGGTAACCCAGGAACCACTATGTTATTCTGTAAAGCAAGTGCCAATCAGTTTCCATGGTCACTGGACAGGCCCCTGCCACCTAATGTACTTTACTACAGGCAACAAACAGCAACCTGGAAGAAACCAAAAGTAAGGCATATAAGAAAGACGGGTGGACACTGCAGGGATGAGACCTACCATGTAGGGACTTACAGTAGGGGTTTTCAGTAAAAAAAATATTGGAGAATAAATACACAGCTTTTCTATTTTCTGCATTGCCAGGACACCTCTGCAAGTTATCAAAATCCTCTGCTAAAGATCACTGATCCTTCTGGAAGTGGCGATCTTCCTGGACCCCTGCGGAGTTCAGTGCTTTCTTCTGTCAGCCTCTACATCACTACTGGGTATTTGAACCACTGAGTGCTGTGCAGAATTCCGCTAAAGATGTTAATTCAAGAGAGTGGCATTCTGGAGGTGCAGGCAGCAAAAATAAAAACTATTCACTTTATTCTTATGCAGATAGCTTAGTTTGGCTTTAAACCTGCTGCTGTGTCTTTTTTTTTTGGGAAAAAAATACCATAAACATAAAGAGAAGAGTAGAGTTAAGAACATGTAATGTGAATCTACAATATATGTGTAAAGTGATGCATAAATAGGCAGCGCTATAGAAGTACCTGTAATAATAATAATAATGTAATCTTCCTTAGGCCCCTTTCACACTTGTGCGACTTCAAAGTCACACGATTTTGGCATGATTTTTGCTGCAATTCCAAGGAATGCCTGTGTAAGTGGCATCAAAATGGGACCAAAGTAGTGCAGGGACTACTTTGAAGTCGGAACGACTTGAAGTCGTACTAATATGAATGGCTGTCATTGGAAATCATGGGGAACGACTTGTCATGCTACTTTGCAGTCCCAAATCGTGGGACAAGTCGACAAGTCGTACAAGTGTGAAAGGGGCCTTACTGGGATAAGGTGCTGCAAGTAATATATTACACACCTGCTAATGAAATCTGGTATTAAAACCAGTATTATCAGCATGGGAACCTGAGAGGACTAATTTAGAAATTTGCAGCAAAGAAACTATAGCAAAAGTTTTCCCAAGGCAGAAGTTGTTTGTTCTAGAAATGGGACTTTATAAATAAAACAGATCCTCCTCTTCTTGGGTCCTTCTTATGTGATCCTGGCCCCTCCCTCCTGTTCAGTTCCCCCCACAAGCAGCTTGCTATGGGGGCACCCGACCCAAGTCACAGCTCCCTGTGTCCATTCAGACACAGTGCCACGACCTGGCCCTCCTCTCTCCCCTGATTGGCTAGCTGACTTTGATCGACAGCAGCAGGAGCCAATGGCACTGCTGCTGTGTCTCAGCCAATCAGGAAGGAGAATCTGGACGGCTGAGAAACTCGTGGACATAGCTGGACAGAGAGGGACCTCGGTTAAGTGTTAGGGGGGGCTGCTACACACAGAAGGCTTTTTATCTTAACGACTTAAGCCCCGGACCAATTTGCAGCTAAAGGACCAAGCCCCTTTTTGCGATTCGGCACTGCATCGCTTTAACTGACAATTGCGCGGTCATGCGACGTGGCTCCCAAACAAAATTGGCGTCCTTTTTTTCCCACAAATAGAGCTTTATTTTGGTGGTATTTGATCACCTCTGCGGTTTTTATTTTTTGCGCTATAAACAAAAATAGAGCGACAATTTTGAAAAAAAAAACAATATTTTTTACTTTTTGCTATAATAAATATCCCCAAAAAATATATAAAAAAAACTTTTTATTTCCTCAGTTTAGGCCGATACGTATTCTTCTACATATTTTTGGTAAAAAAATTGCAATAAGCGTTTATTAATTGGTTTGCGCAAAAGTTATAGTGTCTACAAAATAGGGGATAGTTTTATGGCATTTTTATTAATAATTTATTTTTTACTAGTAATGGCGGCGATCAGCAATTTTTATTGTGACTGCGACATTATGGCGGACATGTCAGACAATTTTGACACATTTTTGGGACCATTGGCATTAATACAGCGATCAGTGCGATTAAAAATGCATTGATTACTGTAAAAATTTCACTGGCAGTGAAGGGGTTAACCACTAGGGGGCAGTGTAGGGGTTAAGTGTGACCTGTGTGTTTTTTTTACTGTAGGGGGGCGTGGCTTGGCGTGCGACATCACTGATCATCTTTCCCTATGACAGGGAACAGACGATCAGTGACAGCCTCACTAGGAAGCACAGGGAGAGGTTTGTTTACACTTATCTCTCCCGTTCTTCAGCTCTGTGACCCGATCGTGGGACACTGGCGGCGATCGGGTCCACAGGTCCCACGGCCACAGTCACGGAACTCAGGACCAGGTTGCGAGCCCGCCTCCGGCGGCACGCGCGACCCATGGCTGGGCTCTTAAAAAGCAACGTACCTGTACGTGCTTGTGCCCAGCTGTGCCATCCCTCCTTCTCAGATCTACACCTGTCTTCATAGCCTCGTTTTGGATAGCAGTTTCTTGTGAGAGAGAGGGGGGGAGGAGGAGGCAGGCTTTGGAAGTATGTTACATTTATTTGAAACTGTAATATAGATTACAATGCAACATGCTGCAGATTTTCTAGTGTACAACCACGTGGTTGTGTCTGCATGGCACTGTGAGGGGTACTATGATGGCACGGTGTGGCACATGCCCAGCTGAGGGAGCTACATGTGAGTAAGTTAGCTACAAAATGAGTTTAAGGCTCCATTTCCACTAGTGCGATTTGTCATGCAACTTTGGACACAAAGTCGCATGGCAAGTCAAAGCCCATTGATTTCAAATGGCAAACTTTCCCATCTATGCGACTTTGAAAAGGTGCCTGCACTATTTTGATGCGACTTTTGATGCAACTTTGAGCCAGAGTGTAAAGTTGATACAAAGCTGCACAGCTTTGGAGTCTTACACTAGGGGAAATGTAGCCTAAGGCCCCTTTCACACTTGTGCGACTTCAAAGTCGCGCGATTTTGCCACGATTCATGGCCGTGGTTTTGCCGCGATTCCAAGGAATGCCTGTGTAAGTGGCATCAAAACCGGACCAACGTAGTGCAGGGACTACTTTGAAGTCGGAACGACTCAACGTCGTACTAATATGAATGGCTATCATGGGGAACGACTTGTCATGCTACTTTGCAGTCCCAAATCGTGGGACAAGTCGTATAAGTGTGAAAGGGGCCTAAGGCTAGAGTGCGAATTTGGAGTGTGACTTTGATCCAACTTTACACTGTCTGGATCAAAGTCGCATCAAAGCATTGCAGGTATCTTTTCAAAGTCGCTGATTTTCAAAGTCGCATAGATGGGAACAGGTGCCATTGAAATCAATGGGCTGTGACTTGTCATGCGATTTTGTGTCCAAAGTCACATGAAATTTCATACTAGTGAAAACAAAGTCTTAGTCTACGATTCCACTATTGCGACCCCAAAGTTGCACGATTTAGAGTGCGACTTTGAGTGCACCTTGGATCCAACTTTACACTCACTGGATCAAAGTTGCATCAAAAGTCGCATAAAGGCATTGCAGGTACCTTTTTAAAGTCGCATAGATGGGGATGGTGATGGGTGCCCCCCCCCCCCCCGTATCCAGTCCAGCTCCCTTCTCCTGTGCACAGCTATACTGTATATGTGCACTGCACCTCCCATCCCCCCTGTGTGGATGGGGCTTTTTATTTCTTAATGAATTAGGATGTTACATAGTAGGTGAGATTGAAAAAAGACACCAGTCCAACCTATGTGTGTGATTATATGTCAGTATTACATTGTATATCCCTGTATGTTGCGGTCGTTCAGGTGCTTATCTAATAGTTTTTTGAAACCATCAAAGCCCCCTGCTGAGACCACCGCCTGTGGAAGGGAATTCCACATCCTTGCCACTCTTACAGTAAAGAACCCTCTACATAGTTTAAGGTTAACCACTTCCCGACCGCCCCCTGTATATATACGTCGGCAGAATGGCACGTACAGGCAGAATCACGTACCTGTACGTGACATTCTTCCGGCGGTTGGGGGGTCCGATCGGACCCCCCTCCGCCGGCGGGGACGGTCGGGATCGCTTCAGGAGCGATCCGGGACGAGGGGACGGCCAGTGGTTTCTGGCCACCCCCTCGCGATCGCTCCTGGCCAATGAAAAACTTCCCCTTCCTGTCTATTGTATAGACAGGAAGGCGGAAGTGATGTCACGCTCGGTGCGCCGGTCTATGTGACCGGAGACGCCGAGCGGCGAACATGTACAGGTTAGTGCACAACACTACACTGACACCAGTACAGTTAGGCACATATTCCACCCCCCTGTCACCCCCTGATCACCCCCCAGATCACCCCCTCCCCCCCCAGTCACAGTGTCACTAATTGCAGTGATCATTTTTTTACTGATCACTGCATTTAGTGTCAGTGTGACTGTAATAACTGTCAGGGCAGTTAGTTTTAGGTCCAAGGTAGCCCCCTACCCCCCCCTAATAAAGGTTTAACCCCTTGATTGCCCCCCAGGTAACCCTTTCACCCCCTTTTGCCAGTGTCACTAAGCGATCGTTTTTCTGATCGCTGTATTAGTGTCACTGCTGTCGCTAGGTAACCATTTTTTTTTTTTTTAGGTAACCGCCATGTTTATATAGGTTCATAAATAGGTTTATAGGTCAGGTACCCCCATATTACAACCTAAATAAAGGTTTTAACCCCTTGATTGCCCCTAGAGTTAACCCTTTCACCAGTGATCACTGTATAACTGTCACTGGTGACGCTGGTTAGCCAGTTAGTTATTTCGTTATTTAGGTTCCCCGTCAGGTTTTTATATAGCGTCAGGTACCCCCATATATTACCTAATAAAGGTTTTAACCCCCTGATTGCCCCTAGTTAACCCTTTCACCCCCTTTTGCCAGTGTCACTAAGCGATCGTTTTTCTGATCGCTGCATTAGTGTCGCTAGGTAACCATTTTTTTTTTTTAGGTAACCGCCATGTTTATATAGGTTCATAAATAGGTTTATAGGTCAGGTACCCCCATATTACAACCTAAATAAAGGTTTTAACCCCCTGATTGCCCCTAGAGTTAACCCTTTCACCAGTGATCACTGTATAACTGTCACTGGTGACGCTGGTTAGCCAGTTAGTTATTTCGTTATTTAGGTTCCCCGTCAGGTTTTTATATAGCGTCAGGTACCCCCATATATTACCTAATAAAGGTTTAACCCCCTGATTGCCCCTAGTTAACCCTTTCACCCCCTTTTGCCAGTGTCACTAAGCGATCGTTTTTCTGATCGCTGCATTAGTGTCGCTAGGTAACCAGTTTTTTTTTTGTATTACTGTTACGGGTGACGCTGGTTAGTTAGCTTGTTTTTTATACTGTCAGGGCACCCGCCATTTATTACCCAATAACGGTTTAACCCCCTGATCGCCCGGCGGGTGATATCAATTAGGTTTTAGGGTCAAATAAGGTCTGCGTCGCCCCAGGTTAGTGCCAGTACCGCAAACACCCACGCACAAAGCATACACCTCCCTTAGTGGCACAGTATCTGAACAGATCAATATCTGATCTGATCAGATCTATACTAGCGTCCCAGCAGTTTAGGGTTCCAAAAAAAAAACGCATTGTTAGCGGGATCAGCCCAGATACCTGCTAGCACCTGCGTTTTCCCCCTCCGCCCAGCCCAGCCCACCCAAGTGCAGTATCGATCGATCACTGTCACTTACAAAACACTAAGCACACATAACTGCAGCGTTCGCAGAGTCAGGCCTGATCCCTGCGATCGCTAACAGTTTTTTTTTGTGGTAGCGTTTTGATTCAGTCGCTTCAGTCAGGAGCTTTTTTACCTGTGAATCTCAAAAAAATAAAAAAAAATAAAATAGTTGTCGTTTTATTGTTCTCTCTCTCACTCTATTCTCTCTCTATTGTTGCTCTTTTTTTACTCCATTCTATTCTGCAATGTTTTATTATGTTTTATCATGTTTTATCATGCTTGCTTTTCAGGTATGTAATTTTGTTTACTGTGTTTTAGTGTTAAGCATTTTTTTGTTTTCAGGTGCGCCATTCAGTTGCAACGCGGATTTATTTATCTTGACAGCAACAGCGTTTGCTCCCACGATACATAAAGACGCGACTCCAACACTGTAGGAGGTGATTTCACCACCACAGTTAAAAAAAAGAGCATATATGCCGAAGCATGGGGGCAGCAGGGGGGGGGGAGGAGCGATTGGCTCCTAATGCCACGTACATACGGTCGAAATTCCGACCGTGTGTACACGGCATAACTTTTGCGGGAGGATGCCCCCATGCATCGGCATATATAAATGGTGCATGTATGCCCATCATTAGAAGTGGGTGGATGAAGGGAGGTATTCTAATGGTGGGCATACCCACCAATCAATCTCTTTTTTTCGTTCAGCCAAGAGGCTGCATGAAAAAAAAAAGATTACAATATATGTCCAGTATGTTGCTGGACTTTGAATGGTTATACCAGAATGATGCCTGCAGGTTTAGGTATCATCTTGGTATCATTCTTTTCAGCCAGTGATCGGCTTTCATGTAAAAGCAATTCTAGCGGGTAATTAGCCTCTAGACTGCTTTTACAAGCAGTGGGAGGGAATGTCCCCCCTCCCGGATATAAACCGCACCATTGGGAAATTGGGAAAGCATTTTATCACACCAATCTTGGTGTGGTCAGATGCTTTGAGGGCAGAGGAAAGATCTAGGGTCTAATAGACCCCAATTTTTTTCAAAAAAAGAGTACCTGTCACTGCCTATTGCTATCATAGGGGATATTTACATTCCCTGAGATAACAATAAAAATCATAACAAAGAAAAAAAATGGAAGGAACAGTTTAAAAATAAAATAAAAAAGCTAAATAAATAAAAAAAAAACCAAAAAAAAAAAAAAAAGCACCCCTGCCCCCCCTTCTCTTGCGCAAAGGCGTACACAAGCGTTGGTCTGGCGTCATATGTAAACAGCAATTGCACCATGCATGTGAGGTATCACCGCGAAGGTCAGATCGAGGGCAGTAATTTTAGCAGTAGACCTCCTCCGTGAATCTAATGTGGTATCATGTAAAGGCTTTTAAAGGCTTTTAAAAATGTATGTAGTTTATCTCCACTGCGTGTTTGTGCGCAATTTTAAAGCATGTCGTGTTTGGTATCCATGTACTCGGCCTAAGATCATATTTTTTATTTCATCAAAAATTTGAGCAATATAGTGTGTTTTAGTGCATTAAAATAAAAAAAAAGTGTATTTTTTCCACAAAAAATGCGTTTGAAAAATCGCTGCGCAAATACTGTGTGGAAAAAAAAATGCAACACCCACCATTTTAATCTGTAGGGCCTTTGTTTTAACATTATATATAGTGTTTGGGGGTTCAACGTAATTTTCTTGCAAAAAAAAAATATGTTTTCATGTAAACAAAAAGTGTCAGAAAGGGCTTTGTCTACAAGTGGTTAGAAGAGTGGGTGACGTGTGACATAGGCTTCTAAATGTTGTGCATAAAATGCCAGGACAGTTCAAACCCCCCCCCAAATGACCCCATTTTGGAAAGTAGACACCCCAAGCTATTTGATGAGAGCAATGTTGAGCCCATTAAATATTTTTTTTTTTTGTCCCAAGAGATTGAATAATGAAAAAAAAAAAATATATATATATTTTTTTTACAAAAAGTTGTCACTAAATGATATATTGCTCAAACATGTCATGGGCATATGTAGAAATACACCCCAAAATACATTCTGTTGCTTCTCCTGAGTACGGGGATACCACATGTGTGGGACTTTTTGGGAGCCTAGCTGCGTACGGAACCCCAAAAACCAATCACCGCCTTCAGGCTTTCTAAGGGTGTAATTTTTTTATTTCACTTCTCACTGCCAATCACAGTTTCGGAGGCCATGGAATGCCCTGATTGCATAAAACCCCCCCAAAATGACCCCATTTTGGAAAGTAGACACCCCAAGCTATTTGCTGAGAGGTATTGTGAGTATTTTGCAGATGTCGCTTTTTGTCACAAAGTTTTGAAAATTGAAAAAAGAAAAAAAAAAATTTTTTTTTCTTTACTTTCTTCATTTTCAAAAACAAATGAGAGCTGTAAAATACTCACCATGCCTCTCAACAAATAGCTTGGGGTGTCTACTTTCCAAAATGGGGTCATTTGGGGGGGTTTTGTGCTATTTTGGCATTTTATGGCCTTCGAAACTGTGATAGGTAGTGAGGAGTGAAATCAAAAATTTGCACCCTTAGAAATCCTGAAGGCGGTGCTTGGGTTTCGGGGCCCCGTACGCGGCTAGGCTCCCAAAAAGTCCCACACATGTGGTATCCCCATACTCAGGAGAAGCAGCAAAATGTATTTTGGGGTGCAATTCCACATATAACTATGGCATGTGTGAGCAATATATCATTTAGTGACAACTTTTTGAAAAAAAAAAAAAATCTTTTTTATTTTTGTCTTTATTCAATCACTTGGGACTAAAAAAAAAAAAATTCAATGGGCTCAACATGCCTCTCAGCAAATAGCTTGGGGTGTCTACTTTCCAAAATGGGGTCATTTGGGGGGGTTTTGTACTTCTCTGCCATTTTAGCACCTCAAGAAATGAAATAGGCAGTCATAAATTAAAAGCGGTGTAAATTCCAGAAAATGTACTCTAGTTTGTAGACGCTATAACTTTTGCGCAAACCAATAAATATACGCTTATTGGCATTTTTTTTACTAAAGACATGTGGCTGAATACATTTTGGCCCAAATGTTTGACTAAAATTGAGTTTATTAGATTTTTTTTATAACAAAAAGTAGAAAATCTCTTTTTTTTTCAAAATTTTCGCTCTTTTTCCGTTTATATCGCAAAAAATAAAAATCACAGAGGCAATCAAATACCATCAAAAGAAAGCTCTATTTGTGGGAAGAAAAGGACGCAAATTTCGTTTGGTTACAAAATTGCATGACCGCGCAATTACCAGTTAAAGTAGTGCAGTGCGAAATTGAAAAAAGACCTCTGGTCCTTTGGCTGCCAAATGGTCCGGGGCTGAAGTGGTTAAAGCTCTTTTCTTCAAATTTTAGTGAGTGGCCACGTGTCTTATTAAACTCCCTTCCACAAAAAAGTTGTATCCCTATTGTGGGGTCACCAGTACGGTATTTGTAAATTTAAATCATATCACCTCTCAAGTGTCTCTTCTCCATAGAGAATAAGTTCAGTGCTTGTAACCTTTCTTCATAACTAATATCCTCCATTCCCTTTATTAGCTTTGTTGCCCTTCTTTGTACTCGCTCCATTTCCAGTACATCCTTCCTGAGGACTGGTGCCCAGAACTGGACAGCATACTCTAGGTGCGGCCGGACCAGAGTCTTGTAAAGTGGAAGAATTATTGTTTTATCTCTGGAGTTGATGCCCTTTTTAATGCGTTCCAATATTCTGTTTTCTTTGTTAGCAATGGCATGCAATGCCAAGCTGCTGCTAAGTCTATCTACTAGGACCCCCAGGTCCTTTTCCATCCTAGATTCCCCCAGAGGTTCTCCCCCCAGTGTATAGATTGCATTCATATTTTTGCTATCCAAATGCTTTTTTTTTTTTACATTTTTCTTTTTTTTTACATTTTTTCTAAAAAGTTTTTTTTTTTAAAGTAAAAAGGTACATTGTAATTTTGAACTGAAGTTTATACCACTTATTGCAGCTATATTCAGCAGCTTCTTACTTTGCTACTAAGTGGACCTAAAGACTTTTATTAATGAATTTGTGGCAAACAATCCCACTCTCTGAAAACTAGGAAGCGGGGAAAGTGGAGGTTCAAATCAAAGTAATACATTCAATTTAAAATAAAGAATAAAAATAAAAAAGAACATACCACAAACTATGAAAGGAAATACTCATAAAACATGAAAACAAGTATCATGCATCAGTCAGGGTTGGACAGGAGTTCTAGAAACAGAGACACTGATGTGATTATTCAAGCTTTGCAGCCCTCTTATCATACTATATTTCGGGTGCTTTATTCTCTTTTAGTGCAAAATATTATTTGAAATGTGCAGCAGCTTAAAAAAAAAAAAAGCTCATGGCTGCTATTAAAGCTACAACCCCTTGATTGCCATAACGTGTTCCTTGGTAGGAATGAGGTTGGATGTGTTTGAATTCTAATCTGAACCCAAGTGGCAAGTCTGCCAGGAAGTTGTCATCTGTACTGGGCTGCAAGTATACACACCCCTTGTATATATGTGGCTGCAGGGTGAGGAATGTCCCCAGTACAGGTGACAGCTTCCTTTTGTGCTCACTCACTTGGGTTTGGATTAAGATCTGAACACAATCATCCCTCATCCCCAATCCTTGGCAGTATAATGGGTTAATATTCTTTTGTGTAATGAATTATTTAAAATGTGCAGCACTATTCCAGCATGCTCTTTGTTACTCATGGATGCCTTTTTGTGACCTGAGCAGCAACAATGGAAACACGGCCAGCAATAGGCGAACCCTACAGCACTGTAATAGAACTTGGGAGTGTATGGATGGTGATCTCCAGTGAGCTTTACAACAGCTGACGTTTGCAGAAGAGATCCGTCCTATGCACAACTGGCAACTTAACTTTAGAGAAAATTTGGAAACCACAAGAGAAAGTTCAATAATTTACTATCAATGTCTCTAGAAACAAACTTTAGAAAATGAACCTGCTAGAAATACAAATATTAGAATAACAGCATCCTGTTGAAGAAATAAGGCATACAATCAAAGAAAACTGGATTTGAACTATTTTTTGCACACTTCTCTACTTTGATTTACAATAAAAATGAGATATTGATAAAACTGCATCGGTCAAGATGCCTGCATACACACAATCATAGAATATTGGATAACAACTAATAGATTAGAAAAAACATCTTTAACTAGAAGAAAAGCAGACATTTTGCTAGAGACCTCCATACTCAAGGTCGCTGGGTATTAGGACGTCTGGAATTTTGTCTTTTTTGTTCCTTTTCTTTCTGCAACTACAAAACATGCAACATGAGCAACAGAACACCACTGGTAATGCAAAATATATAAATAAAGCCCAATTGAAGCCTTT
Organism: Lithobates sylvaticus; assembly: GCA_028564925.1. Taxonomy (NCBI): domain Eukaryota; kingdom Metazoa; phylum Chordata; class Amphibia; order Anura; family Ranidae; genus Lithobates; species Lithobates sylvaticus. The sequence continues at coordinate 427,300,896 of CM053030.1, forward strand.
TTAAATGCAGTAATGCAGTCAGGCTTCATAAACAGTAATAGATGTGCAAGTCTTTTTATTTATTTTTAATGTACTATTGTGCTGCAGTTCTTGTTAAAATGTTGGCAGCAGTCTGTGTTGTAGAGTTGTCCAGACCACCAGCAATCCAGCACATCTCCTATACATTATTATACAGGATTTATACATAGTGCTCCAAATAACAGCGCTCATGCTCTCAGAGGAAGATTGTTTCTTGAAGCACTATGCAGGGGTGTATCGGACCATTGCTCTATGTTGAGCAGCAGTTCTGACCTCAAACGTACTGCCAACGCATTGCATTTTAACAAAGGCTGCAGCATAATAATACATTAAAAAAGGCCCATCTATTATTGTTTGTGCAACCTGACTGAATTATAGTGATAAAAAAAATACTTACCTGCTCTGTGCAATGGTAACCTCCTATTTTGGGGTTCCCCCCCGTCTGCGTTCTAGGCTCCAACTTCCTTTCGAGTGCTCGCATTGGAAGCTGCTTACTATGGGGACACTCGTGCGGGCTCCATCCTGAACCAGGCTGTGTGCGTCTAAAGACACGGACAGCACGGTTCGGCACAACCCCCTGCTTCCTCCTCACAGGATTTTATTGACATCAGCAAGAGCCAATGACTAAGGTAAGTATTTAGTGGGGCTGAGGGGAAACTGATCATGGAAGGTTTTTTACCTTAACGCAGAGAATGCATTAAGGTAAAAAACCTTAAAGCAGGGCTCCACTGCCCCTAACGTTTTTTTTTTTTGTTAACAGTCCTTAATAAAGAATATATTCTGTCATTTAATAACTCACCAGTCCGGGTTGTAGCAGTTGTGCCTTTCGTTTTTTGGAGTAAAAAATTACTTTATAAAAAAGCTGTTGCGGTTTCCATCTTGGCTGTGGGCGAGTGAAATCTCCAGGCGTTCTCTTCCTGGATTTCACTGACGCCCATTCATTCTAATCTCGCGCATGCGCCGTCAGCTCCTGTTGCCATCACAACGGCGGCGTGATCTCGGGCCAGGCAGCCGCACTGACTCCTGGGAGCTATGACACAAGCTCCCAGGAGACAGTGCGGGCTAGGGGCTATTACGTAATAGCCGTAATATCCCCGCCCATATCCGAGGGACCGAGAACCAGAAGCGATGAATGGCAAGAAGAAGAACAACTAAAGGTAAGTTAAAAAAAAAAAAAAAAAAAACTGTCGTTTCGGATCGAGGAAGGTGAGTATTATTTTTTATATATAGTTCTTAAAAACGGGTGGCGCTCCGCTTTAAGCCTTTACAACAACTTTAGGCCAATTATTATCACTTTATACAATTATCATGGGTTCTCAGCCCACACTATGAACTTGTTCAATACAGCCTTATCTACTGCTACACTGCCATCTTGTGGCTATTGTACAATATAACATTTTCACTTAACATATTTCTGTTAAAAATCAAGCCACATACTTTTACACATAAATGTGTATCAGCTTGATTCAGATGATACAACCTTCTTTATTCTTTAAGTAATGTTCTATGTTACTATTCACTCAACAAAAAAGATTTTAACATATTTTCTCCAACTGAAATTTTTTCATTGATGGCAGGCCTGAAGCTGACAGGTGCCTGCAACATACATCTCTCACTAAACACAATTAATTAGTCATCTTAACAATTTTTTGTAAAATAATTTACTGTAAAAGAGATTATTATGATAATTCACTTACCATCACATATCCTTTTTTTGAACCCTGATGTACTGTAAAATGTGGATATTCAAATAGAAATAGCACAATTCTACCTGGAGAAAGTGTATCAGAGAAACAATTTTTTCCCTGAGGCAGGGATTTGTATGAATAGCTCTATGTACTATGTAAGGCTATACATATAGCTTTTTTGAGCTGTATGAATGAAAACAATCAAAATACAGATGATCCAAATAGCTTAGAAACCTAGTCGATTAGTTGTCAACCTTTAATATCAGATTATCAGAAACACAGGGGCTCGGTGAGAACAACAGAAGCTCTTCCTTGCAACAAAAGTGAATGAGATTAAAGTCATTGCAAAGGCATGTAGCTCTCCCTAAAGCCACCCAAATACATACCTAAACCCGATGTCCAGTGATGTGCACGAGAGCCCAAGGCTCTCTCTCTCCTCATTGGCTCAGATACAGCCAGTACCAGTGATGAGGGAGCGGGGGCAAGCCCTGCTCTGTGTGTCTTACGGACACACAGAGCAGGACTCAGGGGCAATGAGTGCCCCCATAGCAAGCAGCTTACTATGGGGGCACTCGACAGGGGTGGAGCACAGAGGAGGATAGGGACTGCTCTGTGCAAAACCACTGCACAGAGCAGGTAAGTATAACATGTTTGTTATTTTAATAAAATTAATAATAAAGCTGTATAATCACTTTAAAGCGGTACTAAACCCAAAAGAAAATATTATATTGCACCTTATTATTTCTTAGACGCGATTGCTGCATTACTTTTATTGTTTAGGCTCTCTTTTATTTTCACCTGGTTATCCAGCCAGTAAGTCTGATGTTTTTAAAAAGAACAAGCTCTTATATAGATGTAGTAGTTACAGACATCAGACAAACCATATACCACTGACAGGGATTCTTACATTCATCAGCTTTTATTCAATTATGTAAAACATTTATCCCAAAAGGAAAAAAAATTAAAAATAAGGTTTGTTGGTGTATTTAAATTTGCTAGTACATTTCCCAGAGTGGTGTCACTCTTATACAGGTGGTGTGTTACTGGCCACAGCACCAGGTGAAAACAGAAGGGAAAAGAGGCTAATAAAACAAATGCAGCCACTACATCTAATGATTGGTAATCTTAAACATATTACATTGTTGGTTTTGGGTTTAATGCTGCTTTAAAGTGACCTATGACATTCATCTTGTTATACAATCAAACCTTTTATTGCTCCTTTTTTTTTGCCAAAGCTCTTTAGCAAGCCTTAGATAGAAGCTCTGAAACTCAGTTAAAAGTCCACTTACTTCATCAGGCTTGTCTCTCTTGGATTGAGAAAGTGAGTCACAAAGAGCTTAGAGGAGCCTCAGTAAAAACATCAAAGTGTAGGGCTTTAGAAAATAAAAAACACAAAATATATATATTTACCCATGTTTTGTCTCTTTAAAAACACTGTACAGAAAAGTACCTGTTGATCTAACCAGAAATCCAGTACTTATAACTTGCTGTAGGAGCTGACAAAATTGTATCTGCTGCTCTGAAATCCCATGCAGTACTGTTTACCCGGTCTGAGATCTCTTCTGCTGGGCTACAAAACACATCCCCCTTAGGTTAGGGAGATAGGGAGGGGTTCTGTAGTCCATAAATTATGTTAATAAATTTAGTGCTGCAGAGGCACTGTGTTGTCTGTTCAAACAGAAAGTAAGGAGTACACTGGATTTCTGGCAGATCACTAGGTTATTTTTTTGTACTTGCAGTGTCTGTAAAGTGATAAAGATAAGGAAAGCCGGCAATTTGCACATCCGTATCAAAGTCTTTATTTAGCTTCAGAATAGTAGTTAAAGACTAAGGTTATTTACCGAAACAAATAAGCTGTTCTTATCTTCACTATTCTGTAGCTAAATAAAGACTTTGATACGGATGTGCAAGTTGCTGCCTCTCCTGATCCATCTGCATTCTGTTTGGGTGTTTGGAGGACACTTGGAGCCAGAGCATTGACTATTCAGACTCCCCACATCTATTCTGGGACCCTGAAGTGAGTGCTGCATGTGCTTTTCATTTGTAAAAGTGATATAACATGCAGAAATGTGCATGTATTGCATTCATTTGGGTCTTTCACTTTTTTTCATAGAAGGTAGCATTGTGACATTTGTTGTAAAATGTCCCTCTACGATAACAAGTACTAATTGTTTGCATTATTGCCCTCTAGCATTTCAGAAATAGCCAATAACTGCACATAATCCCCTAAACCAAAAACAGAGCTTCCCCTAATCAATCCAGCTCTACTTACTCTTTCTTGGTATCGCTTTTCAAAATAACTCATGTCATCTTCTTCTGTTCTCGTCACACTGGGCAACTGTTTATCTGCACTGGGAAGTCCTAAAGGGCAAACAGAAAAGATACTTTTAACCACGGAGCAGTGACAAGTTTTATCAGTCTACTGAATTGTTATAAAGACAGGCCTCAAAATTTCAAGTTCTGAGCTACTAGCCAGGCCTTAAGAGTTACTCGCCACCTGTTGCCCCACCCAAACCCTACCTTGCCCTGCCCCTAAACACGCCCTTGTAAATGATCTCATGAAATAACACTGTTAAATGTTTTATTCAGAATAACCACAAACCCGGTACACCTCTACCTGCAACGCCTCCCCCAGTTCACCTCTACCTGCAACGCCTCCCCCAGTACACCTCTACCTGCAACGCCTCCCCTGGTTCACCTCTACCTGCAATGCCTCCCCCGGTTCACCTCTACCTGCAACGCCTCCTCCGGTTCACTTCTACCTGCAATGCCTCCCCAGTACACCTCTACCTGCAACGCCTCCCCTAGTACACCTCTACCTGCAACGCCTCCCCCAGTTCACCTTTACCTGCAACGCCTCCCCCAGTACACCTCTACCTGCAACGCCTGCCCCAGTACACCTCTACCTGCAACGCCTGCCCCAGTACACCTCTACCTGCAACGCCTGCCCCAGTACACCTCTACCTGCAACGTCTGCCCCAGTACACCTCTACCTGCCACAGCCTCCCCCGGTACACCTCTACCTGCCACAGCCTCCCCCGGTTCACCTCTACCTGCAAAGTCTCCCCCAGTACACCTCTACCTGCAATGCCCCCCCCCCAGTACACCTCTACCTGCAACGCCTCCCCCAGTACACCTCTACCTGCAATGCCTCCCCCAGTACACCTCTACCTGCAATGCCTCCCCCAGTACACCTCTACCTGCAACGCCTCCCCCAGTTCACCTCTACCTGCAACGCCTCCCCCAGAACGCCTCTACCTGCAACGCCTGCCCCAGTACACCTCTAGCTGCAACGCCTGCCCCAGTACACCTCTACCTGCAACGCCTGCCCCAGTACACCTCTACCTGCCACAGCCTCCCCCAGTACACCTCTACCTGCCACAGCCTCCCCCAGTACACCTCTACCTGCCACAGCCTCCCCCAGTACACCTCTACCTGCCACAGCCTCCCCCAGTACACCTCTACCTGCAATGCCTGCCCCAGTACACCTCTACCTGCCACAGTCTCCCCCAGTACACCTCGTCTTCCAACCTCCCCTCACCAGCGTACCTATGCCCCCAATTCCGCCCTCTCCCCCCAATTTATCATACCTATGCCCCCAAATACGCCCCTTCCCCCAATCTATCATACCTATGCCCCCAATTCCGCCCCCCTCCCCCCCCAATCTATCATACCTATGCCCCCAATTCTGCCCCCCTCCCCCCCAATCTATCATACATATGCCCCCAATTCCGCCCCCCAATCTATCATACCTATGCCCCCAATTCCGCCCCCCTCCCCCCCAATCTATCATACCTATGCCCCCAATTCCGCCCCCCTTCCCCCCAATCTATCATACCTATGCCCCCAATTCCGCCCCCCTCCCCCCAATCTATCATACCTATGCCTGAGGTGGAAAGGGGCGGTCCCAAACAGAGGTGAGGAGGGGCGGTCCCAAACGGAGGTGGAGATGGGCGGTCCCAAGCGGCAAGGTACATTTCTTTTCACAAATCTGCTACTAGCATGTACAGGATGGAGATGTGTAGAAGGTGAAGAGGGGCGGCGCTGGCTGGTACACTACTTCTTTGCAAAGCTGGCGCTGCGAGCCTGTGAGGGGCAGAGGGGAACTGGATACATACCTTATGCAGCACAGCCCTGTCCATACTTGCACTGCTCATAAATTCACTCGCCAAATGCGAGCAGGCGAGTGCAAATTTTGAGGGCTGATAAAGAGATTACGAAGGTTGACCTGTTTATACTTTTTCTGGGTTAGAACAAGTATAAACAGAAGGAAGGTTATTTTTCTTTTGTTTTAATTTGAATTAGTACATTTCATTTCTTTTAATATAAGGGAAATGGAAATGGGAGGAAACCATAAAAACATATAAAAACTTAGTGGTTGATTTACCAAAACTTGAGAGTGCAAAATCTGGTGCAGCTGTGCATGGTAGCCAATTAGCTTCTAACTTCAGCTTGTTCAATTAAGCTTTGACAAAAAAAAAACAACTGGAAGCCGATTGGCTTCTATGCAGAGTCCATTCACACTGATGAGTGCGGGATTCGCAGCGATTCCTGTGCGTTTCCCACACTGCATCACAATCGCACTCCATTCATGCAAACCACTGCGGGTGTCAATGTTACGTTAACGGCACCCCAAAACCGCTCTAAAAACGCAGTGCGATTGGCGAATCGGATCGCATGTGTTTGAACACCCGTGTGATCAAATTCCAGTGCGGAAAAAAAGAAAAAAAAAGGTGCATGCTACTTTTTCGTGCGGGTGTGGTGCGATTCAAGTGCAGGTGCAGTGCAATGTGAATATGATTAAATTGTATTTAAACCCAAAAACAAAAATTTTTTTTTTTTTTTTTTTCGTTGAGGGACACAGGAATTCAAAGACTGTTGGGTTATACTAACACCTAGAGAAGGATTTGGACACAGTGCCAGCCGTTATAACCGCCTCGATTTCCTGAATGCCTCAGTTTTTTTGCTAGCCACTCCATTTTTTTCTTAAACCAAGTTTATTTTTCTTTAATCAATTTTCCCCTGCAAGCTGTTTGAGCTGAGCTCTATACACAGCTATTTGGATCTGCATATCCTCAGCAGTAGCTTTGGAAGCTGAACCCAAGCCCCATTGGACTGATAATCGTGAGGCTTGCCTGGAATGAGGAATGTATAGGCTCTGCATTGTGGCATTTTCCAGACCTGTGTAATGCCCCGTACACACGGTCGGAAACCCCGACAGAAAATGTCCGATCGGACCATGTTGTCGGAAAATCCGACCGTGTGTGGGCTCCATCGGACTTTTTCCTGCTCTCAAATTTTCCGACAACAAAATCCGATCGTACTTTTTCCGATCGTGTGTCGAGAATTCCGACGGACAAAGTGCCACGCATGCTCAGATCAAATTAGGAGACCAAACCTATTGGCTAATAGCCTCTACATAGTTCCGTCTTACGCAGCGAATGTCACCACGTTCAGAATGATCGGATTTTCCGACAACTTTGTCCGACCGTGTGTATGCAACACCAGTGTCGGACAAAATCCGACGGATTTTGTGGTCGTAATTTCCGACCGTGTGTACGGTGTATAAATCTGTAATGGTAAGCCATTGAGTGCTTTTTGGGTACAGAGATATAGCTCAGCCTCAGATGCCATCTTGTCTCTGAAGATGCATTTTATGAGTAGGCTGAGTAAGCTACAAGCAGTCCCCAGTTTGTTTTGTGGGCTTGTAAAGCCTAGAACACACGGGCCAAATGTCGGGCAACAGTTGGCCCATGTGTACTGCAGCTGATCCAACAGAAACCGGCCATTTAAAAAAAGGTCTGCCGATCGGCTCCCGATCACAGCTCTTAGCCAATGGCTGAGAGAGCTGACAGGAGTGTACTGGCGGGGGTTGCCCCCTTGTCAGAACACAATAGAACAGCAGGGGAGATCACTGTACTAACATCTAATAGTTAGTAAAGCGGCTCCGACCTGAACTGTCAGTTTGTAATGTGTGCCAGGCTTTAGTGTTTTGTTGCTGTTACCCACCCTTCTGTTGGACTTATCATTGTCCCTCAATGAACGAGAAAGAAAATAGGATTTTGGCCTTACCTTGAAATCCACTTATTGGAGTTTATTGAGGGACACAGATCCCACCCCTCTGTATCTCTGGCCATGCACTTGGTACGTATTTTTTTTTTTTTTACAAAGCTGAGGCATACTGGGGACAGAAAAGGGTTATGCCAGCTGTCACAGTTTATTTTTTATTTTTTTACCACTGTCCAAATCCTACTGTAGGCAGCAATATAACCCAGGAGGATCTGAATTCATGTGTTCATCAATAAACTCCATGAAATGGATTTCATGGGAAGTACAAATATCCTTTTAAATTGCAGCTTCCTATTCCTTAGATGAGGTGCCTGAACTCGTATTTTGTTTCAGGCTTTTCATCCTTTATTTTCTTCTAATTATGCTTTGACCAACACACCTCCTGTCCCTAAGGCCCCTTTCACACTGACAGTTTTCTCTGTCCGTTTTGACGGCGGACCTAAACGGGGGCTCTATGCTGGTCTATGGAGCGACGGATGTCAGCGGAGACATGTCCACTGACATCCGACCCGGTCCGATCCGCCAAAAGCAGACAGATGGCTGTCGCTGGCGGATCGGATTGGGTGAGATCTGATGAAAACGGACACCCTGTCCGTTTTCATCCAATCGCTCCATAGAGACCCAGTGAGCAGTGAGGGACTTGTCATCCGCCGGCTCAGCGGAGATCAATGGAGAGATTTCCCGCTGAGCCGGCGGACAGAGGCGGACTCCGTAGAAGCGGAGTCCGCCTCGTATGAAAGGGGGCTTAGTGGCTACATTTACTCTTCTATTGTATCTATGGAGGAAGCCATGGTTGCCACCCAGGATGCACTTCAAACATGTCTGCTTTTGTTCATTGGGGTTTATGGCATTAGTTGTTTACAGAAGAAGGTAACATGGTTTATACGTTCTATTAAGCTCAAAAGAAGTGACAAGTACACATTTCTGGCAAGATCAACAGGTATTTTCTGTACTTTCTCAAAAAAATGAGTGCAGCCACCACATATATAGATATAAACATTTTAATTATAAGTTTAGTTTAAAGCTAAATGCAGATAAGACAAAAATTAAATGCAGTATGCAAGTACCCGAATTTCACTTGGTATCAGCTAGGAAAGGGACAAGACCAAGTGTTACAATTCCAGGCTAAACCTAACTACTTTTAAAAATGCTCCCTCATCACTCCGAACGCCTATGCTGACTATCCTATGTAAATAAGATGTATTTTTTAAGATTAGTTAGGTTTAGCTTGGAATTCTACTTTAAAATGCAGCAGAGAAAATTCAGGTCTCCTGCCCTGGTAGAAAGGGCTGTGTAGTGGCAGAGCCGTGTAATTCTCAAAACTGGTGAGACAGCTCCCTTATGTATACTCAATCTGTGTATTTAGCTGAGGTTCAGTTTTAGCATTCAAAAGGTGTGTTTGGCAGACTGCAGCACTCGGGAGGACAAGGAAGTTGGCAGACAAGTAACTAATGCTGTGTATGACATGCTGTAAAAAACACATTAACATCTGTTTGCAGTTACGCTGTAAATACTGCATTTTAACAGTGTTTATGTTGCTCTGAAAGTGTGAATTTTCCCGATGGCATGAAGCCTGATGTCTTTCCACTTAACCCCTGCCATTTTTATTAGAATAAAACCACAAATATTAATATACTTAAGCAGTAGGACTCTTCGAATAAATCCCCAAGGGAAATCTTCTCATGCAACTAATTGCCATTATCTAATGCTATTTATCTTTCAGACCATTAGATTTTGCTTGCATCAACAAAACTTCCAGTGTGTTTAGAGGGGCTGTATTGTACAAAGGCTTAAATCAAAGAAAACAAGTGGAACCGACATGCATAACTGTTTTTACAGATGGGGGATCCCATTAAACAATATCAGAATATGTTTTTTCACTAAACAAAAGTTTCAAAAGCCTCTGATGGAAGCTGCCATTCTCTGACTCACGGACCACATGCTACATCCAAGGCTGTGTATTCAACATAATTCAATTACCATGCAGCCTGTGAGTTGGGCAATAGTTGTTCCAATATAGGCTTCTTATGTGTGTATTGCTTTGTAAAGGGTTTGCAACATTTTTCACCAAACCGAAACAAAAATAATGGAAGCGCAAATACGTAAAATCACACTGTTAATATACTGTATTTACATGTACTTACCAGCAACTGTTGAGAGTGAAGGACCATATGCTCTTAGAAAAGGGTGGGATCTACAATCTTCTGGTGCTTCCAAAAAACTCCTGTCAGGAGCACCTGAAAGAAATTAAAACCCAAAATATATGTTACGTCATTCAGTAACAACGCAATCAATATCTATGTTGGGATGACAGCACAATTATTGTAATCACCTGTTTGCCAATACTTATAGTAAAATATACTTTGGTTAAGTACCCCGTTGTGTGGAGTATTGTTTTCTCCCAGCAGGTGGAGCTAGTGGATCCTGGAGGTGACAATACAGGTATATTGTGTTATATTATATTGTACTGTATTGTATTGCACCACAGCTGTGTCAAGGGGACTGAAGCAAGTTAGTGGGGTTTATTAGCAGAGTGCAGGCCCAAATCAAACCAGCAGCTCCTTCGGGGGTCAGTGCTACATAGAGATTAAGTGCAGGTGCTACAAGTAATAGTGAAAGAAACTTTGTGTAAACAATAATAAAAAAAATAAGTAATTCATAGGAAATATATTAAAGTGCTTAATAGTATATAGAAAGTCCATATAACAGTGAACTAGAATAGTGACATGCTATGCAAAATAGCAGTTAGTGCAAATCTGGAACAGATAGGCACCGGACCCCCTTCCTGACCAGAGCATTTTTACCATTTTTTACCATACCTCCTCTGTGCAGTTAGTTTTGCATAGAGCAGCCCGGATCCCCCTCTTCTCGGGTCCCTCTTCGGCTCTCCTGGCCCCTCCCTCCTGTCAAGTGCCCCCATAGCAAGTAGATTGCTATGGGGACAACCGAGCCGAGTCACAGCTCCCTGTGTGCATTCACACACGGAGGATTGAGTTGGCCCTGCCCCCTCTCTCCCCTGATTGGCTGACTTTGATTGACAGCAGCAGGACCCAATGGTGCCGCTGCTATGTCTCAGACAATCAGAAGGAGAGTCCCGGACAGCCGTTCCTCGTGGACATCGCTGGAGAGAGATAGGGCTCAGGTAAGTATAAAGGGGGCTGAGGGGGGCTGCTGCACACAGGTTTTTATCTTAATGCATAGAATGCATTAAAGTGAATGTAAACTCTCACATATACCCAGTGAAGTGAACAGTATCAGATGATACACAGGGATGAAACAAATCTTCCTACATAAGTTTTACATGTATATATGCTTTCTTTAGCTTTATATACTTTAGAAAGTGCACATTGTGTTAGAGATTTTCTCTTCCTGTTCAGCACTCGGAGTGTATTATTGGCATACAGCCAAGTCAGCTAAATGGAGGAAAGGCACACTCCCCTCCCCCCTCCACATAGGCAGAGACTTGCAGACACTTGCTGTGACAAGGCAAGCTCTCTGCTAATATATGTATAGCAACCTCCCTGGACACAAATTTCAGGCTGATTTTTTTTGACAGAGAACTTGTCAGAAATCATCATGCTGATAACAGAGCAACAAACAGCAGAAAGACATAGGACTCAGGGCTTTAGAGAGAGATATGAAAACACTACAGATATATGTGCCCAGCTCAAATTTAATTTGGGTGGGTTTACATCCACTTTAAGATAAAATACCTTATGACTTTATAACCACTTTAACTGAGGCCTGCAGTTCTTTAGATGTTGTCCTGGGTTCTTTTATGACCTCTTAGATGAGTCGCCGTGGTGCTCTTGGAGTCATTTTGGTGGGCCGGCCACTCCTGGTAAGGTTCACCACTGTTCCAAGTTTTCTCCAGTTGTGGATAATGCCCCTCACTGTGGTTTGTTGGAGTTCCAAAGCCTTAGAAATGGCTTTGTAACCCCTTCTGGACATGTCAATTACTTTGTTTCTCATCTGTTTTAGAATTTCTTTAGATCATGACATGGTGTGCTGTTTTTTAGATCTTTTAGCGTGATTCACTTTGCCAGATAGCTTCTATTTAAAGTGGTGTTTCCACCCAAAAAAATAAAAAAAATCTTAAAATTCCCCAAAAAAAAAAAAAATTGGAAAAAAAAAAAATAAATGTTTTACTCACCTCGAAATGCCTGTTGCTAGGGGGTCCCTCGTAGTCTGCCTCCTTCAGTGCCCGGGCTGGTGACATCACTTCTCCTCGGCGCAGTGAGTCATCTGGGACACGTGACAGGTCCCAGATGACTGTGCGGCGTATCACGGTACACAGAATGCCGGCGGAGCGGAGAACGAGCGGGGCTTCGATCCCCCGCATCGCTGGATCCTGGGACAGGTAAGTGTCCGATTATTAAAAGTCAGCAGCTGCAGTATTTGTAGCTGCTGACTTTACATTTTTTTTTTTTAAGGGACACCCCACAGGGATTTCTTAATTCAACAGGTCTGGAAGTAATAAGGACTGGGTGTGGCAAGTGAAATTTAACTAAGCTTTCCAAAAAATGTGGTTAATCACAGTTCATTCGGAATTTAGCGTGGGGCAGGGTGATTACCTTTACACATAAGGCCTGGCAGGTTTGGACAGCTTTTTTCCCTTAATAAATAAAATCATAATTTTAAAACTGCATTTTTTATTTACTCAGGTTATCTTTGTGTAATATTAACATTTGTTTGATGATCTGAATCATTTAAGTGTGACAAATATACCAAAACATTTTTTAAAAATCAGGAAGGGGGCTAATACATTTTCACAGCACTGTATAGCTTCTTGTTCCACCCATTACAGTTGGGACTACCTCAATGGTGTGCTGCCCAATGACAGGTAACAGGCTGGGTTAAGACCTGGACTGGAGTGCATTGCTTAGCTGCAGTGTATTCTGCATGTTGGCCCACGACCAGGCTGTGCTCACTGGTAGAGATTAATGGATCACAAAACTGGTTCAACAGAGTTACAAATACATTAGCTGGTAAAACATTTTACTTTATGTTATGTATTTCAACTTAATATTTGACTCTGTCTGGAATTCCAGATTAAATATCAAAATGTTAGCACACTTTCATTCAAAGTGACTTGTAGTTCCATCACACTTATAATCCAAATTTGTCCTAACCTCAAATAGATCTTTACTTACCGACCCCACTTTCATCTAGTCTCATGTATCCTTCAGCAAGAGAGCTAAAGCCAGTCAGGCCCCCCATAGCAGTGTAAGGGACATCTTGGCCAATGGGTTTTCCTTGGGCTAGACGTTCTTCTTTTGTCTCCACCACAGTGTCATGAGCAAATGCTGGCTGAGAACAACCACATGTGAAAGAACTGTGAAATCCTGCACAACCCGAGCCTGTGTGAAGAGATGAGTAACTGTAAGCACTGCTATACCTTAATAACCATGCAAAACTGAATGCATCATATACATTCTGCCTTCCATCAGACAAGGAGGGTCATGCAAGAATAGAGTTACACACTTTTTTTAGTCAAACACAACCTTAAGAATGTCCATGGTCATATGCTCCTAATACATGCTTTGATCAAATAAATGGTCAGTAAATTCAAAATGCATTTTTTGTTAAAGTAAAACTATAGGCAAACATTTTTTTTTCATTTTGGATAGAGTAAGGAAGGGTTATAACCCCTGCCAGTGTCCCATTGCAGAGATTTCACTTTACTTCCTGTCTCATAGACAAAACAGGAAGCAAGAGGAAATCCCTGCAAATTAAGGGAATTGCTCGGGGACCCACAGGTCACCAGAACTAGTGTCCCCATTGGTAGATTTCCTCTCTATTACTTTTCTGGGAACAACTTAAAATTTGGGATTTTCTTTTACTTTCTTTTTTTTTTCTCCAATACTTTATTTAACCACTTAAGTACCGCCTCCTGCAATTATACGTCGGCAGAATGGCACGGCTGGGCACAAGCACGTACAGGTACGTTGCTCTTTAAGAGCCCAGCCGTGGGGCGTGCTCGCGACCCGGTCCAGAGCTCCGTGACCGTGGCCGCGGGACACGCGGACCCGATCGCCACTGGTGCCCCGCGATCAGGTCACAGAGCTGAAGAACGGGAGAGGTAAGTGTAAACAAACCTCTCCCCGTGCTTCTTAGTGAGGCTGTCACTGATCGTCTGTTCCCTGTCATAGGGAAAGACGATCAGTGATGTCACACACCAAGCCACGCCCCCTACAGTAAAAAAAAAAAAAAAAAACACACACAGGTCCCACTTAACCCCTCCCTGCCCCCTAGTGGGTAACCCCTTCACTGCCAGTGACATTTTTACAGTAATCAATGCATTTTTAATCGCACTGATCGCTGTATTAATGCCAATGGTTCCAAAAATGTGTCAAAATTGTCCGACGTGTCCGCCATAATGTCACAGTCACAATACAAATTCCTGATCGCCGCTATTACTAGTAAAAAAATGCCAGAATTAAAAATGGGCGAAGAGGCAAGAATTGTAATGCTTTGTCTCTTGTGCAGTAACCCCTAGGCACTGAGCGTACACAAATATGCACCCTTTAGGCAGCCGGGCCTTGGTGCAAAGCGGCCGCATGTTTGCATGCAATAGCACTGATAGCTGGTGTGCCGAAAGCGGTTACTGGCAGCTAACTGATAGCTCCCGTTCACTGCTTGTGATCGGGACCTTTCTGATTCTGTGACAGCCAAACGCAGCGGTCACATGACCATAAGCCCCACCCCCCCAGTGTCCTTAGGCCCTTAAAGGGCCAACAGGCGCCGGCTCTAAGGGGTTAAAGTTACTTATGTGCCTGTTTGCATGCAGGGCTCACTGTAAAAATTCAGCAATACCAAATATGGCTAAACTCCTGCGCATACGCGGGAGTGACGTCATCCCTGCCAGCCGGCCAACCAAATATGTCAGCGGCCAGATGGGAAGCTCGGGGACGCCACATCGCTGGAGCCGAGGTGAGTATAGTTCCACTTTAAGATATGACCGTAACTTACGATAATAAGTTATTGATCACATCTCTGTTTCCACCATGTACTCTAATCGATCGAACTACACATTAATGAACATAGTATCTCAGTGCTGCCAATCGATGCAAAACAATTGATAATTTTCCACCCTAGTCATTTAACTCAGTTTAATCGACTCCAATCTAAAATTCTCAAATTTGACTGCAAAAAGTGGAACTACCATTAAAAAATCCTCTTGTAATAATACAATATGGAGATCAGACATGTATACTTAAAAACAAAAGAATTATTTTAGAACATATTTAGAAAATATCAAACCTACTATGATCAGGAAGGGAAGAGAATTGTTTTTTGTCTTTTTTATATTACACATAGAAAAGCTGGTATACCTATAAAGTGATTTCCCATATTTTGAAAAAAAGAAATGGACAGAACTACATACGAGGGGTCTTCAAAAAGTTTCTGCACTTATTAAAAAGAGTTAAAGAAAAAGTGCAAAAACGTTTTGAAGAACCCTTGTAATAACCCCGTGAAGACTATGGATCAGATAATAGGAATACACCTCTTACATTTTGTGCAGTGGTAGGATCCGGCCGGTCTGTGGTCATCAGCAAAGTGCTTGCATCTGCAGCGAATAGGCTGCGACCCATTCAGAGGGACATAGTGATAACACTTGCACTGGCATTTACTGACTTTACAAGGCAAGTGAATGGGGCGCTCCTTAGGAAGCTCCTTAAAATCGGTCTTATGTTGTTTGTACCTAAAAGACAGGTAACAGCTTTAAAGCACAGAGAAATCAAACATTTATGGTTTAGCACAATAAAGGTTATTGGCTGATCAGAGTAATTTATTCCCACTTAAAAAAATATATATTTCCAGTGAAATAATGAACTTAGTCGATGGAATGAAACCATGTTATCAGGGATGCGGCCCTGTAGATTATGTAAGAATGAGCAGGACAAAAGGACAAAATCTAGTAGGAAGGGCCAAAGAATGTACAAGACCAAAGTGCGTTTTTAGCAAGTCCAAAAAGGCAGACCCTGGGCCCCCGAGGGGTGCCCTCTTGTTCACATTCAACAGAGTCAGCGAAAAACTGCAAACCATTTTTTATCCCTGGTTCCTACTGCACACTGCATGTGATCTGCAAAGGAGTCGCATGGTATTCCTGTGGCAATCACATGCAATTCTGTGCGGTGCGATTTGAGCCCAATTATTTTGAGCCCTGGTTCCCACTGCACACCACAATGCAATTTGCACAGGAATCGCACCACATTCCTGTGCATATCACATGCGATTATGTGCGGTGCACATTGAGCCCATTCATAATCGCACTGATTTCCGCAAAAAAAAGATGCGGCAGCCTTTTTTTTGTTCACACTGGTACCAGAACGCATGGACGTTTAGCAGTTTATGACCTGCCTTTGGGGTGTTATTAATTTTTAACTGACACATGGAGCAGATAGCATGAACGGGAATTGCACAGGAATTGCTGCGTTCCCCACACCACATGAGTGTGAGCCAGGACTTAATGAAACAAATGTGAGCAGAACTGATAATTCAGGGACTAAAAGGCTAACAAGATGAATCAAATGGTTTAAGGGGATTCTCAACTAGGTATATAGCAGCTGGGAGTTGCATGTACAGTTGCTACAGAAGAAAGAGGTGTGGGCAATAAGAAGAGATGTAAAGGGGAAGGAATTAGGGGTTTCCCAATATTGTTATGGAGATCACAATGGCAATGTAAAGGAGGTCCCATATACAGTGGATATAAAAATTCTACACACCCCTGTTAAAATGTCAGGTTTCTGTGATGTAATAAATTAGACAAAGATAAATAATTTCAGAACTTTTTCAACCTTTAATGAGACCTATAAAAACTGTACAAGTCAGTTAAAAAACAAACTGAAATCTTTTGGGGTGGGGGGGAGGTCGAAGGAAAAAAAACGAAAATAATGTGGCTGCATAAGTGTGCACACCCTCTTATAACTAGGGATGTAGCTGCGTTCAGAATTAAACAATCACATTCAGACTCATGCTAACCATATGCTGACCAGGCCATAGCCGAAAGATGGCTACATCGCGGTCGGCTTATTCTGGGTGGACGTCTGTGGGACATCCTCCCAGAATCTTGCTCCCGGGACTCGGGAACATCCATGACCGTCGGCGCATCATAGCTGATAGCGGGCGTTTACCACGTGATCGCTCCGTCAAATGACGGAGCAATCACATGCAAACAAACCGGCGTCACGTCATGACGCCGGTTCCTCCCTCGCCTCCCTGTATCGATCGGTACAGTGAGAGGGGAGAAGCAGAGGGGGAGAGATTTCAGCAGCGCTGTGGGCTGGATGTGTAGTGCCCACAGCGCTGCTCAGTGACAAAAAATACTTTTCAGTCTTTTTTGATTTATAGCGCAAAAAATAAAAAACCCAGCGGTGATTAAATACCACCAAAAGAAAGCTCTATTTGTGTGAAAAAAGGACAAAAAAATTATTTGGGTACAGTGTTGCATGACTGAGTAATTGTCATTCAAAGTGTGAGAGCACTGAAAGCTGAAAATTGGTCTGGGTAGGAAGTGGTTAAATAGGAATTAGTGCACACCTGCCATCATTTAAAGTTATTAACTCCAAATAAAGTTCAGCTGTTATAGTAGGTCTTTCCTGACATTTCTTAGTCGCATCCTGCAGCAAAAGCCATGGCCCGCAGAAAGCTTCCAAAGCATCAGAGAGATCTCATTGTTAAAAAGTGCTAGTCAGGAGAAGGGTACAAAAGAATTTCCAAGGCATTAGATATACCATGGAACACAGTGAAGACAGTCATCAAGTGGAGAAAATATGGCACAACAATGACCTGGGTCGGGGCAAGGATTTTTGACTACACAGGTGAAGGTGCTTTTTGGTCCATCCTCCAGGTTTCACTTGGCTTCAGGCTCCTCCTCAGGCTCACCCCCTTCTCCCACACTCTGTGTGCTGCTAATATGGAGGCGTTGCTACCATTCAGCAAGGTGGGAGGAATTGTTTTTCTTCATGATCCAGCGATCCTCCCTCACCTCGAGGGCAGGGGAGGGGGGCGGTGTCTTCGAGTGTCAGTGTAAAAAGTCTCACGCTGCAGCTCAGCTGGCAGAGGAGGAGGAGGAAAGGAGGAGTGCAGTAGTATGCAGGGCCAGGAATGTAGTAAGGAGATGCGAGCGAAGTGTGTGAAGCTAACAGCTGCGCCGCCTCCTGTCAGTGTGCAGATGAGCTGGGCTGTGCACAGGTTGGAGAAGGGCCGGCCGTGGGCGCCAGCATTAGCAATTCTTCGGGAACCCCTGGCTTTAGCGCCCCCTTCCTCTCCTGGCAACCTCAGGTGGCCACCTTGGCTGCCTTATGCTGGCTCCGGCCCCGACAGTGACATTACCAAGAACTGGACGTTCCTTCAAAATTGATGAAAAGACAAGAAGAAAACTGGTCAGGGAGGCTGCCAAGAGGCCTACAACAACATTAACCACTTGCCGTCCGCCGGTTGTCAGTTGACGCCCTCGCCTTCTCGGCCCACCAGGCGGCGCGCTGTCGGCGGAAAAGGCGCACGCCTGCCATGTCAGTGGGCACTCGATGTGCGTGCCCGGTGGCTGCGATGTCCGCCGGGCACCCACGATTGCCTGGTAACACAGCAGGACCGTGGATCTGTGTGTGTAAACACACAGATCCACGGTCCTGTCAGAGGAGAGGAGACCGATGGTGTGTTCCTTGTACAGAGGAATACCGATCGGTCTCCTCCCCTTGTGAATCCCCTCCCCCTACAGTTAGAATCACTCCCCTAGGAACATATTAATCCCTCGCTCACCCCCTAGTGTTAACCCCTTCTCTGCCAGTCACATTTATACAGTAATCAATGCATTTTTATAGCACGGATTGCTGCATAAATGTGAATGGTCCCAAAAATGTGTCCGATATGTCTGCCGCAATATCGCAGTCACGATAAAAATCGCTAATCGCTGTCATTACTAGTAAAAAAAAAAATTATAATAAAAATTCTATAAAACTATCCCCTATTTTGTAGACGCTATAACTTTTGCGCAAACCAATCAATATACGCTTATTGTGATTTTTTTTTTTTACCAAAAATATGTAGAAGAATACGTATCGGCCTAAACTGAGGAAAAAAATAGTTTACAAAAAATAAATAAAAATTAGATATTTATTATAGAAAAAAGTAAAAAATAATGCGTTTTTTTTTCAAACTTGTCAGTCTTCTTTTGTTTATAGCACAAAAAATAAAAACAGCAGAGGTGATCAAATACCACCAAAAGAAAGCTCTATTTGTTGGGAAAAAATTATAACAATTTCATCTGGGTACAGTGTTGCATGACCGCGCAATTGTCATTCAAAGTATGACAGTGCTGAAAGCTTAAAAATGGCTTGGGCAGGAAGGGGGTGAAAATGCACGGTATTGAGATGGTTAAAGGAGCTGCAGGAATATCTGGCAAGTACTGGCTGTGTGGTACATGTGGCAACAATCTCCGGTATTCTTCATATGTCTGGGCTATGGGGTAGAGTGGCAGGACGGAAGCCTTTTCTTACAAAGAAAAACATCCAAGCTCGGCTAAATTTTGCAAAAACACATCTGAAGTCTCCCAAAAGCATGTGGGAAAATGTGTTGTGGTCTGATAAAATCAAGGTTGAACTTTTTGGACATAATTCCAAAAGATATGTTTGGCGCAAAAACAACACCGTACATAGCCAAAAAGAATGACATGCCCACAGTGAAGCATGGTGGAGGCAGCATCATGCTTTGGGGCTGGTTTTCTTCAGCTGGAACAGGGGCCTTAGTCAAGGTAGAGGGAGTTATGAACAGTTCCAAATACCAGTCAATATTGGCACAAAACCTTCAGGCTTCTCCTAGAAAGTTGAACATGAAGAGGAACTTCATCTTTCAACATTACAACGACCCAAAGCATACATCCAAATCAACAAAGTAATGGCTTCACCAGAAGAAGATTAACGTTTTGGAATGGCCAAGCCAGAGCCCAGACCTGAATCTGATTGAAAATCTGTGGGGCGATCTGAAGAGGGCTGTGCACAGGGAATGTCTTCGCAATCTGACAGATTTGGAGTGTTTTTAGAAAGAAGAGTAGGCAAATATTGGCAAGTGAAGATGTGCCATGCTGATAGACTAATATCCAAAAAAACTGAGTGCGGTAATAAAATCAAAAGGTGCTTCAACAAAGTATTAGTTTAAGGGTGTGCAACCATATTATTTTATTATTATTTTTTTTTTTTGTACTTCCCTCCACCTAAAAGATTTCAGTTTGTTGTTCAATTGAGTTGTACAGTTTATAGGTCACATTAAAACGTGGAAAAAGTTCTGAAATTATTTATCTTTGTCTCATTTTTTTACATCACAGAAACCTGACATTTTAACAGGGGTGTGTATACTTTTTATATCCACTGTATACTGATCAAGTCCTGCACTCACCAGTATTCCTGCCCAGCATGTGATCAGTGCAGACCTCCTTAATGTTCACCCAATGATATACTCTCCATCACAACTCTGTATCCTCCCATCTGCCAAATTAAGTGACAGCCCAGCTTCTTCCTCTGTCTGCCACATGAGTTTCCGCCATAGTGATTAGTCCCAGGCAATGTGATAAAGATCCCACATAACACAACAATTATCTTCCTGCCTCCCAGAATATGATCGGTGTAGGGAGGGTTGAGTCCTCCTTCCTTCTCCCTGTCCACTACTGCTGCTCCTCCCCAGCCACCCTCACCATTCTCCATTCTTCCTTCTGGCAAATTAATTGACAGCCCAATTTATTTCTCAGCCTGCCACATGACTGCTGGTCCCAGGTCCCCTTGCTCACCTGATGGGGCCCAGGCCCATACAGGAGGACTGGCTGTACACCCCTATCAACAGCCCTGGTCAGCCTTCTGCCTCAACAATATTGCCTAGCTATCAACTGAACAGGATATGAAATTCAGTCTCATGAATAGCAGTTTGCTAGTAGTATGCATTGACTGTACAATAGTACTAGTCTCCCACACAAACTGGGGGCATGTTGTGATTTTAAAAATGTATTATTAAAAATCACCCTGTGCTACCCCAATTTCCTATCCAAATCCACAAAGCTTTTAGGTGGAATTATCCACCTGCATAATCAGAACGAATTACATCAAAATACTCAGCGTCATCCCCCCACCTGAAATCACGTTACTGATTAATGATTACCCCCACCAGTAATCACATAACTAAAAGTGATTCATTCACCGCGCCATTCCTCCACCAAATGTTCACCTCCTTGGTGCTAAAGGTGGCGAGTGCGTTGGATTTGAGTTTGTTGGATTTGAGCACTTTGACAGAGAAAAGGCACATTGAATGAATCACTTTGGTGGTTTGTCATACTGGAGACATAAATTAGAGAGACTGTGTTTGAGTTTTACTTTATTTTTACTGATGTATTTTTATTGATTTATATTACGAGCAAGGCCCTCTGATTCCTCCTGTGTTGAATTGTATTGTAACTGTATTGACTGTCATCATGTTGTAAAGCTGTTCCCGCTTTATAAATCCTGAATAATAATAATAATTACAATTCACATGATTTTTACATGTTGTCACTAAGGTTGATTTGCTGCACATTGATTTTGGGTTTCACAGTACATCAGTAAATATTTGATATAAATTTTGACATGGGGGATATTTATGTGATTATTCCTGGGGGTATAGCACTGGGTATTTAGCTGAGCAATAAGACAAACAGACCTATTTTCCTTTTCACAAACACACCAATATCATTTACCTATAAAAAAACATCTACTGCCAAAGAACCAATTCCAATTCCACACTCTGGAAGGATAAATAATTAAATGTTCAATTTCTCCATTTGTTGGCTTTACACGACTGCTGTATTGTTTATTTTCCTTTTTTTCTTTATTTTTTTTAATAACCTTTGGAAAATATTCACTTTATACAGTCATTAATACTAAAGGGGTGCTCCAAAAATTATCCTAAACTTTTCAAAGAAAGTTTCTGCAATCTTATTCATAATGTAAATGTAATTAAACTAAACAGCAAATATGTGTGTCACCCTATGCTCAACAGGGCCAGATTTATAACCCAATGTAACAACTAGATCAGCCATTCTAAAGCAGAGTTCCATGGAATCCAAGGGTTCCTCCAGAGTTTCTCAAGCGTTCTTTATGCTGCGTGAAAACAGAAAAAAAAGCAGGGGTTGCCTCTATCTGAGTGTGGAGTCTTGGAAAGAGATATTTGGTAGCGATGAATAAATATAGCACTCACATTTGATGGAGGAAGTTTTGGCTTGTCATCTGTGGAAGTCTTAACATCTCTAGCAGAGATCGTCAGGCAAGCAGCTGGTGTTGTGCAGAGATCAGCCGGGAAGCTGCTGGGTGGTGAGAAGGAAGCGCTGAAGAATGGAGAGGCCATCGGTGTGGTGTGCATCAGCCTCTGGGTGTCCTTGATTGCTTGACAATCTTCTGAAATTTGGCCAGGAGGCTGCTGGGCAGAAACAGACAGGTGTGCTGTGGCTGGAGAAGCTAAACCCCCTCCTTTCTTTCTGTTTTCACACAGCATAAAGAACGCTTGAGAAACTCTGGAGGAACCCTTGGATTCCATGGAACTCTGCTTTAGAATGGCTGATCTAGTTGTTACATTGGGTTATAAATCTGGCCCTGTTGAGCATAGGGTGACACACATATTTACTGTTTAGTTTAATTACATTTATATTATGAATAAGATTGCAGAAACTTTATTTGAAAAGTTTAGGATAATTTTTGGAGTACCAAAATAGCTGTTTCCAATACTCCACACTCAGATAGAGGCGCCCCCTGCTTTTTTCTGGTTTCACACACTTGGTTTACTCAGGACCTATATAGGGGAGCTGCCTCTTCCCTCAAAAATTTTGATCTTTTTAACGGTATACCCCTCACTCCACCCTGCTGCATTATTGGTCTGGCTACAGCAGCGCCATTGTTTTTTCCTACCGAGTTCCTTATGCTGTGGATAATTGACGTTCCATTTAACAATGCCTGCATAGCCCAGGAGTTATCGACACTTGGCAGAGCCAGCACCATGAAGTCAAGTCGATCTTTGTTGCTGTCTGCAAGGGGAGGGGGACATTCTTCTTACTGAGAACCAATGTGTGGGGCATTTTCCCACTGACCTCCAATAGATTTGTTTTAGCAGGGGATGAGAACAAAGGTTAAGAAAGACTGAACAAGATACTGGGTACCTTTACCTGTGTGTGCAAAAGCAGGGGGTCTCAGGTCCCACAAGTTTACAGTCCATTCCAGTTGGTGATCTCCAGCTGACAAATAATCTGTTTTGCATTCTAATTGGAAGTACTTTTTTCTTGTATTCCTCATATTCTTCTGGGGTAAAAAGTTTTCCTCCATCATCTTCACCAACAATTCTTAAAAAAAAAAAAAAAATATATATATATATATATATAATAAAAATAAAATAAATATATATATATATATATATATATATATATATATATATATATATATATATATATACACACACAAGTACCACACTAGTCACAATTGGAGCAAAATAAAATGAAAGGTTTACATGATATACACTATATTAACAAATTATTGGGACGCCTGCCTTTACACGCACATGAAATTTAATGGCATCCCAGAGTTGGCCCACCCTTTGCAGCTATAACAGCTTCAACTCTTCTGGGAAGGCTGTCCGCAAAGTTTAGGAGTGTCTCTATGGGAATGTTTGACCATTCTTCCAGAAGCGCATTTGTGAGGTCAGACACTAATGTTAGACAAGAAGGCCTGGCTTGCAGTCTCTGCTCTAATTCATCCCAAGGGGTTTCTATCAGGTTGAGGTCAGGACTCAGTCAAGTTCCTCCACCCCTAACTTGTCCATGCACACTATATTGCCAAAAGTATTGAGTCACCCCTTCAAATCATTTGTCGAGGGGGGGATTATGGTGTGGGTTTGTTTTTCAGAACTATACAGCTTGGGAGGCCTATCAGATGAAGCACTTCACCACTTGTGCGTCAAAATTCATTGTATACTTACATGTCCATGTGATATGTTGGACGGACCATACGTCCACTTTCTGTTCAAGTTATTGAGCATATAGCAATTATAAAGAAAGGAGTTACAAATCAGTGTCCCCAAACACTACCTTCGATATCACAATAAAGACCCTAAAGGTACTTAATTCCTTATCATTGATAAATATATATCTCCATGGAGGGAGGGGGGGTCCTAGCATAAGGGGTGTATCACAGTTAGAAACTTTTTGGATATACGAACTTAAATCTTATAGGCCATATGGCATGAATGTTGACTGGGACATTAAAGAGGGATTGCACCCTAAAAAAAAATATTAAAAGCCAGCAGCTACAAATACTGCAGCCGAAGCCGAGAAATCGCTTGGTTCTCGGCTGCTGCCGCTGCCATTCTCGTTGAGGGAATCAGGAAGTGAATCGTTGCGGCTTCACTTCCCGGTTCCCTACTGCACATGCGCGAGTGGCGCAGCGCAATGAGAATGCTCCGCGCTGTCTGCTGGGATCCGTGTGTGTCCCAGCAGACAGTGTGGCGGGAGAGGAAGAGGCATAGACTCCCGTGGGAGTCTATGCGCGGAAGTAGGTGCAAATACCTGTCTTAGACAGGTATCTGCACCCCCCTCCCCCTGAAAGGTGCCAAATGTGACACCGGAGGGGGGGAGGGTTCCGATGAGCGGAAGTTCCACTTTAGCGCGAAACTCCGCTTTAATGCTTTTATCAATACAGTTTGATTTTTTATTGTCCTTTGTACAATCATGTTTACATATTATTATACAGGCGGTGTAATATAATGTATATTGAATGCTTTCTAGAGTAAGGCTTGGAATGCGTTCCATATAGTTAGCCCAGCTCTGGTTTATTATTATTCATCCGGATGGCTCCCGTGTCATCTAGCTGAATTGTGAGGGCATATGAGCTGATGACCATGCTGAGGATTGATCCGCAAGGGATCCTATTACTGTTCAGTTTCAGACAGAGGCTTGTTCTGCAGGGAGGATTACTGTTCAGTTTCAGACAGAGGCATAAAGCACTACCCAGAAGCCATGACTGATACGGCTGCGTGATTGAGAGATGTCCCATTGGCTAGGGCTCAACTCTATCCAAGCCTTACCGTGGATTAGTACCTATCACTACTGGAATTCACATTGAGGCTTGGAGCGCACGCCAGATACCATGATGGACGTGGCCACGTCAAAATGTTTTATACAGGTTTGTTTAATTATTGCTAATTACTGTGTGTATATTATTGCGCAATGTATGTATTTGGACTTATACCCCAGTTGAAGTCTTTGTGGACGAAACATGTTGGGTCAGACGAGTCCTTTTTATGCCATTGCACGTTTTGAACTTTTTTTTAATGCTTTGGTGATCACATATTTTATTGATGCATACTATCCCACTGAGTGTGCCGTTGCGAATGGCAATCATGCTGTTAGTGGCGGGTCCCACACGCATGCTGGGGAGTGACATCATTGCGGCTCCGCCCAATCACAGCGCCGGAGCCACAATAACCCGGAAAGGAAGATAGACGCTTCGTGGAAGAGGGGACATCCCAGGCTCCTGTGTCAGGTAAGTGACACATAATGAGCTACTATGCGATGCATAGTAGCCCATTATGCTTTACCTTTGCTGGGAAACAAAGAGGAAGTAAAACCCATCAGGGTTTACTTCCTCTTTAAGGATCCATTCTGGTTGAAATGAACATCTAGCAGAGGACTCTGTGTAAGATATGCACCTAAACTACTTGTGTTTATGCCTCGTTCAGAAGACCTGCTGGTAGGTTAATTGGCTCCTGTCTAAATGGGCCCTATGTGTATGTATGAATGTGAGTTAGGAACCTTAGATTATAAGCTCCTTGAGGGTAGGGACTGATGTGAATGTATATAAGTACCTGAAATAAATAAATACATTTTGTGAATGGGCTGTTTTTTTTGGCCAGGAAGAGCTAAACGCAAGCAGCTCATTCGTTTAAGACGCTGAAACTGCATGGACACAGCCACTCACCCTAACGTGACAGATGTGCGGGTGTGGATGAGCAGCTCCAAATGCACACTCTCTGATTTGGGGCCACTTACCTGCACACCTATCACATAAGACAAGTGGCTGTGTGTGTGTGTCCTAACAAACCTGAATGGGATTCTTGTACGTTGCACCTGCCAGCTAGGGAGGCAGAAGCAGCCGTTCTTAGTATATGGGCCTTATGAAAACACACGTGATAAGATTTTCGGACAACTGTTTGTCCATTTTTTGTGACATGCTAGTCTTATGTCGAAAGTGAAGAGGTTACTCACCATACGAAAATTCTCATACGACAGAATACAATGTCAGAAGTGACGTAATGTGTTGACCAGTGGCGGCTGGTGCTCAAAATTTTTGGGGTGAGCAAACTGAAAAATACTGAACCCCCCCCCCCATTAATTGCAGCTTCACTGTGCCCATCAAATGCAGCCACTGTGCCCATCAAACGCAGCCACTTGTGCCCATCATACGCAGCCACTTGTGCCCATCATACGCAGCCACTTGTGCCCATCATACGCAGCCACCTGTACCCAAACGCAGTCAACTGTGCACATCATATGCAGCCACTTGTGCCCATCATATGCAGCCACTTGCCCATCAAACACAGTCACTTGTGCCCAAACGCAATCAATTGTGCCCATCAAATGCAGCAAATTGTGCCCATCAAATGCGGCCACTGTGCCCACCGACACCCCCCTTTGCGGGGTTTGCGGCTCTGGCTGCATTCCCCCCGTGCAGATCACGGCTCTGCCACCTGAGGGGGGAGGGGGGTGCAGCCGAGGGGACGGGGGGCGGGGCCCGTGCACCCACAGTGCACGGGCCGCCACTGGTGTTGACTAGTTTTGTATGTGCTCTTTCGTTTCTGAGCATGCGTAGGCTTGCGCCTATCATTTTTTTTCGTAGGAAAACAGTACCAATTAAACGAAAATCGAACGTTGAGTTCACATCCAGCAATAATTTTATATTGTTCCACGCCCACAATAGTGTGAACCTAGCCGAAGAGGGGAGAGGGATGCTGCAGATTGGATATCGCTGGATTGGTGAAGGAGTCAGATAAGTATTTGGGGGGGGGGGGGGGGGCGAACAAGTAGTGGGACATTTTGTCAGGTAAGTAATTCATAATGAGCTAGTATGTTATACATACTAGCTCATTATGCCTTTGTCTTGCAGGGCTATTTTTGTCCTAGGGTTTACAACTACTTTATTGCAGGCGTACGGGTCTTAAGATTAATTCTTCTAATGACTTCACACATGTATGTGCGTTTACACTCATAAATTCTGCTGGCCCTGGACACAGATACGTTCTACTTCTTTTATATAGCGCACATCCTTTGTAGACGCAGCTATGTGTGTACAGCCCATTTATTCCGACAGATGTGTACAAATCTTGATGTTCTAGACAGATGTGTGAATGAGCCCTAAAAGCTCTGTGCGTCGTAGTACACCAAAAGTAGTGCACAGGGCCGGTGCTACCACTAGGCAAACTAGGCAGCCGCCTAGGGCGCCATGCTGCCTAGGGGGCGCCCAGCCACTGGTTTTCCTACTCTCTTCTCTCTGCAGCAAGCAACTAAGTCTCAGCATCAGCAGGAAGCCACCCCTCTGTTCACAGATAGTGTCAGAGGCGCAGCGGCGGTGAAGGACTGTGTCTGTGTCCCGACTCCCGCAGCAAGCAAACATTCATTGATGGGCACTGGTAGGCTGCATTTGATGGGTCCTGGTGAGGCTAAATGTGATGGGCTCTGGTGAGGCTGCATTGATGTGCACTGGTGGGCTGCATTTGATGGGTCCTGGTGAGGCTAAATGTGATGGGCTCTGGTGAGGCTGCATTGATGTGCGCTGGTAGGCTGCATTTGATGGGTCCTGGTGAGGCTAAATGTGATGGGCTCTGGTGAGGCTGCATTGATGTGCGCTGGTAGGCTGCATTGATGGGCGCTGGTAGGCTGCATTTGATGGGTGCTGGTAGGCTGCATTGATGGGCGCTGGTGGGCTGCATTTGATGGGTCCTGGTGAGGCTAAATGTGATGGGCTCTGGTGAGGCTGCATTGATGTGCACTGGTAGGCTGCATTTGATGGGTGCTGGTAGGCTGCATTGATGGGCGCTGGTAGGCTGCATTTGATGGGTGCTGGTAGATTGCATTGATGGGCGCTGGTGGGCTGCATTTTATGGGTGCTTCGTTAAAAAGGTGGGGTTTACATGGCAGGGAAAAGGCAGGGCAGGGGTGGAGTCAAGGGGGGCGGCAAAATTAGGTTTCGCCTAGGGTGTCAAAAATCCTTGCACCAGCCCTGGTAGTGCATGGGCGTTATTTTGAGGCTCATTTAAAAAGGTATGACAGGTCATCAATACATCCCAATGACCCCCCTAGATCTCTATGTGTGAGGACAATAATCAGTAACAGGGCGATGCACAGTGCTGTCCCATATTGCCGGGATTTAGGAGCACGAAGGACACATCAGCTGAACAGTGACTGGAGTTGTAGTTGTCGTATCTTAGCAACCAATGCCGTGTATGGAATGAATTAGACAGTGTGCTAGAACGAGCCCCCTCCCCCTCCCCTCTATAGATCATATAATGAACGGTGCCCACTGACCGGGGTACTCACCTCCTGTACTCCACGTAGTCGTCTATGGCCTCTGCGGCCCCCTGGAAGTGAAGTCTCTCCATGATGTCGGGCAGGTGGAGGAGGTGACCCAGGAAGAGAGCTGACACGGAAGGAGCCCTGGGCTGTCCATGTGGGCGGCTCCTCACCAACCTGCTACAACAGGGATGTCTGATCCCAGCTGCCTGCATAGACAAGCCTGCACTTCTGCTGGGAGGGTCAGAGAACTACAAGTCCCAGCATGCCCGCACTATACAGCTGGCTACATTTCACTTTATTTCCCAGGGATGTGTCACTGCTCAGCACCAGACCTAGACTGGAAAAACACTCAATACAGGAATTAATGGCTGATCTCCTTAACCAGAAATAAAGAATACAATTATCTATAAAATCACTAAAATACTAATAAACAGTTCCCACATATGTATGTAAATAAAGTGCACAGTGCTATATGTGCAAATTGTATACACAATATAAAGTGCACCAATCCAAAGTGCAATAGTGTGTAAATCCTCCAAAAAAACGCACCCTATAGGAAATTGCTCTCTATGTATATCTCACAAATGGCTAGGGTGAACTATAACTCAAAAAGTCAAACAAATGCAAATAAATGCACGAATATGAATATGAATAAAGTGAATAAAGTCCACTTTACTGGCTTTGTGAGGAAATGGTCAAGAAAAAAATGTTCATGAGCAGCTTCACATGTGGTCTCCTTCATGGGCGTTCGCAAAACTTTTTCAGGGGGGGGCATCATTTTAGGGTCATGCACCACCCCTTTTCGACAATGTCATTATCATGGTCAGAGACTGCAGGCGTAGTACAGTCCCTAGGATAAGTATTGGATATTGGATATTGGCCAACAGGCCCTTTTACCAGACTAGTGTAGCATGTCTGTACCCTGGTAGTGACTTAGTCTTTCTCTGGTGACACTGGGCAGCGTGGCTCTCTCTCTGGTGGCGCTGGGCAGCGTGGCTCTCTCTCTGGTGGCGCTGGGTAGCGTGGCTCTCTCTGGTGGCGCTGGGCATGTGGCTTTCTCTCTGGTGACACTGGGCAGCGTGGCTTTCTCTCTGGTGACACTGGGCAGCGTGGCTTTCTCTCTGGTGACACTGGGCAGCATGGCTCTCTCTGGTGGCGCTGGGCAGCGTGGCTCTCTCTCTGGTGGCGCTGGGCAGCGTGGCTCTCTCTCTCTCTGGCTTCCGCCAAGCACACTCCTCGTTCTTTGTCCTGTAGCACTCTCTCCCTCAGCTTTTTTCCAGGCTGCCGTCTCTCAATCTCTCTCTTGATAGAGCTGTAGCCTCCTCCCTGTGGAAAATGGGGCCGCCAATCTTTGGGACTACCTGTCCCATGATGCTCTCCTCTCCTAGTCTCCTTTGATTGGACCTCAGTTATGGCCAATAGGGAAGGAACGGAGCGGGCAGGAAGCTGGTGAGAGCTGCCGTCTCTTCTCCCTGACAGGAGAAAGGAGGGGCGAGCGGGAGAAACCTCTGACAGCCCGCAGCTCGCCTTTCTCCTGACACAGCGCCGCCAAGTTCTCTGCTGGACTGAGCAGGGAAAAGAGCCCACAGTCACACTACACTAATGGGGGGGCTTGACAGCACCTTGCTGGTGTCACCCCATTGGCACCCACACGTCCCTGTTCTGCCTCTCATGCCCGCGATCGATTGTGGCCGGCGATCATCGCGACCGCTGGCTACGTGCATCGGCACCCCTGCAGTGCAGCAGGCGTGTGCACCTCCTATCCCCCTTAAAGGAGCCGATATATAGCTAAGATGGCTCCCGGGAACATGCCGACCTGCCGGAGAATAATGACGGCAGCTGGTCGGCAATCAGTTAAAGTGTTACTAAACCCACAATAGTAAAATCAGTGTGTATATGCAGTAAAACAAGCTTGTTATACTCACTGTGGAACCTAAGCAGTTTATCCTCCGCATTGTGTAAAAAGACTGTTTGATCCTGTCTTCTTTGATCCCCACCTTCCACTGTCCCCTAATAATTTCCTGATAACACAGAGCCTATGGAGGCAAGCTAAACATTCTCAGTTTGGTGTGTATTGCTAGAGAGTTTTCTTGGGAGGGTGCATGTGTCCAATCAGCACTGTCCAGACAGAAGGTCAGGGGTCTTACAGTCTCATAGTACAGTCAGAAAACTCCTCCTAGAAGCTTTAAAGTGTAAGTTCACCTTTACAGAAAAATATTTACGATGAACTTACACAGGACCCCCTCCTCACTCCCGCGCACTCAAGCTTACTGTAGCAACGGCACGTAGCTCCGGCCAATCGCAGCCCGCGATAACCGGAAGTAACTCCGGGAGCGATGTCAGCCGCCGGAGCGATGTATGAGGACGGCTACAGGGACTTCGATCTAAGGTAAGTAATTCATAATGAGCTAGTATGCTATGCCGGATGTGATTAGCGGGAGTTTCGAGTTCAGCCTGAGTCTCCAACAGTATCCTGATTAACAACTACTACCGAGACCTGTAAACCCGCAACCCGGAAAACGAACGAGCCTGGCGGCGAACGAAAAACAAACGAGCTTGGCGGTGAGATGACGTCCGCTGACACGGCCGGACGTGATTAGCGGGCGCTCCGAAGTCAGCCTGAGTCTCCAACAGTATCCCAATTAACAACTAATACCAAGATCCATAAACCTGCAACCTGAAAAATGAACGAGCCCAGCGGTGAACGAAAAACTAACGAGCCCGGCAGCGAGATGAGTAGCAAACAATCGGCAGCAGACCGCCTTAGAGAGTATGCAAGGACAGACAAAGCGGACGGCGGGCGGAGCCATCCGCAGTCAAAGAGTGGCGGACCATCAGTGCTTGACACCCAGAAGCCCAGCACGCCTCATCCCCAGCCTGAAAATAAATAAAATGCAGGTAGGAGACCTATTTATAGGCCTAGAAATAACAGATTTAAGAAGGGTCGGAGTAAAAATCCCCCTTCTGAAACTGGCTAGATCAGTGTGGAAGGAGGCAAAAAAACTGACAGGATTTAATAATATCCCACCAGAAACTGCCTTATGGAACAACCCAACATTAGAAGAATTAGAAAGGTTTGAAGATAGCAAATTTTGGAAACAGAAAAAAATAACAACTATTGGTCAGATGTATAATAATATAATAGTCCCGTATGTAAACAATATGACCTCCAAAGTAAACAGTTTTACAGGTACTTTTGGCTTAGACGTGTATTACAGGTGCAATTTGGAAGAAAGGAATTAAAAATATCTGCTTATAGGCATTTTAAGATCGCAGGGACCAAAGGGACTAATATCCAAATTATACTCACACCTACTACAGAGTAAAATAAGTGGAGAACCGGTGGCAGTAAGGGTGCTTTCACACTGGGGCGTTTTTCAGGAGCTACAGCGCTAAAAATAGCGCCTGTGTAGCTCCTGAAAAAAGCGGGTCCTTTCACTCCAGTGTGAAAGCCGGATGGCTTTCACACTGGAGCGGTGCGCTAGCAGGACGGTAAAAAAAGTCCTGCTAGCAGCATATTTGGAGCGGTGAAGGAGCGGTGTATTCACCGCTCCTACCCAATGAAATCAATGGGACACCGCGGGGATACCGCCGGCAAAGCGGCGCTGCAGCGGCGCTTAGCGGCGCTTTGCAGAGGTTTTTAACCCTTTTTCGGCCGCTAGCGGGGGTTAAAACCACCCCGCTAGCGGCCGCATACCACAGCTAAAACGATAGTAAAGCAGCACTAAATATAGCGCTGCTTTACCGTCGACGCCCGCACCGCCCCAGTGTGAAGCCGGCCTAAGAGAGAAATGGCAGGTAGTTTTTCTAGACATGAGTGACCAGGAGTGGGATGAAATATGTTCCTCCCACTTAAAAGTATCCCCAGCAATGAATAATAAGATAACACAATTAAATATAATACATCAGACATACCTGGCCCTAGATAGATTGTATAGGATGGAAAGGATGTCTGTCCCAAACTGCACAAGATGTGGGCAGGGGGGGGGGGGGGGGGGGGGGCGGACTTCCTTCACTTGATGTGGCAGTGTGGGAGTATAGGGAAGTATTGGCAACAGGTGGTCAGGATAGTAGGAAAAGTCTTAAATAAGACTATCAAGGCTACAGTGGAACTATGTTTATTGGGAGTTTTGAATGAAGAAAGAGGGTGTCGATATACTAGGATATTTTTGCAAGAAGTATTATTCCTGGCACGAAAACAGATAGTGGAAAAATGGATCCAGCCAAATCCACCGACAATAAGTCAATGGGTGAGGGCAGTAAACCAAGTTGTACCACAGGAGAGAATAATGTATGAACAAAGGGGAAATGTGAGGCAATATGAAAAGATCTGGGAAAAGTGGAATAGATCATATGTAACAACAGATGCAGGAAGACCTGAATATATAATATAAAGTGAATAAAAGGAGGAAGGAAATAGTGACTATAAGATGGATGAGTGGGAAGAATGAGATGTAAGAGTGAATGGATATGAAAACAGGAACATATGTTAATACTTGGAAGAAAAAATAAAATGTATAAATTATGTATATTAATTTGTAAGAAAATAATTTGTAATAAAGAGTTTATTAAAAAAAAAACTATGTAAGGGGGGCATAGTTACTATGTAAGAATAGTGACACTTGTTATAAGGAGGCACATGTTCTGTTAAACCAGTTGCCGACCGTCGCACGCCGATATACGTTGGCACAATGGCAGTGGTGGACAAATGGCCGTACCTGTACGTCCCCTTTAAGAGCCCGGGATAGCAGGCACGCACACGCTGCGTACAACGTGACCGTGCCCGTGGGACCGCCAGACTCGATGTCCGCTGGTCTCCCGGTGATCATGTCACGGAGCCTCAGAACGTGGAAGTGCCTATGTAAACAAGGCATTTCGCCGTTCTGGCTTGTGTCATGACAGAGACCACCGCTCCCTGTCATCAGGAGCGGTGATCGGTGTCATGTGACTTGAAGCCCATCCACCCCACAGTTAGAATCACTCCCTAGGACACACTTAACCCCTTCACTGCCAGTGTAATTTACAAAGTAATCAGTGCATTTTTATAGCACTGATCTCTGTATAAATGACAATGGTCCCAAAATAGTGTCAAAATTGTCCAATGTGTCTGCCATAATGTCGCAGTCCTGATAAAAATCGCAGATCGCCGCCATTACTAATTAAACAATAAATTTAAAAAAATGCCATAAAATTATCCCCTATTTTGTAGACGCTAAAACTTTTGCACAAACCAATCAATATACACTTATTGCAATTTTTTTTACCAAAAATATGTAGAAGAATACATATCGGCCTAAACTGAGGAAAAAATCATTTTTTTTATATATTTTTGGGGAATATTTATTATAGCAAAAAGTAAACAATTATGATTTTTTTTCAAAATTGTCGCTCTTTTTTTGCTTATAGCGCAAAAAAAATAAAAACCACAGAAGTGATCGAATACCACCAAAAGAAAGCTCTATTTGTGGGGAAAAAAAGAATCGCAAAAAGTGCTCTGGTCAGGAAGGAGGTAAAATCTTCCGGGGCTGAATCAGTTAATCATCCTAATCTAATGACAGCCTAAGGCCCCTTTCACACTTATACGACTTGTCCCACGATTTGGGACTGCAAAGTAGCATGACAAGTTGTTCCCCATGATTTCCAATGACAGCCATTCATATTAGTACGTCTTCAAGTCATTCCGACTTCAAAGTAGTCCCTGCACTACTTTGGTCTAATTTTTGGTGCCACTTACACAGGCATTCCTTGAAATCGCGCAAAATCGCGGCAAAAAATTGCGGCGAAGTCGCACAAGTGTGAAAGGGGCCTAATACATACTAGTGTTCCCTGTTCACCCCTGTACCGCCTCTGCACTTCCTATCAGATGATATTTCCAGGTTGTGCAGATTGAAGCACGCTGAGTGAACAGGGAATACGGATTCCCTGCATCTCTGTCACACTGTTGACAATATGCCCCCTGACTTTTTATAATGCACCCCCAGATCAGGTATGCTAGATCCAGACCTGGTATAGGTCCAGAAAAACAGAAGAGGACACTGTCCTTTTCCATTTTTTCTTCCGGAGCTGGGTGGACTGGGAGGTTAGTGGATATAAATAGACACATGTCCATTTACATCTGCCTACCCATAAACTAACATGGAACTTCTGATCAGGTCCGCATGAATAACTGAGAGGTGGACCTGATAGTAAGACCCATGTAATAGGACCCTTAAGCAACTAAAATACTTTCCTTGACCCTAAATTCACACCTATGCGTTTTTTACAGCGTTTTGCAATTTGCAGAAACTCACTACAGTCCATTTAACAGGGTTTCCTATGGTACACGTTCACATCTATGCATTTTGCAGGCCGGTGCATTTTTGGAAAGGGTCGGGGACTTTTTTTCACATTTTGCATGTAATAGACTTCAATGGCATCGCACCAGAAGTGCAAGTGTTGTTGTGATGGGATTTTTGATGTGTTTTGCATTTTTTATTTTTCTGTTTAAAATACTGTATATAACTGGTTGCTAAGGAGGGGGCTGGGAAGCCGGCTGATGTGTCCTTAACAACTGATGAGTCATCAGCTGTCAGCGGGATTCCCCGCTAAAAGCTGAATGTAAAAAGAAAAAAAATTGGTGGCAAAAAATAAATTGTGAAAAAAAACGGCATTGGGTTCCCCCACCATGTCCGGCCCCCAGGTCCGTACCAGGCCCTTCAAGTCTAGTATTGATTTTAAGGGACCCCCAAATTTTATTTTTTTAAATGGCATGGGGTCCCCTCACCAAATCCATACCGGACCCTTATCCAAGCATGCAGCCCGGCAGGTCAGGAAATGGAGGTGACAAGCGAGCGCCCTCCCTGAACCATACCAGACCGCATGCCCTCAACATACAATTTACTCCCCATAGGGGGGGGGGGAGGTTCTGGGGGCTTCCAGATTCTGATAAGCCCCTGGCCCGCAGACCCCGACAACCACCGGCCAGGGTTGCTGGGAAGAGGCCCTTGTCCCCATCAACATGGGTGCAAGGTGCTTTGCAGAGCACCCCCCCCAAAGCACCCATCCCTCCATGTTGAGGGCATACCAGGCCGCATGCCCTCAACATGGATGGATGGGATGCACCCATTCCTTTATGTTGAGGGCATGCGGCCTGGTATGGTTCAGGAGGGGGGGCACTTGTTCGTCCCCTCCCTTTCCTGACCTGCCGGGGTGCATGCTCGGATAAGGGTCTGGCTTCCAGGTCCCCTCCTTAGCAACCAGCTATATACAGGTGTGTTTACAGTGTGTTTAACTGCTTGCTGACCACCCACTGTCAAATTACGGCAGGGCGGTGCAGCTCTTGTTCATATGACGTTCGTATGTTCGTATTGTTCATATGACGGCGGCACAGAATAGCCGCTCCCGTGCGCCCGCGGGGGCGCGCAGAGCGGCGATCGTGGCTGCACCGTGTTGTTAGGACATGGTGCAAGCCCGATCTGTGTAAAGAGCCGTGTCTGCGGCTCTATGCCCATGTGATCACAGCCGGTCACATGTAAACAAGGAGATGCCGGTAATCGGCTCTCCTCGCCTCACACTGACAGAGTGTGAGGCAAGGAGAGCCGATCAGCGTCATCTCCTCACAGGGGACAGTTAGAGAAGTAATCAGGGCACTGATCATCAGTGTCCTGATTACAATATATAAATACAATGTAAAATCACAGTGCCCACCAATGCCAGCATACAGTGCCCACTAATGCCAGTGATAAGAGCCCACCAATGCCAGTGATCAGTGCCCACACTGCCCACAAGTGCCACAAATCAGTGCCCATTAGCCATGCCAGTCAGTGCTGGCAATTAGTGCCGCCTATCAGTGCTGCCCATCAATGGCCATCACTGCTGTCCATCAATGCCCATCAGTGTCACCCATCAATGCCACCCATCAGTGCCCATCTGTACCTCCTATCCATGCCACCTATCAGTGCCCGCCACTGCCACCTATCAGTGCCTGCCACTGCCGCCTATCAGTGCCCACCAGTGCCACCTAACAGTGCCCATCAGTGCCGCCCATATCAGTGCCACCTATCAGTGCCCATAAGTCTGGCATATTAGTGCCTCTTCATCAGTGCCACTAAATTTGTGCCCATAAGTGCCACCTCATCAGTGCCACCTCATCAATGCCCACTAGTTCAGCCTATCAGTGCCTATTGGTGCCGCCTCATCAGCGCACATCAGTGAAGGTGAAAAATTACTTAGTTACAAAATTTTGGTCTTTTTTTTTCTTTTAGTAAAAAATATAAAACCCAGCAGTGATTAAATACCACCAAAAGAAAGCTCTATTTGTGTGAAGAAAATTATAAATTTGTTTGTATACAGTGTAGCACGACCGCGCAATTGTCATTCAAAGTGCGACAGCGCTGAAAGCTGAAAAATGGCTTGGTCAGGAAGGGGGTGTTCGTGCACGGTAGGCAAGTGGTTAAAGAGAAAAAAAAATGCAAAATGCATGAAAATTGCATGCAAAAACGCATTAAAAAATAGGGTTTAAAAACACAAAACACACTGCAAAACGTGCCTGAAAAACGAATTAAGTGCAGCTGCCCTAGATGTGAACCTAGACTTAAAGGGGTTGTAAAGGTAAAAAAAAATGTCACCTTAATGTGCATTCTATGTTCTATGTGCATAGAATTATGCATTAAGGTGAAAAAACATCTGACTATACCGCCCCCCCCCCCCAGACCCCCCGTTTTACTTACCTGACCCCTTGAAAGTCCCGCGCTCGCCCCCGACGTCCATTTTGCCGCTCACCCTGGCCGTTGATTGGCTAGAGTGGATGGATTGAAAGCACCGCAGCCATTGGCTCGCGCTGCTGTCAATCACATCCAATGACGCGGCGCGCCGGGGGGCGGGGCCAAGTGATACAGCGAGCGGCTATACCCGCCGGCTGTATCACGGGGGGGGGAGCCGAGACAGCCGCAGAGGGACCCCAGAAGACCAGGTTCGGGGCCACTCTGTGCAAAACGAGCTGCACAGTGGAGGTAAGTATAACATGTTTGTTATTTTACAACCCCTTTAATGTAGAGGAGCCTGTAGGGTGCTGCAAACATTGAAATTCAGCTTTGATGACTGCTGTGTATATTGCAACGTGGGATCGAATTTTCAAAAGCACAGGTAAAATAATAATATAATATATGGATTTTTGTTGAATGTACAACACACTCTGCTGTTTACTAATATAAGAGTTGGTGCCGGTACCCCCTTTTTTGCATTTTTATACACTCTGCTATTTGCATCAAAATATAATGGCTTAAAATATAACCCCATTATTATTTCCAAAACCCATAATATTTTTGGTGAATACAAACTTAATGTAACATTTTTAAAGCAGGATATTGAAAGAAACAGCTGGCTATCTAGCACAAAGGATTTAGGATAGGATTTGTGTATATTTGTAGTCTCTGTACTTGTAATCCCAGACAGCTGAATGTGACAATTTTGCACACATCTGTTAGAGATCTATCATTGTACTTGCAACAGATTTTCAGTTTAAACACACGCAGAACTAAAAAGTGGTCACGGCCATGTTTCATTGTGGGTCTCTGCTAGCAGGGAAGGGGTTGGCCGCACATATGTGTGTCTTAAGTGTGAATGTGTGCTTATTCAATTGTCTGCAATTGCCATACTTCTGTAACCCTGTGAGCTTTTGAATTGTAGTAATACATGGACAATAATATGGGGATCAAGAGACAGTCCAGAAAGTATGTAGACAATGTATAGGCAGTCATGGGAATATTCAGGTAACAAACGGACAATAGTGATAATATATGGTTAAATCTGGTCACATGCACTCTCTGGAGGGTCAGAGATATGGATGAGTGAATCTGTCTGGGTTTGCTTTCAAATCCAGTCTATGGGGGGTAAATCTTGAAATCTGGCTATTTTTAAGGCTAATTGTGAAGAAATTGTCACTCAAATGGCATGGGAAGCAAAGCACTGAAATAGGGGACATGAACCAAATACAGTAAAAAAATGTAAAATGTCCTCCTTTTTATGCAATTTCGGGGGGTGACATTAAAAAACACCAATTCCTTAAAAGTTAAAAGCTATAGGAAAGTTTCCAATGAAACATCTTTTGACATGCCAGACCAGATATGTGGTATATCTTATCACATGCCCTTGTGGCAAGCAGTACGTGGGCCGGACCATTCGTACGTTTGCCATAAGGTGTAATGAACACATAGCAGGCATAAAGAAAGGCCGTACAAACCATAGCGTCCCAAAACATTATTTACTTCATCACAACCAAGATCCGAAAGGAACCAAATTCCAAGTAATAGACAAAATTGTCCCTCACTGGAGAGGACAGTCAAATGTAAGAGGCTTGTCCAAATTAGAAATATTTTGGATCTACCAGTTAAAAAGTTACACGCCATATGGACTAAACATAGATTGGGACATAAACACTTTTATTAACCAATCGTGACCATGTGAATATAAGTCCTTCTCTCCCCCTCTCCCTCCTTCCCATTTTTCATGAAATTGTAATATTTCAAGTCCAATTTACTATCGATGATTGATAATTTTTTTCATTTCCAGTCAATTATTGTTTTTTTTTATAATTGATTTTATTCAGTTTTTCTATTTTTATGAGCTTTGTTCTGGGTAATAGATTAGGTTTAGTCTTTGAAAGCATCTAAGAATTCTGAATGCCATCATACTACATTTTACATCTCTGATCGTAGGACAAAGATCTATGTAGATTCATCTGGCTTCTCTCTACACATGGCTTTGGTTCTATGTACTGTTTGGGACATCATTCTTGTGTGTTCCTACTCTCACGTGGATTTCCATTCATGTGTGGGAAGTAAGTCGAAATGATAATTAGAGGGCACATGATGCTGTATTTTTATTTTATTTTTATTTTATTTCTAATGAAAAGCTTTAGTATGTAAGCCCTAGATGTGTGGACCCCTACTTCATGCTTCTCGGGCATAACACTGTTACCTTGGAATATATATATTCTTTACATTTTAATTTTACTTATATTAAATTAAAAAAAATTTTTTGGGGGTCACTATATTTTACTGACCCAACTTAAGTTTATTCCATCTTCTAAATGTTTGAGAGGTGGCTAGATATGGCCACTTTTCTTATCTGCACTTTTATATTTGCAACTCTTAATCATTCTCTATGTACATTTGTATATGGAGTATAGCGTGGCGTCCATTGAGGCTATTTTAGGCCGGGCTATTTTGATATCCACGTCAGGCGGGGTAACCATGACATCCACGTCGTCTGACGTGGACGCGTCAGATGTGAGAGGTTGCGTTGTGTTAGGACAGCTTGGCGACGAGGGTGCCATGGCTCCTTATGACATTTTCACGCAGATACGTTATGACGCACGAGGTTGTCTTGACGATGCCTGTGTGGACCCGTTATTTGCGTACAGCCGGGCCGTTTGCATTGAATACGGCGCCGGATGTTGCAATAGATTGAAATCAAGGTTTGGCCCTTGTGGAAGTAAGCACCTGATTGGTCCATACCCCACCACATCCGGCAACTCTAACCTACCTGGAACGCATGCTGCGAGATCCCGGAAGTGGAGGTCCACACGCTCGGACAGGTGTTTTGGATCTGTAAATTTCTGTACACGGTATTTATAAGCGCAGAGAGTGGCGGGCTGGCATGTACCCCAGTTGAAGTCTCCTGAAGACGAAACGCATAGGGTTATGCTTGCCCAAGCCACTTACATTTGCGCTTTTTATCTACTAATTTATACCCCTATTGTCCATAGGGAGTATTTATTGCAAATACATTTTTTATCCATTGGATTTATGCTATGAGGAGCTGCTTTTTTATTTTTTTTCATGTTTTAATTCTGATCCCTGTGTGGTGAGAAGTAGGATTGGGACTTCACGTTCCGGTGACTGCTGATACCAACATTTGGTGATCACCCATAAAAACCACCTGGAAGATTTGGCAGATCTCGGTACAGCTTCCATAAACGCGGTCGTTCCGGTCTATGCCCAATTGACTCACTGCTTGTGAGTCCACCATCTCCGGTAAGAGCATCACAGCTTTAACTCTTTACCCGTTTGTGGGGAGACCTCTTCATAACATCTGAGTTGGTCCAGGTCCATAACATCCAGGAATATTTAGAAACGCAATACTCCACTGTTGCCTTCTATAGAAATTTGCGTACCTGCATATATATTGGTTGGGACTCTAATGACCATCGGTATAGACTGCATTTAGTAGTATTTTTGGATTCATATATTCTTGATACAACGAGGTTGTTGCATGTCGATTTGTGTCAAATATTATTAATATCACTTAACAATCATAGTGTTTAATACCCCACAGAACATACTGTAGAGGGTCAGCCTGGGGCAGGGTTAAAAAGGGGTTAATGAAAGAAGGCAGGTTCTTCCCCTTCAGACCTGCTTATTATCAGGTGTGCTGAAAGTGTCAGTGAGGAGCTGTTTGAGTAGGAGAGAGAGAGACACAGCAGGACGCTGTGTGGAAATGTCCACTGCTAGATGGTGTACCTGCTGGGTGAGCTTAACCACATAAAGACTGTAGCTCTGATTGGAGCCATGAACTTTTACCTGTAAGCCTGTGTGCTGCTGAACTGTGAGCTGTACCTGTGTGCACAACCGTGTGACAAGACAAGTCTGTCTGGTCTTATGTTGATTTTTTTTGCCATTTTGCTGAATAAAGCCACTTTTATTTTACTGGACTGCCTCTGAGCCAGCTCTTTACTCCCTGATCCCCTACAATACGTTTCATATCTTGCAATTGACAGTTGCACTTTTATATTTTATGTTTTCTTTACTTTGTATATACAAAAGTCATTTATATGAATCCTTGTTGGTATAACTGTATATCTACCAGTATTTAAAAAAACAAAACA
The DNA here is from genome assembly GCA_028564925.1 of Lithobates sylvaticus. NCBI lineage: Eukaryota > Metazoa > Chordata > Amphibia > Anura > Ranidae > Lithobates > Lithobates sylvaticus. The sequence continues at coordinate 427,342,108 of CM053030.1, forward strand.
ATTATCTTTACAATTTTCTATGCAACTTGGGTGAATCGCACTTCAACAAAAAAAAATATTCTTTTTTGTTTTTTCCACTGGAAAGGTCAAAGCGCTGTTTAGAAGGGTACCTGAAATACCATTCAAATGTTTTTTGTGCCTTCCAACACAATATTGTCTTTCTCTTTATGCTTATTTGTATTTTGATGTTATCACAGCATTTATACACTAATCTCACATCATTTGTATTGATTTGGAGATCACCACTTGGCATATCAGGCTGGTGTATCCTGCCATTTCACTTACACTAGTGAATGTTTTTCTTATTTACCCACATTAAAATTTTATCTGTAACACATTTTTGCTCACAATCTGCGATTTTGTGTAGCCTCTGGAGGTCGGGGAGAGCGCTACAAATACAAAGAACACTCTTTGGCAACGGTGAAGGCATGCCTATTGAACTAAACAGGACATGAGAGTAAGCCCAGCACGGTATTTTGTGACCCAAAACTTTTTGAACAATGCTTGTGTCCAACACAAGTACTAAAGTATAATAGACCATTAGTAATGCATTAGCTGCCTGTGAAAGTAAGCTACCATCTCAGCGTTAGATGAAAGTATGCAATAGATTTTCACAAACTGCCCTATAATGAATCTGCTTGATTGGTTCACATGAGGAAAAATGCATTTGGATACTTTTTCCACAAGGTGGCAGGAGAGGTATGTTTGAAAAATGATTCAATATATATATATATATATATATATATATATATATATATATATATATATATATATATATATATATATATATACACATACATACATACATACATACATACATAACTAAAGCATTTGCAGTGGAAAAGCAAACTAGTTTAATAAAATATTTTGCTAAATCTAAAAGGTACTCATGCAATTTAAAAATTTGCCCTAACTAAACGAAAATCTTAATGCTGTGTTGCATAATCTTGATTTTTTTTCAAAAAGGGCTATCACAGTGGCTGGAGTTTGTTTCACAGAGCATCCTGTTTTTGCTGTTAGATAAGCTCAGACAGTTACTTCATACTTAAAATGATATTAAAGTCAAGGTTTCTTTTTTTCCAAAATAACAAACATGTCATACTTACCTGCTCTGTGCAGTGATTTTGCACAGAGCAGCCCTGATCCTCCTCTTCTCAGGTCCCCTGCCGGCCCCTCCATCCTGCCAAATGTCCCCATAGCAAACAGCTTGCTATGGGGGCACCCGAGCAGGTTCATGACCGAGCTGCTGCTCTGCGTGTCCATTCAAGCATGGAGCCACAGCTAAGCCCTGCACCTTCTTTCTGTTTGTGAACGGATGGTGAGCTAAAATATCGCGGGACTGATGATCTACTCCTAGAGAGACTGAGCCCTTCGAGACCTCACCATCCATCCATCTACATTGGGTATAGAAATCCCTTACTCCTGCACAGCCAGGCAACACGCATTCTCCGCTTACATCCAAACACAAGAAGTCAGTCCCTTGACTTCATTTTTATGTTTTATTATTAGAGGGTGACACCTTGGATGGGGTGAAGGGATATATGGGATTCCCAACTTCAATCAAAGAACAAAAACCAGGGACAACTTCCTCCCTATGTACAAGGTCTTGAACAGTGTGCCACTGACAGTCTCTGAAGATCAAAAAAAGCAAAAGCCCCTTAAGAACATGGAACTCTCAGTCCCTTTGAAAGTAGCACAAAGTGTTGTAGGTTGCATAATGGCAGGGGCTGGAACTCTCAGAGGTCCTCCAGGGACAAAAAAAATTGCAGCCGTGGGCCCATGGCGACCATCTTTTTTGGACCCGGCCGGGCCCCAGCACGCATGATGATCATCATCATGTGAAGGGGGCCCCCGGCCCGGGTAGAAGAAGCCAGCCCAGGACTCAGAAGGTTTGCAGCAGGTCCAGTAGGCAGAGACGAGCGACACACGCACATGATGTCATTACGTGTTGCGCCACCTCGCACTGGGCCTGCTGCAAGTCTTCTAGTTCTACCCGGATAGGGCGGAGGCCGCTGCCTCCCTCCAAGTCACTCCCTCAAAAAACAGTGCCCGGAAAGGCAGAGGACCCACCAGCTATCACCAACAGGGCCAGAGGGGTGCCAGCCAGCCACAATCCACCCACCAGGGTGCCAGCCAGCCACAATCCACCCACCAGGGTGCCAGCCAGCCACTCATGGTGACCCACAGCAGGGCCAGGATGCCAGCCAGCCACAGTGACCCACACACAGCAGGGCCAGGATGCCAGCCACCCATGGTGACCCACCCACAACAGAGCCAGGGTGCCAGCTAGCCACCCACAGTGACCCACCCACAGCAGGGAGCCAGGCCAGCCACCCACAGCAGGGTACACCGTCCGTGCCAGCCAGCCACCTACAGCAGGGTGCACTGTCTGTGCCAGACACCCACCAACCCACAGCAGGTAGCCAGGCCAGCCACCCACAGCAGGGAGCACCATCCGTGCCAGCAATCCAGCCACAGAGGACACGGGAGCTAGCCAGAAACAGAGGAAGCGGGAGCCAAAAAACAGCTTCAGTACCTATAGTTAAGGTAAGAGGAGTACTACACAGTGCAGTTTTATTTCTACTTTGTGAAAGGTTGACGCAGGGGTCAGAGTCATGGCACAAGGAGGGGGCCCCATGAAGGCCAGAGTGAATGAAGGTTAGAAAGAGGCTTCCCCGAGATCCCATTATACTCCTTTGTAGTCTCTAATGGGACCTGGACGGGACTGTTTCTAACAGACTCTTTAATGGAACCCCCTCTCCAGGTTCCATTAGACTCCTTTGTAGCCTCTAAAGGGGCCTGAAGGGGACGCTTTATATCAGACTGTCCCCCCTGCAGGTCCTATTAGACTGTTGTAGTCTCTAATGGGGCCTGGAGGGGACGCTGTCATGTACCTGGGTGTCTTCGAACCGGGATGTTCCTGGTCCCACAGCTGCAGTCTTACCTGTTGTGCCACGGAGGAGCTCTGGAGTTATTGCAAATGTTCTTTGGATTTCGATTTTGTACCGCTTTGCCTGATCTGTTGCCCACTTGACCTGCCCGACTACATCTTCAGCATACAAGCTCCACTTCGAACACTACCTACCACAGGTACCTTACAGATGCTTTCTAGCAGACTCTCTAATGGACACAGAGAGGGCTTCTGTTAGAGAGAAACCCCCGTCCAAGTCCCATTATACTCATTTGTAGTCTCTAATGGGACGCTTTCTAACAGACTCTCCAATGGCCACTGAGAGGGCCTCTGTTAGAGAGAGACCCCCCTCCAGGTCTCCCATTAGAGTTGCCTGCTTCACTTTCTGTATTTTGTAGGGCGAAAACAGGGGCGGGGCTTGACAGGGGGCCCTTGCTTTATTTGGTCCGTGGGCCCTGAGTGTTGTCAGACTGCCCCTGCATACCAGAGTATCTCCAACTCCATTGTAGATTCTGATCCCAGCTCCACTGACTTCAGGAGCTACCAGATCTCTTGGCTGCTTCTTCACCAGCTCACCCGGCTACTACCGAAGATCTCCCAGGGCAAGGGAAATGGAAGATTTGAGCACAACGCTGTCTTCCAGAAAGGCTTGCTACATGTGGCTGCTCCTCCCCTTGTAAGTCCCTGAGTGTGCTGATGTACTCACACTGTCCTCTATGCTCCTGCTGCTTCTTAGGTAAGATTCCTTTCAAACCGCACTGCTATCAGGATGGCGACTCTAATCTTATGCTTTATCCCACTCTCAACAAAACTGATGGCATTTTACCTAAACTCATTGTGGCTATGTTGACACCTGGCATGGTCAATCCTTCCAGGCGTGAGTATACCTTCTACTCTACACCGCATAAATCTTTCTCTGTAATAGATCACATTTTTTTGACACAGTCCTCTCTTCTGTTAGTCTCACATACTGAGAAAACAGATTTCTTCGTCAGATCACAGTGCATTTATTTTCTCTTATTCCCCATAGCTCTGACACCTTTTGGACCCTTTACTGACTGATCCTTCTTTTTGTTCATCTATTCGTCAGGCCATACAGGACTACTTGCGCATAATGAGATTACTGACTATCCTCCCATAACTGTGTGGGAATCTCACAAATCCAAAATACAAGGTCACTGCATCCAACTAATTTTGCATATGAAATGGGAAAAACACAAGCTTGTGTCATTTTGAATCCTATTAGATCATGACAACATTCCAACCACAACCAACATCAAATAGTAATAGGCAGATATTATCCAAAGTCCATCTAGAGCTGGATACTTTCCTAACTGACACTATGAAGAAATATTTCCATTGGATTCGGCTTGTGTTTTATGTCAAGAGTAATAAGCAGGATGCTCCGTTTGGCGCGTATATTGAAACTCAGAATATAAGCCTATACAGCTTAAGACACACCCTCATGGGTTAACTAGCAATTCAACCAAATTCCTTTCAAAATTCATTGTACAACTAGCCAAACTCTGTTCGAGTTACTCATCCTCCTCATCCTCAAGCTCCTTTCTAATATTTCTTTACCCTTTCTACCACTAGAACTAAACCGGAAGAACTCATCACTTCTGAGGAGGTTCTCCAGCTAAATCCACACTAATGCCCTGGTCTGATGACATCTTGGCAAACTGTTTTTAAGACCTTTTAGCTCCTGTACTGACTAGTGCCTTCCACAACATATTGAAGGGCCATAGCTTTCATACAGAATTTCCAATGTCGAGAATTTCCATGATATCCAAACTCCACACTGACCTTACTTCTTGGGCTTATTATAAGCCTATTTCCCTACTGAATCTGGACACCTTGAACCTGACAATTCTTGACACCTGGTTAAATTGGCAGTCTGGTTAATAAAGATCAGGTTGGCTTTATGCCTCTACACCAGGCCATCGATAACATCCACCACATCATGCACCTGACATGTGTTGCCCACAATCGTAACGTTCCCACTTTCTTACTTTCATTAGATCTCAGGAATGCTTTTAATACGATGCTGTGGTGCTTACCTTTTCCACCTACTGTCTAGGTTGGACTTTTTTCCCCATTTTATTAAATGGGTATCTTCATTGTATGATTCCCCTTATACCTTTTGTTAATCGCTTGCCTACCAGGCACAAAAACCCCCTTCCTGCCCAAGCCATTTTTCAGCTTTCATCGCTGTCGCATTTTGAATGACAATTGTGTGGTCATGCAACGCTATACCCAAATAAAATTTGGGACAAGTTTGAAAAAACACATTTTTTACTTTTTGCTATAATAAATATCCATTTTTTTCCCCCTCAGTTTAGGCCGATACATATTCTTCTACTTATTTATGGTTAAAAAAAACACAATAAGCGTATATTGATTGGTTTGCGCAAAAGTTATAGCATCTACAAAATAGGGGATAGATTTATAGCATTTTTATTATTTTTTTTTTTTTACTAGTAATGGCGGCGATCTGCGATTTTTATCATGACTGCGATATTGCGGCGGACATATCGGACACTTTTGACACATTTTTGGGACCATTCACATTTATACAGCGATCCGTGCTATAAAAATGCATTGATTACTGTATAAATGTGACTGGCAGGGAAGGGGTTAACACTAGGGGGTGATGGAGGGGTTAATATGTTCCCTATGGGAGTGATTCTAACTGTGGGGGGAGGGGACTGACTGGGGGAGGTGACCGATCGGTGTCCCTACTTACAAGGGACACACCATCGGTCTCCTCTCCTCTGACAGCATGTGGATCTGTGTGTTTACACACACAGATCCACGTCCTGCTCAGTTACTGGGCAAATGCGGGTGCCCGGCGGACATCGCGGCCGCCGGGCACACGCATCGGGTCCACAGTGATGCGGCGGGCGCACGATCGCGCCCCCTAGTGGCCCACGAAGGCGCATCCCGGGTACTGCTAGCGGGCGCCCAACACAAACTTAGTCTGTTCGTGGATAACGTGATACTTTATGTAACTTATCAGCATACCTCCCTACCGAATCTTTGGTACATTCTGACTTTGCTACAGTATTGGGCCTCAAGGTCAATGAGCATAAATTCAATTCAAGGCATTAAATATATCTTTGCCACCAGACTGCTTATCCTAACTAAAAGACAAATACACTTTCCAATGGCAGCTGTCTTTTCTCCCTTATTTGGACATTCATCTCATGTCAGCCTTCATCTACAGCAACCTTTACTGTGCAAACTATATTCTGTTAATTTGGAAATCAAAGTCTATGTTGTCAGAATGGGATAAATAGCCCCAGCTCTTGTTTGGGAAGAGTGGCCGCTCTCAAAATTACTTAATTTACTAAATGAAAGTACAATTTTTGGGTCCTCCCAGTATTAGATCATTTCGTGACACTTCAGTATTCTATCAAACAGGGTAGAAACTGCGCTACAGACCTTAATTAAATACAAAACATCAAAGCAGCAACTCTTATGTGAGATATAACACAATCCCAAATCATGTATTCATATATAGAGTTGTGCTGTTAATAGGATTGAAACTGAATGCTCCAAACACCAGTGATATGATAAAGTCCAAATGTGATTTAAATATTCTTTAACAATATCTGCACCATCCACCACTGTGTAGTGTGTGATCCTTCAACTACTATATCCACCATAAACAAAGTGCTCGCTTACCAGCTTGCACAGACCTCCTATCACAAAAGGTCAGTGACACTTGTGGCTTTAAACCCAGCCAGGGCCTTTACACCATCCAAGGAACCTCTTTGGACATGTAGACCAACCATCCAGGAGGCGTTATCGTATGAGATCCCCAAAATATAAAAGGCTCACCATAGCATAAAATCCATAAAACTTTATTCCGAATATTCAAAGTATTGCACTTACATCAAAGGAAATGTATATTCGCCTTAAAAACAAACAAGCCGGCCAAGGATCGCAGTGACGTCAGGACGCCCAGGGCCACCTGCTGACATCACTGCGATCCTCGAGTCCCGGAAGGATGGGATGCTGCTGTTGTGGAAATTATATTGTATAAAATGTATGTGGACATTTTATTCTAGGATGTATGTTTTTATAGATTGTCATCTGTCTCCCTGTGTCTGATTTAATCATGTGCAATTCCTTTTGTGAGTGCCCTACCCTTTTACTGTATGTAACTTCCTGTGATGTCATTTTGTATTGTGGGAATGTCTGCTGTTGGAGGCAGGCACTTCCTGTTTGAAAGCTTTTGTGATAATAAAAAGGCCATGCTGGGGAGTGTGCCAGAAGGATGGCTGGCTGACCAGGCAAAGATGAGGCTGTAAGAATACTTGCTGTTGATGGCTGTTTACTGGGCAATGGGAAACCAGCGGCTTAGATGGAATGCTTGGCTGGTGAGGTTTGGATGCTGATGATGAGAGGATGACGTGAAGCTGCTGGTAATGTCTGTTTTTGGGAGCTGGGGATCCAGGGAGGCATACGATCAGAGGGTGCATTATATCATAAGATTGAAAGGCGCTTATTAGCGCAAGAGTGTGGCGAAATATCCACGACACTGCTAATTCGGACGGCCAGCTTGTTTTTTTTTTTATGTGAATATACATTTCCGTTGAAGTGCAATACTTTGAATACTCTGAATAAAGTTAAGGATATTATGTTATCATGAGCCTTTTATATTTCGGGGATCTCATGCGATAACACCTCCTGGATGGTTGGTCTACATGTCCAAAGAGGTTCCTTGGACAGTGTAAAGGCCCTGATACAAGTGTCACTAACCTTCCGTGATAGGAGGTCTGTGCAAGCTGGTAGTCGAGAACTTTGTTCATGGTGGAGGTGGTAGTTGAACGATCACACACTACAAGGTGGTGGATGGTGCGGATACCGGTAAAGAATATTTTTATCACGTTTGGACTGTATCATATCACTGGTGTTTGGAGCAGTTTCAATCCTATTAACAGCACAACTCTATATACACCCTGTTCCAAATTATTATGCCAATGATATTTTCTCATTTACCTACAACAGTCAGCATAATTCTCATGTTATCAACTATTAAGAGTACAATTCACATTTTATTGAACAAACCTCCTAATGATAAGGTTTTTTTTTCCTAAATAAACTTACAATGCACTGTTCCAAATTATTATGCACAGTACGTTTCAAAACACTTTATAGGTTGTAAAGAACTGAAAATTGTCATTTGTTGTGTTTGCAGCATATTTACTGAAATCAAAAGCTATTTCAATCAAACTTTGAACAACATTTTAACTTTTTAAATATTTTAACAGGTCACGTTACATTTTAACATAGGACCCCTTATTTGATACCAGCTTCACAAGTCTTGCATCCATTGAACTTGTGAGTTTTTGGACAGTTTCTGCTTGAATTTGTTTGCAAGATGTCAAAATAGCCTCCCAGAGCTGCTGTTTGGATGAAAAATTCCTTCCACCCTAATAGATCTTTTGCTTGAGGATGCTCCAAAGGTTCTCAATAGGATTGAGGTCAGGGGAGGATGGAGGCCACACCATGACTTTCTCTCCTTTTATCCCCATAGCAGCTATTGATGCAGAGGTATTCTTTGCAGCATGAGGTGGTGCATTGTCATGCATGAAGAGGATTTTATTACGCAAAGCATAGTTCTTACTTCTGTACCAGGGAAGGAAGTGGTCAGTCAGGAACTCCACATACTTTGCAGAGGTCATCTTTACACCTTCTGGGACGCTAAAGGGGCCGACCAGCTCTCTTCCCATGATTCCGGTCCAAAACATGACTCCACCACTGCCTTGCTGACGTTGCAGCCTTGTTGGAACAGGGTGGCCGTCCACCAACCATCCACTACTCCTTCCATCTGGACCATCCAGGGTTGCACAGCACTCATCAGTGAACAGGACTGTTAGAAAATTAGTCGTCATGTATTTTTCTGCCCAATGTAGCTGTTTCTGCTTGTGAGCATTGGTTAGTGGTGGCCGAATGGAAGGTTTATGCAGTTGCAAGACTCTGGAGGACTCTACACCTTGATGTCCGTGGAACTCCAGAGGCACCAGCAGCTTCAAATACCTGTTTTATGCTATGCAATGGTGTTTTAGCAGCTGCTCTCTTGATCCGATGCATGGATCTTGCAGAAATCTTCCTCAATGTGCCTTTATCTGCACGAAACCTGTCAAACTCTAAATTAGCCACAAATCTCTTAATAGTGCGATGATCACGCTTAAGTTTTCGTGAAATATCTAATGTTTTCATACCTCATCCAAGGCATTGAATTATTTCACTCTTTTTGGCAGCAGAGAGATCCTTTTTCTTCCCCATATTTCTTGAAAATGGTGCTCTGCTTAATAATGTGGAACAAAATCCTTTAGTAGTTTTTGCTTTAATTGGGCTCACCTGGCAATCTAATTATCACAGGTGTCTGAGATTGTTTTCAGTGATCAAAAGAGCCCTGAGACACAATGCCATCCATGAGTTAAACTAAAAAACTAAATATTTAATCTTTGTGACACTGAAATATAATTTGCATAATAATTTGGAACAGGGTGTATGAATACTTCAGTATTCTACAACAGTGGTTCTCAACCTCAGTCCTCAAGTACCCCCACCAGGCCACATTTGCAGGTTTTCCTTTATCTTGCACAGGTGCTTTAAATAAGAGTCAATGGCTTGGTATTTTAAACAGCTATTTAATCTAAGAGAAATTCCCAAAACATGGCCTGTTGGAGGTACTTGAAGACTGAGGTTGAAAACCACTGGTTCTACAATGCCAATTAAATATCTTTCATGAAACAACCCACTTTCATCGGGAATAAATATTCAGGTGGTCTTGGCCTCCCACATCTTCAGAAATACTTTCAGGCAGCACAATTAGCGCAAGTACTCAAATTTCCCACTCAATTTGAAACTCCTATCTGGGTCTCCTTGGAGGCCCTTGACTGTGGTCACCTTAGAGTCAATAACTTGTTTTGGCTTCATCCTTATGACAGATGTCATCTCACCAATCCTGCTATGTGACAGAAGCTACAAAATAGAGACACAGTTAAAACATTCTGCTAATCTCCTGTCCTCCCACAATCTTTTCTGCATAATCCTAGATTCCCTTAGAGACTCTCCACCCCATGGGCTTTCAAAGAGTGGTCTGATAAAAACATTACATAGGTGAGATACAGGTCAAGCACTTCTTACATGTCAATGTTTGGTTTCCTGCTGGGCCTCAAATGCTTCAATTTTTTGAAAGTATGCTGCTGGTTACTATATTCTTTGGTACTTTCCCTGCCCATTCAACACCTACCCACTTACACTCAAAAATGGTAATCAGATCTGAGAGTGCAGCTAGACGAACAAGATTGGTCACAAATTTTGAACACCACTACATTCTACTCCCCTAATGTTCTAGCTATAGAGACAAAATTACAAAGTGATGGCTAGATGGTACCTGGTCTCCTCTAAATTTGCTCATTATGTCCTGAGATATTGCGCTTTATGCTTTAGAGACTGCAGACATCTGGGCACCTTTTTTTTTTTTTTTTTTAAATGTGGTGGACCTGTCATGTAGTACATCAATTTTGAACTGGTGTTTTTCAAATTATCTCTGGAGCTTTCAGAGTCCCCTATCCCATTTGCAGCCCAGTATGCAATTTCTAACCTTATACACACTGGATGTTTAGCCAAGGTTCATGAGGCTCCATTATTTAGCTGCGGGTGCACAGGTGCACCATCCAGCCCCACTGCCAGTAGCCTGTCAAATTCTTCTAGAGGCCGGCAGCTGTTATGGCTGGATGATTCACCTAGCCATACTTACACTTAGGGCAGCATGCGCCCAAGGATGAATGCTTGAAACTCAGGCTGCTTTCCATATCTAGTGCATCATTATCAGGCTCCATGTTTTAGGCTCCTCAGTACTAGCATGTTTCCTCATATCCAAAAAAGCGTGCAAAGAATTAGATCACCTTGCTTTCCAAAAAGGGATAATTTTTGGAGTGTTGAAACTGTCCTGGTATTTTAACTTGTATTGTTTGTAGAACAAAAAATAAGGAATACATTTTTTGTAATTGTTTCCTTTATAAAAGTAAAACATTTAAAAAATCCAGAGGGTAAAATTCATTTGGGTACACTATTGCATGATGGTAATTGTCAAACTATCACATCACTGAAACCTAAAAAATGGCCTGGTGATGAAGGGCTGTATACAGGGTGGTAGTTAAGATGTTAAGGGTCCCCCCACCCCTGGCTGTTCTATGGTAATGCCTTAATAGGGCAGCCCATTTACAGGCTGACAATGCGTAGAAATTGAATTAAAACCAGACATTCACCTTTTTTTCTTTTTACTGCAGAACATGTGCTCCAGTGAACATTTGTCAGCACCTACTACTATTCTAAATGACTGACACCACAACACATCAAACAAAGTGATAAAAAGTCTTTTGCGAAAAGCAGAAGTGAGCATTTCTATAATGTCAAACATATTATGTGAGGCCATAGCATTAGGTGTATGAGAGCCTGGGGAAGATTAATCTTCTGTGGTCTACTGTAACACCACCCGAGCTCTCTTTATTCGCCTCTATGTCTGGCCAGAGAGAGAGATATAATTTTGCCCCTGTTCAAATCATTAGTAAGACCTCATCTGGAATATGCAGTTCAGTTTTGGGCACCAGTTCTCAAAAAGGATATCGGGGAACTGGAGAAAGTGCAGAGAAGGGCAACCAAACTGATAAGAGGCATGGAGGAGCTCAGCTATGGAGGAAAGATTAGAGGAACTGAATTCATTCACTCTTGAGAAGAGGAGAATAAGGGGGGATATGATCAACATGTACAAATATATAAGGGGTCCATATAGTGAACTTGGTGTTGAGTTATTCACTTTACGGTCAACACAGAGGACAAGGGGGCACTCCTTACGTCTAGAGGAAAAGAGATTTCATCTCCAAATACGGAAAGGTTTCTTCACAGTAAGAGCTGTGAAAATATGGAATAGACTCCCTCCAGGGGTGGTTCTGGCTAACTCAGTAGATTGCTTTAAGAAAGGCCTGGATACTTTCCTAAATGTACATAATATAACTGGGTACTGACATTTATAGGTAAAGTTGATCCAGGGAAAATCCGATTGCCTCTAGGGGGATCAGGAAGGGATTTTTTTCCCCTGCTGTAGCAGATTGGAGCATGCTCTTTTGGGGTTTTTTTTGCCTTCCTCTGGATCAACTGTGGGTATAGAATGGGGTTTATTGGATTGTACGATATATTTTATTTTTATTTATTATTTCTTTTATTTTTATGGTTGAACTGGATGGACTTGTGTCTTTTTTCGGCCTAGCTAACTATGCAACTATGTAACTATGTAACTTACAGTTTACTTGGCTGCCAATGTCTCAGATTTAAAAAAAAAAAAAAAAAAAAAAACAGACAGTATCCAGAATCGCCGTTTTTGAATAATATCTGAATAATTTGAAGCACAAAAAGGAGGGATTTGGGGTCTTTTAGATCGTTAGAGCGAGAGAAATAATTCTAGCAAAAAGACATCCTCTGTAACTCTAACCTGGTAACCGTTACATTTTTTTAAAGTGTCGTCTTTGGAGATTTTTTAGGTACTGTAGTTTGTCGCCATTCCATGAATGTGCACAATTTCAAAGCAGGACATATTAGGTATCTATTTACTCGGTGTAAAATCATCTTTCACATTATATTAAAAAAATTGGGCTAACTTTACTGTTTAGTTTTTTTTTCATGAAAGTGTCATGAACGTGTCTTTTTTCCCAAAAAAATGCATTTGAAAGACCGCTGCGCAAATACAGTGTAACATAAAATATTGCAATGTCAAAAATAGGCTTAGGCAGGAAAGGGATAAATAATTAAATTAAATTAAATACATAATAGTACATTGTGCATCAGTTACCTTACCCCACAGTCCTGATTTCAAACACCATATTCTAAGCCATCCTGCAGTGTAATGGATTAAAGTTAGTTTTCTTTATGAGCAAAGCAAACCCACTGCCCTGGAGACCAGACATTTTCCCTTAAATACTGGTCCCCTCACCACCCCAATGAGTTTTCCTGCTATGAGAGAGGACCCAGCCATTGGAAGTGTTGCCTTCATCAAAAGGAGGTGTGCACATCAAGCAGGCAGCAATGTGGATGTGGATCTCAGGAAGTAAACAAATGAGAGAGGGATCGTGGGCATATGGATAGGTTTACATTATTTCCTACCAATGGTTAGTTAGAGGAGGTGGAGGGTGGGGTCAGAGGGAGTTTGCCAATATCCTGGAGGTTGGGCTTTAAAGAATTCTAAGTAAAATTATAAATTAGTTGAGCATAAAATGATTTCTCCATAAAGGGAAAACTGGTCCATCACCTTAGGACGAAAAAAAAAAAAATATCCCTACCCAATTAGGTCAGACCTAAGGATACACTCAGGGGGTGTGTCAAGCAAAGCTTTGCCAGTTTCTAATCACCAGAAGGTAGCAGCCTACAACTCAGGGTCCACGATTATCCAAGCATGTGTCCTGTATTGTACGTTTAAGATATACAGTACCTGTTGCTTTTGCCAGAAATCTTGGGAGCAGATACTTTCCCATGCTCTTTGCCTGTACACACAGAGGGGGTTATCTTTGTAATACATCAGAACTTAACTGCTTGCCGACCAGCCACCGTCGTTATACAGCGGCAGGTTGGCTCTCCTGCGCGAATCGCCATTGCTGTACGTTGGCTCTGGGGGGGGGGGGGGGGGTTGTGCCCGCAGGTCGAGCAAACTATGTCCGCAGGTGACCCGCAATTGCCTAGTAATGAGGCAGAACGGGGATCTGCCTTAGTAAACAAGGCAAATATCCATTCTAAAGCCCCATACACACGCTCGGATTATCCGAGGACCAGGTCCGTCGGATCATGTCCGTCGTACTTTGTCCGATGTTGGTTTTGCGTACACACGGTCGGACAAAGTTGTCGGAAAATCCGATCATTCTGAACGTGGTGACGTTTGTTGCCTACGACGGGACTACGTAGAGGCTAGTAGCCAATAGCTTTGGTCTTGTAATGTGATCTGAGCATGCGTAGCACTTTGTCCGTTGGAATTCGCTACACACGATCGGATTTGGTGTGATCGGACTTTGTTGTCAAAAAATCTATCCAGCAAGAGATAGGACTTTGTCCGTCGGACAATCCGATGGAAACTGTCCGATGGTGCCTACACACGGTCGGAATTTCCGACAACATTGTCTGATAGGACAGAATCCATCGGGAAATCCGACCGTGTGTATGGGGCTTAACAGGGGACATGTCAGAGATCTGCTCTTTCCAGTCAGCGGGAACAGTGATCTCTGTCATGTCCCTGGCAGCCCATCCATCCTACAGTTAGAACACACCCAGGGAACACAGTTAACAAATTGATCGCACCCTAGTGTTAACCCCTTCCCTGCCAGTGTCATTTTTAAATTGATCAATGCATTTTTAGAGGACTGATCAATGTAATAATGTCCCTGTTCCCCAAAAAGTGTAATTTGAGGTCAGATTTGTCAACCGCAATGTCGCAGTCCCACTAAAAATCTCAGCTAGCCGCCATTACTAGTAAAAACAACAAAAAATATATAAAAGTTCCTAAATCCATCTCATAGTTTGGTTTGCGCAAAAGTTATCGCGTCTACAATCAAAATACGCCTATTGGGATTTTTTTTACATATATGTAGAAGAATATATACCGTAATCGGCCTAAACTGATGAATACATTTTTTTTTTTTTTTTTTTTTTTTATATACTTTTTTTATTTAATTTTTTTTGGAATATGTATTATAGCAAAAAGTACAAAAAAAAGTTTTCCGCCCAAAATTGTCCCTTTTTGTTTGTTTATAGCGCAAGAAATAAAAACCGCAGAGGTGATCAAATACCACCATTTTGACCACGCAATTGTCAGTTAAAGCGATGCAGTCATTAAGGGGGCAAATCCTTCTGGGGATGAAGTGGTTAAAGAGGTTGTAAAGTCAGAAGGTTTTCTATCTTAATGCATTCTATACATTAAGATAAAAAGCCTTGTGTGCAGCAGCCCCCCTCGCCCCCCCTAATACTTACCTGAGCCCCCCTCTTGGTCCAGCGATGTTCACGAGTGTATCAGCCATCCGAGACTCCCTCTTCTGATTGGCTAGCTTACTTTGACAGCAGTGGGAACCAATCAGAAGAGAGAGGGGGCGGGGCCCAGGCCATGGGTTCGTGTCTGAATGGACAAGGAGGCGTGACTCGGCTTGGGTGCCCCCATAGCAAGCTGCTTGCTGTAGGGGCACTCAACAGGAGGGAGGGGCCAGGAGCACAGAAGAGGGACCCAAGAGGAGGCTTGGGGCTGCTCTGTGCAAATCCACTGCATAGAGCAGGTAAGTATAAACATGTTTTAGTTGGGCTTTTTTTTTTTTTTTTGTTGTACTTTGCTTTCCTAAACTATTGGTAAATCTGGTTTCCCATATGCAGATTTCCTGGTCTTTGTGCAGCCCTTGGCATAAAAACTTTCATTTCATATTCCTGATACGTGCCTGCTGTACCATGTAGTTGTATGAAAAAGTATCCTGGTCTCTTTGTATTGCTTCCTTCATGTGAAATCCCTGGTACTTCTGCCAGTCCCTCTGCTCTCCTATTAGAAACTGACCACATTAAGCAGGAGAACACATCGTGGTCAGTTCTCTAGCTGTGCTGGGAACTCAGTGGAGCTCAGTGTGCTGCTGCTCCCCCCGGCTCAGAACAGAGGGAATGTGATCACTTATAAAAAAAAAAGGGAAAAAAAGTATTTGTTTTTTATATCTATACAAAAATGTTTTGCCTTTCATTTAAATTTTAAACTAAATGGGTTGTTTTACAAGGTGATCATTTACAATTACTTTCATTTGACAAATAAATAGTTATAATGATAACCTTGGAATTAATTATACCTATTAAGTCACCTCTAAGACATCGATTTCTGAACTGAGATGTTTAAAGTGTCAAAACTCATTAAAATACAACAACCTGCAGCTTTTCTTATTTTTTTATTTGTTATGTGAGCTCATAAAATAAGCAGTACAGCACATCTTCTATGGTTATACTTTAACAAATAGTGCAAATAAATACATTCTTTGGGTCACACTTTCAATAATCTTTGTTTTTAAAGGATGAGTGTACTTTTCTGATAAAATAATCAGTGTTATGCTAACGCACATATTTTGTTAATTCAGTGCCTACTCAAAAAGAAGAAAAAATAAAAAAAATAAACCGCATATATAAACAGAGAAAAAAAATGAGAAGAAAAATGAAAAAACAGTGATTGAATTCAATAAAAACCATGATCAGTAGATTGAGATACAGACAGCTGAAACTGTATGCAAATCCCGACCCTGGTTTTCCTACAGGTCAGTGAGGTTGGCCCAATAGGGGGGCTTGGGAGGTAGAACAGGAAGGGACTTTTCATAGGAAGAGTAAAAATTTGAATAGAACTTTAGCTGCTGAGATTTTTGCATATACAGATCATGCTGACATACATATTTCACTAACAATATACTCTGATTAGGCTTATCATATGTGGATTTGTAATTTGACAGTAACCAGCTCTCTGCTCAGGAAGCACTGAGAACTGAGCGATCAGCGGTGTTTGATCGCTCGGGTTACAGGGGGCAGGGGACAGATGCAGCATCGGAATGATGTTACATCCACCTAGGCAAGTATATCTAAAAACAAAAAAAATCTATCCTATCACTGCTTTTAAAGGGAAAAAAGAGACACGTAGACAAATAAACCTTGCAAAAAATGCTTGATTTGTTGCCCAGATAAGTTATAGGAGCTAAGGGCCTCGATTCAGAAAGCTGCATCATCAGTTAAGCAGTGCTAAATGTTGCTTAAGGCATGAAACATGATAATATTGGTTAAAAGGTCAGTTTAGCATGCCTTAAGTTCACTCTAAGGTCTTGTTCACATGAGTGGCCATAGGACAGTAAAAAAACGGTGGTTGAGTGGCATTTTCACTGCCCCCCAGCCATCCACCAAACAGAAAACATGCAGCCGCTCATGGCTGTAGATATGCCATGGCAAAAATGACACCCTCTGTCATGCTTGGAGGGCAGTACCACCACCAAATGTGACTCAATCAAATGAATGGGGCTGCACTGCAACCTCGAGCCAAGTGCTTGGCTTAGGTTGCACCATGGTATTTACATGTAAAATGTTGACTGTAAAAAAAAAAAAAAAAAAAAAAAAACGTGAATTAAGGAAACAGAAGTATTGCCTCTTAAATGCCTGGCAGCCACAGCACTACAACTTTCTGAAAAGCAATTCATTGCAGATTGCTTTTCATAAGGTCAGAAAGGACTGCCGCAAGTGTGAACGAGCCCTAAAAAAAAGGTACCTTAAATGCAAATGCAGCTTGATAAATCAGGGCCAACGGTTTCTTAAAGTGCACTTATTCTTTAAGCATAAAACACTCTGAGTAGCAAAATATAATATACAAGTATACACTTCTGTACAACAGGTTCAAAATATTTTCTCTTTTATCACTAAAACAGTACTAAATTATATAATCTAGAGCAAATCAACAGAATATTAAAATTCACTCATATAGAAAACATACCCTATTGTTTAAAAAAAAAAAAAATATGGCCAGGTATGCTTGAATTGTGACAAGTGCTAAACACTTGACATTAGCGCAGTCTTTCCTCATATTAAAGCTCTTGAATGAACAATTTATTATACCCATTGTTATAGCTGGAGAGGTTGTGGTGGAATCTTTCGGTCAGCTTGGCATGGAGTACTTGGTTTCTTTGTTGATATCATCTCTTTCCAGTGGCTTGGATGCGTTTGCTAGTAGTCAGAACTGGATTCCCAGTGGTGCTGTTAGTGCCGTTACTGGATGATCCATTCACAATAAAATAGTCAATTTTGTTTTCTAACTTTCCGAGGCGTTCCAGGATGTCTCCCAGAAGAACTGCAATTGTCCTCTTCAGATCAGCTGTTCAAGATTAAACGAAAATTCTGATTAATACATGGCAGAAAACATACACCAGACACATTGATGACTGGGATCAGTTAAACTGATTGTACACATTAAATAGTTGTTCTGCTTTAGTTCAGTGAGGGATTGGATAAATCTGTACATAATTAGGTATAATATTAAAGCAGACCCAAACCCTCCCAGCCATACACTATACAAAAAATCGGCCAAGCCCATTTTCGAAAAACGAACATTTGGCCGTGAGCGTAAACAATAGCGCCATCATGTAATGACCGATAAATCGTTCAGCAGACATAAATGAATTTGTGCGTTTTTTTTTACATATAGCTAGTGCAGACAGTTCGGACGGGAAACACTTCTCACCTTTCAATTCATTGTTTCCAAACTTGTCATTCGTTTTTTCGGCTCAAAAACATCTCAACAATTATTTATTTTGTGCTCATTAACTGGCTGAAAAATGAACAAACTGACTAAATGACCGAATTTCGGCTGATTTTTTGTATAGTGTATGGACAGCATTAGATTCCAAAATCCCACAGGATTCCCCTTTTAATCTTAAAAGTAGAGTCCCCCCCCCCCCTTCCAAAAATTAAGTAAGCAGCTACACCTATTGTAGCTGCTGACTTTTAAAATGTTAGGACACTTACCTGTCCTGAAATCCAGCGATATCGGCACCCCAGCTGATGTTTCCATCGGCTCTCAGGTGGTGCTGCTGCCATTGCCGGTAAGGGAACCCTTCACAACCGGGTCCCTACTGCACATGTGCAAAGCAGGGGAAGGAGGAGGAGGGGGGCCGAACTTCTGACATACCACGCCACGGAAGTGGGGACAGGATACCTGTCAAAAACAGGTACCTGCTCCCCCCTAAAAGGTGCCAAATGTGGCACTGGTGGAATCAGATAAGCAGAAGTTCCACTTTTGGATGAAACTCTGCTTTAAAGCAGTAGTAAAGTCCACTTTGTGATTTTTTTACCTACAGGTAAGCCTATAATAAAAAAAAAAAAAAAAAAAAATTACCTGTAGGTAAAAATTAATATCTCCTAAACGTGCACCCTTTAGGAGATAATCACCCTGGATGCAGCTGGTGAAGTCACCAGTGCATGCGCTCCGAAGGTTCGGTATACCCTGCCAGACCTTCAGAGCACCGTGCCGTAACCGAGGGCGCAGGAGTGACATTATTGCAGCTCCGACCACTCACACAGACGGAGTCCGCGAACCCAGGAGGAAGACCCGGGGAAGATAAAAAGCCCTCAGCAGGGACAGCGTGCCGCTGGAAGGCTTTGTTTTAACCGCTTCAGCCCGGGAAGATTTTAGCCCCTTCCTGACCAGAACACTTCTTGCAATTCGACACTGCGTCGCTTTAACTGACAATTGCGCGGTCGAGCAACGTTGCACCCTAACAAAATTGACGTCCTTTTTTCCCCTCAAATAGAGCTTTCTTTTGGTGGTATTTGATCGCCTCTGGTTTTTATTTTTTTTTGTGCTATAAACAAAGTTTAGGGTGATACGTATTCTTCTACATATTTTTGGTAAAAAATAAAAATAAAAAATAAAAAAATCACAATAAGCGTATATTGATTGGTTTTGCGCAAAAGTCATAGCATCTACAAAATAGGGGATAGTTTTATGGCATTTTAAATTATTTTTATATTAGTAATGGCGGCGATCTGCGATTTTTATCGGGACTGCGACATTATTGATTATGCACTGATGCACTGATTACTGTCTAAATGACACTGGCAGGGAAAGGGGTTAACCACTAGGGGGCGATAAAGGGGTTAAGTGTGTCCTAAGGAGGTATTCTAACTGTAGGGGGGGCTTCAAATCACATGACAGCGATCACTGCTCCCAATGACAGGGAGCAGTGATCTCTGGCATGTCACAAGGCAGAACGGGGAAATACCTTGTTTAGTCATTTCCCTGTTCTGCAGCTCCG
This sequence comes from Lithobates sylvaticus, assembly GCA_028564925.1. NCBI lineage: Eukaryota > Metazoa > Chordata > Amphibia > Anura > Ranidae > Lithobates > Lithobates sylvaticus. Next base: position 427,361,878 of record CM053030.1, read on the forward strand.
TGACACGATCGCTGGAAGACCGGCGGACGTCGAGTCCCCGGGTCTGGCAGGCACGTTCACGCTGATAGCGGTGGGCGGTCCCATGAGGCCCTCCATTTAAAAAGGGGACATACAGGTACGCCCATTTGCCCACTGCTGCCATTGTGCCGACGTACATCGGCGTGCAGCGTTTGGCAAGTGGTTAAGGTTAGTGTTTCAGAATATGCTAATATGTGATGCTTACTAGCACATTATGATGCTATTTTGCAGGAGAAAGGTTTTGTTTTTTTTATTGCAGGGTTTACTACCGCTTTAAGTGCTGTCACAAACTGACCAGGCAGGCTCTTCTGAAATATAATATGCCCATCTACCTGTGTGCCTGTGTGCTGGGATGACAGACTCCTGCACATGCACAGGAGGGATGGCATCCTGTGCCGGCTGATAAAAACTAAAAATGGCTGAAGACCGGCACCCAGAAGATTATGTTGGTGCTGGTGAGGGACAGGAAGAAGAAGAAGGCAAGTTTAGCTCCACTTTAACACTCGGCCTCCTGACTCTTACTTCTGTTAAAGCTAAAACTCCAGGAAAATATACAACCCCAATTCCAAAAAAGTTGGGATGCTGTGTAAAATCTACATAAAAACAGAATGCAATGATTTGCAAATCTCATAAAACACATATTTTAAGAAAAATGTAGCATTTTAAGAAAAAAATAAGGTCATTTAGAAATTGATAGCAGCAACACATCTCAAAAAAGTTGGGAAAGGGCAACAAAAAGCTAGCGCAGTAAGTGGTACTAGCAAGGAAGAGCTGGAAGAACATTTTGCAACCAATTAGGAACAGGCTAGTAACATGATTGGGTATAAAAAAAAAAAAAAAAAAAAACACATCTTAGAGAGCCAGAGGTTCACCAATCTGAAAAGCTGCATCAAAAAATTGTCAAACTATTTCAGAATAATGTTCCTCAACATAAAACAACAAAGACTTTAAAAGTATCATCATCTACAGTACATAAAAATCAACTAAAGATTCAGAGAATCTGGAGAAATAACTGTGCGTAAGGGACAAGGTCGAAATGCAACACTGGATGCCCATGATCTTCAGAGGGCACTGCATTAAAATAGGTCTGAACATGTGATGGACATCACTGCATGGGCTCAGGAATACTTTAAAATAGCACCGTCTGTGAACACAGTTCGCTGTACAATCCAAAAATGCAAGGTAAAGTTCTACCATGCAAACAAGAAACCATATCTGAACAGGATAAAAACGCCATCTTCTCCAGGCCGAAGGTCATTTAAAAATGGTCTGTTGCAAAGTGTTCTGTGGTTAAAAAAAAAAAAATCTAAGTTTTACATTCTTTTTGGCAACATGAGCACTGCGCCCTCCAGACTAAAGAGGAGAGGGATCTTCCAGCTTCTCATCAGTGCTCAGTTCAAAAGCCTGCATCTCTGATGAAATCCAGATCTTTTACCAATTGTAAATGTTTGGCGCATCTTCAAAAACGAAAATTATGACAAAGGAGATCCAGGACTGTTGAGCAGGTAAAATCCAATATCAGGGAAGAATGGGGCAACATTCCTCTCCCAAAACTCCAGCAACTGGTCTCCTTTTGAGACGTGTTGCTGCCATTAATTTCAAAATTACCTTATTTTTTTAATAAAATTGTACATTTCCAGGTTAAACATTTGATAGGTTTTCTATTAAAAAGAATTAATTCGTTGCATTCTGTTTTTATGTAGATTTTACACAGCGTCCCAACTTTTTTGGAATTGGGGTTGTAAAAGACAAACATTTTAGCTCCTCTGTACTTAAAGTGTTTGTTACCCTAAAAAATTTTTTTTAAATGGATCCTGTTCCTTTAAAGCATGTTATACAGCACAGTGCTTGTGCTGGGTAATTTGTCCCTCTTCATAACCTGAAATACCTGGCTGATCCTGCCTGCTTCTGCCCTCCCCCTGTAAACTGACCATGGTTTATCATGGCTGTTGAGCCCTGACATTGTGGTCAGTTTATGTGCCGTCATCCGCTGCTATCTGCAGCTCTCCTGTGTCTCCTTCTGTCCTCCTCCCCCTTCCCTCCCTGCCTCAGCTCTCACTAGTGCCGCTCTATTCCTTTCCCCGCTGCTACAAAATGATGTTAGGTTTATACCATCCACATTGTTAGATAAGAACATGTGTCCTGGTGTCTGTGCTTTTAAAAAAAAATAAAAAGATGATTTCACAGCACCTCCCGGCGCTCACGTTACTTTTTTAGAAGCAAGATCCAGCAGAAGCTACAGAGTGTAAAAGAGAAGAGAGGCGCCTCTAAGACGGCTTTCACACCAAGCTGCCCATAGCGTCGGCAGTAAAATGCCGCTATTTTTTAGCAGCGTTTTACCGTCATATTTGCGGCGCATTTCGGCCGCTAGCAGGGCGCTTTTACCCCCTGCTAGCGGCCGAGAAAGGGTTAAAACCGCCGGCAATAAGCCGCAATAGCGCGTTTTGCCGGTGGTATTACAGCGCTGCCCCGTTGATTTCAATGGGGAGCAGCGGTGGAGGAGCGGTAAACACACCGCTCCTTCACCGCTCCAAAGAAGCTGCTGGCAGGACTTTTCCTGACATCCTGCCAGCGCACCGCTCCAGTGTGAAAGCCCTCTGGTTTTCCCACTGGAGACAATGGAGCAGCAGTTTGAGGGCGGATTGCAGGTGCTATTTCTAACGCTATAGCGCCTGCAAATGCCCTCGGTGTGAAAGGGGTCTAAGTGTAGCAATGTGGTTACATTTAATGAAGGTACAACATTTAGCAACTCACATGGTTGATGATTTAAAGGGGCACATCCAAGTATGCAGGCATCCATGGTAAAGCTGTCCACATAGACCATCCCACACCGCTGGCTCTCACTGCTGTCAGTCTGCAATCATGACCGGGAAGACTACCCTGCAGTAGAGCGATCTGAAAGCGTGGCTTTAACCGCTCGTGGAGTGCAGCATGGAAGAGATGATGTTGATGGCGGTGAGGAGGATGGTCTATGTGGACAGCTTTACCCCGGATGCCTGCATACTTAGATGTGCCTGTTTTAATCATTAACCATGCGAGTTGTACCTTCATTAAATGTAACCATATTGCTACACTTAGAGGCGCCTCTCTTCTCTTTTATACTCAGAAGTGACATGACACTACTTGTATATCAAGTCAAATTTTTTTTATATTTTGCTGGTCTTGCAAAATGCTCTCAAATCAAGTTACTCTCAAACCAAGGTTTTACTGCACTGTACAACTCCCCATTTTACATCCAATGAAATTTCACTTGTTTTGCTACACGCCACTAAGAATTTCACTCTGAAGGACTTTGCACTCTCAGCATTCCTGTGTCCTTACATGCTGCATCAACAATGATATGAGCAGATTACACCTTATACACTTAAAACACAAGCACATAAACTGGGAATGACCAATTTAACCATTTGCATCCCTGGGCCTTTTTACCCCTATTGATGTTTGTTTCAGCGATGTCTCAGTTCTGCACCTTCTATCTTGGAGATTTTGTAGTCTACCCTAACCTGTCATACATTGGTTTTCTTATGACAGATAAAGCTTTAATTTCATAGCAGATTTGATTTTTTAGGCTACAAGTAGAAAGAAACTGCAAAATTTGCCAGCAACTTTAATGTAAGTAAAAGCAGCCCCAGATCTGTACCATAAAATATAACCATCAAAATCTGCAGATTAAAAGGGTTTCCAATTACTATGATATTTTGTAATGTAGCAAAATGGAACAGCTGTAGCCGAAGTGAAAGGAAATTCACCTTTCTGACCAGGTTATATGTTACACCCGTATTTAGGGTGTAACATATCCAGCAACCCCCCTCCCTGGCACCCCCTGATCTCCCCCCTTTCCTGTGACAGCAAGGCGGGGGGGGGGGGTGTTCCTATCTTGCCCTCCCTGCACCCTCTGTCCCAATTTAAACACAGCAAGGCTGTGCGTGGCTCCATTCGCACAGCTGCATTATTCATTCTAGGAATCTGTGAATGAATGAACTATAAGTCCTGTCCACCATGGCAGATGGCTTGTAGCTTGTAGTTCTCAATGAACTGCAAGGGGGCTGGTGAGCACTCTTTTTTTTTTTTTATAGGTTTGCGATCGATAAAAAAATCCAAAATAACATTGCATGTGCTTAGATGAGCACATGGACACTTACGCTGTCTGGATATGGTCAGTGCTGATTTGATCAAGACACCCAACCAATGCAGCTTTGCAGCAACAGATCACTTCTAATAGTGATCTATTGCTGGCTGCAGTCATCCAGCAATACATCACTATAAGAACAGAGGGAGAGGCAAGGGCTGCTTCAGCTCCATCCAAGAAGTCTCTTAATTTCAAAAGTAAACTCAATGTGCAAGCACTGGAGTGCTTTGTGGCGAGATCAGTCCAGGAGCTGATGGTTTCAAGAGGATAACAAGTTGAATCCACAGTAAGAGACACCTGTACATTGGCTCCCTGTATCATATGCAGAACCACCAATAGTGGCATAGAATGGCAAGTGTTTAAACTGGAGATACAAATCAAGGAGTCTCTCCATTGCCAGCCCTTGTGGATTAGATGAAATAATAGAATATGTAGCAATGAGTGCATTTATGTGCACTCAGGTTATCTGACATTGCTGTGTGCCAGCCAGTGACTGGTGCCTTCTTCCACCCAGCAACATGACACAAATGTGTACACATCACAATCTAATGCAGTAACTGTGCTTCCAGCACTCACATCACATCTGACATTTCATTAGTTTACCAATCGTTGATACATTTTTAAGGTTAAGGCCAGGTTCACACTGGTATGACATAATGACTATTGTACGACTGTCATCCTACTTTGCCCTGCGACATCAGTCCTACTTCCATCAATTTCAATAAACCGGATACAATTTCTTCCGACTTTGAGATGGTCAAAGGACAAGTCGGACTAATCAAAACAATCCCAGTGCAACATAAAATTCCTTTTCCTGCTGTTAGGATGAGGATCCAACTTTGATCTGACTTCAATGAGATCGAATAGGATGAAATCAGAAAAGTAGTGCAGGAACCTTTTCTAAAGTCAGACCAACTTCAGTCGGACCAGTTAAAACAGCTCTCATAGGGAACCATTGATTTGTACATGTCATGCGACATGTGCTCCTACAGCTGGAGCGTATGTTGCACCATTGTAAACCGGGCCTTAGTGAGCAAGAGAAGCAACAGCCAAGTGTAACACTTTCAGGGGACACTGGGGTTGTTTAAAGTGTATGGGGAGACAATGAGAGGCAGGTAGGCTGTACAGGGCCCCATCATTTCTAATGGAAGTCCTGGGCACAGTTAAACAGAGTTGAGGAGGACAAGAGGCAGTAAGACTGGAGAGAGAGAGAGAGAGAGAGAGAGAGAGAGAGAGAGAGAGAGAGAGAGAGAGAGAGAGAGAGAGAGAGAGAGAGAGAGAGAGAGAGAGAGAGAGAGAGAGAGAGAGAGAGAGAGAGAGAGAGCGAGAGTGAGAGAGAGAGAGAGAGAGAGAGAGAGAGAGAGCGAGAGCGAGAGAGAGAGAGAGAGAGAGCGCGAGAGAGAGAGAGCGCGAGAGAGAGAGCGCGAGAGAGCGAGAGAGCGAGAGAGCGAGAGAGCGAGAGAGAGAGAGAGAGAGAGAGAGAGAGAGAGAGAGAGAGAGCGAGAGAGAGAGAGAGAGAGAGAGAGAGAGAGAGAGAGATTATTCCGGTAGTTTGGCCTCCAGTCAGAAGGGATCTTCTTGAACTACAGTGATACCATTCTATGGACCATCCATGCGGTTTTCCATGTTCTGCATCCCTATATATACACACACATATGGGACAGCGTACCAATAAGACATGTCTACGTACTCTTTTTTATCATATGTTTTAAATGTGACTCAATAAATTTTGATATTCTATTACAATGCAAGACCCATTTTCTTTCCTATTGGGATTACAGGGGCAACCTTAAAGTGGCTGTATACACAGAAATTCAACTTGCACCTACAGGTAAGCGGCGCTGTGATTGGCCGGAGCGGCGATACCCGGAAGGGTATCCGTTTAGATATGGATGCGGCCGGAGGGGGAGAAGGACCTGGCGTCGGGGGCCCCGATCTAAGGTAAGTGATGCATAATGAGCTAGTATGCTAGTCACACTAGCTCATTATGACTTTGTCTTGCAGGTAGTTAACCAAAAAAAAAATAATTTAAATGGGTATACAACCGCTTTAAACCTTACAAGCCCATTTTCAATTTATTCCTTTTTTTGTGCTAGGATACAGCAAGGGCCACGTCACATGGGCAATCCTGATTTACCAGTGCAACATTAACCTAAAACCAGTCTGTGCAAGATGGTGAGAGACTGGATTTTGTAGAGATTGGAGGAAACACATATAGAAGACAGAGAATGCATTGGCATTCAGTATCTCATTTTTGAAACAATTAACAAAATCACAAAAGGATACGCACCCAGATAGCAAGAATAACTTATCACAAAATGTGTGGTATTGTTGAATTGTAAGTCTGTTAACTTGCTGCACATTTTCTTTTTTTCAAATATTTTATTTGACAGAAAGGCAGTTCCATGTCAACAAGACCATAATAAAGAAATAGCGGTATTCCAGTAAACATAGCATAAGTACAACCAAGCAATAGAGAATCAAGACAACAAAAATGGAACATTGAAAATTTAGATTGTACCTGAGGAGGTATAAACAATGCCCCATGTCCATATAGGACTGGGAATTATATCACTGGATACCCTAAGAAACAGGGGAAGAAGAAAGAAGAAGGAAGAAAGAAGAAGGAAGAAGATAGGCGAGAGAGACCAAGAGGTCCAGAAGAAGGGAGGAGGGGATGGGAAAATAAATAATTAATTATATGGACAGATTGATGGTATATCTCAGCAAAGGAACCCAGTAGTCTTTTACAAACAGCACTCTATTCATCGAAAAGAGCCTTCCCCTCCTCAGAAAAGACAAACATAATCCACAGCATCCAAGTTTTAGAGTATTGTTTACACTTATGCTGTGCGGATTAAGTCCTACATTTTATTTATTTCTTCCACTTTAAGCCAGAGGCCAATGGTCGGTGCCTGTGGACTCTTCCAAATAAGAGGAATGCAAAACTTAGCAGCGATATAAAGGTGACGAATAATCAATCGCTCGAAAATTTTCACTGGGATGGTAGAAATATGGAGAAGGAAAAAAGGCCGGATCACGCGGAGTCTGTAAATTTTTGAACAATCTTCCAAAACTCTCTCCAGTAATGCTCAAGTTTGAGACAGGACCAAAAGACGTGTAGTAACGTCCCCTGCTCCTCCTGGCATTTCCAACAACAGTCGGTAGTGTTGGGGAAAAATGTATGAAGTTGGGATGGAGTACAATACCATCTCGTCAAAAGCTTAAAATTAGTTTCCTGAACCCCTGTACATATTGAGGATTTAAAGAGGAAGTAAACTTCCATGTATTGTTTGTACCTATAGGTAAGCCTATAATATATAATAACCTAACATTCTTTTGTATTCAGTCTGGTGTGAACTTATGGTTCAGTTCCTTCTCCCATTTCCCCATCCAAGACAGATGCGGTAGCTCCATAAGGGTAATCTTCCGAGCAGTATTCTTCAAATGTGCACAAATTGTCGACTAAAGCTCTGTGGGGCCTGCAGGGAATGGAGGGAGTGATGAAGTTGTAAGGCATTCCAAAACGGCAAGCAAAAGGGACCAGTGGGTTCCATTAACCAAGAGTTGGAAGGCCAATGTCCCGAGGTAAGAAAATGCGATTCCCGAAAATGTAAGGTGCGAAAATTATGGTCTCTCAGACCCGGGATGAACCGTGGGTTTCAAAGGATGGGCAGCAGGGGTGAATCGGAGGTCGAGAGAGAAGTTTGTGTAAAAATATGTGAGCTTAAGCGGAGGACTGTGGGACCTATTAGGGGGTGTAGTTTTATGGTCGGACGGTAAGTTGTCAAAACCCCATGGTGCCCCCTTCAGTTGAACATCTTTCTGGGCTTGTTCAATTTGCACCCAGAGTTTTCCATCTGAGTGATGGTTCCAATCTATAAGTCTTCCCAAATGGATCACCTGATAGTACTTCAGAACGTCAGGGAGTTCAATTCCCCCGCAGTGCTTAGGCAGGGTTAGCTGGCATCGGGTGTGCGAGGTCTCTTTTGTACCCATATGAATTTAATGAATAAGGAGTGAATCTGTTTAAAGTAGTGGGACGGTATATTGATTTGCAGGGTTCGGAAAATATATAATTACTTAGGTAATATACACATTTTCAAACCACAAATGCAAGCCCCGATGCCAACTCTCTAACAAAACACGGGTTCTGGTCAGCAGAGGGGGGAAATTGAGTTTAAAGACCCGGGACATGTCAGAAGGGATGTATGTTCCTAAATATTTTAAAGCTACCTCAGTCCATTTAAACTTGAAGCTCTGTCTCAAGGTCTGAAGCAGCGTGGGGGAAACTCCCACCCCCATAGCCTCCGATTTGCTGAAATTGATCTTAAAGTTTGATAGCAGGCCATAAGTTTTGAATTCATGGAGTAAATTTGGAAGGGACACCGATGTGTTGGAGAGGGAAAACAGCAAGTCATCAGCCTAGGCCGATACTTTATGTTGTGTGTCGCCGACTTGAACACCAGTGATGTCCGGGTCGAGAGAGATCGAGAGAGAGAGAGATCGAGATCGAGAGAGATCGAGATCGAGAGAGATCGAGATCGAGAGAGAGAGAGATCGAGAGAGAGATCGAGAGAGAGATCGAGAGAGAGATCGAGAGAGATCGAGAGAGATCGAGAGATCGAGAGAGAGAGAGAGAGATCGAGAGATCGAGAGAGAGAGATCGAGAGATCGAGAGAGAGAGAGATCGAGAGAGAGAGAGAGATCGAGAGAGAGAGAGAGAGAGAGAGAGAGAGAGAGAGAGAGAGAGAGAGATCGAGAGAGAGAGAGAGAGAGAGAGAGATCGAGAGAGAGAGAGAGAGAGAGAGAGAGAGAGAGAGATCGAGAGAGATAGAGAGAGATATCGAGAGAGATCGAGAGAGATCGAGAGAGAGATCGAGAGAGAGAGAGAGATCGAGAGATCGAGAGATCGAGAGATCGAGAGATCGAGAGAGAGAGAGAGATAGAGAGAGAGAGAGAGAGAGATATCGAGAGAGATATCGAGAGAGATCGAGAGAGATCGAGAGAGATCGAGAGAGAGAGAGAGAGAGATCGAGAGAGAGAGAGAGAGAGAGAGAGAGAGAGAGAGAGAGAGAGAGAGAGAGAGAGAGAGAGAGAGAGAGAGAGAGAGAGAGAGAGAGATCGAGAGAGAAGCGGGGATAAGGGACACTCCTGTCTAGTCCCACTTGTTAGAGAAAGGGTCTGAGAATCCTGTTGGCTTTAACTTGGGCTGTCGGGCGTGAGTATATCTTGGTGATCCAGTTGAGCATACGATTCCCCAAACCCATATGACGCAAGACTGCAAACACGAATTGTCAATTCACGCAAACGCCTATCGGCATCAGTTCCTATCATAACACAAGGAGTTTGCATCTTTTGTGCTGTGTGTATAAGATTCAACACTTTGATTGTATTATCTCAGGCTTCTCTAGTTGGGATGAAACCCACTTGATCAAGGTGTATTAGTTGTTGTTGGTGTTGTTGCGCTATACGAGAGGCAAAGATTTTTGTGAATAGTTTGAGGTCGCAGTTCAAGAGTGAGATAGGTCTGTAGCTACCATAGCAAGTTGGATCTTTACCTTCCTTAGGGGTCGCTGTGACACAGGCTTTTAGTGTCTCTAGGGAAGAGTGTCTCGGATCCTATCCCATTGAAAAGTTCCACCATATGGGGGCCTAAGATTGGGGGGAACAGTTTGTAGTACTGTAATGAGAAGACCTGGACCTTTGCCCGTCTTCAAGAGATTGAGTGCATATTGAAGCTCTTCCAATGTTATTGGGGCTTCTAATTCGTCTTGAATTTCTGGAGGATAGCTGAGGAAGCCTAGAACTGATATATTTGTCTATTTGAGGTTGGGGTGGCGACTTTTCTGGTAAATTATAAAAAGGGAGGAGTAGAATTCTCTAGTCCCCTGAACAATCTGTTTAGGAAATACTGCTTTTTGGCAGCTGGGTGTAATAATTTGGGGGACAAAAAGGTAGCTTGTTTTTGTTCCCTAATTGACCTAGCCAGCATTCACCCACCCTTTTTGTATGGCTGCTTTGGCTTTATGACATAACAAATCTGTTACTTGTTTGCGGAGAGACAGAGGGTCTCTTTCGAGCGTCGGAGGCGGGGTGTGTTTGTGTCTTGATTCCACACTGTGAATTTCATTAAGGAGAGAAGTTTCTCTTCACTCTGTCGTTTGAGTCGTGACCCGTGTTTGATGAGGACTCCTCTGATAAAAGCCTTGTGTGCCTCCCACAGGATCCCCGTATCACAGTCGGGTAGGTTGTTTGTCTGAATGTACAGAGTCAGTTCCTTTTGAACATCCTCTACCACCTCAGGGGTTTGTAAAAGGCTTTCATTTAATTTCCACAATCTAGTCCTAGACGAGGAAATCTCTGAAAGCTTGTACGTCAATTCAATTGGTGCGTGGTCTGACCATGTTATCGTACCAATAGTTGAACTCTGCACAGCATGTAATTGTGTATGTGGGATTAAAAAAAAAGTCTATGCGCATGAAGGAGCTGTGTCACACGCTTGCGAGTGCCAGAAGGAACGGAGGACATGCCCGAGGGAGGTATCCACTTGGGGAACCAACAAAACATTGAAGTTTCCTCCCAGGATCAATTGACCTTCGGAGAATTCAAGAAGTTGGTTTATAGTGCGGCTAAGGAAGTGATCCTGTCAGTCATTAGGAGAATAAATGGTGGCGAATGTCACTTTAACCTCCTCTACCAAGCCTTTGATAAACATGAAGCGCCCAGCAGCGTGTGTCAGGGTGTGTTGGCATGTCCAAGGAAGTCGGTTGGATAGTAATATGGAAACACCTTTTGGATTTAGCAAGTTTATTAGCAGAATGGTTGGTAACAGGGAAGAATCATCTCTGAAGTGAGTCTCCTGGATAAATGCTACATCCGCATGTGCACGTTTCAGGTCATTTAAGAACAATCGTCTCTTTTCAGGGACGTTGAGCCCTTTGGCATTGAGTGAAATTATCTTAACAGTGTTCATCCCAGGATGAGGAGAGGGAAAGGTGGGGAGGGAGGAGAGATATAGGAAAGCTATAGGGCTAAGAGTATAGATGTAGTAGGAATCAAGAACAAGGGAGGAAAAGGAAAAAAAATTGAGTTAAGTTAGTAAATAGGTTCAGTGGGTCGCCTATAAGAATATACGGCCTCTGAATCTACAGTGGCAAAGTATTGCCAACAGTGCACTTCACCGATGTCGGTGAAAAGAAGTGCACTAACCTAAGTGGGGGAGGGGATAGACAGAAGCCAAACAGGAGTGGCCCCCACCTAGCCAGCCCCCGCCCCCCCGGCAGTCAACAGTAATAACAACAGACATTTTGAATGATTGCGTATCCAGTACAGTCTAAACAGCAAGCGATCACTCCCTCTCCGTGACAACACACAAGGGTGTTGTCTCTAGGTCAGGAGTGAGTGATCTCCCCATTACACTAATGCCACGTACACATGATCGGAATTCTCGTCGGAAAAAACTCTGACGGTTTTTCCAACAGAATTACGCTCAAGCTGGGTTGCCTACACACGATCACACCAAATTCCGACGGTCAATAACACAGCGGGATAAATCACGTTCGACAGCACTATAAAAAGGGAAGTTTAATGCTTCCGAGCATGCTTCGGAATTTTGCGTGTCGGAATTGCATACACACGATCGGAAAATCCGATAGAGAGGTTTTCCGGTGGAAAAATTGAGAACAGGTTCTCAATTCAAAGTCCGTCGGAAATTCTGACAGAAAAAGACCGTTGGGCATACACATGGTCGGAAAATCCGATGAAAAGCTCCCATCGGACTGTTTCCATCGGAAATTCCGACCGTGTGTACGCCACATAACTGAGTGTTAAGGGCCCACATGCCCTAGAGAATGCTTAAAAACTAAAATATGTGGTTGTGGTTGCATAAGAGTAAGAATACCCAGTGATAAACAAAAAAAAAAAAAAAAAAAAAAAACCACACACAAATTCATAAAACGGTATTGAAACCGGTAGGAGCATCTCCCTCATCTTCAAGGAGAAGACTTCACGTATAATTTAGGGCGAAGGCATGATGTAACAGTTATCATGCGTCTATTGTCCCCTAAAGCAGCGTCACATCTCAAGTATAAAACATGTCCCCAGAAGAATTCTGTAGAGTTTTTGCTAGCCCCATCGCCGGTATTTCTCCATCCCAGTCCTCCCTCTCAAGCCAGGTAAAAGAATGGAGGGTCCACGAGGGAGAAGAGGAGATGCGAGGGAACACTCTGGCGTGGAGGCTATCTCCAATGCTCTACATCCCCCCCATATCTCAGAACACGCATGAATGAGAACATTATAATACTGTGTTATCTAGGCTGGACGGGAGGTAGTTAGCAGCCACCCAGGAATGTAACAGAACCTGATAAGCATCCGACACAGCACATCTTCCCGAGTAGTCTGCAGTGATACACTGGTTGTGTGAAGATGGAAGTGTCTATCGCGTGATCACATGGTGGGTTCCACATGTTTGGTAAAATAAAACAGATTTCCGTGCAACAAAACCCAAAAACATTAAAAGGCACAAAGTCCTCTATAAGGATGCTGAATCCAGGTAGATTCCTCAGAGGGTGTATGGGAGTCAGGTAATTCAATGCCAAGGGGAGATGGATAACAGCCATGGACTCAAATAGTGGGGGTCAGAGCCGGGGTCCTCCCCTGCCGCCTGTAAGAGGCAGTAGGAATGCGGCCTGAGTAGGCGGGCAACCAGGAGGAAACCGAAACGGCACATATAGTATGGTCAATGGTAGCAGGATTTGTATCAGCCCAGGGCTCTGTAGATCCTGTCGAACTCCACCCGTTCAGGGATGGCATCTCCCGAGACCCTGCGAAAGATCGCAGCTGCTGACACCGCCAGGTCTTCGGGTACCGTCGCCTTCAGTAAGCCCCTAAGCTGCAGGTTGTATCTTCTGCTCCTGTCCTTCATGTCTTCCACGTGGAGCTGTAAGGTCAACACGGCATCAGTATGCGTGTCCTGGATAGATTCCAGCGCTGACACTGACTGATCTAGGGTCGCCAAGGAGGATTACCCTGTAGTCAGTCTGGTAGTGAGGGATTGCACCTCGTCTGACTCCCTGCAGCTCTTTGTGGTGTTTCTCCTCCAGGCGGCTAATGAGGGATTCTATATCCGACTTTGTCGGATGTGCTTGAAGGAGGGCCCGCAGTTCCGCATCCAGCTGGAGGGTAAGTGGATGGGAAGAAGGGTTCTGTGAGTCTGTACAGAAATCTGCTGGAAAGTCTGAATAGGCATCTGAAGCTGATAATGCAGCAGAAGAAGCTAGATGGATATGTGGATCTGCAACCTCGTGTGGAGAGCCGTGGGGCTTTGCCATCTTGGAGTCCGGGGAGGCCATCCTGAGAACTCGGGAAGAAATCGGTCGATTTCTCCACTCGCTTTGCTATTCTTAGCTGCCTTATTGCCTCCCTTTGCTTCCCTTTTCTTGGATGAGAGCATGCCATAAAGATTGGAGCAGTATAAGCCGGGGTAAGTGGGTAAAGGCTGGGAGCTCTAGCTACATGCGTCCACCTGCAGCCATGTCCAGACCATGCCCCTCTCCTTGTTTTTCTTTACGCTGAAGTTAGTTCTTAATGACACTGGTTGTATGTTTGGGGGTTCGTGCCCTGCTGTAGAATAAATTTGGGGCCGATCACACACCTGACTGATGGTATAGCATGACGAATAAGTATCTGTCTGTATTTCTTAGCATTGAGGACACCATTCATCCTGACCAAATCTCCAACTCCATTTGCAGAAATGCAGCCCCAAACTTGCAAAGAACCTCCACAATGCTTCATTGTTGCCTGCAGACACTCAATGCTGTACCACTCTCCAGCCCTTTGGTCAACAAACTGCCTCCTGCTACAGCCAAATATCAAAAAAATTGACCCATCAGTCCAGAGCACCTGCTGTAATTTTTCTTCACTCTAGTTACTATGTTTTCATGCATAGTTGAGTCGCTGAGCCTTGTTTCCACATCAATGGTTTGGCTTTTTGGCTGCAATTCTTCCATGAAGAACACTTCTAGCCAGACTTCCCCACACAGTAGAGGGGAGCATCTGGGTCCCACTGGTTTCCTCCAGTTCTATGCTGATGACACTGCTGGACATCTTCCGATGTCGAAGGGAGGTAAGCATGATGTGTCAGTCCTGAGGTCTGGACCTTTAAAAGAGACTCACAGATATGGTCTTTGAACCATCACCGTTTGCTATATTTATTAGATAGCTGTATTTTGTCTAGCAAGGCTTTACTGATCCTTGTTGAGTATTTGCTGTGTCGAGCCATGTGTCAATCTATCTTTGAATTGTATGATGTTATTCTGAAGTGCATAATAAAAAACATTTAAATTTAAAAAAGCATGATGTGTCTTTCATCTGCTGCATTACGTTTCCTTGGCCAACAGTCTACAGTCCTCAACATTGCCCTTTTTTTTGCTTCTTCAAAAGAGCTTGAACAGCACATCTTGAATCCCCAGCCTGCTTTTAAATCTTTGCCTGATGCAGTAAAACTACCCTGTGTCTTGTTGCTATGCTCAGTCTTGCCATGATGTGTGACCTGTGACATGAATTGGTCTTTCACAAGCTTACCTTAGTAGCAGAGTTTGGCTGTTCCTCACCCTGTTTTATGCCTCCTACACAACTGTTTCTGTTTCAGTTATTGATGGTTTCAACCTACATATGAAATTGATGATTATTAGCCCCTGCTTGGTATAATTGGTTAATCATACACCTGATTCTAATCGTACAAAATCCCTGACTGTGAAAGTGTACAAATTGATGCGGATTTGAGGAAAAAGGGTAGTCATACCAAATATTGATTTACGTTTTTCTTCCGTTTGCTCACTTTGAATTATGTAAATTGATTTAAAAAAAAAAAAAAGACAAGTAAAATACATATTTTTGAAAGCATTCTCTCTTTAGAGCATTTCTTCACACCTTCCTATAAAACATTTGCATAGTACTGTACATACAATTTCATCTTTTTTTCTGGCTTCTAGAGAGATAAACAGGTGCAGTCGACGCACTCTCTCGCTGCCCTTCATCTCATTACTTACAGCAACCCTTTCTGCTAGATGAAGGCTACTAAGTGGCAGTCTGGATGAAGAGCAAGCACCAGGGTTTTGCTGCTTTGTGGGCAGCCTCAATGTGCGCTAATCCAACAATTCAATTTAATTGTTAATGTGGACTGTACTTTGAGTCCTATATGAAAAATGGTTTGCTGATACAGTGGATATAAAAAGTCTACACACCCCTGGTTAAATGTCAGGTTTCTGTGATGTACAAAAATAAAAATAAAAAAATGACACAAACAGATCATTTCAGAACTTTTTCCACATTCAATGTGACCTATAAACTGTACAACTCAGTTGAACAACAAACTGAAATCTTTTAAGTGGAGGGAAGTAAAAATAAAAATAATATGGTTACAAAAGTGTGCACCCCCTAAACTAATACTTTGTTGAAGCACCTTTTGATTTTATTACAGCACCCAGTCTTTTTGGGTATGAGTCTATATCAGCATGGCACATCTTGACTTGGCAATATTTGCACACTCTTCTTTTCAAAAACAATCCATATCTGTCAGATTGCGAGGGCATCTCCTGTGCACAGCCCTCTTCAGATCATCCCACAGATTTTTAATCGGATTCAGGTCTGGGCTCTGGCTGGGCCATTCCAAAACTTTAATCTTCTTCTGGTGAAGCCATTCCTTTGTTGATTTGGATGTATGCTTTGGGTCGTTGTCATGCTGAAAGATGAAGTTCCTCTTCATGTTCAGTTTTCTAGGAGAAGCCTGAACGTTTTGTGCCAATATTGACTGGTATTTGGAACTGTTCATAATTCCTGCTACCTTGACTAAGGCCCCTATTCCAGTTGAAAAAAAACAGCCCCAAAGCATAATGCTGCCACCACCATGCTTCACTGTGGGTATGGTGTTCTTTTGGTGATCTGAAGTGTTGTTTTTGTGCCAAATATATCTTTTGGAATTATGGCCAAAAAGTTCAACCTTAATTTCATCAGACCATAAAACATTTTCCCCACATGCTTTTGGGAGACTTCAGATGTGTTTTTGCAAAATTTAGCCTGACTTGGATGTTTTTCTTCAAAAGAAAAGGCTTCCGTCTTGCCACTCTACCCCATAGCCCAGACATATGAAGAATACGGGAGATTTTTGTCACATGTACCACACAGCCAGTACTTGACAGATATTCCTGCAGCTCCTTTAATGTTGCTGTAGGCCTCTTGGCAGCCTCCCTGACCAGTTTTCTTCTTGTCTTTTCATCAATTTTGAAGGGACGTCCAGTTCTTGGTAATGTCACTGTTGTGCCATATTTTCTCCACTTGATGATGACTGTCTTCATTGTGTTCCATGGTATATCTAATGCCTTGGAAGTAGTTTTGTACCTTTCTCCTTAATGATACTTTTTAACAATGAGATCCTTCTGGTGCTTTGGAAGCTCTCTGCAGTCCATGGAAGTTTTTTTCACCTTAATGCATAGTATGCATTAAGGCGAAAAAACATCAGGGTTTAAAACCCCTTTAAATCTGAACACTGCTACATCCTTAGTTATAAGAGGGTGTGCACACTTATGCAACCACGTTATTTTAGTTTTTTTTTTTTTTTTTTTTTACTTCCCCCTAAAAGATTTCAGTTTGTTTTTCAATTGAGTTGTACAGTTTATAGGTCACACTAAAAGGTGGAAAAAGTTCTGAAATGATTGATCTTTGTCTAATGTTTTTGTAATCACAGAAACCTGACATTTTAACAGGGGTGTGTAGACTTTTTATATCCACTGTATATAAGCCATTTGGACCTTCAGATTTTTTAAATCCTATTTCATCATGTTATAGTATCATGTGTTGTTCCCGGATTCCATATCATTTATAAATTCTACAATGTAACTTTATTTCAAGACTAGTGAAATGGTAAAAAAGCTCTGTTCTACCTACCATATCCTGCCATGGATCCTCCATTCCCACCATTTACAAGGTCCTTATTCTCTTCAGATAAGGCCTTGACATATCTTCTGCTCAGGTCCAATATCTGCTCTCGGAGCTCGGAGCTGCTCTGATGCCTCGGATACTGAAAGGTGTAGCGTAGCAACAAAAGTCCCCAAACAAAACCAAAGGCAAGAAGTAGAATGCTCAGTTTCTGTGACACAGATTTTCTGGAGAATGTTAAATACATGGTATGGCTCCCAAGACACACAGCTTACACCAAAATATTGCTTCTTCCCCAGATGTCAGACTTCGGGAATGGTCCCGGATGTGCCATTTTCAGTTGCATAGCTTATTTTAAGGAAACCGTGCTTCTCACCAAATGGCAGCTGTAGCATCTGAAAAATAACACAGAAATATGAGTGCCAATAAGAGGCATAATTTATTTTCTACTGATTAATAATGGCAACATTTCCCCAGATTCACTGGGTTTGCAACCAGATTTACATTATGAGAAAAAAAAAATTACTCTAAATTATGGCGGACAGCAAGAACTACCTTTTCTGGCCACTGGGATTGAAGTACATTTACCTCAAATGTAGCTGCTAACATCAAAAGTGATATTTTAGTTATAACTGAAGAGAGGTGGTCTGAAGTCGGCTATAGACAGATAGAAATTCAGCCAGGTCACCAGAAACCAGCCAAATTGCAATCAGTTTATGGGCAGGCTGGTTATACTAAATTTAATCTGTTGATCAACTTCAGTACAAGCAGCCTGTCGGTTTCTTTTTGACCGATCACTGCCAGCGGCAATAGCAGCCTGCAGTGATCACTGTAATCTGCCAGTGGGGAAGGACATGCTACAGGAGTCATCATCCCTTACTGAAGACAGCCACATCTAAAAATGCTGGGTGTGCCCTTTCAACAAAATAAAGCATGAAGACATGGATTGATGGGTGAGTTTGCATTAAATAAAAATAAAATTAAGAGAGAAGTATGGACTTAAACCCAAATAAACCCAAACATTTATACTCATCTAGGTACTTTGCTGGCTCTGCAGTGAGAACCGAGTGATCAAACACAGCTGATCGCTCAGTTCTCCCCTCCGCTTTGAGCAGAGAGCCCTGTGACTGACAGTTACTGGTTCTCTGTTCTCCCCTCCAGGGCTCACTGGAGCGCTGGGTGTGGAGGGGAGGGAGGGGCTGGCTCAGGCTCTCAGCGAATCCCGACCATATAGTCGGGATTGTTCCCGAGCCTGGACCGGCTGAGTGACGTCAGCCGACAGCAGACTTTAGCCCACTGTTGGCTGAAAACGGCAGAACGAACTGCACTCCTGTGACCTACAGGAGGAGAAGTATAACCAAAATAGCTTTTGATATACCTCTTTTAAACAGCATTTTCGTTTTTTAAGTACTCAGATACAGTTTAGGTCAGCTTTACATTTTACACAGCAGAAGAGCTGTGAAAGTAGATATCTTTGTTCACGGGGTTCAAATACCTAAAAAGCAGACTTGTCAAAGGACCCCTACTGCTCTACCAACCCTAGCCTTCTCAAATCTATAGTGACAATCAGCGCAATATCAAATATCTCAAATACGGTGAACCCAGACAATCAAAATATATAGCCTAAAAACCGTTGCTAGCGGAACACTTAGTGATCTCAACAACACCAAAATCAATTTTTACCTTCATAGTGCAGTGGAACAAAATGTATACATAATAAAGCCTTATACAAATAAAATATACATATATTATAGTGTCACTCTCTTCAACTGTGGTAATATGCAAAAATTTGTGAAGAGGCCTGGATGAGCGAGTTTGGGGTGGAGGAACTTGACTGGCCTGCACAGTTGCATTTTATCAAAACGAGTTAAGCGAGTTTGGAAAAAAATATTAACAAAGTAAAAAAAAGTGTTAATTATTAATAGTTTATGAAATAGAAGCGAACAAAAAAATTAGCAGGAAAATAATTATTAAATGGATTAAGGCTTTTTTTTTTTTTAACCCGACAGGTTGCTTTAAACATCCCTTTCATCTGTAGATGAATACATATGTAGCGGCCATAACCCCTTGAGGGGCGGCCTTGTTTTCTTGGGCTTACCAGTTACCTCCTCGTGGCTTTTCGGTGATTTGTCTAGGGGTTCCCAGGGTTAGTACCCAACGACTTCAGATGCTGACACATAAAAGTCCTTTTCAAGGTTTTTATTTGCAGTGGTAACATCCAACATAACTCAGTCTCTGATGGGAATAGAGGGCACGGGTGATGAAACTCAGGCACTTTGAACTGCTGACATCCACTGAATGTCTCTAATCAACCCAGAGAGTAGCCACTCGCAGCTGGGTGCTTCACTGCCGGATAAATCTCTAGCCAGAGATTTAGCAGCCAACAATGTGATCCGGAAACTTTGCAGATCTCTGCCACAGACTATAAATGTAACTGAAGATAATAAGGAACCCTTCTTACAGTACCTGGAACTTTCTCTATCTCCTTAGTAGCACTGTGGAAGTGTGGATTCTGTAGTGTCCATAAAACTCAGTTTCCAGGCTCTTAGGCTACTTTCACACTGAGGCGCTGGGCGCGCTGGCGGCAAAGCGGCAATATATTTAGCGGCCCTTTACCGTCGTTTTAGCGGCGCAGTTTTCAATGGGAAGGGGCGCTTTAGGAGCGGTAAATACACTGCTCCTACAGCCCTCCAAAGATGCAGCTTGCAGGACATTTTTCAGCGTCCTGCAAGGGCACCGCTCCAGTGTGAAAGCCCTCGGGCTTTCGCACTGGAGAGACAGCAGCGGCTGTTTGAAGGCGCTTTGCAGGCGCTATATTTAGAACTTTAGCGCCTGCAAAGCGCCTCAGTGTGAAAGGGGCCTTACTGAGTAGCCAGCTTGTTGGCCCTCCTCCGAAAAGTCCTCCCCTGGTCACTTGTACGAGTTGCCGTGTCCCTCCAATACCGAGAGCAAACCCGGACGCCTTGAATCCTCCTACAAATACTGGGCCTCGAACTAACCAGTTCCGAGACTAGGGAACAGACGGATCCCTGCCCCAGACCATGAGGGTATCTGGGGTTGGTCGGATTGACCATGCTTGCGGGACGGCAAATGCTCCTAGGCCCGGGACCCCTCGCGGGGCTGCCCCAGACCAGTACCAGGAACAAACAGCTACGGCCGAACCCCGAACACTTGACTTCAGCACCTTAAGTACCCCTTTCAAGACTACGCAGCAGGGCCAGACGCGCCCACTGATTGGCTCCGGAAAAGATTGGTACCTAAGACGTCCAACCAGGCCTGGTTCTCGGCCTGTCATGTGTACCTCACTGCACCTATGACCAGGCAGAACCCTAGCCCAGGCCAGCCAGACTGATGCCGAAGTAAACCTGTACAATTAACCCCCAGAACTCCATTACAGTTCTGGGGAAAAACTACATTTCCACTTATAGCGCACACTTGTTGAAGTGTGACCGCTACACATAGAAAAATACAAGAAAAAACAATATTTCTTTTTATCTGTTTCAGAATGTTGTTGATAAACATTCAAAAGAAGGAATGGCGGCACTCTGTACTCAAAATTCCTTTATTCAGAACATTCCAAAGTGTTGACAGAAAGCTGGTAGATGCATTTCACACACTCCAGGTACGCTTAATCATTACCAATAATACCAGTAATGATTAAGCGCACTTGAAGTGTGTGAAATGCATCTACCAGCTTTCTGCAAACACTTTGGGATGTTCTGAATAAAGGAATTTTGATTGAGTACAGAGGGCGGCCATTTCTTCTTTTGATTATATGTGGAGGAGAGCCGAGGCGGGCACCTGTCCAGATCATCAGGCTTTCCAAACCTCACCTGGAGCAGCGAGTCTTCTTGTTGATAAACATTGTCCGTCTGCCTCTTTTTTTTTTTTTTGACAGCTCCAATTGCTGGGACTTCGTTTACACTTCAACAAGTTGTAGTCTCCAGGTCTTTCACCTTAATGCATTATATGGGTCACAGGAGTGCAATTCGTTTTGCACACATGTGACTTGTTTTCAGCAGAGAGCAGGCTGAAGTCCACTCTCCGCTGATGTCACCAGGATCAGTCCAGGCAACGTGTCATCCCAACTTAGGAAGTCTGGATCCGCCAGATGCCTGGACTGATAGTAGTCTCAGCCTCTCAGCGAACCGCTGAGACTCCCCCACCCCTCCACAGCTCAGCGCTCCAATGAGCGGGGAGGAGCAGAGTAGGAAAGATGCTGAATGACAAGCAGCAGCTCTTCGCTCAGGGAGGTGAGAGAACCAAGCTATCGGTGGTGTTCGGTGGCTCGGTTCTCTGTGAAGAGGCAGCGGGGGCCAGATGCAGCATCGTTCGGATGCTGCATCCACCTGAGTATGAATAGCCAAACAAAAAACCCATACTTCTCTTTAAGGGGGATGTAAACCCTCATGTTTTTTCACCTTAATGCGCTCTAGGCATTAAGGTGAAAAACCTTCTGTAGTGCTGCAGCCCAAGCCCCCCCCCCCCCCGTTTTATTTACCTGAATCCTACCATCCTCTGGCCGGGAATGAGCACACCAGCTCCTCTAGCTGGTGTCTTGGGTCCTTATTAGATAGATTGATAGCAGTGCAGCCATTGGCTCCCACTGCTATCAAATCCAATGATGCAGCGCAGGGGTCGGGCCAAGTCCTGCATTCTGTGTGAATGGACACAGATCTTTCCTTCAGGACTTTAAAAAGGGACAGATTTGTGGCCAGTTGGAGTAGAAAATGCCTCAGACCTGGTGGTCAGCGGGGGTAAAATAATTACATAATGCCCATGGGCAGTGGCAGGTATTGGTATTAGTGAGAAGAAGAATCTCCATTGTTGGTGTCAGTGGGAGGAAAGGTGCCCCATCTATGGTGCCAGTAGAAGGAATAGTGCCCCATCTATGGTGCCAGTAGAAGGAATAGTGCCCCATCTATGGTGCCAGTAGAAGGAATAGTGCCCCATCTATGGTGCCAGTAGAAGGAATAGTGCCCCATCTATGGTGCCAGTAGAAGGAATAGTGCCCCATCTATGGTGCCAGTAGAAGGAATAGTGCCCCATCTATGGTGCCATAATAATAATAAATATATAATAATAAAAACACTACACTCCCAATCGCAACCTCCGATCAACCAACTAAAACCTCCTCCTCAAGTCCCGGTACAAATCAAGGGGAGAACGAAGATTTGCAGTCCAAGGACCATGGCTATGGAACGCTCTACCTACCAACATCCGCTTGGAAGGAAACCATCGGGCCTTCAGGAAAAAAACTCAAGACCGACCTCTTCTAAGAAGGAATCAACGCAGGTCGGATCAAGCGCCTCGAGGCGTTTCAGTTCGCAGTTGCAGCGCTATACAAATCATTCATTCATTCATTCACTAAAATCTCATCCTTAGTAGCCAGAGTACTTGTTATTTATAGGTTTTTACTGCTGAACTCAACTGTATAGCTGTAAAATGACATTGAGAACCACTAATAGAAAGGAGCTGCATGGAATAAAGGTATTACTGCACAGAGATTATTGTAGCTTGTTCAGCAGTTAAATCATTAAACAAGCTTTGCTTCTTTCAACACAGATCCAGCTGTTAGGATAAATTGAATAGAATGCATTTGCCTGAACCCGACATGAAAAAGATTATTTGAGCGAGATTACCCAGTAATTCTGTTCATGGAGGAAAAAATGCTAGGCCTCCCCGGGGAAAAAAGAAGTACACATGTTGTAATAAAACCAATTTTCTACAGCACAGCCATGCTGTTGAAACAAAACACGGTGCTTCAAAAACAATATTCATTGTTACGGAAGGTTATTACCCAGATTACATAAATTCTTGCTAGACTTCGTGCACCCTTGTATTATATGGGATTCATTTTAAAAGGATTTTCCAGACAATATGAAAAATGCTCCCTGAGCCGAGACCTTACTGTAACAGACTTAGGGCTCGATAACACTTGTGGTTGAAGAGTGGTAAAAACAGGAAGTTGTGCCACATTTTTACTGCCCTCCTTCCCTCCCCCACACTTTATGCTGCAAAAGCAACCAGATGGGGATGTACACAGCAAACATTATACCCCTGTCGTGTTTGCCAGGCAGTAGCGCCACCAAAATTGACACATTCAAGTGAATAGGGCTGCACTGCAAGCATGAGGTTGCGATGTGATGGTGCAGCATGAACAGGGTTAAAACAAGCCTGTCAAACTCTTCTGAAAAGCGACCCCAAGCCGTAATTCTGGACGATGCTCAGGCTGTAGGAATCCCAATCAATAAAACCATCCACTGAGTGCAGGCTAGGACGGAGCTCACCCCGTCTCCAGACAGCAATGTACATGGAAGAAAATGTCCATATGAGCTGCACATCTCTGCAAACATGCAGCGGCTGGTGCTAAAAAGAAATTGGGGGGGGGGGGGGGGCACAAACAAACCCCTCCATGTCCGCACTCACATACATACAGAGATATGGAGATCCAGTCTGGGGGGTGGTTAATTTCACACAGACAATCCATAGCTGCCCCCTCTGCATTACCTTGCCCAGCACTTTCCGGCAGCAGTATAGTCTAGAAATCGGAAGTTACGCGATGACGACGCTTGATTCGCTAAAAACACAAGTGGGAGGGTTCGGGGGGCAGTGCTCTGTGTCCCCAAGACAACCTGAATCAAGCCAATTGGAGTCTCAGCCTGAAATCACATGGCCACATCACATTTACAGACCTAATAGACACCCATTAGTCCGGCACCCCACACAGTGCACACACATTCTGCGACACATGAAAACTTAGTCATATTATCAATTCTTTTAAATAAATCGCTGTTGGGGGCGTGTCCTGGATGGCCGACTGAGAGGACGCACATAGAGTGAGCTCCGGCCAGCCACCTCTCTATTTTAGCCCTATCCCTGCAGATATCACCCCTGGAGCTGCCAAAACGACCGGGAGCTCACCCGGGAGGGGATGACCAAAGGTGGGGGCACCCCGAACACCCGAAAGGCCTCCGCAGCAGCCAAATCGAAGCCCCGGCCTAGCTCGGGCCTACCTCCGGCCCCTAAGCCTCCGGACCGCATGGCGTCCCCGGCGGAGAACCCGGACCCGGCCCTATCTGACCAGTCCAACTTCCAGGCACTAATGCAGGCAATTGCCACCTGCCAGACCACCCTCACGGGAAAGATTGAATCCGTGCAGCTGGACATTAGCCTAGTCCGGAGGGACATGGACGCGTTCTGCGCCAGGCTGGCCGAAGCGGAGCGCCGTGTGGGGGACGCTGAAGACACACTGCGGGACCACTTCGGGTCCCTGAGAACCCTACAGACCAGGGTGAAAATACTGGAGAGCAGGGCCGAAGATTCCGAGAACAGGAATCGGAGGAATAACCTCCGCATTGTGGGCCTATCAGAAGGAGCAGACCCCTCATCCTTCACAGAGCGCCTCCTCCAGACTCTGCTGCCGGGAGTGCGGTTTTCCCCATTCTTTGCTGTGGAGAGGGCACATAGAATGCCTGCTACCAGGGGTCCCCCTGGAGCTCCTCCACGCACTTTCATCCTCCGCCTCCTCAATTTTAGGGACCGGGATCTGGTCCTCCGGGAAGCCAGGAAGATAGAACCCCTTAACTATGAAGGATCCCGCCTGATGATATTCCCGGACTGCTCTATCGATACCCAGAAGATGCGGCGCTCTTTTGACCAGGTTAAATTGAACCTACGCAACAGACACATCAAGTACAGTATGCCGTTCCCAGCGCGGCTGAGAGTTCAAGATGGCGAGACGGTGAGATTTTTTACTACCCCTGAAGATGCATCCCACTGGTTGGATACCTTGCCTAGAGGATGACCCCCTGAGGTACCCCCCCTTCTTTATTACTTTCTTTTCTTTTTCTATGAGGATGTACCAGCAACACAGTAAACCTTTTTTGATGGTTACTACCACATTCTCCTTGCTGGACTCTGCTGGCTGGGCCTGAGGATCCTCCCCCACTAGGGCCCCGATGCAACGCAGCAGGTAATCACAGGCTTAATGGTGGGTTGGTGTCTCAGGGTCTTTCTGCTGCTGACCAATACACACCAAAAGATGTTTGGGGATCCTTGGGGCCCTGTCCTCCGCGGTGCATTCTACATGCATCAAAGTTCGTTATGCAAAGATTTTGTTTAAGTATGTGCCCCCGCAATGAGCAGGAGAACTGTTGTTACAAACTCTGCATGGACCGTCTATCCTACACATGGACCTGGCCGGACTGACTGTGCTAGGATTGTTAACTCTTATGAGGTTCTACCTTTCACGCATCCCCATGGTAGTTACCTGGGGTTTAAGTTTTGGGAAAAAGACACACCGTGGTTTGGGGGGTGGTGTCCGGGAGGGGGAGGGGGGGTGGGATTTATGGTGTACATCTCTTCGCTTTGAAAATTTGAATGTATTACTCTTTCTACTGAAATGCTTGGTACTTCTCACATA
This sequence comes from Lithobates sylvaticus, assembly GCA_028564925.1. NCBI lineage: Eukaryota > Metazoa > Chordata > Amphibia > Anura > Ranidae > Lithobates > Lithobates sylvaticus. The sequence goes on from CM053030.1 coordinate 427,387,386, forward strand.
CTACATTCTGTGTTGTTGGTCGCCTCGCTGTGGTGGCGCTCTCCTCCCACAGGGGGGGGGGGGGGCGCCACGACAAGGTGTATTGACTGATCTCGCTTGGATAGGGCGGCCGCTGGTTTTCCCGGCTCCTGTTCATGCGACTTATCCCCTTGTTATATACTACTATGTGATGTAATGATGGCTCCATTGACTATACTGTCCTGGAATGTGTGGGGTCTAAATTCTAAGGTCAAGAGGTCCCTAGTTTTCACCTATATTAAAAAGTACTCCCCGCAGATTTGTATTCTGCAAGAGACACATCTCCTGGGAGGAAGAACACTAGCTCTAAAAAAGCAATGGGTGGGTTCCTACTATCACTCCACGTACTCAACGTACTCCAGGGGGGTCAGTATACTGGTCCATAAATCGCTCCAGTTCTCCCTCCTGGATCTACATCTGGACCCGGGGGGCAGATATGTGGCACTCCATGCTAATTGTAATGGGCAGGAAATGTTTATAGCAGGTATCTATGTACCTCCTCCTGTGGATATGCAAATACTTCACAAACTAACCCCATTAATGGCATTATATCCGGGAGCTAGGGTATTACTAGCAGGTGATTTGAACATGACTCCAAACCCAGCTATGGATAGGTTCAGGGTTGGTGTGGCTCTTGACTCCCCTCTGCTGAAATGGATGGAGGTCTATGGTCTACATGATGTATGGCGGTGGAAACACCCTTCTGAGAAAAAATTCACATGCCACTCTGCTACCTATGCTTCCTTTTCCAGAATTGACCTACTGCTTGCTGACTTCCTGCTCTCCCGCACCACGGAGGTGGAGATTTTGCCTCGAGGCATCTCTGACCACGCACCACTTCTACTCAAACTGGAGATAGGTCCTGCCTCTGGCTCGGTCATGTGGCGGCTCTCCGGATATTGGGTGGATGATGAGCGAGATGGAGGTAGAGCTTGGAGCCTTCTGGATAGAAAATAGAGGTACAGTGGAACCGCCAGTGCTCTGGGATGCGTACAAAGCATTTGCCAGGGGGCAGTATCAATTCCTCATCTCCAAGGCTAGGAAAAATTCCAGGTTGGCACTAGAGGCGGCTGAGTTGAGAGCACTCAGACTGGAAAACACGTATACACAGGGGGGTGACGCAACAGTGTACTCTGAACTGCAGGGGGTCCACAGAGAGATATCCCTACTTAGGGCCACTGCCAGCAGGAAGATACTCCTAAACCAATCCCAGAGAATATTTGAGCAGGGTGAAAAGACAGGTAGGCTATTGGCCTGGCTGTCTAAGGAAAGGAGCTCGGTGTCACATATAGCCATGGTTGAGGGCGAGCGGGGAGAGATGCTGACTGATCCTCACCTTATCAACGCTCGCTTTGCGCAATATTATGAATCTCTCTATACCTCCAGGGATACATCTACCCCTGAGGCCCTCAACCATTTTCTAAACCGTGTAGAGCTGCCCAAACTCCCTGACGCGGACAGTACCCGACTAGATAGCCCCATCTCTCTTGAAGAAGTTCAGCTTGCCATGACCTCCCTTAAAAATGCAAAAAACACCAGGTCATGACGGAATACCGGCAGAATTCTACAAGACCCACATAGAACTACTGGCCCCACAATTCCACGCCACACTCACAGCCATGCTGGGCAAGGGGACCCTCCCTTCTACGATGTCAGAGGCGGTAATAGTGGTGATCCCCAAGCCTAACAAAAACCCTACACTCTGCTCCTCCTATCGTCCGATCTCGCTCCTTAATGTAGACGCGACGGGCTTCATGCCAGGTAAGAGCACGGACATAAACTTACGTCGCTTATATACTCACATCTCCCTAGCAGGGTTGGGACGCACAAGTGGCACGGTCGCCTCACTAGACGCTGAAAAGGCGTTCGACTCTGTCGAATGGCAATTTCTCTGGAGGGTTCTGGAACGTTTTAACTTTGGCCCCAAATTCATCTCCTGGATAAAGCTAATCTATGCAAACCCCGTAGCCAGAATACGCACCAATGGCCTGATCTCCGATACATTCCCACTGACCAGAGGCACGAGACAGGGATGCCCACTGTCTCCGGCCCTTTTTGCCCTTGCTATAGAACCCCTGGCCACGCTTCTGTGGGAGTCGGTCGAGGTTGGGGGAATACAGGTGGGCCCTCTAAGGGAAAAATTATCCCTATATGCTGATGATGCCCTACTGTATCTCCCTGACACGACCACATCCCTGAATGCGGCTCTAGCCATTATAGACGAATTTGGTATATACTCAGGTGTTAAAATAAACTGGGACAAGTCTATCTTGTTCCCACTGTCCGGTAGACCACAGCCCGAACATGCGCATGCACTCTTGAAAACAGTCCCTAAATTTCGTTATCTGGGAATAGAGATCCAGGGAGACCTAAAACTGTATCTGGAGGACAACGTCTACCCGATACTCCACAATTTGATTGATAAATGCCAATCTTGGAAATCCCTTCCCTTATCCCCGGTGGGTAGAGTGAACTTGTTGAAAATGACGTTTCTCCCCAAATTCCTTTATGTTTTCAGGAACACCCCCATCCCGATTCCCAACTCCTTTTTTCAGAAAGTAGACAAAATATTTAACTCCTTTATTTGGGCTGGCGCCGCACCTAGAATTGCTCAGGCCACCCTTCAATTACCCCTCTCACTTGGGGGATTGGCTCTGCCATGCTTAAAACAATACTATTGGGCGGCGGTATTAGTCTCGGTAAGGTGGTGGTTTAAACAGTCCCGATCCAACCCGTCGGTCAACCTGGAGGCGGCAACCTTGGGCTCTTACGCAGCTCTTAGTAACCTGGTCTTCCGGGGACCTACAGCACACCCTGAGATTACTATTCCAATGAGAACTACGGTGCGAGTGTGGTCCCAACTGACGAATAAAATTAGTGCCCCAGGTGAGGTGTCACCCTATACTCCGCTGTGGGGTAATCCCAGACTGCAACATCTAAACTCTATTCCGGACCCGACCCTGTGGGCAGGCTATGGCATAAAGATCCTCAGACAGATTATGCCAAACGGTACGCTTCTCCCCTTCAACTCCCTGCGGGAGGAGTTTGCACTCCCCTCGCAGATGTTTTTTCGCTACCTCCAGTTGCGACATGCAATCCGTGCTCAATTTCCCACAGAACCCTCCATATGCTCCCACGGGATAGAAAAATTCCTGATCTCAAAGAGTGCTGACAGGATCCTCTCCTCCCTATATCTTAGGACCTCCTCGGAGCTGTCCGGCGCTGGGGATAAATTATTCGCTAAGTGGCAGACGATCATCCCGACACTGACAGGGGATGACTGGGAAGAAGGGATCCAGCAATATATACCATTAATGATCTCGGCCAGGGATAGATTTATTCAACTTAAGTTTATCCACACAGCCTATTACACCCCCCAGAGACTATCGAGAATCTACCCGACATGCTCTGACAGATGCCCAAAGTGCTCTACGGAGCTGGGAACATTTATACACGTGGTATGGGAGTGCCCGCTCATACGGCACTTCTGGAGGGATGTGGTGGGAGTGATAAATGCAGCCGGGAACCTCTCTCTGGGGCTGGACCCTTTGGTCCTGCTCCTGGGAGTGTGTGACAAAATGGCACCTAAAAGCCATACGCAATTGTTTATATTCTACGCTGCATTTTATGCCAGGAAAACTATTCTCCTGAACTGGAAGAAGAAGGACCCTCCCACTGTGTCACAATGGAAGGCACTGGTTGACTCTGTCCTCCCATTATACAAACTTACCTACATGAGCCGCAAATGCCCCTCGAAGTTTGATAAGGTTTGGGGATGCTGGGTCGGGAAATAGGATGTTATCCTGAAGAGACAAAAGATACCTGGGATCCCCCTCCCTCCCTCTCCACCTGGGCTCCTCTGGATTCCCGTATCGGCACTCCCCCCCCCCCCCCCCCCAGGGCTGGATAGGATTTTGATATGTACTAGAGATTAACACAATGATGTAGACTCACTATAAGATTACCAAGTATGTTTAATAGATTGCTTTATTTTTTCCCCTTTTGGCGCTTAAGACGAACTAAGTTTAACATGTATGCTGACATAAAGAAAGTGAATGTACACCAAATGTTGTTAAAGTTGTGACATGTTGTATGATGCACTGTTGTATTGTACTTATATTTTTTCTCCTTGTTGGAGATCAATAAAGATGTTTCTTTTAAAAAAAAATAAAAAATTGTTGTTTATAACATGGTAAAGTAGCTTTCTTCTTTGGCAAACTAAATTCGGAAACTTTGGGGGGGGGGGGGGCACCCCTTATGGACCAGCCACCACTGCTGCAACTCCAGGTAAGAAAGTGTAACAGCCTCAGCCTGGGCTCAAGGCAGGCCATGGACCAAACGCATTTCACTCTGCCCTCGAGCTTAATCATGGGGATAACCCCCAAAGTTAGTGTGGCTCATATGGACATTTTCTTCCCTGTGCATCGTTTTCTTTTTTAGGCTATTTTTGCTCTGTTTTCACCTGGTGATATGGCCACTAACACGCCTCCTGTATTAGAGTGCCCCTGCTCTGGATGAATGAGTACAGGGAACACATTTGGACAGAAGCATTGTCAGTTTAGGAAGGGGGGGGGGGAGTGTTAGATGTACTAGCAGATTTAAACACACTAGCAAATTGAAACTAAACTCCAGCTACTACTTTATAGGCAGTTACAGCAAACATTGTTTTTTGGGATGACGGTTTTCCATAAATAAAAGCTGATCATTGAAAGGAACCCTGTCAGTGGTAAATTGTTTGTCTCATCCCTTTAACTGGATACATCTGCAGGACGGCTTGTTCTTTTGAAAAACAGACTTACTGGCTGGATGACTAGATGAAAATAAAAGAAAGAAAAGCCTAAAAAAGAAAAAAAAAAAAACTTACATCAAATAGAAGAAATCGGTAAGTTGCAATATAATAAAATGTTTGCTTTTGGGTTTAAAACTGCTTTAATGTTGTTTTCACAATCTAAGGCCCCTTTCACACGAGGCTGTCCGTTTTCCCTCCTCCGCTTGCTCAGCGGGATCGCTCCGTTGATCCTCGCTGAGCCGGCGGATGACAAGTCTGTCTCTGCACTCTGTGCAGGGACGGACCTGTCAGAGCTCCGCTCTCCCCTATGGTGGGGGAATCGGATGATTACGGACCGCCTGTCCGTTTTCATCCAATCCGATCCACCAGACGGATGGAAATTAGGGTTTGCATCCATCTGGATTTTGCAGATCGGGGCAGGATTGGATGTCAGCGGACATGTCACCGCTGACATCCGACACGCTCGTTCAGACAGATCCGCACATGCAAACGTGTACACGGACGTTTTTGCAACCTCTCTTGAACGATTTAACTTGACAGATAGTAACCCATGTTTAAAATGTCCCTTTTTCCGCGTTTACATGCAGCGTTTGCGTTTAGAAGCGTTCGAAACATTTTTTTTTCAAAATAGCCAAAAATGAAAAAAACGCCTTTAAATGAAATGCAGCTAAACACGAGTTACCGAGTTTAGAAGTGTTTGGCGCTTGAAATGCCTCTAAACTCAGCTTCTGAATGCATTTTTTTGCATTCTACAAATTCAACTACCTAGAAATGACTATAAATGACCCTGAGTATATGTACTGATAAGATAACAGAGGAGAGTTCAGGAGCAGTAGAAAAAAAAAAAATGCCCAACTGCTCCTAAACATCAGTTTAGAAGCAGCAGTGTACATGAGGCCTTATTGTGGCGCTTTCCTTCATATAATACCCGGTGATCCTGCCATAAGGATCCTTGTTTAGGCACTTCCTGTTATGGAGTGCCATATGTCCTCTGATGGTGCTCCTGCAGTCTTAATCTGTCGCACGCACCGCTAGTTCAGACTACAAACAGCTGAGCCAATACAAATTCCTTGTGCATGGTCCACCATTGCCCCCGTCAGGCAGCCAGTAATGTGCATATAGACAGGAAGTGGTTGCCAATGTGCTGCAGGAGATCAGCAGCACTGAGATGCAACAAAGGATGGAAAGAAAGGTGAAAAAATACATGAAAATGGTTTATAATACACAGTGCTTAAGCAAACATCATCTAGTCAGGATATACATCTACTTTAAAGTGGTACTGCACACACAATAAAAATAAAAAACATTTAAACTCACCTCTAAATGCCTGTTGCTAGGGGGTCCCTCAGTCTGCCTCCTTCAGTGCCTGGGCTAGTGACATCACTTCTCCTCGGCGCAGGATGGGCTCAGCTCTGCCCCCTCCCTCCCGTCAGTCATCTGGGACACGTAACAGGTCCCAGATGACTGCGCGACCAATCAAGGCGCGCAGTGGGTGCCCGGCTGTGAAGCCACAGCCGGGTGCCCACAGTTGCAATGCTGGCGCAGCCGGGCTGAGGGGGTGACAAGCAGAGCTTTGATCCCCTGCATCCCTGGACCCTGGAACAGGTAAGTGTCCGATTATTAAAAGTCAGCAGCTGCAGTATTTGTAGCTGCTGACTTTTAATTAAATCCCTCTTTAAAGAAGAATTTGAAGCATGGTATATTATTACATAGTTGCATTGGTCTGACTTGGTCCAATGTAACAATGTATGAGAGGAATGTATATACCATACCTGCTATTCCAGTGATCTCCAGTAGCTCCTGGGGCCACAATGACAGGCTGGCCTGACGTATTCTGAAAACAGGAGGTCGGCCGCTCAGCATGACATCATGCTCGCCACCTCGTCCAATCAGATCTGGAAAACCAGCAAAGGCATCAGGTTCTCTCTAAACCAGGGTTTCAAAAACGGTTTAATCCGAGGATCCAAATAAGAAAATTATTATCATACTGGAACCCAAGTATAAAGTTAAAAAAGCGAAACAAAAGACAAAAAAGAAGGCCATACAGTATAACACACTGCGGGCTCGCTTTACCAGATCTGTAAGCTTTAGTAAGGCAGAAAAAATATATAATACACATATATATATAATCATTTTTTTCTAGCGTATTAAAGTGGACCCTCGCTGTCTCATACCACCTTTAATCATTTCACTCCTAACACACCCATCTTCACACTTCCTGGATTCCTGCCTAGGCCAGAATGATGTATTCAGCTGCCCACAACCTCCAGAGATACTTGCGTCACACATCCCAGGAGCCCATGGGGTATTCCATAGCGCACGTGCAGCAGTATGACATCAGGGGGCCAGCTGTCTCCTTCTGGTTTTTATAGCTGGTATCACACTGCAGCACACATGCTTCAACAGGGGGGCCAGCTGCAAGAACCCAGAAGAAACAACTGGCTTCCAATGACATCAGAGCCAGCAGCAGATCCATACAGAACAAACACTGGGTTTGCTGGGCATGTTATGTTTTTGTGGGTAACCCAGTGTAATAAGGTAAGAAACAAAAAAGGGGGAGGGCTGGATGAGGGGGGTGAAGATGAATTGCCCCTTTAGACTAGCGCCAGGGCATCTACACCTCACAACCTTGTCTATGTATTTACCTCTGCAAGTGCTCTGGTCCACCATACATGCATTAACTTTTAATTATATTAACCACTTGCGTCACGGCTGAGCAAAACCCCGTATGGGTACATTGTACCCTTTAAGAACTGCCAGGGGGGCACAGCGGGGACCCGATGCACATGGCCGGCGGGCGCAATCGCCACCGGCTACCCGCCATCGTGGGCACGAGAGCCAGCATGGGGATTTGTGTGTGTAAACACACAAATCTCTGTTCTGTCAGGGGAGAGGAGACATAGTTTGTTGCTACTAAGTAGGAACAGCGATATGTCTTCTCCCCCAGACAGTCCCATCCCCATACAGTTAGAAACACTATCAAGGGAACAGTTAACCCCTCGATTGCCCCCTAGTGTTAACCCCTTTCTTACCAGTGACATTTACACAGTAAATCAGTGCATTTTTATAGCACTGATTGCTATATAAATGTCACTGGTCCCAAAAATGTGTCAAAAGTGTCCGATCTGTCCGCTGCAATGTCGCAGTACCACTCAAAATCGCAGATCACCGCCATTACTAGTAAAAAAAAAATAAAACAAAAAAAAAAAAAAAATACTAATAATACCATAAATCTTTCCCATAGTTTTTAGACGCTATAACTTTTTTGCAAACCAATATAAGCCAATTGCGATTTTTTAAAGAAATGTTTTTTTAAAAACAATCTTGGGGAAAAAAAGGACGCAGATTTCATTTGGGTACAGCATTGCATGACCGCGCAATTGTCAGTTAAAGCAACGCAGTGCCAAATTGTAAAAAGTGCTCTGGTCAGGAAGGGGGTAAAATCTTCCGGGACTGAATCGATTAATATTATTGCTTCACAGGTTTTGGAGAGTGGTGGTGGGGTTTTCAGTGGGAATATTTAGGTTTTCATCCAAACATGGTCTGCATGAGATATGATTTGAAACATAGATAAAGCGTGCTATACGACTCCTCCCTGCTGATTTTGTGCACAACTGAGCCAGGGCTTAACAAATTTGCTTTGAATCTAGGAGCCAGATAAAAAAAAGAAGTTAGGAGACAGTTTTTGATTATTAACCACTTTCCTACCGGGCACTTTCACCCCCTTCCTGCCCAGGCAAATTTTCAACTTTCAGTGCTGACACTGACACTCATGCAACACTACCCATATGAAAATGTTTATAATTTTTTTCATACACAGAGCTTTCTTTTGGTGGTTTTTATTCTTTGCTAAATACATGAAAAAAAGACCAAATTAAATAAAAAATAATTCTGTTATAGAATTTAGCAAATAAGTAATTTTTCTTCTTCACTAATGGGCACTGATTGAGGCTGCCCTGATAGGTGGCCGCACTGGTCTGTCCAGGGGGTAGCGGGCTCCAGGGGCTGCTCAGACCCCACTCTAAGTCCTAGGGCCATTGCGGAGCCAGTTCAGAGCTGTTGGTTCCTGCTCTGAGGTGAGGTGGAGAGTCCCCTCGGACATCTGAGCCTGGACCCGCACCCAGTTATACTGCAGGAGGAGCTCCAGGAGCCCCAAGCGGGAGGCTTAAGTCTATACCATCATGGAGTCACTAAGCCGCATAGGGGACACTTAATACCAGGGGCTCAGCTCCCGTCAGCTCCAATCCTCCCCTGACCCGCCCCTTCTAGTTCCCAACATTCCTGCATCTCCCCTAACCCGCTCTTAACAATCCTGCCCCTCTCCTTCTTTAATCCACCCTTGCCGCACTGCCCTAAACACCCCCCCCCCCCCCGGCCTCGTACACACACACACACACACACACACACACACACACACACACACACACACACACACACACACACACGGCACAGTGACACCTGCTGCCCGCCCTGCAATGACGGGACTGGTGTCTGTTCAGCGACCCCTGGCTGCCCCCCACACCAAAGCCACTGAGGCTGACAAAAGCCCAGGATGCAACTTCTAGTTGCCATGGCGATCTGGCGCCTGGGGTTTGTGGAGCCCTGAACTGAGCTATTGTTACTATACAGTCATGTGGTGACCCATCACAAACAGTTCTGTTTCAAAGTAATATTCATAAGTTAGCTCTCTATGTGAAATAGCAAGAAACACATCCACAACTATGGGAGAGTTTTTGCCAGCAAGCACTGTATAACATAACTGATATTTAACACCCAACTACAGCAATATCCAAAATCCCCCCTTGTAGTGGGGTCTACATGCACTGCAAGGGTTAAAGCAGCATAAAACCCAAAAGCAAACATTTATTCTATCGGAGCTTATCAATTCTTAGATGTGATGGCTGCATTTGTGTCCTTTTTTAGGCTTTCTTTCTTCTGTTTTCATCTGGTGATCCAAAAAGCAAGTTTGTTGTTTTTCACAGCACAAACTCTTCAACAGAATGTATCAGTTTAAATTGATTAGACAAACCACTTAACAATGGCAGGGGTGATTAAAGTGTTACTAAACCCAGGACCCTGCATTCACTATATCTGGTCTTCCACAGTACATGGAAATGCAATTATTTTAGTAAATGTAAACTGTTAAATACCTTTTCTCAGCAGTAAATAGCAGTCCTGTAACTTCTATCAGAGTCCAGCAGAGCACTGGCACTGGATAAAGCCTGTAGAAGGAGATTTCATTCATGTTGCAGAAATCTCCCTCTGCTGAGTCTGGCTGCAACCATTTTAACTGTGGGCAGCTGAAGCTGCTGCCTGTTCATTTCCTGGATTTACACAGACACACACCTCCAGCTCTCATTGGCCTTCTTATGACTCACCCCCACCCCCACCCTTCCTGGCAAACTCTCAGGAGAGAGAGCTGTGTATGATGTCATAAGCCTAGGCCAATGACCAGACAAGAAACAGGAAGTGGACTGTAGAAGGTATTTACGAACAGAATTTTTTTTTTTTTTTTATACTATCCAAATTTAAAAAGGGAAGAAGATTTAATAGATGGAAAGTTTAAAGAAAAAAAAAAAAAAAAAAAGAAGACTGAAGTTCCACTTTGAAGTGCATATTCACTCTTTATTCCTCTACCCCCCAGCTTTAAGAAACATTTAACCCTTGTAGTGGGAAGGGGGGCGCACTGCCAGGGTACACTTTTTTTTTTTTGACCCTGTATAAATCTGAAAAAAATACTACCCTACACATCAGTTAGCTTTTCTACTTCAGAATGTCCCCATACCGACATCTGCATTCCTGTCGAGATCAAATGTAATACCTTTAGGGCAACCGCCTGCAGACAGATAACATAGACATCTACGCAATCGCATTCCAGTCACGAGAGGCTAGCAAAAAGACAAACACCGCTCCAACTCCTAAAATATTAGAGATCGAGATCAGGAGATCCTGTTCCCTTATAGCAGGTTAAACAGTACAGTGCTGTCTAACCTGTCCCTCTGTAAGCTGTAAAAAAAACCTGCCTGCTCCTGTGTCCCCATCTGTGTGCTGACCATAGCAATCATGGCTGCCGAGACCCAATTACTGTGGTCAGTTTACGTGCCTCTGTCACATGTGTGGCCAGTACAGCTGTCACATGACTTCCCCGGTTGACAGAGGGAGATCTCGGCCCTTCCCGTATACGCGCGCTGAATGTCGAGAGACATCGACCAGTTCAATAATAACTGGCTGACCCGGTGGTCACGGATTTTTCAGGTAGCAAGATTCTGGGAGGACGTCCATGGACGTCCTCCCAGAATAAGCCGACCGCGCTGTAGCCTTCTTTCGGCTATGGCCCAGTCGGCAAGTGGTTAAACTCACTTGGTGTCTTATCTGCATTTAATTAGCCTCAGAAACTGTGCAATTCATATTACATATTATGTATTCGGGTTTAAAGGGATGAGATGGCAACCCTGAGGATCCGTCAGCTATGATATTGAATGAAAAACAGACCAAAGTAGTGCAGGTACCTTTTTCTGTTGGACCAGTTAAGACGGCTCTCTTAGGCCCCTTTCACACTGGGGCGGTTTTCAGGCGGTACAGCGCTAAAAATAGCGCCTGTATACCGCCTGAAAAAAACGGCCCCATTCACTCCAGTGTGAAAGCCGGCGGGCTTTCACACTGGAGCGGTGCGCTAGCAGGACGGCAAAAAAAGTCCCGCTAGCAGCATCTTTGGAGCGGTATAGGAGCGGTGTGTTCACCACTCCTATACCGCTCCTTCCCATTGATTTGAATGGGACACCGCGGCAATACCGCCGCTACAGCGGCACTCTGCGGGGGACATTAACCCTTTTTCGGCCGCTCGCGGGGGGTAAAACCGCACCGTGAGCGGCCGAAACCCACGGGCAAAACGACGGTAAAGCAGCCCTAAATATAGCGCTGCTTTACCGTCACCGCGGCTCCCGCCCCAGTGTGAAAGGGGCCTTAGGGAACCACTGATTTGTACACGTTACGCACGCCCAAAGTTGGAGCGCATGTTGCACCAGTGTGAACTGGGGCCTTAGTGCCTGCATGCTGCTGCAAACCCCAGGAGCTGAGCGGGTCCCCCCTGTACCGATCTCAGGATCTCTCCTTCCAGTCGCACTGCTTTTCCCAGGCAGGTGGGTGTTCTATTGCCCCCCTCCCACCTGATTTAACCCTATAATGCCGCACTACCGCAATGCAGTTGCAACTGAACAAGCGGTGCCACTTGTCAAACTCTGCAGCCCAAGTTAAAAATGTTGTGGCTGCGGCATGTGAACGGCCCTGTCTGGCTGTTATCTTACAGTTCAGGTTTTTACCACCCCCCCTCCAGACTGCCTGAGGGACAGACCCATTTCATGAGCAGTTGTAACGTATACCTAGAGCCAGGTGTTATTTTATGTTTGCATAGTTGCAGACCTTCCCAGGTCCAAAATTAAGTTGGCCCTCCGACAGGCCCAGTTTCTCATGTGGCCCCTGGGAAAATAAGCTGCCCACCCCCTCCTCTATGATCTGCTAGGCAGGGGATTGTGTATGCAATATATGGCAGCTGGAGGCTACACAAAGTGCCTGTAAAGCTTTAAATTGTTATTACTGTCCCAATAATCCCCTGCAGTCATCATCATGTCACCTGCAGCTCACACACTCCAACAATCATCCTGTGATTGGAGATCAATCATCTAATGGTGGGAATTCAGGAGTTCATCATTGGAGTCAGCCAGCTCCCTCCCCGCTCACCTAGATTGCCCGATGAAGAGTTGTCATGGTGAGAAGGGTGCCCGGTGATGCCCGCTCTGGGTGGTGTCCTCAGGCCCCCTGATGACCAGTGTGATCCATTCTTTCCTGCAGTCACCCGCACCGCTCCACGTTCAACAATGACAAGTGCACAACACAGCGCAGACCCTCTTCCTTGCCGACAATGGAAGGCGGACTGCCATTGGCTAAGCTGTACCGGCCTACAGCGCACAGCTTGTACGGCCGTTCCTGATTGGCCGCTCTCTCTGTCCCCCTCCCAGCGCCCCTAGGTTTCCTGTCAATAGCTGCAGCTGGGGGATATAGAGGGAATTTCTATGTATATAGTGTCCGCCTCCTGATAGGCAGATGCTGTACACACTATGGAATTTACATTAGTTCTGCTGATTGCACGGACAGCAAAGACAGCACTGCCTGGAAACAATATCCGCCACTTACTGCCTGTCCGTACATTATTCATGTGATGACAGCGATATGGAAGGGATGAATGATGTGCTTTACCCTCCACACTCATCTGTCACTCATCTGTCACAATGTCATAAAACAGCTTGGCTGTCAGCAAAATAAAATATAATGTATACAAATGAAAAAAAAATATGTAGCGGCTTTTGCAAGGTGTCCTCTATGTGTAAATTTAGTTATTTTTCTCTCAGAACAGTAAAGGGGTTCTGAGGGTTAATTGTGCAGGTTTAACTTTGGCATCATTTTGGCTGGGCTGTATTAGGGTTATGCCTGGTCATGTGTACAGTTAGGTGCACATGACAGGCCCAGAACCAGGCCTGGTTGGACGTTTTGAGTATCAGCATTCCCCGGAGCCAATCAGTGGGTGCGTCTGGCCCCGCTGAGGAGTCTGGGGAAGGGTACTTAAGATTCTGAAGTCACGTGTTTGGGGTTCGTTCGCCCGGAGCTGCCTGTTCCTGAATCGGGACCGGGGTAGCCCCGCGAGGGGTCCCGGGAGCGTGTGCCGCCCCGCAACGTGGTCCGTTTGACTAACCCCATTAGACCCGCTTGGTCTGGGGCAAGGATCCATCTGTTCCCGAGTCTCGGAACCGGCTGGTCCAAGGCGCAGTAACTGAGGGAGGATTCAAGGCGTCCGGGTGTGCTCTCAACTTGGAGGGGCACCGCAGCTCGTGTAAGCGACTGGGGGAGGACTCTAGATCCTGATCACTGCAGACTGGGAACATCCCACAATAGGTGCAGTTTTGGAGATGCTCTGACCCAATTACAATTTGGCCTAAAGTCACTCAAATCCTTACGCTTGTCCATTTTTAATCTGCTTTCAACAACCCAACTTCAGGGACAACATGTTCACTTACTGCCTAATATGTCCCACCCACTTTCAGGTGCCATTGTAACAAGATAATGTTATTTACTTTATCTGTCAGTGGTCATAATGGTGTGTGAGTGGGTGTGGGTGTGTGTTTTGCTTGTCAAACCAAGTGCAAATATGCAATTCACATTTTCCTAATCAAGAAAATGTGAACTGTATATTTGCACCCGGTTTGACAAGTAAAAGAGCAATTCAAATGAATTATGTATTACAGTATCTATATACAGTATCTCACAGAAGTGAGTACACCCCTCACCAGAGGCGTAGCTTAAAGCTTGTGGACCCTGATGCAAAAGTTGACCTGGGCCCCCCACCTGATTACCACCCACCACTTCTACCGTGCGTGCAGATACATCCACCGCACGCCAAGATACTCAAAGTGGCTTAAGTGTTTTGAGTTCCCAGAGTTCCTCTTTACATTGGAGGACAGGGATCACTGCTGGAGAATGAGAGGACAGGGATCACCGCTGGAGAATAAGAGGACAGGGATCACCGCTGGAGAATCAGAGGACAGGGATCACCGCTGGAGAATCAGAGGACAGGGATCACCGCTGGAGAATCAGAGGACAGGGATCACCGCTGGAGAATCAGAGGACAGGGATCACCGCTGGAGAATCAGGAGACAGGGATAACCGCTGGAGAATCAGAGGACAGGGATCACCGCTGGAGAATAAGAGGACAGGGACCCCTGGCAGGTCACTTGGCAGAGCTCCTTTCCCCATCCCAGCACTGTATACAGCTCCCCCCCCCCCCCCCCCCCCCCACTACACAGGGCTGAAATTACATTCCTTTACACACAGTCTCTCAGTTTTCACAGGGTGTTTCTGGCTTTTATGTTGCCCTTCTGACCTGTGAAATTCTCTGGTCAGAAAGGCAGTGTAGTTGCAGTAGGCTGTGTTGTAAAGGAATGTGATTTCAGCCCTGTGGAGGAGGAGCAGTATAAAGTGCTGTAATGGGAAAGGAGCTCAGCAGCCGGGCATAGTATCCAGGGCAAATGCAAAAAAGTAGCTGCGCTGGAAATTTACATGCATTGAATAACAATAGTGAAAAGAATTTTAGTGAAAATTGGTTCTTCCTTGAACCAATAAACTAATGTGTGGATGCAATCTGATTGGCCCAAAACATTACCACACAAATTACACCACCCCAATACTACACAATTACAGTGCTTATGAACATGTGATTGTGAACAAGAGCATATACAATAATATCTAGGGAATTTTTCTTTCAATTGTAGTGAAAACAAGAATTAATAGATATAATAATAAAGAAAATTCGTGATTAAATGACAATGAGATATTATTCAAGAAAGTCCACACAGGGTATTGTAATCCTGTTGCTAAAGTTCTCGTGGTGTTCCTATACTTGACACCCTCAGAAAGGAGTGATTGAAAAGGAAAGAAGGATCCTCCACCAAACAAAAAGACTGCCGCTTACCAGCTGCTTTGATCCCTGTGTTAGAGAGATCAAAAAAGGCCTGCGGCATATCCCCCTGCCCGGGTCTCTATCCAGGGCAGAGGGGGTGGTCAGGGGGCTTTGGGGGGGGGGGTGCAACTTAGATCTGGGAGGGCAAAGCCATGTGACACAAAATCTGGAGCCTGTAGCCTTTCAGGGGCCCCCTGATGAGGTGTTAAGGGATTTGTTTAGCAATTTCTGAAGGTTTCTCTGCCAGTGTTGGCAGGTGTTGGGGTGAAGGCCACCTCTTGGAGGTGTGTGTCTTTTCCCCAGTTGTCAGGGAAGTGGGGTAAGCGGACATCCCTGGGTGAGGGGGGTACAGAGAATCCCATCTGGTGACTAGAAGTCACTGAGCGGTGTCTTACCTCCCCAGTGACATCGGTCCCATCGTGGCTATAGGACGGCACTCTCTACCTCTTGCCTCGCTAAGCACGGTTACCATTCCATGTTGCCAGCACACAGCATAGAAACTTCCCCATCCTGGGCTGTTCTCACCTCATGCTCCTCTCCATTCATGAAATGCCTCACAGCTTCTCCCCAGCCAATGAGATTGGAGGGGTGTGGACTATAGAAGGCAAAGTAGAAGCCCAATACTGGAGCGTGGCTGTGGGGCCCTAGGGCAGATCAGAGCTGGACTTTGTCGAGGATATGATAATATGACAGGAAGGCTGCTGGGGCCCCCTGGAGCTAGGGGCTGGGTTGAGATTGTGACCCCTGCAACCCCTTATGCTACGCCCATGGCACCACACATGTGAGGTATCGCTGCAAATGTCAGAGCAAGCACAATATATCAAGCACCAGACCTCCTTTGTATCTCTAAGCTTGTAACCTGACCCTTCCTTAAAAAAAAACTTGTAACCTGTAAAGGCTTTTAAAGCATCACCTAGGGATAATTTAATGTACGGTAGTTTGTCGCTATACATGTAAAGTGTGACATGTTTGGTATCTATTTACACAACATTGTTTTTTATATTATACCTTATTATATTATATTGCATTATATTGTGTTTGTGTTCACCAAAATTCATTACAATGTGTATTTTTTCCAAAAAAACTGTGTTTGAAAAACAGCTGTGCAAATATCATGTGACACAAATTGCAACAGCTAACATTTTATTCTCTTGGGCCTCTGCTTAAAAAAATATATAATGTTTTGGAGTGCTAAGTAATTTTCTAGAAACAAACCCAAAATTCAGCATGGTACAATAAGGGCACTGCAGTTAGCCCCACCCATTCCCCACTCCTATTCTCAGGAGTACCAATTTTATATACTTTCCAGGTATAGTTATGGCCTTGGCAACCAAATACTGACACCATAAAATAACAGAGCTAGAGAGTGTCATTGATTGCTATGGAAAACCTGATCACTGTCCTAAGTCATTCCTTAGAACAGGGGTCCAATGTGAAGCTACAAAAACAATAAAGGGGAAGGCGCAAACACCTGGTGCTTTACCCAAGAATTTTCTTTTTTTATTCAAAGGCAATGAAACCTATATATTCGGGTGAGGTCATGTGATCTGTGTTCTGTGCCACCGGGACTGCCATCTGGGTGGATGTGTGTCGTGTGCCCCGGGCTGCTAGGCCAGAGATTGGGCCTATCCTGAGGGCATCTGGCTGCTAGGCTGTATGAGGGTTTATCCAGAATTGAAAGAGCAGCACAGGGTTGGGATTGCGGCTTGGAGAACCCGTCAGTGGTCGGAGGTAGAAAAGAAGCCATGGATGGACCAATTGCCTTTACCAGGGACCACAGTGAGTAACTGAAGCAAGTACCGGAACCATATTCTCACCGAAAGGGCACGGCTCCAAAATTGTGGGCCTTTTAGGCTCCAGCAGAATGGGCCTTTTAGGCTCCAGAAGGGTGGGCCGTTCAGGCTCCAAAAGGGTGGGCATTTCAGGCTCCAGCAGAATGGGCCATTAAGGCACCAGAAGGGTGGGCCGTACGTGCTCCTGAAGGGGGGGGCGTTCGGGCTCCAGAAGTGTGAGTCATTTAGGTTCCAGAAGAGGGGGCTTTTCAGGCTCCAGAAGGGTGGGCCATTCAGGCTGCAGCAGAATAGGACGTTCAGGCTCCAGAAGGGTGGGCCATTCAGGCTGCAGCAGAATGGGCCATTAAGGCTCCAGAAGGGTGGGCCGTTCAGGCTCCAGAAGTGGGGCCGTTCGGGCTCCAGAAGGATGGGCCGATCGGGCTCCAGCAGGGTGGGCCGTTCAGGCTCCAGCAGGGTGGGCAGTTCAGGCTCCAGCAGGGTGGGCCGTTTAGGCTCCAGAAGGGTGGGCCATTCAGGCTCCAGCAGAATGGGCCATTAAGGCTCCAGAAGGGTGGGCCATTCAGGCTCCAGAAGGGGGGCCATTCTGGGCTCCAGAAGGGTGGGCTGTTTAGGCTCCAAAAGGGTGGGCCTTTTAGGCTCCAGCAGAGTGGGCCTTTCAGGCTCCAGCAAAATGGGCCATTAAGGCTCCAAAAGGGTGGGCCGTTCGGGCTCCTGAAGGGGGGGCGTTCGGGCTCCAGAAGTGTGAGTCGTTTAGGTTCCAGAAGAGGGGTCTTTTCAGGCTCCAGAAGGGTGGGCCTTTCAGGCTCCAGCAGAATAGGCCGTTCAGGCTCCAGAAGGGTGGGCCGTTCAGGCTGCAGCAGAATGGACCATTAAGGCTCCAGAAGGGTGGGCCGTTCAGGCTCCAGAAGTGGGGCCATTCAGGCTCCAGAAGTCGGGCTCCAGAAGGGTGGGCCGTTCGGGCTCCAGCAGGGTGGGCCATTCGGGCTCCAGCAGGGTGGGCCGTTCAGGCTTCAGCAGGGTGGGCCGTTTAGGCTCCAGAAGGGTGGGCCTTTTAGGCTCCAGCAGAGTGGGCCTTTCAGGCTCCAGCAGAATGAGCCATTAAAGCTCCAGCAGAATGAGCCGTTCGGGTTCCAGCAGGGTGGGCTGTTCAGGCTCCAGCAGGGTGGGCCGTGTAGGCTCCAGAAGGGTGGGCCTTTCAGGCTCCAGCAGAGTGGGCCTTTCATGCTCCAGCAGAATGGGCCATTAAGGCTCCAGCAGAATGGGCCATTAAGGCTCCAGAAGGGGGGGCCGTTTAGGTTCTAGAAGGGTGGGCTTTTCAGGCTCCAGAAGGGTGGGCCGTTCAGGCTCCAGAAGGGTGGGCCGTTCAGGCTCCAGAAGTGGGGCCATTCATGCTCCAGAAGTGGGGCCGTACAGGCTCCAGAAGGGTGGGCCATTCAGCTTTCATAAGGGTGGGCCGTTCAGGCCCCAGAAGGATGGGCTGTTCAGGCTCCAGAAGGGTGGGCCGTTCAGGCTCCAGCAGAGTGGGCCGTTCAGGCTCCAGCAGGGTGGGCCGTTCAGGCTCCAGCAGGGTGGGCCATTCATGCTCCAGAAGGGTGGGCCGTTCATGCTCCAGAAGGGGGGGCCTTTCAGGCTCCAGGAGAATGGGCCATTAAGGCTCCAGAAGGGTGGGCCGTTCGGGCTCCAGAAGGGTGGTGCCATTAATGCCCCAGAAGGGTGGGACGTTCAGGCTCAGGGAGAGTGGGTCGTTCAGCCTCCAGAAGGGTGGGCTGTTCAGGCCCCAGAAGAGTGGGCCGTTCAGCCTCCAGAAGGAGTGCCACAGTGTTTTTTTTGCAGGCGTGTGTTGGACCAGCTATGAGGGGAGGTTGGAGGCTGATACTTTTTAGGCGTGTGTTGGACTGGCTATAAGAGGAGGTTGGAGGCCAGTTTTTTTTATCATCTGGTACTGTCGAACCAGCAGAAAAACAGTGGCTGGAATAATATGAATTTTTTTTCACAATAAGTGGAAATAATCTTTTCGTGTGCTAGAGACTTTCTAAACCTAACACCAGTATCACTACGAGCACCTAAGACTTAGAGGGGTAACAGGCATATACCCTGGAAACATTACATTAGAGGGACACAGAAATCCCAATCATACGAGGTCTCACTGTGACTAAGCACAAGCCATAAGGAAGATTCAATGGGATCCCTGGGAGCTCTATGCAGCTTCACTTATGAATGCAAATATATAACAAAAACTTCTGTTTTAACATTTTTGAACTAGTTTAGATACTCTATTTATTTTTTGCTATATATTTCTAAATTTGAAAACGTTAGAGTTAGGGACCGCACTTTTCAGAGGGGCCTTGACGTGGCAGTGCAGCTTCACATATATTTGCATCCAATGTAAATTGTGGAAACAGTTTAGACTTTTTTTCTTTATATGATGCTGGATAGCTGGTAAGTATGCTGGGGAATTTTGTGTTTTGGATTGTTCTGTGAACTGCCATGCTTAAGCGCCAAATCACACCTTTGTGTTGTGGTAAATGTGCATTACTGCAACCTATGTTACACTTTACAAGCATCAGTGTGTTGCAGTGCCATTCATCGTCAATGGTACCCCAACACATTGACCCAACGCACTTCCAACACACATGCAGTGCAACGCAACCCACAACCGGTGTGCCACCTGATCTGTGGGCCGGTGACACACAGTGCTAGATGTCATCCCTCGGGCCAAAAATACACAGTGTGGGATGCCACCAGTGCACAGGGGCCTGTTATGCCTGGAATAACAGCACAGGGTATCTACAGAGGCAAACTAAAAACAGTCATACATGGATTCAAGTTCAGCAAGGATCAGTGCAGCTACAACAATAGTCTTGGTTTTATTCTTTTTCTGTGAGCGTTTCCCTATTTGGAAAAAGTGGCTCTACAGCCTCTCAATCACTTTTACAGATGGTGAAAGGGGGACCTCCCCTCCCTCCACCTTTACCAGGCTCTCCTGTCCCACCGGGGAGCCCGGTACCAAAATAACCGCTCTAATCCGCTCTAACCGCTCTAATCGCAATCACAACTGCAGCATGTAAACACCTTGTCTGCTGACTTTGCAACTTAACCACTACGCGCCCGCGCTATAGCCGAAAGACGGCTTCAGCGCGGACGCTCCATGCCGGGTGGACGTCCCTGGACGTCCTACTGTTTACTTCCCTAATGCGCGCTCCTGAGAGCGCGCATCGGGGAAGTTCTGTGCTGGCCGTGCCCGTCGGACACAGCCAGTCACAGATTGCTGTAAACGGCCAATCACAGCGGCCGTTTACAGAGCGATCGGCATGTCCAATGAGAGATGATCTCATATGTAAACATATAAGATCATCTCTCAGCACCGCTCTCCCTCCTCACACAGACAGCGTGTGAGGAGGGAGAGATGAACGTCTGCAGCGGCGCCGTAAGTAAAAAGAAAAGAAAAATAAAGTGATCTATTCCCGCTGCCACCTGTCCCTGCTGCCACCTGTCCCTGCTGCCACCTGTCCCTGCTGCCATCTGTCCCCGCTGCCACCTGTCCCCACTGCCACCTGTTCCCAGTACCACCTGTCCCCAGTGCCATCTGCCAGTGCCACCTGTCCCCAGTGCCACTTGTCCCCAGTGCCATGTATAAGTGCCATCTGTCATCAGTGCCACGTCAGTGCCACGTGTCATCAGTGCCACGTCAGTGCCATCTATCATCAGTGCCATATCAGTGCCACGTGTCATCAGTGCCACATATTAGTGCCATCTGTCATCAGTGCCACCTGTCAGTGTCACGTGCCATCTGTTATCAGCGTCACGTGTCATCAATGCCACGTATCAGTGCCATCTGTCATCAGTGTCACGTGTCATCAGTGCCACGTATCGGTGCCATCTGTCATCAGTGCCACGTATTAGTGCCATCTCTCATCAGTGCCACGTATTAGTGCCACATGATATCAGTGCCACGTATAAGTGCCATCTGTCACCAGTGCCACATATTAGTGCCATCTGTCAGTGTCACGTGTCATCAGTGCCCCGTGTTAGTGCCATCTGTCATCAGTGTCACGTGTCATCAGTGCCCCGTATTAGTGCCATCTGTCATCAGTGCCACATCAGTGTCCCGTGTCATCAGTGCCACATCAGTGTCCCGTGTCATCAGTGCCATGTCAGTGTCACGTGTCATTGTCCTGGTGCTCCAGGGCCTTCAAAAGTGTAATAGGTAGTCAACAAGTTAGATGTGTAATTTATGCTCCTAGAACACGTGATGGTGCTCCCTGCATTTTGGGCCTCTCTAAGTAGCTAGGCTGTGGAAAAGTCCCACACATGTGGTATCGTAATACTCAGGAGGAGTAGTAGAATGTATTTTGGGGTGTCATTTGTGGTATACACATGCCATGTGAGAGAAATAACCTATTACAATGACAATTTTGTGGAAAAAAATAAAAAATAAAAAAATAATTAATTTTGCAAAGAATTGTGGGAAAAAAATGACAACATCAAAAAGCTCACCATGCCTCTTACTAAATACCTTGGAATGTCTACTTTCAAAAAAGGGGTCATTTGGGGGGGGTATTTGTACTTTCCTGGCTTGTTCAGGTCACAAGCAATGAGATAGGCCAACAGTGCATCAGGTGTGATCAATTTTGTATGATTCGCACCACAGTTTGTAGAGTCTGTAATTTTCACAAAGACCAAATAATATCCACTAATTTGGGTTATTTTTACCAAAGATATGTAGCAGTATAAATTGTGGCCAAAATTTATGAAGAAAAATTAATAATTTGCTAAATTTTATCACAGAAACAAAGAAAAATGCGTTTTTTAAAAAAAAAAAATCCGGTCTTTTTTCATTTATAGCGCAAAAAATAAAAAACCCAGAGGTGATCAAATACCACCAAAAGAAAGCTCTATTTGTGGGAAAAAAAGGCCAAAAAATAAATTTGGGTACAGTATTGCATGACTGAGTAATTGTCATTCAAAGTGTGAGAGCACCGAAAGCTGAAAATTGGTCTGGGCAGGAAGGGTGTTTAACCACTTGCCGACCGGCGCACGACGATATACGTCGACAGAATGGCACGTACAGGCAGGAGGGCGTATATATACGTCCCTCCTTTAGCCTGTCCGTGCCATCGGGAGCGCGCCGGGAGCGCGCCGGGAGCGGCGCGCTTCCGCGCCGGTCGGGACCCCCGTGAGTCCGATCGCGGTCCCCGCGGACTCGATCACCGCGGGGACCCCCGCGATCGTCTCACGGGGCGGCTGAACGGGGAGATGCCGAGATAAACAGCATCTCCCCGTTCTGCCTAGCAACTAGTGACGCCGATCTCTGCTCCCTGTGATTGGAGCAGAGATCAGCATTCACTAGCTGACAGCCACGCCCCCCCACAGTAAAAAACACACCCCTAGGCATACTTAACCATTACACTGCCCCCTTGTGGTTAACCCCTTCACTGCCAGTGTCATTTATACAGAAATCAATGCATTTAAATGCATTAATTGCTGTAAAAATGACAATGGTCCCAAAAATGTGTCAAAAATGTCCGATGTGTCCGCCATAATGTCGCAGTCACAAAAAAAATCGCAGATCTCCGCCATTAATAATAAAAAAAAATTATTAATAAAAATGCTATAAAACTATCCCCTATCTTGTAAACGCTATAACTTCTGCGCAAACCGATCAATAATTGCTTATTGCGATTTTTTTACCAAAAATATGTAGAAGAATACGTATCGGCCTAAACTGAGGAAAAAAAATGTTTTTTTTATATATTTTTTGGGGATATTTATTATAGCAAAAAATAATGCATTTTTTTCAAAATTGTCGCTCTATTTTTGTTTATAGCGCAAAAAATAAAAACCGCAGGGGCGATCAAATACCACCAAAAGAAAGCTCTATTTGTGGGAAAAAAAGGACGTCAATTTTGTTTGGGAGCCACGTCGCACGACCGCGCAATTGTCAGTTAAAGCGACGCAGTGCCGAATCGCAAAAAGGGGCCTGGTCCTTTGGCTGCAAATTGGTCCGGTCTGAAAGTGGTTAAAGCGGAGCTCCACCCTAAAGTGGAACTTCCGCTTATCGGATTCCTCCCCCCTCCGGTGCCACAATTGGCACCTTTCAGGGGGGAGGGGGGTGCAGATACCTGTATAATACAGGTATCTGCACCCACTTCCGGGACTAGCATCCCCGCCCATATCCGAGGATGCCCCGTTGTGTCTTGGGAAACACAGTTCCCAGGACACAGCGGGGACCAATAGAGAAGCGCAGAGCGACTCGCGCATGCGCAGTAGGGAACCGGGCAGTGAAGACATTGCGTCTTCACTTCCTGATTCCCTGACAGAGGATGGCGGCGGGGCAGCAAGAGACGAGCGCTCACTCGTCACATTCTGCCGACACCGCTGGAACCTGTAACAGGTAAGTGTCCATTTATTAAAAGTCAGCAGCTGCAGTATTTGTAGCTGCTGACTTTTAATATTTTTGGTGCGGGTGCAGCTCCGCTTTAAGTGCCCAGTAAGCAAGTGGTTAAAGCGGATGTAAACCCCAAATTTTTTTTTTGATGTCATAATGTAGATAATAAGATTTCCTTTCATTTGAGCCCAGTCTTGCCACACAGATTTACCTGAGGCCTGAGCAATCCTCTTTTATTGTTCAGTTAGAGAAATCTTTACAAAGTCTTGAAAACTTTGTCAAAAACGCCCCCTTGCTGTGAGTGACAGGTGATTTACATATCATGCACTAGCCTGAGACAGGCACATCCTGTGTAATAATTTCACAATTCACATCCCCCTACCCTCCCCTTCAGCTCTCCCAGGATTGCCTGCCTTTACTGTGATTTGACTGGATGTTTCTCATCATGGGATGCAGTGAACAGTCAGCAGACTATAGACAGACAAGTGATTTAGGGGACATGTATGTAGTCAGAGCTGGGCAGAGTAGAACATCCAGTGATCTGATGATAACCTGTCTAAGGCTAGTGAATGAGATATGTAAATCACCTGTCACTCACATCAAGGGGGTGTTTTTGACAAAGTTTTCAAGACTTTGTCAAGATTTATCTAACTGAACAATAAAAGAGGATTGCTCAGGCCTCAAGTAAATCTGTGTGGCAAGACTGGGCTCAAATGAAAGGAAATCTTATTCTCTACATTATTACATAAAAAAAGGGAGGGGGCAGTTTGGGGGATCTAAAAAGCTGCTCAACTGCATGTTTTGTACCCGCTCCCCCAACCGCAAGTCTAAACAAGCCCTTACAGTGCATTGCACTGAAACATGTGAGAAATGCAGTGCCATGTACATATTGATGTGAACAGCGCCTATACAAAGCAAAGATTTTTGCCTTGCCTTTGCATTGTGCCAGCAAGGATTCCAATGCAGCACAACAGACCTGATGTGAACATATACTAAGACCTCGTACACACGATCCAAAAATCAGAAGGGAACATTTGTACAACGAGCTGTCTGCAGATTTTTTTTTTTTTTTACTTTTTTGTCAGACAAAAGCTGGATGAGCGGACTAGTACATTTTTGACGAAGGACAGCTCAACGTCTGATTTTCAGATGGTCAGTACAGAAATCCATCACACAAAAATCAAAAGTAAAAACACACATGATCGGAAGCAAGGAACAAGGCGGAAGAGTTCGGCCTTCATAATCTAAAATTAACATTCGTGACGTGGCAAATATGAAATGTCGAAATGCAGCGCACATTCTCATCTTCTTTAATGGGATAATAATGAAGCTGCTTTGCTGGTGATACTGATGTAGTTATGCCAAACTTTTTTAAAAGACATTTGTTTTGTAGTGATATAAATAATATTAATATTATGGTTGTTATGGTTTTTATTGTGCAGAAAAAAAATACACCACAAATTTAATTATAGATGCTATCTGCCATCCAAATAAAAATAACAACAAAAAAGTGTGAATCAACGCTCACCAAACTTCTACTAACATGAAATTAGCAGAAGGGGCCCAAAGGAAGGTGTTTGAGAAATGAACTTCCTCTTTTTGCTCTCATAGTACGTCACTATGGTCGTGTTTGTGGAATGACAATTTGCGGATAGTTAGTATGCTAGACAAAATCCTGCACGCGCGCTTTTGACAAAAATCAGACGCTCGGTCAACAATCAAACTGTGTGTACCAGGCTTAAGTCAGACAAAGCAAGCCAGAAGGCAGACAACTACAGCGGTGCTTTCTCTCTAGAGCACTTGGGCCTGCAAAGTCTGGATAAATCATTCAACAACACGTTCAAGTAAAGGCATGCTGACTTCACTGCCTCCTTTGTTTCTGTGACAATAGACTAGTTTATTAAAACAATACTGGTATAATATTGTATTTTACTATTTGGGTTATGAACAATTTTCATGTCTATTTTCAGGTCCATAAATTACTATTACTTATCTCATAGCTTTGAACTACTGTATGTAAGCATGTTTGTTTGTAAATCAATTTGTGGTGAGGGTGCCATCTTGTGGTTTTAGAAACGCAAGTGAGCTTGAAGGGTATTATTTCTACAAACTACAA
This sequence comes from Lithobates sylvaticus, assembly GCA_028564925.1. Classification (NCBI taxonomy): domain Eukaryota; kingdom Metazoa; phylum Chordata; class Amphibia; order Anura; family Ranidae; genus Lithobates; species Lithobates sylvaticus. The sequence goes on from CM053030.1 coordinate 427,412,997, forward strand.
TAACATGCTGGTTTATGATCAGATCAATATCCTAGATGTGTTTAGTAGAGATGAGCAGACTTCCACTTTGCTGACAATCTGTTTGATTTGCTATGCATTTTATTTCATTGTGTTATAATGTGTTGCAACTCATGAATTTTTCTGTTATGGCTTTTAAAGTGTTTCAGCATTCAGCAAAGAAAATATGTTGTCTACTAAGCTACCTTACAAGTATTTTTTCACCAATTTACAAATCTGTAAAGACGTTTAGGGGAAAATATTATGTAAGAAAAGAGTATTTTGCTAAGGCAATTGTTGAATAATTTTTTGCCAGATTCCTTTTTCACAGATGTTGTCCTGGAGCATTGGCCATGTAAGAAGCCAACCGTAAGGCCCCTTTCACACTGAGGCGCTTTTAAACTATCAGTAAAACACTGAGCACTTTTGAAGAGCTTTCCATTCATTTCAATGGAGAGGGGTGTTTTTTCACCGCCCTGCCAGCGCACTGCCCCAGTGTAAAAGCATTCATTGATTTTAATGGAAATAGGTTTTCGTGAGCTTTTCAGGCACTTTTTTTAGCATGTAAGTGCCTTAAAATTGCCTCAGTGTGAAAGTGGTCTAAGGCCCCTTTCCCACTTGTACGACTTGTCCTGCGACGTGGGACTTCAAAGTCGTATGACAAGTCGTTCCCCATGATTTCCAATGACAACCATACATATTAGTACGACTTCAGGTCGTGCCGACTTCAAAGTAGTCCCTGCACTACTTTGGTCTGACTTTGATCCTACTTCAGCCCATTGAATGTCACTGAAGTGGGATCAAAGTCAGATCGCCGTCTTATCTGATTCAACTTTGGTATGTGACTCGTGCTCTGATGATCTTGAAGGGGAACTCTACGCCAAATAAAAAAAAACCAAAAAAAAAACTACATGGGTTCCCCCTCCAAGAGCACACCAGGCCCTTCCGTCTGGTATGGATTTTAAGGGCAACCCCCACGCCGAAAAAAACATACCAGACCCTTATCCGAGCACACAGTCCGGCAGGTCAGGAAAGGGGGTGGGGACGATGAACCGTATCAGGTCGCATGCCCTCAACATGGCCAAAGCACCTTGTTCCCATGTTGATGAGGACAAGGGCCTCTTCCCGACAACCCTGGCCATTGGTTGTCGGGGCCTTCGGGCAGGGAGCTTATCAGAATCTGGAAGCCCCCTTTAACAAGGGGGCCCCCAGATCCCGGCCGCCCCCCACCCTATGACTATGAGGTACATTGTACTCCTACCCATTTACCTAAAAAAAAGTGTAAAAAATAAAACTCAGTATACAGGTTTTAGTAAGTAATTTATTAGGCAGCTCCAGGGTCTCTTCCGACTTCTTCTCCCCTCTCCGGCTCTTCTCCCTCTTCTGGTGACATCTTCTGCCTCCTCCACTAATGTGTTTTATTTTTATTTTTTTACAGAGAAGTCTTTATTTTATTGACAAACTAGACAGTACAAACACAACACATATTGTACAGAGGATCTGACAGTAGGTACTTGATACACAACATCAAAATTACATGCTTATTAGGTTTCCCATTCTACCAAGATGATTGTTCAGGAGACAGCACTCCGCTGATGTCTTCTAGCCCTCTCTGTTTATTCTCCCTCTGTCCGCTCTCTTCTGCCTCTGCCGGGTCTTCTCCGCTGTTTTCTTGCACTTTTGCCAGGTCCACCAATGGCCAGGGTTGTTGGGAAGAGGCCCTTGTCCTCATCAACATGGGGATAAGTGCTTTGGGGTGGGGGCATAGGGCCCTCCCTGCTGGCAGGGAAGGGGTTAACATCAGGGGCGATCAAAAGGTTAAATGTATCTCTAGGGGGTGCTTGCTAACTGTGTGGGGGTGGTCTGACTGGATGAAGACAGAGATTTGTGTTCCTGCTTAGCAGAAACACAAGATCTCTATCTTCTCCCCTTGTTTACACAGGCAGATCGCCGTTCTGCCTCTCTCGTGAATGATCGCGGGTGGCCGGTCATCATCGGGCCCGCCGGACCCGCTGATTGGACGAAATGACGAACAGGTACGTGATTTTCGTGCAATAGAGCCGACCTGCCACAGTACATGTGCGTTAGGCAGTCGGCTAGTCTATTTATTAATATCAAGGTAAGATGGTGAAGTTTACTTTACTTTGATTTTTTTACTGGCAAAAATCATTACATTTACTGACTGAACCACTTTTTTTACTGACACTGCAAAAAAGTACCTAAAATTACAGTGCTAAATAGTGCAAATATCAATATTTAAACTATAAACACATAGCTAGTGCTATTAGCAATGTGTTTAAGTTAAACAAAAGTCAAAAAACATATTTCTCCATTGACTGAAGGCTAGGTTACTATAACCCAGCCAGCACAGAGTTCCCCTTTACATCAGAGTCTGCAGGATTCCCCCTTACAGTGAAAGGGAACTCTTATGTGCAGGGGAATGCTGCAGCACATGATCTAAGAGGAACTCTGATGTACGGGGGGGCTCCGGTGACTAGAGACCACCTTCCGCAGAGTGAATACACTAAAGATAAGGGGGGTTTCTAATATAGGGGGGAACCTTTATATCAGTTCCCACTTACATTATTGTATTCACCCCCCCTTACATCAGCACCCCCCCCAGACTGGACTGGTGGCGCTGTCACTAACCTCCTCTCAGGTGCACAATGCAGGGCTCAGTCAGACGGCTCCAGCTTGGCGGCTCTGGTTTTATCCTTTAGTGTCCTCTCCACTGTCCACACACGTCTGACTCCTATGACTCCCATCCCAGCGGTGCTCTACTCTCAGAGACAGCAGACATGATAAAAGACAAGAGATGGTCAGAGGCTGCAGACATGATACAGGAGGTGGACACAGAGCTGCGGACGTGATATAGAATGTGGACAGAGGCTGCGGACGCGATACGGGAGGTGGACAGAGGCTGCGGACGCGATACGGGAGGTGGACAGAGGCTGCGGACGCGATACGGGAGGTGGGCAGAGGCTGCGGACGCAATACGGGAGGTGGGCAGAGGCTGCGGACGCAATACGGGAGGTGGGCAGAGGCTGTGGACACGATACGGGAGGTGGGCAGAGGCTGCGGACGCGATACAGGAGGTGGACACAGAGCTGCGGATGTGATATACAATGTGGACAGAGGCTGCAGACCTGATACAGGAGGTGGACAGAGGCTACGGACCCGATACGAGAGGTGGGCAGAGGCTGCGGACACGATACGGGAGGTGGACAGAGGCTGCGGACGCGATACGGGAGGTGGGCAGAGGCTGCGGATGCGATACGGGAAGTGGGCTGAGGTTGCGGACGCAATACGGGAGGTGGGCAGAGGTTGGGGACACGATACGGGAGGTGGACAGAGGTTGCGGACGCGATACGGGAGGTGGGCAGAGGCTGCAGACGCGATACGGGAGGTGGGCAGAGGCTGCGGACGCGATACGGGAGGTGGGCAGAGGCTGCGGACGCGATACGGGAGGTGGGCAGAGGCTGCGGACGCGATACGGGAGGTGGGCAGAGGCTGCGGACGTGATACAGGAGGTGGACAGAGGTTGCAGACATGATACAGGAGGTGGACAGAGGCTGCGTACATGATACTGGAGGTGGACAGAGGTTGCGGACATGGTAGTGTCCTCCTCACCCCCTCACAGTAGCTTTCTCCTCTGTCCACTTTTACCTCTCCACATCAGTGTGTCCTCCTCCTGTGCCCCTTTCACCTCTGCACAGGTCAGCACATCAGTTTCCTCCTCTGTCCCCTGCACGGCCTCCCCCCTCCCCCCCCACCCAGTAATATCCTCCTCTGCTCCCTTTTTGCTATTCCCCACACACAGTCAGTGTTACTCTCCTCACCCCTCCTTGGCTCCTCCTCTGCTGACTGCTGTGGTGAGTGCACTAGGTGCCACCATGACACCGCCAAGAAGGAGTGGACTGGACTGGCTTCTATTCAAAAATGCCACCAGGAGGCGCCATTACGTTACTGCGCATGTGCTGCCCATCCGAGTGTGTACAAGCTTTCCCAAGCCCGGCCGCCTTCGGAACGGCTGATGCGCAGTTGCATGGTCCGCTCGCGCCCATCTTTTTTTTTACAGGCAGCGATGCCCGTAACAGACATTTACGGCAGACCAAAAATAGGCTTCAAAAGAAAGAAAGCAATTGGATGGCTAACTTGGCTATCTCAAGGTAATGATGTCATGAAATGAACCATATGGGACCAAGAGACAAACCCTGACAAGATTTTTCAGTATAGTGCCCCAGGTAGAAAACAATTTCCATCATGGCCTGTATGCTATTCTGGCACTGCTCTCATAGACACAGGTGGTTTCCATAAATTGGACAAAAGGGCACAATGTCAAAAAGAATGTGTGCATTCCTTTTAGCAGCATTCTTTTATTTTATTTTTTTGTAGCAATGGTTCAAATGCATGGCTAAACATTAGTTACTTTCTCCTTAAAGTGACACTAAAACTCTGCTTTAAGAAAAGAAACATCAATTCCATACCTCCCAACATTTTAAGATGGGAATGAGGGACACCTACTAGCAAACATATGTAGGCATAGCCATAGGACATGCCCCCTGGCACCCCCCCTTAAAGCAGGGGCATTGCTAGGTCTACAAAAGATCTGGGGCTAGAGCCCATAGCAGCAGCGTAGTAAAGAAAGGCATACACTTGGGCGGGCATACACATGTATATAATATACGTACATGTGTGTGTATATATATATATATATCCCCAGAAAGCCTCCCCCTTGCATCAGGGTCCCCAGAGAGCCCCCCTTACATTGGGGTCCCCAGAGAACCTACCCCTTAAATCAGGGTCCCCAAAGAGCCCCCCACTTACATCAGGGTCCCCAGAGAGCCTCCCCTTTCTGCCCCTTGGGGACCCCTGTAGAGACTCGGGGCTATGGGCCTCAGATTCGGGGCTATAGCCCCAAAAGCCACCCCCTAACGACGCCACTGCCTTAAAGGATAATTAACTGAAAAAAAAATGTTTATTAGATCTACAAGGGCTTTTTTTTTACCACTACTGTTCCTTTATATTGGCTTTTAAAATTTACAAATGCAGCAATTTAAAATTTGGATGAAAGGTTTAGCACTGGGAAACACTTTTTGAAAGATAAAAAGTGCATTTTATATACAACTATATGGATTAGACCAAAATGAGGAACAAATGAGGAGGAAAGAGGGACAGAGGGACATTGCTCCAAATCAGGGACAGTCCCTCGAAATAAGGGACAGTTGGGAGCCATGCTATTCAAATACGTATACTTAACACTTCAGCCCTGGAAGGGGCTGACCAGGCCATTAACTGACAATTGCGTGGTCGTGCGATGCTCTACCCAAACAAAAGTCACGTCCTTTTTTTCCCACAAATAGAGCTTTCTTTTAGTGGTATTAATTGCCTCTGCAGTTTTTTTTTTGCGCTATAATTCAAAAAGAACGACAATTCTGAAAAACAAAAAAAATTTTTTTTTTACTTCTTGCTATAATAAATATACAAAGAAAAAAATCAAATCTCTTGTATTCTGCTACATATTTTTGGTAAAGAAAAATCGCAGTAAGCGTATATTGATTGGTTGGCGCAAAAGTTACAGCGTCTACAAAATAGGGGATATATTTATGGCATTTTTATTATTATTTTATTTTTTATTAATAATGGTGGTGACACTTTTGGCACTTTTTTGGAACCATTGACATTTATACAGCAATCAAAAATGTGTACTGACTGGCAGTGTACTGACTGGGAGTAGAGAGAGATTGCTGTTCCTGCTCACTAGGAACAGCAGATCTCTCTCTACTTCCGTGACAGAATGGGAATCTGTCTGTTTACATTGACAGATCCCCATTCTCTAAGGAGCAATAGCGGGTCAGGCGCATCTGCACCAAGATTGCACCGTGGGCGCGCGCATTTTCACCCCCTTCCCGCCCAGACCAATTTTCAGCTTTCAGCGCTTCTAAATGACAATTGCACGGTCATGCAACACTGCACCCACAAAAAGAGCTTTCTCTTGGTGGTATTTGATCACCTCTGCGGTTTTTATTTTTTACACTATAAACAAAAAAAGAGCTACAGGTTTGAAAAAAAATACAATATTTTTTACTTTTTGCTATAATAAATAACTAAATAACTACATTTTTCCTCAGTTTAGGCCAATATGTATTCTTCTACATATTTTTGGTAAAAAAAAAACAAAAAAAACCGCAATAAGCGTATATTGATTGGTTTGTGCAAAAGTTAGCGTTTACAAAATAGGGGATAGATTCATGGCATAGTAATGGCAGCGATCTGCAATTTTTATTGTGACTGTGACATTGCGGCGGACATATCGGACACTTTTGACACTATTTTGGAACCATTGACATTTATTTATACAGCGATCAGTGCTATAAATATGCACTGATTACTGTATAAATGTCACTGGCAAGGAAGGAGTTAACACTGGGGGCAATCAAGGGGTTAAATGTGTTACCTAGGGAGTGACTCTAACTGTGGGGGGAGGGGACTGACTAGGGGAGGAGACCGATTGGTGTTCCTATATACTATGAACACACGATCTGTCTCCTCTCCCCTAACGGGGCGTGGATAGCAATCGGCCGGCAGACATCGTGGCCGCCAGGCACGCGCATCGGCCCCTCTGTGATGCGGCGCACACGCCCCATATAGTGGTGGGAAGCCGAGGACATCATATGACACCCGCCCAGGATTGGAGATCCCATCTGCAGACATCATATGACTATGGGCAGGATTGAAGTAATTAAAGTAGAACTATAGGCAAAACTTTTTATAACCTCTGTAAGATTTTTATTTCACCATCTGTGCCCCATTGCAGAGATTTTGCTTCACTTCCTGTCCCATAGCCAAACAGGAAGTGAGAGGAAGTCCCTGCAAATGAAGGAAGTTCCTTGGGGACCCCCAGGTCACCAGAACTAGGGTTCACATTGGAAGATATCCCCTCTATTACTTTTCTGGGGACAACTCAAAATTTGTGATTTTCTTTTACTTTCACTTTCAATGATAATGGTAAACAGGACAAATAGAGAGGGTGAATCTCCTTAATGGGGGGCACAGGCAGCAATATAAACTGAGAGGTTTTTTCTAATCCCTCTCCACTCTATCCAAAACTAAAAAACACGTTTTGCCATTTGTTTGTTTTTTTTGTTAAAGTATAACTTTCTGTTGCTCTCATCCTCCTACAAATTTCCAAATTCGTTTTTATTTATTTATTTGTTTTGCTGCTGTGATTTGGCTTCATGTTTGAGTTTGACTAGGTTGGTTCCCCATAGTCCCATTGTATGTAGAAACAAAGCCACCCTCTCTTGCTCACTCCCAATATCATAGTTCCCAACAGTCCCGATATTCCTGGGACAATCCCGATTTTGGGACCCTCGTCCCGACTTAAGCTTGTCCCGATTATTTTCCTGGGATTTTGCTTTTGTCCCAGGAAAATCTGGAATGTTTTTGGCTAAAAACGGCAGCGGCTACACAAAAATCGCCACTGCCACGAGTCTTGTTTCCCCTTGTGTTCAGTGCAGAGGGGCGGCTTCTCTTTTCAGTTTACAAATAGAAAATTCTATTGTACACTGAAGCCTATTGGCTGCAGGGATTGGCGACCCCTCCCTGCTCTCCACTGAACACAAGGAAGTGATCAGCCTCCACCTGCAGCCAACCCTCCGCCCCCGTGTGTCCGACAAGCGGGGACACTGATTGAAGGACCGGGGCTCCGCTGGCTGGGGACACTGATGGTCCCGGCTCCCCCCTTTCACAAGGCTCCGTTTGGAAGACTCCTCTGACCCCCAGCTTGGGGGCACTTGATGCAAGGACGGACTCTGCCTGGGAGGCACTTGATGCAAGGATGGACTCTGCTGGGGAGGCACCTGATGCAAGGACAGACTCTGCTGGGGAGGCACCTGATGCAAGGACGGACTCTGCTGGGGGCACCTGATGGCATCTGGTGGCTGGCGACATCGCAGGTGACACGCTCTGGGCTTCCACTGATTCTGCATTATGGTGAGTTGAATGATTTTGTTTTATATTACAATGTAATAATAGAAATAATGCGCTTCAATCACCCTAACACCATAACAACCATGGTGCCGGGATGATTGAAGCGCTAACCCCAGGTGTTTGGAGTATCTTTATCTGCTGATTTTGTTAAACTTTCTGGAATACACAGATTTCTATTGTGGTGTAGAATCTGGGCCTGCTGTCCTTTCTTTCTTTCTTTCTTTCTTTCTTTCTATCTTTCTTTCACCGCCCTTTTTCCGCGCGCCGCATTTTAATGTCACGCCTACAAACAAAAAACTAAATGCAAAAAAGTGTCCCTAAATTTTACAATATTGGCAACTATGCAATATGTACTAGGCACTATAAACTATTGAATTTGTAGTGTGCATAGAGCAGTGCCCATGACCACAACTAACGTGCACTGCTTGTTCCAAACGAATGGAAGGATGGGAAAAAGGAGAAATTCAGGAGCTCTTGGAAGAAGTAGGCAGAGAAACACAGAAACAATTTCATGAAAAATTGATTAGAGGGCCATTAGGTGGTAGATATGTATGGATTAGCGGATGTGTATGGATTATTATAATATTCATGAAATGTGTGTCAATTTGTAAACAAGCAGGCCTCACTTGCCAGATCTCATGGGAAGGAAGAGCTCAGAATGGATGCAGCAACAGCAGAGATCCAGTCTGTCAAGCACAAAGAGGTATGGGTTAGGCCGCGTACACACGAAGGGACAATCCCGCGGGATTATCCTCTGGACTGAAGTCCAGCGGATAATCCCCTCGTGTGTAGGCGCCGGCGGACTTTTTGGCGCCAAAGTCCGGCAGACCAAAGTTTTAAGTTTGGTTTTAAAATTATCCGCTGGACTTGGCAGTCCGGCGGACAATCCCGCCGTTAGTAGGCAAGTCCGCAGGACTTTTGAAATGAACGGACTTGCCGCTCATCGGCAAGTCCATTCATTTAGCACGTGACTTCAGGTTACGTAGCTAGCGTAGGCAGTAAATGCCGCCGCGCTAGCTCCGTAAGCTGGCATGGATTTAAAGGGACTCCCCACGCCGAAAAACGGCGTGGGGGTTCCCCCCAAATCCATGTCAGACCCTTATCCGAGCACGCAGCCTGGCAGGCCAGGAAAGGGGTGGGGACGAACGAGCGCCCCCCCTCCTGAGCCGTACCAGGCCGCGTGCCCTCAACATGGGGGGTGCCCTGGGTAAAGGGGGGCCGTGCGGCCCCCCCCACCCCAAAGCACCTTGTCCCCATGTTGATGAGGACAAGGGCCTCTTCCCGACAACCCTGGCCGTTGGTTGTCGGGGTCTGCGGGCGGGGGCTTATCGGAATCTGAGAGCCCCCTTTTATAAGGGGGCCCTCAGATCCCGGCCCCCCACCCTATGTGAATGAGTATGGGGTACGATGTACCCCTACCCATTCACCTAAGGTGTAAAATGTAAAGTAAAAAAACACCCACACTTTTGAAAAAATAGTTTATTGCACTGCTCCGGGGGTCTTCTTCCGTCTTGGGGGTCTTCTCGCCGGACTCCCCCGCCATTTACCAAGCTCTTTTACCGAGCGGGGGAAGTCCGGCTACCTTCTTCCGGTCTTCCGGGGGTCTCTTCTGTTCTTGCGGCGGTCGTCGTCTTCCGCACCGCCGGCGCCGCCTTCTTCTTCTTGTCCTTCTTGTTCTTCTTCTTCTTCCGATGTTGACCCGATGCTCTCTCTGCCCGGAATGCCTGTGCCGCGCTGCGCTGGGACTTATATAGGGGCATGGGGACAGGGTCACATGCTCATGTCACATGGTGACCCCTCCCCCTTGTGTTGTCACAGTCCCGGAGGATGCTGGGACTGTGACATTGCAAGGGGCACAGGCATTCCGGGCAGAGAGAGCATCGGGTCAACATCGGAAGAAGAAGAAGAACAAGAAGGACAAGAAGAAGAAGGCGGCGCCGGCGGCGCGGAAGACGACGACCGCCGCAAGAACAGAAGAGACCCCCGGAAGACCCCGGAAGACCCCGAAGGCGGATCGAGACCCCCAGACGACGGCGGCGACGACGAAGAAGGTAGCCGGACTTCTCCCGCTCGGTAAAAGAGCTTGGTAAATGGCGGGGGAGTCCGGCGAGAAGACCCCCAAGACGGAAGAAGACCCCCGGAGCAGTGCAATAAACAATTTTTTCAAAAGTGTGGGTGTTTTTTTTACTTTTTACATTTTACACCTTAGGTGAATGGGTACATCGTACCCCATACTCATTCACATTGGGTGGGGGGCCGGGATCTGAGGGCCCCCTTACGGCCCCCCTTTACCCAGGGCACCCCCCATGTTGAGGGCACGCGGCCTGGTACGGCTCAGGAGGGGGGGCGCTCGTTCGTCCCCACCCCTTTCCTGGCCTGCCAGGCTGCGTGCTCGGATGAGGGTCTGACATGGATTTGGGGGGAACCCCCACGCCGTTTTGTCGGCGTGGGGAGTCCCTTTAAATCCATGCCAGGTCACGGAGCTAGCGCGGCGGCATTTACTGCCTACGCTAGCTACGTAACCTGAAGTTACGTTCTAAATGAACGGACTGCTCCGTGTGTGGGCAAGTCCGTTCATTTTCAAAAGTCCCGCGGACTTTTGGCCGGCGGATTATCCGCCGGAGAAGTCCGTGCGTGTGTGGGCAAGTCCACACGCTCGGAAAGTCCAGCGGACCCAGCTGGAAAGTCCGGCGGGATTGTCCGCTGGACTAAGTCCGCCGGCAAAAGTCCGCACGTGTGTACGCGGCATTAGGGTACCCAGAGACACCCTGAAAGAGAGTACTGACAGGACTATGACAGTGAAATGTGTAAGCTGTTAATGGATGTTGCTGTAAACTATGTTTTGGTTGTGGAGGCTAATCACAAAAGGGTTGATGAACCCAAAGTAGCTAAGCTGGTGAAAGTGAGGGCAGGGGCAGATCCAGGGGGGGCAATGGGGCAGTTGCCCCCCGAGAAATTAGTGATGGGCGGGTGAGCGGGCAGGCCAGTCAGTGGGTGAGTGAGAAGGCGGGTTAACGAGTGGGCGGGCCAGTCAGTGGGGTCGGCAGGTGAGTGAGTGGGCGGGTTGGTGGCAGTCATGGGTTGAGTGAGCGGGCGGTCCGGTCGACAGGTGAGCGGAGGTGCTGGCCAGTCAGCGAGCCGGCGGGTGGGGGAGCAGAGAGATGACATCATCTCTCACCGCCTGCCCTGCATCACTGCAGTTCCGCCCTCACTGTGCAGCCGCGGGCAGCAGAGAGATTACATCATCTCTTTCTGCTGCCTGTCTTCTCTCTCGCAAGTGACAATCTGCACCTTAGCAGGCAAGTGACAATTAGCAGCGTGTAGCAGGTGACATGGCAAGTGACAATCAGCAACGTGTGGCAGATGACGTGGCAAGTGACAATCAGCATTGTGTGGCAGGTAACGTGGCAAGTGACAAGCAGCAACATGTGGCAGGTGACGTGGCAAGTGACAATCCGCAATGTGGGGCAGGTGGCGTGGCAAGTGACAATCCACAATGTGTGGCAAATGACATCCTGCAACTTGTACCAAGTGACAATCAGCAACATGTGGCAAGTGACAGTCCGCAACATGGGGCAGGTGACGTAGCAGGTGACAATCAGCAACGTGGGGCAGGTGATGTGGCAAGTGACAATCCACAACGTGTGGCAAGTGACAATCCACATCTGGTGGCAGGTGACGTGTAAAGTGACAATCCACAACTTGTGGCAGGTGACGTGGCAAGTGACAATCTGCATCTGGTGGCAGGCAAGTGACAATCCACATCTAAAAGGCAGGTCGACGTGGAAAATGACACACTCGGGGCTCCCACTGATTCCGCATTATGGTGAGTTGAACCATTTCATTTTATATTACAATGTAATAATAGAAATAATGAGCTTCAATCATCCTAACACCATATCAACCATGGTGCAGTGATGATGAAAGAGATAACACCAGCCATTGCCCCGATAAATTGCCCGTAAAAAAGAAATATTTTCTGGCAGTGCCCCTCCCAAGACTAGACTCTGGATCTGCCTCGAGTGAGGGTGATTCTTCATTAAGCACAGTAGGTTCCCTAAAATTCCAGGATAGTGAGATTGAGAGAAAGCCAGAATACCCCAGAAAGTAAATGATGAGCCCAGGGACCCCAATAAAAGAAGGAGAAGGCTTAGGATAAAGAAGAGTGGGACCCTGGTAAGATTCAGAATAGGAAGAAAAGGGATTGGGCCTATCAGCTGCCATAGACTAACCATAGCCGAACCAAAATAAAGGGTTCATGTGTTCTGCCCTCCAGATCAGAGCCGATCGGCCCTATAGGCACACTATGCAAGCTGCTTAGGGCCCCGCCGCTGTGGGGGGCCCCAAGACCCAGCATCCCCACCTGCACCTCTGGCTGGCCGTTTAGAGTGCAGTGAGGAGAGGTGGGAGGAGGTGGAAGGCGGCGATCGGCAGCTTTATGGTGCCTGAGTGGGCAGGGGGATCTCCCTGGGGTTTATAGTATTCTCAGTGTATACAGTGGAGAAGAGAAGGGAGGGGCCTCTGACCCAGGCAGGTATCAGTTTCACTTTCACTCTTCTTGAACACTGTTGCTGATGCCGGGTCAGAGGCCCCTCCCCTCTCCACTGTATACATTCGGAGATAGAACTACTAGCCCCAGGAAGATCCCCCTGCCTGTGAACACTATATAGCTGCCGATCGCCGCCTCCCACCTCCACCAGCCAGGTACAGGGGAATCTCTGCAAGGGGGGAGTCAGCTGTTTGGGGGCCCAAATGTAAGAGGGGGGGTTTCTGGGGACACTAATGTAAGGAAGGGGGCCTCTGGGGGACACTAATGTAAGAGGGGTGCTCTCTGGGGACACTAATGTAAGGACGAGGGCCCTCTGGGGACACTGATGTAAGGACAGGGCCCTCTGGGGACACTGATGTAAAGACGGGGCCCTCTGGGGACACTGATGTAAGAGGGGGCCCAAATGTAAGAGGGGGGGTTTCTGGGGACACTAATGTAAGGAAGGGGGCCTCTGGGGGACACTAATGTAAGAGGGGTGCTCTCTGGGGACACTAATGTCAGAGGGGGGGCTCTCTGGGGACCCTGTGTAAGGAGGGGCTCTCTGGGGACACTAATGTAAGAGGGAAGGCTCTCTTGGGACACTAATGTAAGGGGAGGCTCTCTTGGGACCCTGGTGTAAGGGGGGGGGCTCTCTGGGGACCCTGGTGTAAGGGGGGGGCTCTCTGGGGACCCTGGTGTAAGGGGGGGCTCTCTGGAGACCCTGGTGTAAGGGGGGGCTCTCTGGGGACCCTGATGTTAGAAGGGGCTCTCTGAGGACCCTGATGTAAGGAGGGGCTCTCTGGGGAGCCTGGTGTAAGGGGAGGCTCTCTGGGGACCCTGGTGTAAGTGGAGGCTCTCTGGGGGCCCTGATGTAAGGGGAGGCTCTCTGGGGACCCTGATGTAGGGGGATACCCTCTGGGGACCCTGATGTAAGTAGGGAGGCTCACTGGGGACCCTGATGTAAGGGGGCTCTCTGGGGACCCTGATGTAAGGAGGGGCTTTCTGGGGACCCTGATGTAAGGGGAGGCTTTCTGGGGAGCCTGGTGTAAGGGGAGGCTCTCTGCGGACCCTGGTGTAAGTGGAGGCTCTCTGCGGACCCTGGTGTAAGTGGAGGCTCTCTGCGGGCCCTGGTGTAAGTGGAGGCTCTCTGAGGACCCTGATGTAAGGGGAGGCTCTCTGGGGACCCTGATGTAGGGGGAAAACCCTCTGGGGACCCTGATGTAAGTAGGGAGGCTCACTGGGGACACTGATGTAAGGGAGGCTCTCTGAGGACACTGATGTAAGGGGGGCTCTCTGGGGACCCTGATGTAAGGGGGGGGCTCTCTGGGGTCCCTGATGTAAGGGGGGGCTCTCTGGGGACCCTGATGTAAGGGGGGGGGCTCTCTGGGGACCCTGATGTAAGGGGCGGCTCTCTGGGGACCCTGATGTAAGGGGCGGCTCTCTGGGGACCCTGATGTAAGGGGAGGCTCTATGGGGACCCTAATGTAGGGGGAGGCTCTCTGGGGACCCTTGTGTAAGGGGGGCTCTCTGGGGACACTGATGTAAAGACGGGGCCCTCTGGGGACACTGATGTAAAGACGGGGCCCTCTGGGGACACTAATGTCAGACGGGGGGCTCTCTGGGGACCCTGTGTAAGGAGGGGCTCTCTGGGGACCCTGTGTAAGGAGGGGCTCTCTGGGGACCCTGTGTAAGGAGGGGCTCTCTGGGGACACTAATGTAAGAGGGAAGGCTCTCTTGGGACACTAATGTAAGGGGAGGCTCTCTTGGGACCATGGTGTAAGGGGGGCTCTCTGGGGACCCTGGTGTAAGGGGGGCTCTCTGGGGACCCTGATGTTAGAAGGGGCTCTCTGAGGACCCTGATGTAAGGAGGGGCTCTCTGGGGAGCCTGGTGTAAGGGGAGGCTCTCTGGGGACCCTGGTGTAAGTGGAGGCTCTCTGAGGACCCTGATGTAAGGGGAGGCTCTCTGGGGACCCTGATGTAGGGGGATACCCTTTGGGGACCCTGATGTAAGTAGGGAGGCTCACTGGGGACCCTGATGTAAGGAGGGGCTCTCTGAGGACACTGATGCAAGGGGGGCTCTCTGGGGACCCTGATGTAAGGGGGGCTCTTTGGGGACCCTGATGTAAGGGGGGGGGCTCTCTGGGGACCCTGATGTAAGGGGGGGGCTCTCTGGGGACCCTGATGTAAGGGGGGGGCTCTCTGGGGACCCTGATGTAAGGGGGGCTCTCTGGGGACCCTGATGTAAGGGGGGGGGCTCTCTGGGGACCCTGATGTAAGGGGAGGCTCTCTGGGGACCCTTGTGTAAGGGGGGCTCTCTGGGGACCTTGGTGTAAGGAGGGGCTCTCTGAGGACCCTGATGTAAGGGGGGCTCTCTGAGGACCCTGATGTAAGGGGGGGGCTCTCTGGGGACCTCATTCTGTTCTATATTGTTGTACTTATTCTTTGACTGTTTTGTTTAAAGGAGGGAGGATTGTTTTGGGAGCACTGAAGTGTCAGGTGTGACTGCGTGGCAATGGCAAATGGTTTACATAGCTCACGGCATCACGGGTCAAGTAGAGGGCCCCTTAGCAGAATTTTGCTTAGGGCCCCAGGGAGGTCAGGATCGGCACTGCTCCAGATCAAAACATAAATAGCTCAGAGCTCCCAGTAGGAGACACGTTCCCATTTGGCAACAGGTGTGTGCTTCTGCCAGGAGACAGAGGTGCTCTACTTGAGAGACTGCACTCAATGTTGGAAGGATTCTTTGTCCTATGTTGAGGCAGCTAAGAGAGTCTGGGAGACTGCAAAAGCTAGGACAACTAGGCAAGTCGAGGGGACTAAGGGAATCCATAAGTCAGAGGAGTACGGGAGCCCGGGTGTCAAGAGAACCCCTTCTAAGTAGCCAGCAGTGAGCCTGTGCAGCTGGGGGCTGTCACCACAGGCTGAGAGAACCAGGAAAGCCCAGAGAACCAGAAGAAGCTGGGTGAGACAGTCTGAGAGACCAGAGACAAGAGTATCTGGGCTGCTGGAAAGAGCCAGGTAGCGCAGCATTTTCTGTTGCATTGTGCTGTTTGAAGCTGAAACCCCCTGCATGGGCAACCGATGTGTTGAAATTTTCTTTTTGTTTTAAATAAAAATGGTCTGGCAAGTCCCCAAAACTGTAGTTTATATTGGCTCAGGCTCACTAAAAAAACACATCTATCACTGAGCTAACAAATCCCCATATCCCAAAACCTATGTATGTATGTGGAAAGTGATATTAAAGAGGAGCTCCAGTCTCCCAAAAAAAAAAAATGTAACCAGCTACAAGTACTGTAGATGCTGACTTTAAATATAAGGAAGCGTACCTATCCAGAGATCCAGCGATGTCACCACCTGAACCGATTCTTCAATCAGCTTCGGGTGCAGGTGCCAGCACTGTAAAAGAAACCGGCAGTGAAGCCTTCCGGCTTCACAGACAGTTTTCTATTACATGCGCGAGTTGCACTACGCTTTGTAAATGGTCCCGCAGTCTTCTGGGACCTGTGTGTGTTCCATAAGGCTGTGGGGGGGAGGAGAAGGAGGGGCCGAACATGCTCATAGATTGCCGATTTGAGTCAGGAAGTGGCAGAGTGTACCTGTCAAAACCACCCCTTTGGGTGGAGCTCCTCTTTAAAGTGGAACATCATATAAAATGTGAAGTTTCGCTCATTCTCCTCCTCTCCCCACTAGGGTTGCCACACCATCCCGTTAATCCAGGACACACATTAATTACACAGGTTCTGTGGCTGATTAAGGTGGTAATTAAACTCACTAGGTGCCTTATCTGCATTAAATCAGCCTCAGAACCTGTGTAATTAATATGTGTCCTAGATTAAAGGGTTGATGTGGCAACCATACTCCCCACATTATAGTGAGCATTTGTTTTTTTTGAAGCAGGTACCTATTTTTGACAGGTACTCACTCCCACGGAGTAAGCAGTGCAGAACTTCGGCCCCCCTGCACCCGCAACCTCTGGGACATGTCACATGTCCCAGGAGACTGTGGGACCATTCAGAAGCGCAGCATGTCTCACACATGCACAGTGGTGGTTCTGGGGACTGGCAAAGAGACGGCTTAGGTGAGGACAGCGCCGGATCCCTGGGCTGGTGAGATTTCTTTATTAAAAGTCAGCAGCTGTAGCTGGTGACTTTGATTTTTTTTCAGAACCGACCAAAGTTCCTCCATTAAAGGCTTTTTTTTTTATAAAAAAAGGGGTTACACTTACCTGCTCTGTGCAACAATTTTGTCCCCTGCCAAAGAGGAGGTAATAAACCACTATGTGCAATATTATTGCACAACGTGGTCCCTTCCCGGCACATAAGCCCAAGGCAGGTCCTAAGGAGGAACCTGCGCTCCAGAGCCAGGCTGTGTGCGCCCATAGATACACACAGCGCTAGTATGCCACACTCCCGCTCCATCCTCACAGGAGATTTATTTAGGGCTCATTTACACTTGCTTCGGCTTCAACACACATTAACGGCTAGTTAACGGCTTTGGACACGCTTTGTTAAAGCTCTCTGAACGCTAGTCAAAGCTCCTGTCACTATATAAAATGGTAAGCTTACAGTCCTGTTTACACCTGCTTTTGCTTTGCTTCGGCAAAATTATACCCCATGTAGCTTTAGATGTGCTTCAAAGCCTCCATAGAAGTCTATGGGAAAGCTCGCTTGAAGCCCCACTGAAGCCTCATCGAAGCCCCACAAAGCTTTGAAGAAGCCCCACCAAAGGCTCATTGAAGCCCCAATCGAAGCTCCACCGAAGCCTCATCGAAGCACCAAGCAAAAACAGGTGTAAACAGGACTGTAAGCTAACCATTTTATTTAGTGACAGGGGCTTTGAATGGCATTCAGAGAGCTTTAACAAAGCCTGTCCGAAGCCCTGTTTTGAAGCAAATGTAAACTAGCCCTAACTCTCCTTTATTTATACGATGTAAACCTCATGTCTGTTGTCACTTTTTACACTATTAGGGCAAGTTTACACTGTTAAAGCTCTCTTAACGCCAGTCAAAGCTCATGTCACTAAATAAAATGGTTAGCTTACAGTCCTGTTTACACCTTTTGTTTGCTTTGCTTCAGCGTCTCTTCAAAAATGTTACCCCATGTAGCTTTAAGGCTCATTTACACTTGCTTCAACTTGCCCCCCAGTGTCGGTTTTGCTATAATGCGCTCAAGTGAGCGTATTCGCACATACAGACGTTGGCGGAAGACCATTGGCCACGAAAACCTTCCTGTGGACACTGCAGATCTGTTTGCTTTTTTGGGATGTTAGTTTATGCCTCACCAAGAGACTGGCCACTTCTATGCAAACTACCAAAGTAGGCAGTATTAGAATTGCGGCTATGATGCCGATTATTAATAATTAATATATATTTTACATCAAATGGTTTTACATTTTGTTTTTGAATAGGGTTGAAACATGATTTATCAATTTTTTTTATTTCATGAATTAAACACATAATAACATGTGACTACACCAGATTATGCATAGGTTCTAGGTGTTATCATCTCTTTGATGAAATACATGTATTATCCATAACACACTGTATATACTTATTGCATTTTGATCAAGATGTAATTGTAATTTCTGTGTATTTCACGTATTTCTACATGTGCTGCTTAGCAAACCACTCCAAGGATTCACCTATGTGTTTGCAAAGAGTGTGGAGAAGCATCTGTGTTTATACCTACATATATATAGATGTATACACAGGTTTATCCACACTCCAAATTTAATCACCCGTACACCCTATTTAAAATTAAGGCAAGTGACACTTGAGATATTTCATTTATTTATTTTAGTTTAGCTACATAAATATAGCTTTTTCTCACAAGTCATTCACATTGCTCATACAATTCACCACACCATACACCATGCAATGTGTGCATTCTCTATATTGTATAGTTTTCATTAGTTTCCCTTTCTGACTTTACCTCGTCAACTTTTCACCGCATCCAGACCGCGGACGTGGTCACAATAAGGGTTATAACCTATAGAATATAATATAATACATGATCACACATTCATGCGTTTATGTGCATCTATGTATTTATGTACTGTGTATTTATGTATACACATGTATATAAGTATATACATATATATATTTTTTATTTGCTTTCACTCCTATTTTTTATATATCATTTTCACTTAAACACACATATAGATATGTATATGTATATATATATATATATATATATATATATATATATATATATATTATATACACATGTATATACTTTTTTCACCATTTAAAATCTAAGATTTTTTTCACTTCTACTGTCAGTCACATAATGTTCACACTCAATTTTAGTTAGGTCTTCACCGACCCGTTTACACATCGATATTCATTTTGCAACACAATTAAGCAATGTTTTCATTACCACACACATGTTTTCAACACTATTCACATAACAAATTAAAAGCTTTTTGGTTTTTCCACCGCACATCTCTTGGATTAAATGGTTAACTCAGCAGCACATGTTGGGATTAAAGCAATGCTGTGTCTCAGCTGTTCATAACAGCTGTTTTCAATTATCTCACTATGTGACACATATCACAGACATAGGCTTGTGTATATATATATATATATGTGACATTCATCCAAGAGTTGTCTAGCTATGAGTAAGCGCTGTATTTAGCGTGAAACGCGTCAGATGTGTGCCCCCCCCCTTCCCTGTTTTGCTGTGTTTTTGGACTTTGGTGTGATTCCTGTTTTTAAATAAATCCATTTGATTTTTCATCTTCGTCTGGTGTGCGGCTGTCCAGAGTTCCCCTTGTTACTTTCTAACTACCTTGTTATTAGCCTGCACCTGGAGCTCCACACTAGGAGTGGAAGCATTCGCCTTGAAGGATCCCTCTGGAGCGGTGGTCATCTTTCTCACTGGCCACTTCTTGGCGACTGCATTAATGACGTGTCTGTGTACATTGGAACTTTAGCATAACGATATAAAAATTATGTCCCACTAAGCCATGGTTTATGTCGTTTGCATCATTGAAAGCAGTTAGAAGGTTTGGATGCGGTTTTGTGCAGAACTATCTTTCTAGTGTAACCTTTGTCTCACAGAAAGCATGGCTCTGCACCTGACCGTTTGAACACATCACTGCTAGTCTGTTTGAATGTATACATGTCTGTGGTTCTTTTAAAGGAAAACAAATGTCTGGTTGGCTGTCTGTATTGTTATTCTGTGTCATGTCCTTATATGGTCATTCACATCCTGTGTTGTTTATTTTCCTGTGAGGTCACAAACTGTGTAGGAGGGGTTTAGCTGTTAGAGGCAAACCCTCCATGGTGTGGCTTTGAGTTGATATGTAAATAAAAGGAAAGGCTGAGGGCAAAGGCTCAAGGATGCTGACCGAGGTGGAAACTGTAATGCCGCGTACACACGGTCGGAATTCTCGTCGGAAAAAGCTCTGATGGTTTTCCCGTCGGAATTCCGACGGAATTTCGCTCAAACTGTCTTGCCTACACACGGTCACACCAAATTCCGATGGTCTGTAACACAGCGGCATAAAACACGTTTGACGGCACTATAAAAGGGAAGTTTAATGCTTCCGAGCATGCGTCGAATTGTTTCCGAGCATGCGTCGGAATTTTGCGTGTCGGAATTGCATACACACGATCGGAAAATCCGATAGAAAGGTTTTCCGTCGGAAAAATTGAGAACAGGTTCTCAATCCAAAGTCCGTCGGAAATTCCGACAGAAAAAGACCGTTGGGCATACACACGGTCGGAAAATCCGATGAAAAGCTCCCATCGGACTGTTTTCATCGGAAATTCCGACCGTGTGTACGCTGCATTAGAATACTTGTGATGGCTCTTTTAATGGGGCCTGGCTGGGAAGGTGATGTATGAATGCTTGACTGCTCATGTGAGGAATGCATGGATGAGGGGTTGGGAGGTAATGGAAGATATACGATCTGAAGGTAAGGCATTATGTCATTAAGACGGAAAGTGTTATTATATTAGAAACAGTGTGCTATGCGTACAGCCAAATTTCCCGGACACTTCAAAACAAGGCTTCATACGGCTTTGTTAAAGCTCTCAGGAACCACTAGTCAAAGCTCCTGTCACTAAATAAAATGGTTAGCTTACAGTCCTGTTTACACCTTGCTTTTGCTTTGCTTCGACTTCGCTTCAAAAATTATACCCCATGTAGCGTTAGTGGTGCTTCAAATCGTCTTCAAAGCCTCCATAGAAGTCTATGGCAAAGCTCGCTTGAAGCCCCACTGAAGCCCCACCAAAGCCTCATCGAAGCCCCACCAACGCCTCATCAAAGCACCAAGCAAAAGCAAGGTGTAAACAGGACTGCAAGCTAACTATTTTATTTAGTGACAGGGGCTCTGACTGGCATTCAGAGAGCTTTAACCACTTCAGCCCCGGACCAATTTGCAGCCAAAGGACCAGGCCCCTTTTTGCGATTCGGCACTGCGTCACTTTAACTGACAATTGCGCGGTCGTGCGACGTGGCTCCCAAACAAAATTGACGTTCTTTTTTTCCCACAAATAGAGCTTTCTTTTGGTGGTATTTGATCGCCCCTGCGGTTTTTATTTTTTGTGCTATAAACAAAAATAGAGCGACAATTTTGAAAAAAATGCAATATTTTTTACTTTTTGCTATAATAAATATCCCCAAAAAATATATAAAAAAACTTTTTTTTTCCTCAGTTTAGGCTGATACGTATTCTTCTACATATTTTTGGTAAAAAAAAAATCGCAATTAGCGATTATTGATTTGTTTGCGCAAAAGTTATAGCGTTTACAAAATAGGGGATAGTTTTATAGCATTTTTATTAATATTTTTTTTGTCGGCGATCAGCGATTTTTATTGTGACTGCGACATTATGGCGGACACATCGGACATTTTTGGGACCATTGTCATTTCTATAGAAATCAGTGCTATTTAAATGCACTGATTCCTATGTAAATGACACTGACAGTGAAGGAGTTAACCACTAGGGGGTGGGGAGGGGCTAAGTGTGACGTGTTGTGTTTTTTTTACAGTAGGGGGGCGTGGCTGTACATCATTGTCAACGTCATTGATAGGCTTTCCTGATGACAGGGAACAGCCGATCAATGACAGGCAGTGTAGGAAGCGCGGGGAGAGGTTTGTTTACACAGACCTCTCCCCGTTTTTCAGCTCTGTGACCCGATCGCGGGACACCAGCGGCGATCGGGTCCACTGGTCCCACGGCCGTGGTCAGGCAATTAAAGGGCACGTATATATACGTGCTTTTGCCTAGCCGTGCCATTCTGCCGACGTATATGTAGAGGCGGCGGTCGGGAAGCAGTTAACAAAGCCTGTCCAAAGCCATGTTTTGAAGCATGTGTTTTCTTTTTCCCCTCCAAACAAGGTAACTGAGGCACCCTCCACTGTCAGAATACACGGATCAGTGGGCGGCTGAAGTTGATTGGCTACAGCCCCTGATTGATGGAAAAATTTTCAACCTGTCCATTCAAAGTTGATTAAACAATCAAGTTCTGATGAGCAGGGAGCCCACACACTGGTCAAACTTTGTCCAGTACGAACTTTTGGTCAATAGATGGCAAGCTTTACACTTACACATTTCTTAGCTTGTATTCACCCGACATGACAAACCATATGTAATGCCTGGTCCACTTTAGCTTAACTGTAGCTGCTGACTTTTTAATATACGCACACTTACCTGTCCGGGGATCGCCTCACCTGAACCAAATCTTCAATCTGCTTTGGGTGCAGGAGCCATCATAGCAAGTAAGGGAAGCCTTGCAGCTTCACAGATGGTTTCCTACTGTGAATGCTCGAGCCACGCCTCGTGAATGGTCCTGTAGCTTTCTGGGACCTGTGATGTGTCAATGAAGACTGCAGGGGAAGGAGGGGGAGGGGATGTACTGCCAACTCAGATCGCTGTGGCGATCTAAGCCGGAAGTGGGAGCGGGTACCTGTCAAAACTAAGTACTTGCTCCCCCTCCCCCCCAAAAAAGTGCCAAAATGTGGCAAAAAGGGTGGAGGGGGTGCAAACCAGCGGAATCTCTCTTTTGGGTGGAGCTCCACTTTAAGATGGTCTTCATTGTGAAGCATCATTGCTCCAATTATAAATGAATAATCATAATCTTTTTCTGAAAAACTTTCAGGATGGTGATGCTGCTGCATTCAGGTCATTTAGGATAACAAGCTAGGTGACACATTTGCTTTTGGCCGGTCATGAATACCTTGAGGTTAATATCAACCACAACTGTTATTACCTAAAACTTCATCCTACAAGCTGCAATACTGGAAGACCTATGTGTGTTTCAGCCTGAAAGCAACAGAATGATTAATACACTGCATCTGCATTTCCCTGGTGCTGTACTAGGAAGAAATGCATCAGGTCTGCTTTCTTGGGGATTATTTTTCATGAGCACATCTGGCACTTCATATCCCGGTATGGAATCGGCAATGATATATCATTCACATTGTATACTAAACAGGTTGCGCATAAAACTCTCTCTTGAGAGTATTATATGTTCTTTCATGCAGCTAGTTAGGTCTCCAAGTGAAATAAGTAGGAGATTTACTGTAGTGCTGTAAAAAAAAAAGCATGTAATTCACCTACTAGGTTGCTCTGGCTCTCTGCATTTATGACTCTACATCACGTATAAAGTACAGAATTTAAAACACATACTTGAATTTTCACACCATGAATGGTCAGTACAGTTTTATTTATCAGCACTTAGCCTGTTGTGACTCTAAAGCCATTTCAAGTAAATGTCGAGAGAGGGGACAGAGTGATGTTGATTGTAGCCTGGAGGGAAGAGAGGGATGGGTGGCAGATAGGGTTGCCAATCATGTACACTATTGTCTATTTATAAAACATTGGTTGCACAAGTGTCACAAACATTGTGCCAGCTAAACTAGGTTTCACTGAATGTTTTGAATAGATGAATTCTTGTATAATCGGCTTCTTCTAGCGGCTGAAATGCAGTATAGTTTTCCAAAATAATGAGAAAATATACAGCATTTTGGCCGAAAGATAGGATCTGATGATACAGAAGTAAATCTATTTAAAAACATATGATGAGTTTTAGTTCCATATGCACAAATGTTTTGGACATTTGTGCAACAACTTTTTTTTTTTTAAATAGACCCCCTAAGACTTAAAGGCTAGGTTCACCTTTAAAATAAAAAATTAAAATGCGCATATTTTCACAGGTAAACAAATGTGCACTTTTTTTTGCTGGAGCCTGCAGATCAAAGGTGCAATGTCAGGCTTCTGCAGAATCTCAGTATAGCTGTCTGCCCTTACCTCCTGTACAGGCAAACAGTGGAGAGCAGGAAGATCGATGAACTCTAAGAGAGCGCTCACCAGTGTCTATAGGAGGCGCCAGGGAAACCCCCCCCAGGCAGTCAAAAAAAAAATGTTTAAAAAATATATATATATTTAAACATGTCCCTTTAAGTAACAAAAAAATTGTAAAAAATGTCCTTATTTGCACTGTCTCCTGGCGCCAGGCACAGTGCAATATGGGAAGCACCACGTCTATGCAATCACGAGATTGCAGACGAGGTGCTTCATTTGCTGCCAAAAACTCGCTCTGTGGCGCAGTCAATCGCGCCACAGCTTCTGGCGCAATGGACTGGCCGGGCGGGTTTCACTTTCACCTAGGACATGGGCGGCGCTTTCTGTTCTAGTTCCTCAAAGGAAGTACCGCCTGAGACTGAGAGGATCCTCAAGAGGAAAGGTAAGCAGAAGCTTGCCATGCCTTCCCATATTCCCCCCCGCTTATTAACTATAGTTAACTTTCGGACACATGCTGCTGCAATTTAGTGGGACACATGCTGCTGCAATTAATGGGGACACATGCTGCTGCAATTTGGTGGGACACATGCTGCTGCAATTGATGGTGACACATGCTGCCTCAATTTGGTGGGACACATGCTGCTGCAATTGATGGGGACACATGCTGCTGCAATTTGGTGGGACACATGCTGCTGCAATTGATGGTGACTAATGCTGCTGCAAGTTGGTGGGACACATGCTGCTGCAATTGATGGTGACACATGCTGCTGCAATTTGGTGGGACACATGCTGCTGCAATTGATGGTGACACATGCTGCTGCAATTTGGTGGTGAAACATGCTGCTGCAATTTAGTGGTGACACATGCTGCTACAATTTGGTGGCGACACATGCTGCGGCAATTTGGTGGGACACATGCTGCTGCAATTTGGTGGTGACACATGCAGCTGCAATTTGGTGGGACACATGCTGCTGCAATTTGGTGGTGACACATGCTGCTGCAATTTGGTGGGACACATGCTGCTGCAATTTGGTGGTGACACATGCTGCTGCAATTTGATGGGACTTATGCTGCTGCAATTTGGTGGGACACATGCTACTGCAATTTGGTGGTGACACATGCTGCTGCAATTGATGGTGACACATGCTGCTGCAATTTGGTAGTGACACATGCTGCTGCAATTTGGTGGTGACACATGCTGCTGCAATTTGGTGGGATACATGCTGCTGCAATTTGGTGGGACACATGCTGCTGCAAATTGGTGGTGACACATGCTGCTGCAAATTGGTGGTGACACATGCTGCTGCAAATTGGTGGTGAAACATGCTGCTGCAATTTGGTGGGACACATGCTGCTGCAATTGATGGTGACACAGGCTGCATTTTATGTGACACAGGCTGCATGTAAGGAGGGACTCTGCTGGGGGCACCTGATGTAAGGACGGACTCCGCTGGGGACACCTGATGGCATCTGGTGGCAGGCGACGTGGCTAGTGACACGCTCATGGGTCCCACTGATACTGCATTATGGTGAGTTGAATGATTTCATTTTATATTACAATGTTATAATAGAAATAATGCACTTCAATCATCCTGACAGCATAACAACCATGGTGCCGGGATGATTGAAGTGCTAACACCAGGTGTTTGGAATATCTTTATCTGCTGATTGTTAAACTTTCTAGAATACACATATTTCTATTGTTGTGTAGGATCTGGGCCTGCTGTCCCTCCATCCCTCTCTCCCTCTCCCTCCATCCCTCGTTCATCTCAGACACTAACCACACCACCCACATCCACTATTTCGCTGAAACCACGCCCTTTTTAATTGTAAAAGCGAGTACAGGAAAAATAAGATCCCCGCCTGCTGTCACAGCAGTAGATTGGAGGGGCAAAGGCAGGTGCTCTTTGGTAACATGTTACACTCTAAAGCCTTGTACACACAATCGGATTTTCCACAGACAAAACCTCAGAATTTTATCCGAAGGGCGTTGGCCCCAAACTTGTCTTGCATACAAACGGCACACAAACACGAACGTACTGACGTACTAAGTGTTTTTTCAACTCTTTAGCACCACCCTTTGGGCTCCTTCTGCTAATTTCGTGTTAGTAGAAGTTTGGTGAGTGTTGATTCGTGCTTTTCATTTCATGCTTTTCATTTTGTTTCTGAAGGCCGTTCATCAACCAGACATGTTGCGGAATCGGAGGCGATAACGTGTTATTTATTATTAACCTTGGAGTTATTGTTTTGACCCAAGTCCAGTCCAGGAACAGGAGGAAGAGGATTTCTTGGACCAAAAATTGGTTTACTTTAATAATCATGACCAATTATGTCATATGCCTTTGCTGCGGGAGCTCCAGGAGAATAATCCAGATGATTTTCGGAATTATCTCCGGATGACAGACCCCTGCTTTCACCAACTCTTGGCATTGGTGACCCCCTATATTAAGCAGCAGGACACATGCATGAGGCTTTTATTTTATTTTTTGGTTGAATAATGATTTGGTTTGGTATATTTTCTATATTTTGCATGCATAGAATGCAATTTTTGGTTAAGTTCTATTGGCAGATAGCATGTCTAATTTTATTTGTTTTCTTTTTTAATGCACAATAAAAAAATTGTGGAGAATAATACTTGGCTATGTGTTGTACTTCAAATGACAGTTTGGGAGTAGGCAGTTACCGTACATTTAAAAAAATACAATGTAAAATTAAAAAGGGACACCAACATAGTTGTATCTTTGATCTTAAAAACTACAGGATAATGGTGTTGTGGTAACTTGCCCCAAAAATAAATAAATAAATAAAAACAAGCATAATAATATTATTCTTGATATCACTAGAAAAAAAAAAAGCCTTTTAAAATATGTTTGGCGGAACTCCATCAGTATCACCAGCAAAGCAGCTTCATTATTATCCCATTAAAGAAGAAGAGAATGTCCACTGCATTTTGTCAGATGGAATTGTGTACACACGCTTGGAAAATCTGACAACAGACCCTTGTCCGCGGAAAATTTATAAACCTGCCATCCAACATTTGTCCACGGAAAGTTGGCCAACAATTGTCTGATGGAGCGTACAAACCAGTGGCGGTGCGTGCATAGAGGGCGCAGGAGCGCCGCCCCCTCTCTCCTGCACCGCTCTATCACCAATAGATAGATTCATGCATTTCATGAATCTATCTATTGTCACCGCTGCCACCCCATCTGAATTACAGCGGGGGGGGGGGGGGTGTTTCTGGAAGCGCCCTATTAGAGCTTACAGCGGTGGGCTCTAATAGGCTTCCCTAAGTGTAAACAGCGGGCGCACTGCTATGCGTTCGCTGATTACACAGTATTGTGTTAGAGAAGAGAATACATCGCTTCCCTAACACAGACCCGCCTCTCAGCCAATCAGGTTGCCAGGTTTGTTACCTGTCACCTGATTGGCTGAAGTCACAGGCGCTGTGATTGGACGCTAGGCGTCCAATCATAGCAGAAGACAGGAGGAGCGCGGGAGAAGACATCGGACGATGAGACACCGCTCGCCGTCTGACGCCGTCACCAGCTGCACACCGAGACAAGGTAAGTGCAGGGGGCACAGTGGCAGCACTTAAAGGGCACAGGGGCAGCACTTGAGGGGCACAGTGGCAGCACTTGAGCGGCACAGTGGCAGCACTTGAGGGGCACAGTGGCAGCTCTTAAGGGGCACAGTGGCAGCACTTAAGGGGCACAGTGGCAGCGTTTGGAGCACAGTGGCAGCACTTGGGGCACAATGGCAGCACTTGGGGCACAATGGCAGAACTTGGGGCACAGTGGAAGCACTTGGGGCAACGTGGCAGCACTTTGGGCACAGTGGCAGTGTTTAATGGGCACAGTGGCAGCGTTTGATGGGCACAGTGGCAGCATTTAATGGGCACAGTGGCAGCATTTGATGGGCACAGTGGCAGCATTTAATGGGCACAGTGGCAGCGTTAATGGCACAGTGAGGCTGTTTGTTTGCGCCCCCCCAAAATTTTTGAGCACCAGCCGCCACTGGTACAAACTATCGGATTTTCCGCCAACAGCCTGTCATCACACAATTCCCGTCGGAAAATCCGATCGTGTGTACGAGGCTTAAATATGGGTGTAACATGTTACCAAAGATGAACTTAGTCTTTCAGCTGACTTTTCATCATTTTGTTCAATCATTCATACAGAATTTCAGGAAAATATTTTGTCAGAGCATTTGATCTTACCATCATTGATTTAACTAATTTAATTGGAAAGCCAATAAAATTTCCTCCAGAACTGCTACTTAAATGGAATTCTAGATGTATTAAACATGCGCATTGCAATATGTACAACTCTTCCCCCAATAAAGGGACAGAAAAGCGGTGAGGCAGGGTGGGCGGTGAGAGGTGATATCATCTCTCTGCTCTCTCGTCCACCCGGTTCTCCCGTGCTGCCCACTGCATGGCTGCAAAGAGGCCACGACCTGGTAGTGGGCCACAGCCCTGTGGTTGGGGATCCCTGGGACTCGGGGCTATGGGCTCCAGATTCGGTGCTATAGCCCCAAAAGCCACCCCTAGCAACGCCACTGGCTGTGACTGAAACCAGCCCACTGAGCCATCGGCCCACCGGGAAACTCCCGGTAGTCCAAATGGCCAGTGCATGCCTGTGTGTGCCCCAGGTTTAGAAGCATCCAACAAATATAAAAGTGGAACTTTCATAAGACAAAGAAGGTAAAAGCAGCTTGTAATGTCTTCTGCACTGACAGTTTTTGCTATATACACTAATGACAAATTAAAGAAGTATAGCCAAAGCTATTTTGATAGCACTCCGGTCCAGACTTGGGAACGATCCCAACTTTGCAGTCGGGATTCACTCAGATGCCTTGGCAGGCAGCTGGCTCAGCCTCTCAGCAAGCCGCTGGGAGACTGAGCCAGCCCCTCTTACCCTCTGCACAGCCCGGTGCTTCAGTGAGCCCTGGAGGGGCAAAGTAGAGAGCCGGTAACTGTCAGTCACTGCTCTCTGCTCAGAGTGGAGGGGGAGAACTGAGCGATCAGGTGTCTTTGATCACTCAGTTCTCAGGGTAGAGCCGGCAGGGTACAGCTGCAGCTGGAATTGGTACTTCTCTTTTAACTTTAAGTGACAATTCACACTATGTGCAGTGATCAGCATTTTACTGCAGTGTAAAATGACGATCACCACTAGGACACACAGAAATTATTTTTTTCTTGTGTGTCTTAAGCCCCATACACACGCGCGCGGATTATCCGAGGACCAGGTCCGTCAGACCATGTCCGTCATACTTTGTCTGATGTTGGTTTTGCGTACACACGGTCGGACAAAGTTGTCGGAAAATCCGATCATTCTGAACGTGGTGACGTTTGTTGCCAACGACGGGACTACGTAGAGGCTAGTAGCCAATAGCTTTGGTCTTGTAATGTGATCTGAGCATGCGTAGCACTTTGTCCGGTCGGAATTCGCTACACACGATCGGATTTGGTGTGATCGGACTTTGTTGTCAAAAAATCTATCCAGCAGGAGATAGGACTTTGTCCGTCAGACAATCTGATGGAAACTGTCCGATGGTGCCTACACACGGTCTGATTTTCCGACAACATTGTCCGATAGGACAGAATCCATCGGAAAATCCTACCGTGTGTATGGGGCTTTATTCACACTGCAAAACAGCCCAGAGCTGTGCTGCAAATAGCTGCAATAAAATGCAGACATGCAACAGGTCATGTTTTCAGGATTTCTGTCAGATGAAACGGCTGTGGTAATTAATTTGATCAGTTTCACTGCCTAATCACTTCTGCCAAATTAGTGGGAAGCCTGAAAACATGATCTATTGGGGGTACCTGAAGACTGGAGTTGAGAAATATTTCTGTACAGAATCTCATGTCACTGCACAGCAGAGCAGCACAAATTTGTGCAATAAATGTTATTGTTTCATTTTCACTGCACGTGTTTTACACAATGAACATAAAAAAAAGAACTGTATTTGGATTTGATGCTGAGTCAGAAATTTAAAGTTTTAAAAAAATAGGCTCCTTTGTTCTTGTTAAATGTTCCAGCTTGGTTTGCAAGA
The DNA here is from genome assembly GCA_028564925.1 of Lithobates sylvaticus. Lineage (NCBI taxonomy): Eukaryota > Metazoa > Chordata > Amphibia > Anura > Ranidae > Lithobates > Lithobates sylvaticus. The sequence continues at coordinate 427,442,824 of CM053030.1, forward strand.
TTTTAAGGAGTTGAATCACAGTGAAAACACAAATTAAGCCGCGTTTAAGCCCACGTTCACACTTAGGGCCGGTTTCAAACTGGTATTTCAGTCCGACTTCGGGAAAGATTTGACAGACATCTGTGCGGGTTCATGCACAGATGTCTATACAAATCGCCTCCTGAAATCGCCAAAAGTAGTGAGTCAAAGTCAAATCGCATGTCACAACGTGGAGCCATGATTTACTAGTTATTTGGAACACAGTACAGAGAGGGGAAAATCAAACTGCCAATCAAATATCTTGCTAATGGGCCATTCAAAATAAATAAACTGCATCATTATCATAATTTATATCAGCTGATCCTTGTGGCTGTTGAAGGATAGTGGTATGAGCAAGTCAATCGAGACCTTCCTATGCCTAGCCATGGACTAGAGCTGTCTCTAGTAACATGTCAGCAGTCATCCAATCACAGTCCCAACAGATCTGTATATTGCGTTGTCAGTCCTCAGCATTATCTTTTATAACACGTCACTTGTCCTCAGTAATTTCTTATGATGTATCTGATGTATCTCCTGTTCTTAGTAGTTTTTTTTGGTAACATATTGTGAGTCCTCAGCTACCTCTCTAAGCCCTTGTTCACATGGCATACTACAGTGTACAGCTGTGCAGGTACACAGCCCTGAATTTAGGATTGTGGATTCACACCAGCACGACTGCCAAATTGGGAGCAGTGACTGTGTCTGCTTAGTTACTTCACACAAATTGACATAAATGGGCCAGCTTGTACGGGTGTGCAAGGAGCACCTGTGAAACCCCATGCAGTTGAATACAGTCCTTGCATGGCTGTGTGCTGTAGTTCGCCCGTGAACAAGGCTTAGTCAATAGTCTCTTCTAGCATATCAACATTTCTTAGCAGTCTGTTGAAACGTATCATCGGTAATGTCTCAGCTGTGTTTTGTAACAGGTATGATGGCGGGAGTCCCTTCGTCAACTATGCCAATGTATGGGTGGGGTCTTATGCGCCTCTGCATATGGGGGTACCTCTGTCGCGGAGTGCGCTTATCAATTGCCGGGACCAGGTGGAGACTGCAGTCATGTGTCAAATCTAACAATAAGGCAGTTGCCCGACTAACTCTAGGTTCACATCTATGCGGCTGTGCTTGATACGTTTTGCAGTGCGTCTTGTGTCTTTTTATGCATTTTTTGCATGCAGTTTTCATGCTTTTTACATTTTTTTTTCTCTTTACATGCACTGTAAACATACTGTATATTGCTGGTTGCTAAGAAGGGGGCTGGGAAGCCGGCCACCGCATCCTTAACAACTGATGAGTCATCAACTGTCGGCGGGGTTCGCCACTGGAAGCTGAACAAAAAAACAGCGTAGGGTCCCCCCCAGGTCCATATCAGGTGTGGGCCCCCCCCCCAGAATCCTTATATAGCATGCAGCCTGGTAGGTCAGAAAAGGGAGGAGCCCCCTTCCTCCTGAACCATACCAGGCCACAAGTCCTCAACAATGGGTGGTGGGTGCTCTGCGCCCCCCACCCCAAAGCACCTTGCTCCCGTGCTGATGCTGACAAGGGCCTCTTCCCGACAACCTTGGCCAGTGGTTGTCAGGGGGTCTGCTGGCGGGGGGGCTTATCGGAATCTGGAAGCCTTCATTAACAAGGGGGCCCCCAGATCCCAGCCCCTGCTATGTGAATGGGTATGGACATACATCGTACCCTTGCCCATTCACCAAAAAAGCTGTGAAATGTTTAAAAAAACAAGAGCCGGTTTTTGAAAAGTCCTTTATTAAAAAAGAAGCCTGGAGCCATCTTCTCCTGGTGCCGTCTTCTCTTTGTGCTGTCTTCTCCGGGAGCTGTCACAAGGGGCGGGCTCTCCGAGCGACGTCATCAGATGGCTATGTGCCGTGGCTATATAAGGCTGCTTTCAGACTGGAGCGGTGGGGGCGCTGGCGGTAAAGCGGCGCTCGCGGGGGTTTTTTACCCCCCGCGAGCGGCCGAAAAAGGGTCAATACCGCCCGCAAACCGCCGCTGCAGCGGCGTTTTGCGGGCGGGTTCGGCGCGCTCCCCCATTGTTTTCAATGGGACCGGGCGCTATAGGAGCGGTAAATATACCGCTCCTATAGCGAGCCAAAGATGCGGCTTGCAGGACATTTTTGAGCGTCCTGCAAGCGCACCGCTTCAGTGTGAAAGCCCTCGGGCTTTCACACTGAAGGAACAGCAACAGCTGTTTCGGGTCGGTTTGCAGGCGCTATTCTTAGCGCAATAACGCCTGCAAACCGCCCCAGTGTGAAAGCAGCCTAAGAGGTGCCAGACAGCGGGGGAACATCACAATGGAGGAAAACAGCCTCAGGACAAGAGCGGCCTTTTTTGTTTTTAGTGGGAGAAGACGGCTCCGGGAGATGATACCAACACCCATTCACATGGGGGGTGGCGAAAACCTGGGGGCTGTTAATGGGGACTTCCAGATTCTGATAAGCCCCTCCCCTGCAGACCCCGACAACCACCGGCCAGGATTGTTGGGAATAGGTCCTTGTCCCCATCAACCCTGTCCCAAAAGCACCCCCCCCCCCCCCCATGTTGAGGGCATGCGGCCTGGTATGGTTCGGGGGGGGGGGGGAGCTCTCGCTCGTCCCCTTCCTTTCCTGACCTACCAGGCTGCATGTTCAGATAAGGGCCTGGTATGGATTCTGGGGATGGGAGCCCATGCCATTTAAAAAATAAATTGTCATGGGGGGGGGATTCCCTCCGAATCCATACTAGACCCAAAGGGCCTGGGATAGACCTGCGGGGGGGACCCCACGTCGTTTTTTTTCACCCCGCTAAAAGCTGATGACTCATTGGTTGTTAAGAACATGGCTGCTGGCTTCCCGGCCCCCTCCTTAGCAACCAGCTATATACAGTGTTTTAAACGGAAAAATTAAAACCCGCAAAACACATCAAAAATTGCATCCCAAACACAACACTTGCGTTGTGGATTCCAATGTTTTTTTTTTTTTTTAAGCACATGATGAGAGCACTGCAACCAGTTGTGTGACAATAGCAAATTAATATTTGCTATTGTCTTCCTGATTCTTCTCCTCAGGAAGCAAGTCTTAAGACCCCATTGGCCGAGAGGAGAAGCAATCGTATTGTTCGCTGAGGGAAGGAGGATGGAAGCCGATGTGAAGCCAGAGACGCAGGGTGAAGCCACCGAGCAGGAAGGAGCCAAAGCTGTTTAGATTGAGTGAGTGCGGGGCTGGTGGGGGGGAGGACGAGCGAGCAACGGGGGGTGCTGGGGTTTCCACTGAGTGACCAAATGACGGGGGGGGGGGGGGGGGTTGTCAGTGAGTGTCTTGTTTTCCGCATCCCCCTCCCCCCAAAATATACAGCACCAGTCCATGTATTGGCCTAGGCATACCTCACATGGAGGTGAGAGTCCATAATGGCATTGTCCATGGTTTGGCTTTCCTCCGCAAATTCCTGGTTCCTTCAACAGCACCCCTCTCTGGACCTTAGCTGTCCCCCTCTCTGGACCTTAGCTGTCCCCCCTTTGATAGTACAGATGGGGTTGCTAGGTAGGGTTGCCACCTTTTGTTCAAGTCAGACCCGCACACTTTAGCGGCACACAGCAATTTTTTTATTATAGTATAAACTATACATATATTTTTCTATTAAATAACATTTATAATCATATGACATTAATAACAAGAGTCCCCCTTTACATCAGAGTCCACAGAGTTCCCCTTTTACATCTGAACTCACTTTCACTGTAAGGGGGGACTCTGCAGACTCTGTAAGGGAGAACTCTGAGAACTCTAACATAAGGGATGCTCTAGGAATCCCGAATTAAAGGGGAACACTGAGAACTCTGATGTACGGAGAGGACTCTGATGTAAGGGGGAACACTGTGGCCTCTGTGGAAAAAGGGAAACTCTGATCTAAGGGGTGCTCTGAGAAGCCTGATTTTCCTTAGTGTACTGTCTCAGAGGCAGGAGAGAGAGGGGGGAGACTTCAGTCACAGACAGGGATGGATGGTGAGCTCACTCACCCCTTGGCAGTCAGCGCCTCTCATACACATGTTAGTTGAGGCCACTGGACTTCAAATTTCCAGCCCCCCTTTCCTTTTCTTAGGCACAGCTCCAGGGATTGGAGTGTGGGCAGACACAGAGGGGTAGGGGCCGGAGTAAGAGGTGCAGATCGAGCCCTCTCTCCTCTCCTGTCTGTGTGTGTGTTTGGGGAGAGGTTGTTAGTGCTGGCTTTAGGCAGTGTGAAAGGGAGTGTAACAGACACTCTTAGCTTAGACATCTGCAGCCAACAACCCTGCTGGGAAACCATAGTCCAATCTGAATAATGTGTCCGGGTTTCAGGCAGTCTGAAGCCCAAACACATGGTTCCAAACCCCAACTGTCCAGGTGAATCCCGGACAGGTGGCAACCCTATTGCTAGGACCAAAATCCCAGGAACTGAGCTAAAATCTATATATATTTCCTTTCCCTGCTGGCTAACTTAGCTGTACACAATCTGCCTACTATAGCTGCCGGAAATGATTGAACAAAAAAAAAAAAAACAGGCTGTTTGTACTAAAGTCGTTTTACAGTATAGATCGACTTCAGTAAAACCTGACTGCCCATAGGCCGATCGAAAATTTGATCCATCTATGGCCGGTTTAAGACAGGAAGTATGTTACTGGTCAGATCACCAGGTAAAAGAAAACGAATGCAGCCACCACATGGAAGGTTTGGTAAACTGCAATATATTGAATATTTGTTTTTGGGTTTAATACCGCTTTAATTGATTTAGCCCTTAAAATGGAACATAAATATAGACATCTAGGCATCAGTAACAATGTAGTAACCAGTCAGAAATGATTTATCATTCATGGGAGCTTTTTAAAGATTTTTCATGGGGACCCATTACATATAAATGAATACCCTGTTTTAAATCAATATGACATTTGTATCTGAATTAAAAAAAAAATGAAATAAAAGGAAATGATAACATATTTTATCATAGTGTTTCCCAAAGTGTGTGATGTATACCACCGATATTACAATGTTAAGGTTCGCCACCCTGGGGTCATATCGCTGTTTTGGTTAGTACGGTTGCTAGCCCCCCCAAAAGAGTGAGGATTTTTTTGTTTAAATATGCCTATTGAAATGACAGCTGCCATCCACTAGAGGGAGCAATGTGATTTATATTGTCCAGAACTGTGAGCTCCTGTGGCCATTTTGGAAAGGAAAATTTCCTTGAGTAAAGGGGAATGTTAGGCTTTAAATGTTTTTTATGGAATAATTAGCATAATGTAAATTAAGATGTGGAAAACCTTGTAGCTGTTTTGTTTGTAATTATGTACAACGTTTACCATATTCCCAGAAAAAATTTGAGGACATTTTCATGCAATAGGAGAAAGTAATAATGCACATAAATTGCTGCTGCACTGTAACCCTTGCGTTGCCAGGCCCTGCTCTTCACTTTTATGGCTAGACAATTTTTTCACTTTTTTTTTCTTTTTTTTTATCATCTTTCACTATGGTTTTTTTTATTATATTTTTTTACCACCAGCTTTGACAGTTTGTAACATTCCCCCAAGTTGTACATTTTCTGTAAGCACAGGACCTAAACAATGGTGCTGCTGACTTTATGCATCCTATGATAGTAAAGAGTGAATTAAAACAATGTTTTCTATAACAATAAACAAAAATCATTATTAGTTCACACAGGCACAATACAGTACTTCCAAATTACCTACTAAATCCGAAAGATAAAATCTGTATCGATTTTCATAAATAACAATTATAAGTAGATTTTAAATGGTGCCTTTATGTGAAACAGTGAAAATCAAAAATACACAATACTGTAAATAAACAACTAAGGCGAGGTTCAGGTGTTCACTGCATTTTTGGTGCAGGGTTTAGGCACACTTTTACGTGCGCACTCTCATTAACTTCTGATAGAATGTGCATTTTCATGAAAGGGCATCAATGATGCAGCGTGCAGGACTTTGATACACTTTCATGAAAACATGCATAATAAAGTTCAAAAAATATGTGTAAAGTATGCCAATGCGGAAAAAAAACGCAGCACACACATGTGAACCTGGTCTTACACTAAAAATCTGGGGGTTGCCTTAATACCTATGCCTTGTGATAACACCCAGTGCACAATGCTGTGTATGCACTGCTTTGGTGTGAATAGCAATAAAATGATCCAAGCATGCATTTTGGACCGCACACCGCACATTACAGCATGCAGCATTAGTTTGCAACATATAGAGTTGAATAAACATAATTTAAACAAAGTTTAAAAAAATATCAAGCACTGTGATGCTTTATAACAATGCAATGCACAAGCACACCAGTACGCAGGTATTATGGGCACCCTAGGGTGCCCTGCTGTATGTGAAGGGACCCTTAGTTTGTTGGTGCACCAACACACAAAAGGTGCCATGTGCATTACCACAATATGTGTAATGTATATGCTATGTGCGTGTGTAATTTGTGTGTTTTTTTTTTTTTGATAGTTCGCATTTCAGATAGAGAAAGAAAGTGAGAACAGAATCCTCAATTTTCTCCACTGCAGCCTTGCACGCACTAACACTGAACATCAAAGTGCTCAATGCTCGGTTATGAATAAACACCAGACTGCTCAGTACTGTTCATTCAGGAAAGTGAAGGATTGGTAAATATGAGAGCCATATTTACTTACTCCCCGCTTGCCATTCTGATTGGATCTGAACCTCCAGGCTGTGTTCCGCAGTATGCTCTCTTTTCGAGTCCCCTGCACAACCCGCTGTCTCTTCTGGTACAGGTAAAGGAAAAGCAGTGGTGATCAGAGGGCATACAGTAGACAGCGGGTTGTGGAGGGGGACACAGAGGGGAGCTGACTGGTGATGCACAGCGCGGAGGGTAGTGACTGGCAGGGCACAGTGCGGGTTGGTGGTTTTGGCAAGGAGGGAGCGCCAAGATTTGTAACGAATAGCTGCTGACCACAGCTATGCATTAGTGAGAAGGGTCTAGGGGACCAATCTGTTTTAAAGTGTTACTAAACCCACAACAGTAAAATCAATCTGTATATGCAGCATGGCTAGTGTTACCACCTGTCCGGGGTTCACCCAGACAGTCCGGGTTTTGAATCATGTGTCCGGGTTCCAAGGTGACTGAAACCCAGACACAGTATACTGACTGGCTCGTGGCTCCCCAAGTAACCGAGATAGTCACACACAAATCTGTTGCCATCTAGGAGCTGCGGGCGGCTGTCTCAGGGGGCAAGTTCGGCATCACTGGAGGGCAGGGCGATGATGTCAGCAAGAGCAATTTTGCTACACCCATTGTTCGCTGCGGCATGCTATGCGCACCGCATTACTACTCTCTTCAGGGCACCCAAAGGTGGTCCAGACAGCTAAAGTGTTCAGGTTTGGCTTGAAGAAAAGGTGGCAACCCAAAGCATAGCATGCTTGTTATACTCACTGTGGAATTTAAGGGGTTAATCCTCTGCATTGTGTAAAAAGGCTGTTTAATCCTGTATGCACAGATCCTCCTCCTCCTGTCTATCTGGGGAAGGCCAGCTAACACAGGCAGAGTAGCCGACCTGCACATGCTCAGTTGTGTCTATTTTATGCTGGAGAGAACATTTACCTGTTTTTAGAACTAGCCATGTCACATGATATTGATATCACACATGTGGGCGTGTATACAGGCTGTAGTGGAACCGGAAATCTCCTCCTACCTGAACTCTCAGCACTGGAGAAACTGTGCAGTTTATCATGTAACTGTGGTATACAGATCAACCAAAAAGGTATATAGTGGCAATATTTTAATGTAAAAACTGTATAAGCTGTGGGGGGGGGGGGGGATGAACTATTTTCATATTACTGGGTTTAGTAACACTTTGGGGCTGATTTACCAAGCATTTACGCAAAGCCCTTTTTCGTATTCACAAAGCATTTGCGCCTGTAACACAGCGCAATTCCCCATTTACTATTATGTTGCCGGTTTACAGGCGTGCGCGATATAGACCTGGCACAAGCATTCTTTAACTCAGAAAATAAAAGAAGCTGGAAGTGGCAATATTATGGGGGTGATGTGGGTGATGTGAGGAAGTATAGATATGACTGTCCAACTAACAAACATGCCCAGAATAGAACCAAAAATTATCTTTCTCTGAGCCGGCTTGCTGCGCCTGCAAATACACTTGTAACTGCGCTAGGTCAATTTATGTATTGCGCATGCGCACGCGGCATTTGCACCCGTTCATGTGCTCTGGTTCACTACGCCGGCAAAATCTTAGTAAATGTCAAGCCACGTAGGTTCATTTGCATAAGTTGAAGGGGCGCACATCTCAACTTGACTTTTTTTTTTTTTTTTGCGCTGGTTCAAAAAAAAAAAAAAAATGAAGAAAAAAAATGCGTGGGGGTCCCCCAAAATTCCATACTAGACCCTTCAGGTCTGGTATGGATATTAAGGGGAACCCCTCGCCAAAAAAAAAAAATAGCGTTGGGGCCCCCCTCAAAATCCATACCAGGCCCTTCAGTTCTGGCATATATTTTAAGGGGAACCCCGCGGCAAAAAAAAATGGAGTGGGGGTCCCCCTCAAAATCCATACCAGACCCTTTTCCGAGCATGTAACCTGGCAGGCCACAGGAAAAGAGGGGGGACGAGAGAGCGCCCCCCCCTCCTGAACCATACCAGGCCACATGCCCTCAACATTGGGAGGATGCTTTGGGGTCCCCCCCAAAGCACCTTGTCCCCATGTTGATGAGGACAACTTGCAGGGCCGGATTAACATAGGGGCTATTGGAGCTGCAGCTCCAGGCCCCTTTCTCAAGATAGGCCCATTTGCCCCCAAAAAATTTATTAATAAATAAAAATAAAATATTTTTGTAGTTGTAGCTCGGCGATCAGGAGTCACAGAGACCCCACATTTGGGAGGTAGGTAGATAAAATATGGGGCTGCTTTCATCTATGGTTCCGGAGATACAGGGCTGCTTGCGCAGCCTGTCAGAAGCTATATACAGAGCAGCCAGTTTAAATACAAGCTGGAACACTCTGCAGCAGACTGAGAGGATGAGATCACAGTGCTTATAATAATTATTTGTATATTACTTACTTATGATAATTAACCCCTCGCCACCCAGGCCAATTCTGACACTTCTCACCTACATGTAAAAATCATCATTTTTTTGCAAGAAAATTACTCAGAACCCTCAAGCATTATATATATTGTTTTAGCAGACACCCTATGGAATAAAATGGTGGTCTTTGCAACTTTTTATGTTACACGATATTTGCGCAGCAATTTTTCAAACGTTTTTTTTTGGAAAGAAACTGTTTCATTCCTAAAAAAAAAGTTAGCACAATGTGTACCAAGCGATGCTTTAAATTTTTTTTAACAGGTTACATGTTTAGAGTTAGAGGAGGTCTAGTGCTAGAATTATTGCTCTCGCTCTAACGATCGCGGCATATGTAACCTGTGTGTATCTGGCTCTGATACTAACCAGTGCCTACCCAGCCACTGACTAGTATCCCTCCCCAGCCAGTCCCCACACACCCTCTCACCTGCTGACCTGTGGATAGGGGAATCATTCCCGCAGTGTTATTGTGTTCTGCCAGTGAATGCAATGATTAGTGTTGCTAACTATAGCTGGCAGCACTGATTGTTTTGGGGAAAACCTGACAGGCTGGTTGTACTCAAGTCGGTTAATAGGTTGACTTGTGTAAAACCAGCTAGCCCATATACATAGATCGAATATGGCTGGTCTCTGCTTAATTGGTGTAATTTCAATCCATGTATGGCCCGCTTAACCACTACGCAGTCCCTTAAAATCCTTCCACAAACCTTTACGTTTTTCCTTCCCAGATTACTTCATCCTCCTCCTCCTCCTCTCCTGTACATACTGCTCACTGTCATACCCTCCACACTCCTCTCCTGTACATAGTGCCCACTGTCATACCCTCCACACTCCTCTCCTGTACATACTACTTACTGTCATACCCTCCATACTCCTCTCCTGTACATACTGCCCACTGGCATACCCTCCACACTCCTCTGCTGTGCATACTGCCCACTGTCATACCCTTCACACTCCTCTGCTGTACATAGTGCCTACTGTCATACCCTCCGCACACCTCTCCTGTACATAGTGCCCACTGTCATACCCTCCACACTCCTCTCCTGTACATACTACTCACTGTCATACCCTCCATACTCCTCTCCTATACATAGTGCCCACCGTCATACCCTCCACACTCCTCTCCTGTAATTACTGCTTACTGCCCTACTCTCCACACTTCTCTCCTGTACATAGTGCCCACTGTCATACCCTCCACACTCCTCTCCTGTATATATTGCTCACTGTCAAACCCTCCACACTCTTCTCTTATACATAGTGCCCACTGTCATACCCTCTACACTCCTCTGCTGTGCATACTGCCCACTGTTATACCCTTCACACTGCTCTCCTGTACATAGTGCCTTCTGCCATACCCTCCGCACTCCTCTCCTGTACATAGTGCCCACTGTCATACCCCCCACACTCCTCTCTGGTACATACTACCCTCTGTCATACCCCCCCCCCACACTCCTCTCCTGTACATACTGCCCACTGTCATACCCCCCACACTCCTCTGCTGTGCATACTGCCCACTGTCATACCATTCACACTCCTCTGCTGTACATAGTGCCTTCTGACATACCCTCCGCACTCCTCATGTACATAGTGCCCACTGTTAGACCCTCCACATTCCTCTCCCTCACCTGCACATGCTTCCCACTTTTATACCATCCATACTCCTCTCCTATGACTCTTACCCACAAAAACAGTTTTTTAAACTTATACTGAATATCCTCAATGTTACCAGCTCTAGAATGGGCACACTTTTGTTAGTTCAACTAAAGGAAATCTTCTTCTGGAAAAAGTTCCGATGGGAAATTCCGATCGTCTGTAGCAATTCCGACACGCAAAATTCCTACGCATGCTCGGGAGAAATTCGACGCATGCTCGTAAGCATGGAACCTAATTTTCTCGGCTCGTCATAGTGTTGTACTTCACCGCGTTCTTGACGGTCGAAAGTTCAGCAAACTTTATGGTTGAATATATTTTATTAAAGTTTCAAACATACAAGATATGCAATTCTACAGTGTGAACATTTCTGTAAAGCTTAACTTTGTAAATATTTTCATCAAGGGGAGAGAGGGGGGGGGGTGGGGGGGTTGGGGTAAGATGGGAGGGAGGAGGAAAGGAGTATCGAGGAATTATTGCGTTATACTCTAAAGTGCATGAACATTGTATTCTGTTAGAATCAACAGGAGCAGTTTGGGCACAGGGGTAGTCAAAATTATTTATTTGTCTCTGTGTGGCGCCGTCTATCTATGGGCGCCACCCGGAGCACTGTCTGTAGATTTATCTCTGTGCCTCTTGGGTAATAGGGGGGGAGGGGGCATGGTAACTTGGGTAAAGAGGGGGAGGGGGAGGGGATGGAGAGGGGGGGGTGCAGAGTGGGGAGGAAGGGGGGGGCAGCTCAACTAATTTATCCCCTCAAGGGGGGAGGTCTGGGTTGCCTTTCGGCTATTGTAGGGGTATAGGGGGGTGTTCAGTTCTATAGGGTTCCAAGAAAACCAGTCGATGTCGAGTGGTGTCTCCATATGGACCATAAGGTGTTGAATTTATCATAGGTGTCATCTGCTTTAGCTTGTAGCTCCTCCATCAACATCATATCATTGAGGATGCCCACCCAGCCTGATATAGGGGGGGTGGTATTTTTTTTCCAATATAGGGATATGTTGTGTCTAGCTGCTGAGAGCATGAATCTCAGAAGGCATTTTTTTTTGTGCTTGAATTGTGCCTGGTATGATGGATAGAAGAGCAATCAGGGGTGTGGGGGATAGGGAAGACTGATACATATCATTGTACACTTCGAAAATCTTGTCCCAGAATGGGCGTACCTTGTTGCATCCCCACCATGTGTGGATGTAGGATCCCTCTCCTCCGTGGCACCTCCAGCAGATGTCAGTGGAATTGGGGAACATCCTGTGAACCGAGGTTGGAACTCTGTACCACCTAGATACCAATTTATAATTTTTCTCCTGTGTGAAGCCTGATCTAGATGACTGGTGTGTGTGTATAAAGGATGTGGTCCATTGGGACGGTGATGAAAGTTCAGCAAACTTTAGTGTGATCGTGTGTATGAAAGCTAAGCTTGAGCGGAATTCCATCGGAAAAAACATGCAAGATTTCTGAAATTCCGCTCGTGTGTACGCGGCATTAGAGTTATTATGTGAAAAGGGTGTCTCCACTGGTCATATCACCAAGGTTTCCATAACAACACAAAATTTTCAAAATCCAATTGTCATTGGGACAGAAAGTGAGGTGAAATCTTCTGAACAAGGGCACAAACAACAAAACAAACGTTACAGGGGTGTTAACCCTTCCCTATGCTATCCAAAAAGCTTACAACATTTTTTGGGCTGGAGCTACACTTAAAAAAATATACCTGTTCTGACTTAAAAACAGATTCCACTTAAGAACAAACCTACAGACCCGGTCTTGTTTGAAACACAGGGACCGCCTGTATTTCAAACAGGACAGTAAAGATAACCCCTTTTTGGAAAGTAAGCAGCCCAAAACCGCTTCCCACACGCCCAACGTCATATGACGTTGCGGACTTTGAGCGGTGATGTCTAAATGATGCCTGCATGAGCCAGTGATTCCCTTCACCATATGAACAATCATAGCGGCTGTTCAGCCGTTTGATCGTTCTTACAGGCGGTGGGAGGGGACACCCCCCCCCCCCCGCCGCTCTCCTTTGCTTCTCCCGGCTCGCCCCTGTGATTGGCTAGCCAGAGAAGGAATTGACCGGCACCAGATAATGACCATAGAGCTTTCCAGTGAGCCAGATGGTCCCTGAAGTCTCTATGATCATTCGGAGGCCGGGCGCGATGTTATGACGTCACGCCCGGCCTCTGCATTTGAAAAAATGCTGCCACCTCGGCTGGGAAGCCAGGATGATTTTTTTAATTTTAGGCTTCCCAGCCTAGAGGTGACCCCATATCTCACTGTAAAGAGGATCTGTCATGCACTATTCCTATTACAAGGAATTATTACCTTGTAATAGGAATAAAAGTGATCAAAAAAGAAAAAATTTAAAAAGAAAGCATCAGACTAGAAAAATTAACTCGTTTGCAGAAGCGAACGCATACGTAAGTCGCGCCCACATATGTAAATGGCGTTCGAACCACACATGTAAGGTATAGCCGTGAACGTTAGAGCGAGAGCAATAATTCTAGCACTAGACCTCCTCTGTAAATCAAAACACGTAACCTGTAAAAAAATTTAAAGCATCACCTCCCCGCATCAGATAACCCCCTAGGAGAAGCACTCTCCCAGGGGGTTAACTTTCGGGCGCGCTCCCGAGTCCAGCATTTGCGTCCATAGACACGAATGCCGGACTCAGCCCCACCCACCGGCGCCCGCGTCATTGGATTTGATTGACAGCAGCAGGAGCCAATGGCTGCGCTGCTATCAATCTATCTAATCAAGAGCTGAGAACCCCGGGCAGAGGAAGAGCGCATGAAATTCTAGGGCTCAGGTAAGTAAAACGGGGGGGGGGGGGGGGGGGGCGGTCACTGGCAGGTGTTTTTTCACCATAGGATGCATTAAGGTGAAAAAACACGAGGGTTTACAACCACTTTAAGTACCGAAGTTTGGCGCCATTCCACGGGCGCGTGCAATTTTGAAGCGTGACATGTTGGGTAACTATTTATTTAACGTAACATCATCTTTACTGTTTTTTTTTTTTTTCATTTTGTTTTTAATGCATGGAAAAAAAAACACATTTGAAAAATTGCTGCGCAAATACCGTGCGAGATAAAAATGACCACCGTTTTATTCTCTAGGGTCTCTGCTAAAAGAAAAAACATATATAATGTTTGGGGGTTCTGTGTAATTTTTTAGCAAAAAAATATGATTTTTACATGTCAGAATTGGCCTAGTAGGCAAGTGGTTAACATACTGTCACCAGTGCAGCACAGCGTTATCATGACTGGTGTGGCAGTGATCAGGGATACTGACTGGTGTTTAAAAAAATATATATATTTTTTTTCTTTTTATTCATTCTTATCCATTTTTTTTTTCTTTATTTTTTTTTTAACATACGGTCATCAGAGTAGTTTAGTGACACTGTACTACTCGGGTGGGGGGTAAAAGGCAGCCTGTCTCCATTGTAGCTCTGGGCTGCGTTGCAATGTGAATGGCACACCGTGAAAACAATCTGAGTGTCCTTGTGGTGACCGGCCGTTTACAATGTGTATGAATTCAGAAGAAAAAAAAGCAATTGACCAGGAACATTCCATCCTGGTTTATGAACCCCCAAAAAAAAAAAAATCTCAGCCTGGCAATTTTAGGGAAAACCTACAGGCACCCCAAGGTGGCAGACCTTCTGTAATGTGTGTAGGAAGTGTCTGTGTATACATAGCTGTGAACCCTCCACAATAGCATCCTCCTATCTACCCCCCACCTAGAAGGTTTGTGTTGTTCATTACAAAACTGATCCCACCTCGGTCTATGGTTAACAGCTCATCGTTATAGTGTTAATTTCCTATTCTGCCGACTTCTACTTCACTGTTGTAATCCACAATTAACCCTTTAATTATGTTGGCGGGCTCTAAGGCGGAAAAGTAGAGGGAGATGATGGGTGTGGAGGGAGCAGATATGAGAGAACAAAGGAGTGAGCAGCATGGCTGTGACCACCCCCATCTCACTACCTCCCTCCACAGCTCCACCGCCTCCCAGAACGAGAGAGAGCTCTGAGCACCTCATGCATGTACTTCTATCATACACTCCTATCACCGAGTCATAGTAACCAAGCTACAGCTTTTTTACACCTAGTGTTCTGAATGGAAGAAGGCGGGAAAAGCTGTTCTCACGTGAGGTGATGGTTATACAAGCAGACAGCATAAGCCTTTCTTCTCAGCTGCCAAGCTAAATGCACACCGAATAATTATTATACAGGATTTATATAGTGCCAACAGTTTACGCAGTGCTTTATAATATAAAAGGGAGACAATACAGTTACAATACAATAAAATACAAGAGGGTTAAAGCGGATTTCCACCCAAAAGTGGAACTTCCGCTCATTGTACTCCTTGCCCCCCTCTGGCACCACATTTGGCACCTTTCAGGGAGAGGGGGGACAGGATACCTGTCTTTCACAGGTATTCTGTCCCCACTTCTGGGAGCCTCAGCCGTGGGTTTTTGCGTCATTGCTGGGGCTACCTTGTCCTTCCCCGCCGCCGGGCCAGTAGGAGGGAGGAGCCGAGCCTCGCGCATGCGCAGTAGGGGTCCCGGCGTGAAGCCGTAAGTCTACACTGCCGGGTTCCTTTACCCGCAATGGAGGCGGCATGCACCCGACAGCTGCTGTAAACATCAGCTGCGGGGGCCGACATTGCTGAACTCCAGGACAGGTAAGTGTCCGATTTATTAAAAGTCAGCAGCTGCTGGCCTTTCATTTTTGCAGCGGTGGGCTGACCTCCCGCTTTAAGAGGGCCCTGTTCAGAAGAGCT